>JARHVA010000194.1:195000-1395000 GCA_037957365.1 Torreya grandis
ATCTAAAATCTAATAGTAAATAGTCTAGATTAAATACAAAATTATAATATTTTATAATGCATTTTTCATAAAATTTTTCTTTGGGGGGTGGAAACCCTAGTGGGGGGGAATTTCCCCCCTACACCCCCTTGTCAGGAACTAGGAATTAAAAATAATATCAGGGTCTACCATCCAACAATTGAATTGAATTGATTCATGGCCACACATCTTGATCTCAAGATGGATGGTAATGGTCGATTACAATAATTTTAAAAATCTATAAATAAGTGATCCAAGACCACCATTTAAAAGCTTCATTCATGTAAAATTATTATGCAAAAATTTCAATAGACAAGCTTCACTATTTACACAAATTGATCAACTTCATGAGCCTAAGCCATTAGTGCACTAGGAAATGATGGAGGAACATGCTACTCTTCATTGACAAAGACTTGGAACACCAAATCTGGGGAAAATCATTCTTATTGGTCACTCTTGGAGGGGGCACTCTCTTTGGAAGGTTTGATGGTATATGTCTTTCTTAAATAGCTCTTCGATTTCCTTAGCAATAACTTTCTAGGGAGTAGGCTTAACACATTATGTCCTTTATGCTTATTTTGGGTATTTTCTCTACTAACACATGGACTAACTTGCTTTGTAACATTAATCTACATTTTGGCATGCTCGATGGGACCCACATCCCATATAACTAGGGAGATTAATATGCAACTCTTAGTTTTGCTAGTGTATACTTAATAATATTTAAAATTCAAGTTTATCTTCATTTTTCATGCATTTTCCATTTTTAAGTGACACATAATTTACATAAAGACCAACATCAATTCTCTCAAATAGATATAAGTCCTCCTAAGATAGACATTAATTCTTGTGTGAAGAGTAGAATAAGGTGGAAAATATGACTAATGGGTTTTTCTTGAAGTCTTCTAGTTTTTATTATGTGTTTAAACACTTGCATATTATCTGATTGACCATTTTCTTGCAGGATCCAAAGATATTTTTAATTTTTATGCTTGTTTTGATAACACCCTTTTTTTTAAACCATTATATTTTTCCCATGCTTTTTATAAGAACTGACATCAATCTCTTTTGACTAGCATCGATCCCTCTATGGATCGATTGATGCAAATTTTTATGAACCAATATCGATCCCTGTATGGATTGACATTGATCTCTAAGATATAAAATAGAGACTTGGGACCTTATTTTAAAATATTATTTTACCATTTACTTTTGGTATTATAAGTAGGCAAAAACCCTCTAAAAATTTTAGGTCACAAGGAAAAAAAAGATAAGTTTTGAAAGTGGTTAAATCTTGCACATTTTATTTGGTGCTTAAAAATGAACTTTATTGTTTTTATGCTTAGTTGTTTGTGAAGTTTTTGAATTTTTTTCAACTAATGCCAAGGGGAATAAATTTCATAACATATCTATCTTTGGTGAAATAAAATAAACTCTTACACTTAAATACATACTCTTAAGAGTTTTTTGTTTTATGCTTATTCCTTCAAAGTTATTTATTTTAGCAAAATGATTAATGTGTGTATGCTCTCCCCCTGTCCCCTTTAGGGAACTCGGGTGACCAAAAGTAATAATTATTTAACTTGGTTGGTTTTATTCCACAATCATGAAAATAAAATCACTAGGGCCCTCCTCATATCTCTATGGTTTGGGTGATCTTAAAATGACTATAAAGTCTTTTCACTTATCTTTATTTTTATGCAATTTGGCTTGTGAGCAGGAGTTCATAGCCTCTTCATGGGTTCTATAGGGAATATTTGACTTGAGAATTCATATCTCAACATTATTTAAACCCCATTCGATGGTGGGGTATATACATTGAGGGTGACCTACTGGGATGCTTATTTTGAGTGGTTAAAATAAGCTCCATTAGTGTTACTCCACCTCGGATCATAGGGGCAATTCAAAAATCACACTATACCGAGAAAATAATAGATTTAATGGTTTTTAAAATGATAATACATTTTATTAACAATCCAATATATGTGAATCCAATTTATGTGATCATCTCTTGTGTTAGTCACTCTTGGGACTATCTAGACGTGCAAAAATTTAGTTTTAGAATAACCCCACTTACCACAGACATATTATTTATGTGAAGCAAATAGCCTAAAGTTCCATGTCATCATAAAATCCATTAAGTGAATATGGGGCATGAAATACCTAATTTTCATGTGCTTTTATTTTTGGATTAACAATTAAAATCCTCTCAAGAGCATGCACATAGACAAAATTTGATAGTATCATACAACCTTGTCAGTTTTAGGACTTTGGACGCTACACTTAGGTGTTTTTTCATTTTATCCTTTAATTTATTTGAATTTCTTAGTCTAAAATTATTTTAAAAATAAAACACATCATAAAACTAAGCACTTTTTTTATACACCATTCTATTTGAACAAAGGGGCATTACTTTGGTCAAATCAAAATCACTTTTTTTGCCTTGTTCAAGACATCATTTAGAACATTGTGTTTGTATTTTATAAACAACATCATCATGTTTTACATTTGAGTCTAGACAATTTTCCCACATTTATAAATTTCAAACTCCTTCATTTTTAATCTAAATTCTAAATCTCACATTTCTAAGTTCTAAGCCAAGGTGCCATCAGTTTGTTGTTTGCACTTCATTTTTAGTAAATTTGGGTACAATTTATCATTTGGATTGAAGGTAATTACCTAGACTCATCATCATTTTATTCTCATTGTGGACTTATATTATCTCACATTTACTCATGCTCTAATTTCTTAGGCCATTCTATATCCTATTACCATGTGGTGACATTGTGTTGCCTATTTGGTTTTAGCTTTATAATTAGGATTTCTTGTGTTAATTGACATTTTGATCTTCTTAGTTTACATTGTTATATTCTTAATAAAAAAGGCCCTCTTCTAATTTTATAGTCATAACTCATCATATTTATATCTAGGTTTTATGATATTGACATATCTTTGACCTAAGTTTATTGTGTTAGCCTGAAATTTAGTTTCCAAAGTTATCTTACCCTCTTCTAATTTGAAATTTTCAACCAACCAAAGTTGAGTAAATTTGTAACCATTTCTTCTAATTATGTGGTAATATACCACTTATTTTATGATAGTCTCATCTTACCTTGTCATTTGTTTGAATAAATCCAACACACACATTTTAACATTTACAAAATCACATTTCACATCTTAGCGAATGACTAAAATAATCTTCTAAACATGACATAAAGGAGTACTCATAATGGGGACTATTATGGACCTAATTACGAGGAAGATAATTTTTATAATAGACATGATCACTTTGTCATGTTTGAGGATGTCACCCTTTTTGGGCCTAATTTTTAAATACCAAACCAATCCATGCCAATTTTCATATGCCAACCCCATCCTCATGCTTCAGCTTGCATAAGAAACCAAGCTTCATAGTACTCAAAGATTACCATTCTAGGTTATCCTCCTTTAGATTGCATGAGTAACCAAGATCTATAATGCTTGAAGGTTACCATTTTAGGTTTTCCTCCTTCGACTTGTGCAAGCTACCAAGCTCTGTGGCATTTAAAGGTTACCATTTTAGGTTATCCTCCTTTAGGTTGAGTGAGCCACCAAGATCTACAATGTTCAAATATTACCATTTTAGGTTAACCTCCTTTATCTTGTGAAATAAACCAAGCTCCATAATGCCCAAGGGTCACTATTTCAGGCCCTCCTCCTTTGGCTTGTGCTATCAACCAAAATTTACAATGCCCAGTCATTACCATTCTAGGCCCATCATTAGTATTTACTGAACCTATTTTTGGAAAATGTCAATTTTATGAGCCAATATTTATTGATCCCTTTTTTTATAGTCTAATTTTTAGAGAGACCATTATTGAACCACAAGCCATCATTCGCCCTATACCAACCATTTACCATTTTAGAAAATCTATGCCAATTTTTGAGACACAATAGAACCAACCATTACCTCTTCAAGAACCATCTTTTCAAGACCAAAATGTATTCAAATTTGATATTTTAAAACCAATTATAAACCAAGGCCATGATGTTTTTGTTGAAACATCTATATGTGACAAGTCAACTTGTGATGAATCACCCTTTAATATTATAGCTATTGTCAAGGAGTATCACTCTGACAAGCCAATATTTATTGTCCCATCTTAATGATTATAACCACCTTTGGTAAAATAATTATCTTGACTATTATCCTATTTTTAAAGAGCATCCCTTTAACAATTTAGTCTTTATGGAGTTATCTCTTGACCTTTTCCCCTCATTGAGGAGTCTCACTTTGAAAAACTAGTCCCTATGGAGTCACCCCTCAAGTTGTTCTCTCTCTTTAAGGGGCTTCACCTAGATGAACTATTCTATGTTGAAATCATCTTAGATGAATCTATTTTTATAGATCTCATTATGCCATCACAAGACATTACTTGTACAAAATCAAACATTCAATAATACATCATTGAAATAGCATCCACACTAGATGAAAAAGAAATATTGAAGTTAGGTTTTATTTTTGAATCAATCTCAGATTTAACATCAGTATAAGAATCAACATCAGTCTCAACATTGGATTTAGAGTCCCTTGAGAAGGAATCAGCTTCAAAATTAGAATAGTCATGGATATTACAACATTGGTTACACATACCTTGCAAATCAATTTAAATATATTTGTGATCCTTCCACAATTTTTTAGGATGATTACTTTAGAATCGACACAAGTTATCCTAGTATCTTATATGAGGATTGTGTTGCCTTTTATAATTCCATTATTAACACCTAACATAGACATTATATTAACATTACACCTCTCACAAGTGTCTATTGGGACCAAAATAATCACACTTTGTTGAACTTCATCCATGGTGACATATCAGGTGAAAAGTATCAGGGGGACCAAGACCACATTTATGCAGAAGAAGAACAATCTCCTAGTGATACCTTTTTAGAGGCACTAAGGGGAAGTCAACGTCCAAACACAACATATTTTAGTGAAACCTTTTTTGAGGCATTAGAAGATAATCAAAGTCAAAAGTCAATGTTCTTTAGTAAAACATTTTTAGAGGCATTTTGGGACATTCAAGACAACTTCATTGGGCAAAACCTCATCAAGGTGCCAATAACTAAGCACAATAGTTATTCACTAATTGATGAAGACATTATTAAAGATGACATAAATATAGCTTTCAATCAATAACATAATTAGATGGTATCTACTCTCAAGATCAAACATCAACAAATTTTTTTTGGTTCTATTAAGCACATATTCAGAAGTCTTTGACCCTGGCATAGCCAAAATTATGTTTAATCCAAAATCAAAAACATTGTGTGTGTCTAAAAATCTCGTTCTTCATTTTTTGTCCAACCATTATACATTCCATTATCATCCATCATTACATTGCCAAATTAAACCTATCAGCTACTATTTATCTATATTTATTATCTATGACCGCACTTTCCTTTAAAAAAGTTATAAAGACATCTTGTCTCGACAGTTGAAGAAAACATAATCAATAACCAAAAAATACCATAACAATATATTTAGATTCCAAATCTGCAGTAGGTTCTTGATAAAGTAGTTATTCATAAAGGGTGTGTACTAGCAATTTTTATGATTGATTATTTTGGTTGTCTCATGTGTTGACTAGGACATGCATCTCCACATCAGTAGGAGAAAAAAAATCATTTTCCATTTATCATTTACCTTACCTTATCACTTGGGGGCAACCCTTATACCATTATATCCAATTTCCATATTGACATTATTCTTTATGCCATACCCTATGCTATTTTACCATACCTTTACTACTAACCAAATCTTGTTTTTAGCTTCCCTACTTACCCCTTTTTTACCTTGGTTTTGGTTGTTCTTTCAACACCTTCCATGAGGGGATTACAATCTAGTTTCAATAGTTTCAAGAATTCCATGTTTAAATGACAGTCTATGAAAGTAGTGTGATAGTTGATCTAGAAAGTTATCTTTCATTTATGTTTAATTAGTGCCACTTATTATAACTGCATATGGGAAAATAAGTTTTCTACCTTGTATCACTAATTATAACTACCTAAATCAGTGTTTCACCTTGTGTTACTAATTATAATCACCTATGGGAAAATTAATACCACTGGCCCTTTTCTATTATTTCCTAATTATAACTACCTATGGGAAAATTAGGAATAACACCTTTATCATGCATTACCATATCACCTAGCCATCACTATTATCATTTACCTTACCATTTGGCCAAAATTTGAGAGCGTGTTTTTAGTCACCCTATTTACCTTCTTTTTACCTTGGTTTTATTTGTTCCTGTTAAGCATGAAATATACTGAGAGGGGGGGGGTGAATCAATATGTTATATGTCTTTTATTTAATCTGATTTGTTTTATTTAACCACTCAATAATACATTCAATATATGCAATAAAACTAAAATAATAATTTGCACCACACGAGAGAGAGAGAGAGAGAGAGAGAGAGAGAGAGAGAGAGAGAGAGAGAGAGAGAGAGAGAGAGAGAGAGAGAGAGAGAGAGAGAGAGAGAGAGAGAGAGAGAGAGAGAGAGAGAGAGAGACCATGTTTTTACATGGAAACCCAAAGTGGGAAAAACCATAGAGAACAATCTCAAGTATATGAATGAGCACCAAATCAAAATACAAAGTTCTCAAGCACCAACTTGCAGGAGCACCAACCCCTTTGCCAAGCACCAACACAAAAACTATTTGTGAGCACCAACCCATAGGAGCACCAACCCCTATTGTGTATAAAACACAACTATATCTTAATGTTGCTTACTCAATAAATGATATAATTCTACAATATCTCCTACTTTTCTCTCTTTGAAAACAAATACAAACCATGCACTCTCTTGATTATTTCAAATGGCTTCTCAAGCCTTTATCTATAGCTTACCAAATGACCTTTGGCCTTCACCCTTTTTGACCCTTCAATCCTCATGGAAAATGGTGCCAAACTTGCATGACACTTTGTATCCTTGCATTTGAAAAGTCATAGGGTGACCCTTCATAAGCAAAAGCATCCTTTCTTCTTTTGTCTTTATCTTGGTAACTTTTCATATTCCTCAAAGTGTCCTTTCATGGGAAAATGCACCATACCTCTTTTGTCTTCACATGGTGACTCTTATAATTCCTCAAGGTGATTCTTCATGAGAAAATGTGTCCCATTCCTCTTTCATCTTTTACCCCGTGACTCTTTGACTTCTCCATGGACCTCTTTTGACTTATATGCAACCAAAAATATATTCATTAATATTAAATAAATATTAACACACATTATCCAAGATATGAATATTAAAAACACTATTAAATTCAATGTGTCCTTTATCACCAATAATGCTAGACCTTTGACATCAATGAAAATATTTCCAATAGTTCCCCATGTCATTATTCATATCCATGATCCTTATTGTAGCTAGTTTAGTTGTTGTTTAAACTCTTACTTGAAGAAGTCCATCTCTTCAGTTAAGTAGTTCTCTAGGCCTTTTGTTAATATATAATTTATGTTGCTTATCCTA
The DNA here is from genome assembly GCA_037957365.1 of Torreya grandis. Classification (NCBI taxonomy): domain Eukaryota; kingdom Viridiplantae; phylum Streptophyta; class Pinopsida; order Cupressales; family Taxaceae; genus Torreya; species Torreya grandis. The sequence goes on from JARHVA010000194.1 coordinate 202,536, forward strand.
AAAACATAAAAATATTAGAAACTGATAGACAAAAATAAAATAAATATTATCTTGCACTTTCATTTATTTTGATCCCATGCTCTCGCTATTTTATAATTACTTATTTGAATGCTCTCGCCATTTTGTGAGCCCATTTTCTTTATCTAATATACAACATCAATCATGTTTTCTTATCATCACTTTTATTCTATCCCATTTCCCAAGAGAACTACATTTGGCCTAAAATTCATGTTGGATCTCATGTCTATGGAACTATGTAGGTAGTATCCACTTGTCTTGTGCATCTGGAGTTAGCTCAACCACCCTTTCTTTTTCTTATTCCCCCAACCCCGCCCCCCCCATTTTGTTATGTGTTATTTCCCTATCACTTGGGGGCAACTTTTTGTCTTTTTTCTTATTCTATTATGCTAGTCTCATTACTTCTTAGATTAGGGGTCACACTGTCACAGAGAGTAATGTCTCTATTACAAGTGCACAAACAATCATTTTTTTGTTTCCATTAACATTGTGACTAAATATTATCTATGTGTGTTTATTTGATTTGATTATTGTTTGTATGTGCTTTGTGAATCTCCTTATTTATTTTTTTGGGTGTTTTATTGTTCATTTGTACTTAGATTGTGTTGTGTACTTATTTTGTTTATTGGTTTTTTTTGTGTGTTTTCATTATTGTTGAGTTTTTATTTTATTTATTTATTATTTTGTTATTTGTTCATTTTTATTCATTTTTTTTATTCTTGGTGTTTTATGTGTTGGTCTTTTATGTTACTATTTTTTTCTTTTGAGTTCAAATACATTCTATAACCACTTTGGTCTAGTTTTCTGCTGGGGTTGATTTGTTTAGAGTTGTATTTAACTTGCCCTTTTATTTTGTTTTCCAATTATATCTTATTAATACACATGGATCTTGTTTATTCATATCTTGATTTCATGTTATTTACTAAGTTGTTCTTTCTTTGATTTTATACATTCTTGTTTCTATTTAAATCCTAATTGTTCTTATCTTGATTCTAAGTTAAGTTACATTTATGTATTGTTTTTATCTTTGTTTTTATTTAAATGTAAATTATAGTTATAAATATGGTATTGGTAGTTTTTTTATCATTATCCTTAGTTATAAATATTCACATTTGAACTAATCAATTGTAATATAAATACAATGTTATTAATGTTATTCATACTTATGCTACATAATTTTATTTTGATAAAGTAAACACCAAGTACTCCAAGTCTAAAATTCAATGAAGCTTCGAAGATCATTTCCAAATACACCATACCTAACACATAACTCTATGTATGACGTGTATCTCTTGACATACGCTATGAGTCTAAATTGACTATTTCTATGATTATTTTGGAGCATGCATCTCCTTAATTATATTATAACATCTAGTGAAAGCATTATCCTGCATATCCACTACCTAACATGAGTTCATAATTTAACAATGGTTCATCTTTCTTTTATTATTCATTCCTAATTCCATTTTCTCTTACTTCTAGGAGAAATACATTACCCTGAGGTCCATTTGGACTATGCAGGCAATGCTTGGATACATGACTTATCTTAAGTTAGCTCGGCCACCCTTATTCTTCCAATCATTTTTTTCATCACTTTGTGCATCCTCATATGCTTGATTTTTTGTGGCTTCTTCAGTCATTAGACCCTTGCATCTACATTTGTGCCTACTCATATTTAATCTATGCATTAGGTTATATCCTTAAGTTATGCTTGCCAATTTGCCCTATTAGGGCACAATATTTATACCAATCACCAATCCAATCAACCCTATCAAGGAAAAATTAATTATCAATGGTCAAAACCAGACCTACGAGGGTAAAATTAATTTATCAACCGATCATATCCTCTCTACTGGGGCATAATATTTAGACCAATCACTAATTCAATCAGCCCTACTAGAGCAAAATTAATTATTAATGGTCAAAATCAGCCCTATTGGGGTAGAATTAATTTATCAACCAATCAAATCCACTCTATTAGGGTACTTTATTAATTCATTGCCTTCATTTCTTTGGAGTAATGTTCTTATTTTTATTCTAATTTTAAGATCTGTATCTTTTGCCCTTGTTCTAACAATTCAAAGTGTGAAAATTATCTCAGGATCAATCATTCCCTAAGCCTACAACTTTTTCCCTCTTTTGGGCATGTCAAAGTCTATTGCTTCTTTTTTGGGATTGCAATCTTCCCACTTCACCCTGACTTGGGGCCCATCATATTCTATTATATTTTTTTATCATTGGGAAGTAATGGATGCAAGCATTAACTCATACAAATATAATCTCATCCATGGGTTAATTTCACTCTTTCTCTTTTTTTTGAGAGTCCATCCTTCTCTTAAATCCTTGCATTCCCTCTTTAGTGAGCATTATGGGGTCATTTATTCAATTATTACTTTCCAATTTCTTCTTACCAACTCTTTCATTATTTGAGAATACATTACTTCAATCGAATATCTAATCATGCCTTCTCAAACAAGGGTAAAATGTAGACATCCAAATCCTATCACTATTATGCTAAAATTGTAAATCTAAGCAATATTCTATGACAATGCACAATCTAGGCCAAAATCACTAAAATACACTAAATGGTTCGAGCTTGTCACGTACATGTACCAATTTAGGCTAATGTATCCCTAAATGGGGAAATGCATTTTATGTGATTATTATATTTTCTCAAATCACTTTGAGTCAAATTGTGACCACATAAAATAATTCTTTGGACCATAAAATACTTCTAATTTGAAAGCACACACCAAGTGCATGTGCTATTTTGTGTTGATAATGCCCTAAATTCAGATTTATTCTGTACACAACTAACACCTTATAATTATACTCTAGTCAAATTATGTGAATTGATATTTTGATCTATTTGATTAAATGAACAACTAATTTCCAAAGAATTACAAAAAATTATTTAAACCCACTTAAGCAAATTAAACCAAATTAAGTGCTTAAGTGAAAAATGTAAGCAAGTTATTAAAAATACATTAATTAGAAATTCATTCATCAAATATGCATCACCCTATGACATCATCAATGGGGTGGAATCCATAAGCTATTAATGGAATAAATATCAAGTTTAATCCCTCCCATTCTTCATTAATGCCCATTCTTCCAAATATTAATGTGGATATTTATGGCTTATCCCTCCAAAATTAAATTGATTCATAGCCACACATTATGATCTCAAGATGGATGGTCATGGTTGATTCTAATCATTTTCAAAAAATTATAAATAAGTGAGCCAAAAACACCATTTTAAAACTTCATTCATGAAAAATTATTATGTAAAAATTGCAATAGACAAGCTTCACCTATTTGCATAAATTGATCAAATTCATGAGCTTAAGCCATTGGTGTACTAGGAAATGATGGAGGATCATGTTACTCTTCATTAAAAAAGACTTGGAGTACCAAATCTAAGGGTAATAATGCTTATTGGTTGATCTTAGAAGGAATGATGCTCTTTGTAAGGTTTGATAGTATGTCTTTTTGAAATAGCTCTTAGATTTCCGTAGCAACACCACTTGAGGGAGTAGGCTTAGCATGTTTTATCCTCTATAATTATTTTGGATTTTTTATCTACTAACACATGGACTAAATATATTTGTAATCTTACTCTACACCACCTTTTGACCAAGGTTGTGATCAATACTCTATCGATCTATACTACCGACATAGTCACAACAAAATAAAAGATGATCAACTCTAGCATACCATATTGTTCAAGTGTCAGCAAGTGCATCTCATGAAACACAATCATCCATCATAATCAAGACTTCATCAATCCTAAATCCTCCTATACCAATCACACATCCTATCAAATAATACTCATCTCATCCCATATATATTTAACCTATCATATATCATCAACCTAATTACTTATCTTATCCACCCCCTCAAACCATCATCACTCCATCTTATCCACCTCACTATCCTTTTATTTCCTATCTAACTTACCCATCTACCCCTTCATATCCACCCCACCCCCTTGTTCTAAACACCCCTACCCATCCTTATCATCCTTAACATATTAGCCTTCCTATCTTAATCCCATTCAATACCTCATCCCTTTAACTATCTAATCACTCCAACCTATCTAGCCTAATCCTATCCATCATAGCCTCTCCCCACCTAACATCCTTCCCTTCATAACATATTTACCTAAGTCCCTAACTCATATAACTTACCTCCATAACCCATTTCCCTAAAGTCCTTAACCTCTCTCACCTACCCTAGGCTATCCACCTAAGTCCTAAATACCCCTAACTCCCATCCCTAACCTTTATTCTAACCACCACAATATCATGATTCATGACCTATCCCTAAACAATTATTTTAAAAATATCACTCATCACATTTTATGGTTTTCCATAACCATGAATCTAACCTCATAGTTTTACAAAATTGTGATTCTCCTCTTAAAGTATTATGATATCACAAATCTCTCATTGTGGTATTGCAATATCATATCTTGCAACCATGATATCTCAGGTTAAAAAGACAATATCACCACTAAGGGCATTTCCCTTAGTTGTGGTATTATCCCCACATCAAGTACATCTAATAGATGATGTTATAAATGTAAAAATGGAATAAAAAAATGGGTCAAGAATGACTACTCACTAGTGGTCCCACATTGGCTAGCCTCTGATGCTCTTAGACTCTCTCTCCATGATGTGATGATCATAGGATGCCGTTCATCATTAAAAATATAGAGCAATAAATTCAACAAGGTTAAAATACAAAATGAACCTTTTTCACCCACCATTTTTTATTTTACCCTTCATTTACACCCTTTTTAACCCCTTGTCACCCATTTGACCTCCACTACTCACATTATCCTACCCTATCAACTAATTTTCATCCTTGGATCCCATTGACTAGCCTATTATCACATTCCATCATCATTTTGTTCATCCTAAGTCTCTTGGGGCATATTTTCCTATTCCTCACTATAGGTCCTCAATCTTGAGTCAAAACTACATTAGTTTAAGGTTTCCTAAGACTATGTAGGCATCACCTAACCACATTCTTATGCCCAAGGATAGCTCGACCACTATTAACATCCAATCCTATCCCATCCTTTATAGGTCACTTGATGTCATTACATCATTTTGAGTTACAAATATAACATAAAGTGGCTTATTATTCATAATCATCTATCAAAGGTCCTCTATAAGATTCCAAACATCCTTAACATGTGTCCTTTCTATGGAAATTATCATCGGCTTGCAACCTATCTTGTCTCTTTATTCATTAAATAATGTTTACATCTCAAGAATTCAAGTCTTATCATATTAATCAATTGGCCTCCTTTAAATACATTGATCATTATCTAAAAGCCATCTTCTGAGGATAAGCCACTTTATCCTATATAACTTATGCTTGGGTCATCTCAATCATAGTTACATCCATACTTGGGGCATCCCAACCCCTTATCATCATCTTGGTCTTATACCACCCCAGGAATTTTTGTTTAAATGACCATATGGCTCATTCCTCCCCATATTCTCCCTTGAAGGGGTATCATACCTACTAACAACATCCTCATCCATGAAATGGTTCTTATTTTAAAATCCATTACTCCTTCATTCTACTCGTAATACCCTTTGAAAGAGGGGAAAAAAGTATGCACCTAAATCTACTCACCTTAATAATCCTATTAAACCCACTAATTTAACCCATAACCATAACCCTATCCAATTAACTAATATCTTAATCCCTACACAATATCCCCAACATCCCATAAACCTTACCATACCCTTATAACCAATTAATTTCCCCACTAACCTACTAATTAGCCTACTTAGCCACTAATCTACCCATTAGTCAATTTAAAATTCTTTTTTATTCACCTACCCCATAGCTACCCTACCACCCTAGCATTTACTACACCCCTATGAATATTACACCTCATTAACTCCCATTTAATCCCCTATTATCCCCTAAACTAATCAAGAAACCTATAAAACTAGGGAAGCTCCTCCAAAGTTGTAGAATTCTCTAAACTAGAGGCTTATAAATAATTTAAAATTACCTAAATTATCCTCCACCATCTTATATAAGCCATGCTTGGGATATGGCCAATTTAACTTGGAAATCAATAGTCCTCCATTATAATCTCATACTAAGCCATTTTAAATCATCCTCACACTCTTGTCAAGCCATCCAACTATCCAAAGAAGCCATTAGAGCCATTTTGAAGCTCAAGTCAAGAAATCATATTCAATGATTTTGGCATTCAAATCAATTTGAAGATATTGGAGAGGAGTTGTAAGGGACAAAAGGATGGTAAGAATACACATTTAATTGTTTGATTGTTCCTTTATCCCCTTTTTTGATGTTGTTTATGTTATTGAGTTTTTTATTAAATAAATTGGTTTTGTAAATAACTTAAAATACAATCACACAAAAATAAGGCAAAGTTTTTGAAATAACATGGGTAACATAATAACACTTCTTGAATCAGAGGGTATGACAATGTTTTTGGATTCAAAAAACCAAGGCAAATGTTTGGGATGAAACATGCAACATAATGATTCCCCATTTAAATAAGTAACACACATAAATGTTTTTGAGATGAAAAATCTAAGGCAAGAATGTGACACAAAATGGGTAGAATAACACTTCTTAGGCTAAAGATGTGTCAAAATAATTTGATGGTTATGAATCATATTAAACAAACAAATAATTTTTAGTCTCAAAACATTCATGCAAGTCAAAGAAAATAGAATTAGAATAAATGGCTCATCATATCCCTAAAACTGACATAGGTTTGTATGTCTTCTACCAAAGTTTACACTGATAAACCAATGCTTGTGAGGAATTAAGTGTTAATATAAAAATGAAATAATAGGTGTAGGTAGAGTTTTTATGCCCCCTCTATCTCTCAAGCATTAGTACATGGCATGAACATAGAGTGAGGAACACTCAACATTTGGTAATAAATATCATGGTAAGTGGGGTTGACTAAAAATGTATAAGTTTTGAATGCACTAGATGGTCCTAAGTGTGGATAAAACAAGAGTGAAATCATATCAATTAGTTTCATACCTACTAACTTACTATGTAAGGGTATATTCCTTTTCACAATAACTCTAGCTGTGTATTACTTAGTGGAGTCCAATGTTTAGCAAGAATTGACATAGGTTTTCATTAAGATCAGAGAGGCAAACCACTCATCCCCCTAGAAATCCAAATATCATGTGCCTTGATTTATATACCCCAGGTCAACTCACCCATAAATAACTTGTGAGGAGGTGATGAACTCCTGCTCACAATCTAAATGCAAAAAAATAAATACATGAAAATAGAAAGACTTTAGGGATCACTTTTGAGTCACCTAAGTCACTCAGAGATCGGTAAGAGCATACAAAACATTATTTATGACAAGACTTAGAAAATAATGACAATAAACCAATCACTTTTGGTCACTCAATTTCTCTAAAGGGGACTAGGGGAGAGCCTACACGTTATATTTTTTTGTTTATTAAAAATAAAGTATTTACTCTACATAATTGAAACTAGCTAAAGAATAAACAAGAATTGAAAAAACTCTTAAGAGATCTAACTAAAATTTAGGTTCTTTTTAATATCAGCAACTTGAAATGTGTTTAAAATTTTGGCCCCTTGGCCTTGTTCACACTTGTAAAAAATTGGAAATGCTAAAAGACAAATTATTAAGCAATTTTTAAGCACCTTAACTAAATGTGGATGAATTTTAACCTTTGTTGTTAACTCACTTTGAAAAAAGGAAAAAATGATTAAAAAACACTTAAGCTTCCCTCTTCTTGGATAAATTATTTGCAAAAAAGGTTAGTGGATTAATTTTTGTTTAATCCAAGGTGAAATCTTATAAGTTAGATTAATAAACCATAAATTTAGCTCTCTAGAATGATTTTGTAGTTATGCAGTAAACTATAAACTATAAAATTTATTAGGCATATTAAACATAGAGAACCAAAATGTAATGCATACTTATAGCGAGCGATTTAATAGTTTTTGAACAATTTCTCAAATCATCTCAATGGTTTCGTCATCCAACTCAGTAATTTTGCAAATATGGGAAAAAACTACAAAAAAACACAAAAAATAGAGTTATGATTTTGCTATTTACTAGTGATTTCATAGTTATATTGATGATTTTGCAACCCAAAATCATAATTTTGAACCAAAAAAGTTGATTTTCCTACTAAAAAAATGATTTCATAAGTGAAAAATATGATTTCATAAATTTTAACCAATGTCATAACTAACCAAAAAAAAGATGTGTTTCTTGTGGAACTAATTCATAATTTCACTTGATGATTTCAAAAATTTCAACCTTAAATTCCCAATTTCATAGAGCCTAATTCAAAAATAGACAATTTCCCCATTCGTCGGGATGATTTTGTGGTTTTTCTCAACATTTTTTTAATTTTTCTTTACTCAATTTATAGTTTTGCATGAATGAATTCATAGTTTTGTGGTCAACATCCAAACACAAAAGTGGTAGACAAAAATCAAAAGATTAAGGTCTAAAATGAATACTTATTGGCTCCAAGGAGGTCCAAGATGCTCTCATTATGCATGTGGGGTGCATAGTCCCATCAGATATACCAGTATGTGAGATAAGAATCCAAAAGGGGAGTTAGTCAAGTGTTATTAGGAAAAACCTAAATAAAAACATAAAGAAATATAACACCTCAAGCCTAGACACTCAAGGAGCAAGACAAAAATATAAGTAAATAATAGTGGAACACAAAATAAGTATTCTTTACCTTCCTTATGAGTAATATTTTCATGTTGGCCATGGAGGAATGTGCTTAGTCATGTGTTCAAAGTGTCTTTGATAATGGTGTTCCTTGTATTATTTTTCCTTGTCACCTTGGCAATTTTTTACTTGGTTGTGGCAAGATGTAGAAATTTAACAATAATTTTGAATTATAACCATTGAAACTTGGATTTTCACCCATAAGGAGATGCTTAATCCTCCTTATCCAAGTGGCACCATAGAGACATTTCTCTTTCTATGGGTGACAATGTTGAGAAATGAATCTCTAGATGAAGGGCTAGCTCCCCTTAATGCACTCTTTAAAGCTCTCTCTCTCTATCTTAATAACTTGAAGATGAAAAGGGATTAATAAAAACAAATAAAACAAGAAAATGGTGATGCACCAATTTATAATGTTCTCTCACTTGGCTAAGACCACTACTTAAAGACAAATAAGGATGTTTCACACACAAGACTCACAACTTAGGATCCATTGCTACATCAATCTTTCATATGCTAGATTCAAGAAGGTATGTGATTTTTAGGAAGGGGATGAATGATTCCAAAGAGGGATATAATCATGAACTACTTATAAGATATATATACACTTAGAAAATAATACTATCAAAGACCTACAATAATCTCCTTTCTATAAATTAGTAGACCATCAAGAGTACAAGCTAGAAAAGACAATCTTTCACTAGACTAGACCAACAAAATTCAAGTCATTACTCCATATTACAGCATATGAGTGGAAATAACACTTTCATATTTATTCAAGAGTTATTCAATTACAAATTTGTCTAGATTTTCCCCATCAACCAATGGAGGCTACTCAAAAGAGCCAAGAGAATGCATATTTATAGCTTTGAGACTAGGAGCAAGCAAAGGAAGTCCAAGGGTCACTTGGACATGTGTAACCTTGAGAGAATAAATTATATTTTTATGTGGAAGATATGTGGGGTGATTTTTTCCTTGTCATAGAAGTCTACTTGTCCAAAACAAGTCATAATAATGGAGAAAAGTGGCACAAAACTTACAATTTTAGCATAGGAAACAACCTCATGATTCACCTTCAAAAATTGCCTTTTCTCTACATATGGTCGAATATAATGGTTTTTATAATAAATATGGGTTATAAAAAATTTCCCACATGCATTTTATTGATCCCTAACCATCCCTATTCTTATGGACATTCAAAATCATCTCTGGCAGTTTTAAAATGGCTCTTTTCCATGCACCTTCTACACTTGGCATTCAAAAACCCCAAATTTTCCAAACTAACCCATGATTAATATTTAATGACACTTTTAAAAGGTTCCCATATCATTATTTTCAAGAAAAAACCTTTAAAATTCTTCCCTAATTGCTTTTCATCACTTTACCCAAGTGTTCACTAGTTGGCTCACTAGACTGGCTGAAAGTGAGGGCCTATTTAGGGAACTTATAGGTTTATCCATGAGATTTTATGAATTTTTGGAGTTAGATAAAGTTTAATTATTATCCAAAAGTTGTTTTCATTTCCTAAGTCCTCCTATAGCCTACACAACACTCAAAATGGTCAAAATAATCCTTGTTTTCCTTTTATCCATATAATTCTATATAAAAAAAATCACATGTTTAGGATACTATGAGATTAGTATATAACTTAAAGTTTGTTTCATGGCCATTCCCTTTCATTTATATTCTTAAATATCAAGCTTTCACTAGTCAGGTCCTAGTGAGGGTTTTCCAAGGGTTTTAGGGGGTTTTCAGTCTTAGCTTTTGTTCATAAAAATTACACATTATAAAACCCTAATAATTACACTTGTCTCTTCTTAGGTACCCTCTCCATCATCCATAAATATATTATCTTGTCATGAAAAAGGTTATGGGAGGTATAAGTGTCCAAAGTTGACCTTTCAAATCATTTCTATGCTTGCCATGAGGGTTTGAGCACTCTTTAGGCCAATAATGGATTCCTATGGAGTTAATTTTATAAAAATAAGTTATATAATCTATATATATACCACATAAATTATATTAAAAACCTGTAATGGATCACTGAAATCCAAAAATTGAAATGACCCCTGGTTTGGGACAAGGCCTGTACCTTGCCAATGAGCTAGTTTGCATTTTTGAGCTATAGTACCCTTAATTTGCACTTACCATGACTTAAAATAGATTTAACACATAATTATATCTCCAATTTAATTCATTCAAGGCACTATAATGTTTTTATAATCCTAATACTTGGAGTGACTTTGCCTTGGGGGCTAGATTTGCATGCTTCCTTGTCAGGCCTACCTACAGACCTCCTTGTTTAGACCACCATTTTGGAATTCCAAACCTCCAAGATGGGTTTTCATATTATTTAATGTGTCCCCCAATTTAAAAACCTCCTTTATTGATAAAAATGAGTAAAATCCCTCCATTCTTCACTTTTCTCAAAAATTGCCATTCTTATTCATGAAAGGATTGACCTACCTCTGAGACAAAATAGAGGGTATTAGGCCTATTTGGATGATAAAAGAAAATATTTTTTGAGATAAAAAATGTATTTATGACCATTTTTATTAAAGGGTTTTGTCATATTCCATGTCTAAGTGGTCTAACCATCTCCATTTCCTCAAAAAGGGGTCAAAAACCCTATTTTTGCATGTTTTTGCTCAAATATCCATGTAGCTGCTACCTCCTCACAATTTTCATTCTAAAATTTTGATAAAACATGGTTATAAAATTAATTTAAATCTAATGGAGCTTTGGGAACAATATTTAACCCCCTTTTTAATGAGAATCCCTTGTTTTCTCTTTGTTCCAAGGTCTCCAAACTTGCCTATACAGACTAAGACATATTTTGCATAGGTGAAAAGGTCATTTGGGCATGGAAGAGTGTTTTAGGAATTATATAATATTAATTTGATGATAATTAAATTTTATTCTTTTTTTAAACCTTCTCATCTTATTTTTCATGCTTGGCATTAGGCTAATTCTTCACCCTTTCATTCTTGTCACTGCCTATAGGACTGAGACAACCTTCTTTTGAGCACATTAGGCTTGGGAGGATCATGGGAATGAAGTTTATAAAGGTAATTTTATCCATTAGATATAATTAAACCTTCAATCATCTTTTCAAAAGTTTCTAATCTCCTTATATGCTCCCATGGCTTGATTGTGTTTCACTTTCTTGCATGATTGTAGGTGCATTCTTTGCTTTGCCTATAGGTTTCCAAGGTAAGTTTGAACCTCAAAGATACATAAAAACATTTATTTTTCTCCATAGAATCATTTTACATAATTTAACCTCATTTTCATGATTACTTTCTAATGACCTCACTTTACCCCTTACTGAGACCAACCCCTAATACTAGGCTATAGGTGCATGTTTTTCAGGCATGTAGGTCAGTGAAGGTGAGTTTAGAGCATGTTAGGAATGTATGAGGTTATCTTGATGTTAAAACTAGATCATGACATTGATGTTTGGACTTATATCTCTTCTTAGGAACCCTCAACACCATGATCGTATACCAATTCTTGAAATATTGTAATAAGCCATGCTCTGCCCTGTGTATGGATAGGAAATAGGCCTAGAAGGTCATTTGATATAGTTGTCTCTTCTATCATGGAATGAGTGATTGAATTTGGTTGTTTAGGTGTTTGTAATTTTTTCCCCTACTTGATCCTGATTATAAATTCCTCATATGATTCAAGTATTAACCTTTCCTTCAAAATCCTGTAGATATTACTACCCTTTTTCAATGCTTTTTAGCCATTTTGGGAGGTCTCAAAACCTATGTGACTTTTATCTTCTCAAGCTCAAATTTGGCATGATAGTTGCCCATGGATGAGACTAAAAAGTGGGAATAAGATTATTTCTCAAAACTAAATATATCTTCACCTTATGAAAATAAAAAAGGACCCCTGGGAGTTTTGTTTGGTGTGTTTAGGGATTGAGGAATAAAACTCAGTCATCTCTTTTGTTTTGTAATCTCACCTTCTCTTTAGGTTATTGGTGAAGGAATTATGGTCTGCCTTATGAAAAACACTAAATATAACTTTGAGATAATACCCATAGACCATCTCCATTCTTTTGAGACTCCCTTTTTCCCTATCCATGGCCTCCACAAGTTGGACTGAGTTGGAATGGGCAGTGAGGAGAAATAATGAAGAAGTGCATAGTTTAGACCTTATGAAAAAGATTATTATACTAAACCATGTACATGACATCCAAAATAGATATAAAATTATCTAATTTCCTCATGTTAGTGTGGATAACTACTTAAGATCATCTGTAGGTGCACTCCTTTTGAGAAGAAGGCAATATACTGAACCAAAGTGGAAGACAAGCCTAAAGAAGGCTTCCTTACATTATTGATTCCTTTCAAAACAAATGAGGAATGTGTAACCTGAAATAACACCTTAAAAATCATGTGTACACCTTTGTAAAATATGAAATCATCAGACCAAAATAAGAAGATGAAGATGATTGCAAATAGTGACCCCACTCATAGTTGCGAACCCAAACAAGGTTGCTTGGAGTTTTAACATTGGTTCATGAAGGAAAAGGCACCAAAATTTAATTTATTATTATGGATGTGAATAGGACTTAGATCAATATCCACCTATATAAGCACTCCCTCCCATTCCACTTGTACGATTTATACCATATGCTTGAAGTTGCTTATTTTTTGTGTCAGGAATCTAGAACAACAAACATGCTCTGATTCCACTGTTAGGATCTAGGAAGCACAATTCATTACCATGTACAAGCAACTTAACATGTGGAATTTAACTAGAATGCACAAGTAACTAGAATTCAGAAATAACATAGAATATGAGAGACAATACCCAATTGTATTAATACTCTTCCAGAAGGAGATATAACAAAGAAGATGCCACAGTATTCTTCCTTACACACCTCTAGGGCTCCCACTCCTCTAGGGCATAAATAGTAAATCTCTTCAAGAGCTCTCTCTCTCTCTCTAATGGTCCCAACACACAACTCAAACATAGAGTTGGTGTTCACCTCCAACCAGTCAATATCACTACTACCAGTACACAAGTGCTCCACGCACTCCAAATTTGAGTACACACCATACTCCAAGTACACAACACACTCCAAGTAGATCTCCCCTGATCTTGCTCCTTGATATGTTGTTGTCACCTTTGATCTTGCTACCCCACAGATCTCCTTTGACCTTGCACACACACACACACCTACAAATCAATGATCTTACTTACCATGTAGATCTCTCTACACCCTAAAGAACCCTTGTCCTTGCCTCACCAAGTCCTTATGATTCTCCAAACCAGTACCCCAGTGGATCTTCTACCAGAACTTACACAACCTATAGCTCTCCCTGATCATACACACTCGGCACCCCTATGGAACTACGAGGAGCTACCCTTACTCTCTTCACTCTCAGAAGGAGCTAACCAAGATCAACTCTAACTAGCCCAAATTACAATATAGACCATGAGTCTATTATATAAATCTCATGCAAACAATAATTAGACATCCAATTACAATAATTAGATCTGCAGCTCCAAGACTAAAATTAGCCTTTAACATGCAAACAATTGGTTCATTAACAAACTTTCCATAAAACTCGTAGTTCTAAACCATACAAGTGACCGACGTCAGTCCCTATCTATCTAGGGATGACCGACGTCGACCGATCCTTGACCGATGTCAGCAACTTCCTGTCTACACCTGACCGACGTCAGTTGGCCTGATCAATGCCGGTGACTGTGACACTCAACAACCTCTTCCCATGTCTACATCAGTGAAGCTTTTAGCTCCACAACCTAACAATCTCCCACTTGGAGATAAATAGATGCATTGTACCTATACCTATACACCGTCTAATTTGTTTCCTGGCTTGTATCCCTCTTCAAGCTCAATCTTGAAGACCAACCACCACACATCCTGTGGTGCAACACCTGTCATCTAAGTAACCTGCCAAATCTAAAGTATTTGACTCTGCATAGCATGAATCCCTACTGCTGGTCCCTCTCAGATACCTGAGAATCCACTGAACCACTTTCTAATTCTTCCTTCCTAGATTGACTACAAACTTTCTGACAGCACCCACTACTTGGGCAAACTCAGGGAGTACACATGTACTCAACCTCATCATGTGATTGGGGACCCTGTTCTATGAACTATCCATTCATAGGTGTGATACCCTATTCTACATCCTACACTACCTTCACACAATCATCCTGTGACAACATCAACTTGTGATCTTCCCTGTCTCTAAGATTACTCATGCCAAAGAATTTTGCTGCTCCCAAAGCCTTCATGGCAAACCACTAAACTAACCTTACCTTTAACTCAGCAAAACCTTGTATGTCTGAACCTGCAACAAGCTCATCCTCCACATACAGTAATAGGATAATTTCATGACCATCATCCACCTGGTAAGACAAACACAATGGTTATAATGACACTGACTAAAGCCATGCTTTGTCATCCACCTGTCAAACCTGTACCACTGTCCTATAACTTCCTCAAGACCATATGACCTAGCCTTTCATCTCACATGTCCATTCTCTCTATTCTTTAACCAAGAAATCCATTCATCTCTCAGTGCTTTTATCCTGGCTGGCAACTCTACCAAATCTCCTGTTTGGTTCTTCTCCAAAGAAATCATGCCATGCTCCCATTGTTTCCTAGATCCTTCCTGCTCTACAGTGAGCAACTAGTATAAAGAAGAGGAATAACAAATTTGAGGCTTACTTACCCTTTCAGTCTTCCACATGGGCATTTGAGACTCCTTGATAGCTTGCTGTCCACCCAAAATCCATTCCAATGATCGACCTCGGTCACCACACAGTCTGCATCTGATCGACGTCGATTTCATGTGACTGTCCAGGTCACCAACGCTGATTATGCTACCAACGTCGGTCTCCACCTACCCTACACCACTGACTCCTCTAGTCTACACATGATCGACATTGGTGCCTATCTGTTCGACATTGGTTTTCCCTGACTGACATCGGTACTTATGTTTGCCTGTGAGTGATGACTTTTTACTTGCGAGCTCTCTTTGGATCAAAACCTTGTCTAAACTACCCTACTCAAAGTTACTCAGCCTTCTCCACTGATCTCTATCCGTCATCACCTCCATAAAAACCAAGGCTTTCTAGTTCTTAAGTTTGTCAAATACATCTGACTTCCTCTTAAGAACATGCATCTCCTTCTTGTTCATGTGACCAAGCCTACAAAGCCACATCTTCGCAACACAAGAAGAATCAGTAATATAAGCAAGTAGATAAAGAGTACTTGATTTCTTACCACATGCTAATTCAAGTGCATCTACTATGAGAGTTCTTATGCATCTCTCATCACCCAACTTTTCTAAAGAAATTAGCCACATCTTCAAGACTGGGACCTGCATGACCTCCTTCAACACCCATGTGTTGGCCGTCTATAATTTCAGCAACACTTCCCCTTTGCCAATACTTTTACAAGGCACACCAGCCCCTAAATAAATCTTTCCAAAGTCTCCAAAGACCTTAAAATAGAAAAATACTCTATTTCGAGCTGCATGGAAAGAGGAAACAAAATCTATAAACCAAGATTCTACTTTATCCAAGGAACATCCCAGAGCATCTTGTGTAACAACACCTGCAACATCTGCTTCTTCAGTTCCTTCATGCTGATCTTCTACCAACCAACAATCTTTCTTTACCTACTCTTTCTTTCCATAACACCATAATTGACCATTCATGATTTTCAATTCCTCCATTCTTAGTGTACTTTCTTCTGCCATTGCTATACTCCCACTCAATCAAAAACCCTTGAGAGTGACCTATAATCAAACACAAACCTGCTCTCTGCAACCTTAGCTCTGATACCACTTTGTCAAGAATCTAGAACAACAAACATGCTCTGATTCCACTGTTAGGATCTAGGAAGCACAATTGATTACCATGTACAAGCAACTTAACATGCAGAATTTAACCAGAATGCACAAGTAACTAGAATTTAGAAATAACACAGAATATGAGAGACAATACCCAATTGTATTAATACTCTTCCAGAAGGAAATACAACAAAGAAGATGCCACAGTCTTCTTCCTTACACACCTCTAGGGCATAAATAGTAAATCTCTTCAAGAGCTCTCTCTCTCTCTCTCTTACGGTCCCAACACACAACTAAAACACAGAGTTGGTGTTCACCTCCAACCAGTCAGTATCACTACTGCCTGTACCACTAGTCAGTATCACTACTGCCAGTACACAAGTGCTCCATGCACTCCAAATCTGAGTACACACCATACTCCAAGTACAAAACATACTCCAAGTAGATCTCCCCTGATCTTGCTCCTTGATATGTTGTTGTCACCTTTGATCTTGCTACCCCACAGATCTCCTTTGACCTCGCACACACACACACACCTACAAATCAATGATCTTACTTACCATGTAGATCTCTCTACACCCTGAAGAACCCTTGTCCTTGCCTCACCGAGTCCTTATGATTCTCAAAACCAGTACCCCAGTGGATCTTCTACCAGAACTTACACAACTTATAGCTCTCCCTGATCATACACACTCAGCACCCCTATGGAACTAGGAGGAGCTACCCTTGCTCTCTTCACTCTCAGAAGGAGCTAACCAAGCTCAACTCTAACTAGCCCAAATTACAATACATCCCATAAGTCTATTATATATATCTCATGTAAACAATAATTAGACATCCAATTACAATAATTAGATCCGTAGCTCCAAGACTAAAATTAGCCTTTAACATGCAAACAACCAGTTTGTTAACAAACTATCCGTAAAACTCACAGTTTCAAATCGCACAGGCGACCGACATCGGTCCCTATCTATCTGGGGATGATCGACATTGGCCGATCCCTAAATGATGTTGGTAGTTTCCTGTCTACACCTGACCGATGTCAGTTGGCCTGACCAATGCCGGTGACTGTGACACTCAGCAACCTCCTCCCATGTCTGCATCAGTGAAGCTTTTAGCTCCACAACCTAACATTTTGCTTGCGAAGACAAGAAGAAAGTAAAAGAAGAAAGAGATGAATTTTTATGAATTTTTCCTAAAAAACAAATGTGTAAATGTCTGTTGAGATCTGAAGAGACACCTTTTTGATGTTTCCACCTGAAAATGAGATGATCTATTTCATACAAGTGCCATAAAGGCCCTCAAAATAAGGGCAAACTGAACCTTTCTGACTATAACTGATTCTTGGACTATCATAAACCATATTATGA
Organism: Torreya grandis; assembly: GCA_037957365.1. NCBI lineage: Eukaryota > Viridiplantae > Streptophyta > Pinopsida > Cupressales > Taxaceae > Torreya > Torreya grandis. Next base: position 220,529 of record JARHVA010000194.1, read on the forward strand.
CATTATATTACCCATAAAACATTTAATCCTAGCTTATTTATAAGTTTTTCACTTTATCCATCCTTAGAATTCCTCCTCTTTAGCTCAAAGTGGGTCCACAAGGTAATTTTTTGCATATTGAACATGATAAGAGTAATTAAATGAACTAAAGATGTCTTAAATCATATTCAAAACAATATTAGGAACAAACTAACATATTTAATTTCTTTGACCAGGTTTGACCCTATTTGACTAGGGTTGACCATCATTGACTTGACTAGTACAAAGGGCTAGACTTGAACTAAGACTAGGCTAGGCATAAGTGGGACATTTGGATCACATGACACCCCTATAGGACATGAAAAAAATTATAAAAAGTTTTAAAAGGTAGGGGGTTTACTCAAATTTGAACAAAGGTCAAATTTGGTCAATAATAACATTACAAAAAAACTTTATCTCTCAAGAATTGAACATAATAGTATTACACTAAAAATCTCCTTTAAAGGAATTCCTGCATAGTAACATAAGATAAAAAATCTTGTTGGAAGAATGGGTGAGGCCTAACTTAAGTGTGGTTAGGTTTAATTTAACCATGGTTAGGTTTGAGAGAGGATAAACTATTAATATTTTCAATTAATAAGCATGGCTCACAAATCCAAATATTTGTTTGATATTTTGTGAGTGCTTGAGAAACTAAAAGATGATGTCATGATGGTGACATCATTTTAGATATTTATGTGATGTCATGATGATTTCATCAATCCAAATTTATGAATTTTTAACAATATAAATTCAAGATTTAATTAGCCATGGGATTTTCACCTTTACATTTATTTAGGTTTAACCATTTAAGCAATCTTGATCAAATTAATTTCCATTTATGAATTTTGATAAGTTATCCGTCACAGATGGTCAAAAAGGTCTATTTTCTTGGTCACAAATTGAATAAAGATGAATTAGAGGAGGATGATGATGATGATTGTGTTCATTACATTGCCCTAGTTATGGATACATTGACATGTTTTAGAATATGCACATGATGTGCACTGATAAATTAGAATATTTCAATGATTTCTAGGTTTAGCTTGCATTATTTGTAAGAAGTCATTCCAATGTCCATTTAGACATAGAAGTGGCAAAAAAGGAGTGTCTATAGAGGTCACCCTTTTGTTTTCTTTAAATATATCACTTGATTTTCACTAGATATATCTAAGATATTAACAAGGTCTACCTCAGATACTAAATTGTTAAACCCACCTTTTAAAATCCATACAAAATTTAGATCAGATAAAGGTGTCTTGAGAGGACCTTGATCCCAATCATATGATAGCACACTTACACTATTAAAGTGTATTATGATCCCTGGATCACATAAATCTGGTCTATTACATAAATCAGGTAGTTGTAAACTCACATATAACTAAAAACCATATTAATCTTTTTGCATCATAACACCAAAAATGATAACCACAATACCTCCTTTTATGCTTATGCTCATTTGCAATCTTTATCTCTTCACAAAACACTCAATGTTAAAACATAACAATGAATGTTTAGAATACAACAAGAATTTTGAAAGTGTCTAAAATTCATCTCATAATTTTACTCCTTTCACTGAAAAACCAATGCATCAGAACACAAAACATTACTTTTACACTTTGTTTACGAAGAATGCACTAAATCCTTCAATGGAGGATTTTTGAAAAAATGAAGACACCAAAACTTATAAATAATTTAAAACACTTATTTCTACCTATTATACATGTTCCAATATGTTTCATTCACTATTTTAACTCTGAAGTCCTACTTCCTTCATTAAGCCTACTCTAGGCCTTGTAGCTTTATTTTAAGGATTTTTTAACTTTATATGAAAAAGGAAGACTTAAATGGAAAAAAAACACATTTTTAGATACCCATTATCATTTTTTATAATCTCAAAAGTTTCTAAGATCAAACTAAATCTCTCCTATAACTTTATTTTCAAAGACAATGTGCCAATTAGACGTATTAAGGCCTAAAACTATCTGCAACTTCAATTTGACACTTGTGGTCTATATTTAACCAATATAAAACTTTAATAATCCTATATAACATGAAAAAATATAATATATTAAATTTTTTAGGATATTCCACCATGGGAAATAATATAAACTTGAGTTTCCATTTCCTATCAAACCTTAGTGACAATATTTAGTATGATTAGGACTAAGAATTATTTGTTTGAGAAATTTTAAATAGTTTAAATGCTTAAAATTGGGTTAAATAAGTTTTCCATTCCATATTAAACATTTACCAACTCTCAAAGTCTACATTCAAACTTGAAATCGTCATTATATGCAAATTTGATCAAAAGCATGTCTTAAGAACAGTCACAAGACAACAAGCTAAACAAATTAATAACTTGAGTTGTATAAAATTTTATAACCACATTCCACTTGAAAATATTATATTTTTAAGTCTTATAATTTTTTTAATTTTATGTACTATTATTGGTATTGTAAGAATTTACTCAGAAATGAATATTTTCAGAATCTGGGTTCTCAAAGCACTGAATATAGGCCCGAGAAGACATAATTTTGCATATTTATGATTTAAACAACTTTAGAGACTTTAAAATGGTATATTAAGGTCTATGAATACTCATTAAACATAAAAAAATTATCATAACTCATTTAACATTGATAAATGTAATAGTAAATAGTATTTTGCATGATTATTATCTTGCAATCCCTATATCCTTATTTTATAAAGCTTGCCAATGGAAATACTGTAACATGGAATTTTAGATCATTTTAAGATATTTGAAATTATCATTATAATTTTTTTATTATGTTAAATACATCCTTAACATACACAAACTTGATCAAACATCATTAGCATCATCTAATGAGGCTATTCTAACTCAAACACTTAAAATTACACCAAGAAACATGCATTAAAAGATCAACACATACCATCAAGGCTTCTCAATATAATAAAAAGATATTAATATGAATTTAATATTAATTTATTCATAAAATATCCCTTATCCATACAACATAACAACCTACTATATACAAATTGCCTTCTAGAGGCTTATTTACATAAGAAATCTTCTATTTAATTGATCTTCATGACCTACAAAGCTAGAAATTTGTACAAATGACTATCCTAGACCTCCTTATATATATTTTGTGCCTCCTTGGTCAATTATTTTAAATTCATATAATTATGAATAACTTTCCTTAGTTTTGTAATAGGTTTAAATAAGCTCCACTCTTATCTCAACAATTTTTAGTTTGTCTTGTCTTGTTTGTCTAGCTCTTCCAACGTAGCATTATCAACATTTGAAGAAGTTGAGCTATATTTGGAAATTAAAAATTCTTAAAATAATATCCAAATTATCTCTAAAAACTTATATTACACTTTTCTAATCTTTATACCTTTTACATATGACCATACCCTTCACTAGTCTCTCAAATATTCAAAATTTCAAACTTTGTGGTTTTGGAGGGAAACTTATACTAAGCTTATGAAAATTATTCTAAGACAAATGAATCATCTCATGGATTATTTATGAACATGTATGGAATTAAAAATTATGTACAATAATATTTTATTGTACTTACATCATGATAATGGAACATGTCTTGATGCTCCTGCATCAAACTCCCTTAGTGGGAAAATTTTGAGCTCCTGCTCAAATGCAATGTTATTTTCTTATTTCTTCTCTTCCAGTTCTTCAATAATTTATTATTATTATTTATTTGTTCATTATTTATTAACCCAAGTTTCTCATTATTAACTTCAAATCTTCAATGAATTCTAGTATATAGGACTCCATCTCTTCTTCTTTAAAACCTGCACATGCAAAACTAAAGACATAGTTAGTTAAAAAACTTGAGGCATTGTTGCATCTCCAACAACATCTTCTTCATTTAAAAAATTCATTAGCTAAATTTAAGATTATTTTATAGCCTCCTCATCTCTTATGAGGTTAAAGTCTTTTGGTCCTTGCATGATTTTCTATCAAATCATTTCTTCTTCCTCATTGTATTCCACTATCTCAACTTTATCTTCTCCTTTACAAAACACTGTCTTCTCCTTTAAAAGACACTATGTCTTGTACCACTTCTTGATTATAAATCTCAGGTTCAATAAGTAATTTAATATTTACTTCATATTTACATTTACCTTCCATGAATTTATCTAATAATTCAATTGTTTACTTATATTAAACATCATCTTGAAAATTTACATTTTCATAGTCAAATACAATATTAGAATGAAAAATTTGAGGTGATTTAGCCTCTCAAAATGCATTTTCATTTTTATCAAGAATTTCACCTTCCTCAGGATAGCATAATTCAACTTATTCATGCTCCAATGGCATGTTTATTTAGTCTTCCATACAATCATGTTGTTCATGCTTCTTTATTGCTACCAATGCCTTGTCTTCTTCAACATTATTAGATTTTAAGCCCTTAATATGGGATCCTCCTTCATCCATCATAATAATTTCATGCACAAATGATAATAAATAATCATATTTAAACATTTGAGGCTTGATTTCCTTTATCTTCTTTACCTTATATTAATTGATTAGTGTCTTTAGTTGTTTCTTAAACTGGCTAGCTTTTTTCTGCCTTCTCCTTTTCTCACAAATCTCTTTGAGAGCCCACTTGACTATTTTTATAATTTTCATGTAGAATATTTATCTTTATTTCTCCAAAATTTATGTCATGGTTGACAAGATTATCTTTATCTTAGTTATTTCTCTCTCCATGTCTATCTCTTTATTTACTACTTCTTCTCCTCTCTCTTACCTTTCCTTTAGGCCTAACTTGACCTATTTTCTCTTAGAAATTCTATCCTACTTGTTATTCCTAGTACCTCAGCTAAGTATTTTTCACCCTAGTCTTTTGGATCTATCTTCTAGTCATTTCCTTTAGACTTTTTACATTCTCTAAGATCTCCTTTATATTTAAACAACTCCCTCTATATCAAGCCTCTATGGATTTAGGGCTTTCCTTGCCCCTCCAATCTCTTTATCTCTTTTCACTTAAGGCTTCAAATAACCTTCTTGCCTCTCTTTCTTTATCAACACATACAAAATGTTAATAAATGAAAAAAACACATATATTTTTCAAATAAATTATGTTAAGCTTCCCAAAGTTATTTATTTTCAATATCCCTAATCTTTTTTACTATTTTCTTTCAACTTGTAGCTTGTAAATTGATCATTGTTAACAAAATTATTAACCTTTTAAGAGCTTATCCAATCTATGACACCAAAATGATATCACACTTACACTATTTGATTGTATTATTGTCCCTTGATCACATAAATATTATATATTGAATAAATTAGGTAGTTTTAAACTCACATACAACTAAAAATCGTGTTAATATTTTTGCATCATAACACCAAAGATTATAACCACAATACCTCCTTTTAAGCTTATGCTTGCTTGTAATCTTTGTCTCTTCACAAAACACTCAACTTATAAACATAAAAATGAATATTTATAATTAAAAAATAATATTTAAAGTGTTTAATATTTATCTAATAATTGTACTTCTTTCACTGAAACAACTAATTCATCAAAAAACATAAAATATTTCTTTTATACTTTGTTTACCAAGAATGCACTAAAGCCTTCAATACATATTTTTTTTTAAATGGAGTAAATAACACTTATAAAGAATTTAAAACACTTATTTCCACATGTTATACATGTCCCAATAGGTTTCATTCACTGGTTTAACTCTGAAGTCCTAATTCCTTCATTAAGCCTACTCTAGGCCTTGTAGCTCTATTTTAAGGCTTATTTTGACTTTATTTGAAAAATTGAAGACTTACATAGAAAAAAAAAATTAGATACCCATTATAATTTTTAATAATATCACAAGTTTTTAGGATCAAACTAAATATTTGATACAACTTTCTCTTGCAAGACAATGTGTTAATTAGGCCTATTAAGGCCTAAAACTACCTGCAACTTCAATTTGACATATGTGGCCTATCTTTAACCACATTAATTTTTTTTTAATACTATATAACATGAAAAATAAAGTATATTACAAGTTTTTAGGATAGTCCACCATAGGAAATAAGAGAAACTTGAGTTTTGATTTCCTATCAAACCCTAGTGACAATATTTGGTATGCTTAGGACTAATAATTATTTGTTTGAGCACTTTTAAAAAGTTTAAATGCTTAAAATTTTGTTAAAAAAGTATAATATATCATATTACACTTTTAACAACTCTCAAAATTCTACATTCAAGCTTAAAACCCTCATTACATGCAAATTTGATCAAAAGCCCGTCTTAAGAACAACCACACGATAACAATCTAAATAAATTAATAACCTAAGTTATATAAAATTTCAAAACCTAATTAAACTTTAAAAAATAATATTTTTAATTCCCATGCATTTTTTATTTTATGTGTAATTATTGGTATTATAAATTTTTACTTAGAAATGAATATTTTTAGAAACTGAGTTCTCAAAGTACTGAATATAGGGCCAAGAAGACATAATTTTGCATATTGATGCTTTAAAAACTTTTGATAATTTAAAATTGCATATTAATTTCTATACATACTTAATAAACATAAAAAAAAAAAAAAATAACTCATTTAACATTGACAAATGCAACAATAAATAGTATTTTGCATGATTATTGTCTTACAATGCTTATATCCTTGTTTTAACAAGCTTGCCAATGGAAATACTGCAACATGGAATATTAGATAATTTTTAGAGATTATAAATAATAATTATCACCTTTTTATGATTTTAAAATACCTCCTTAACATATACAAAATTTATCAAACATCATTAGCATCATCCAATGAGGCTATTCTAGCCCAAACACTGAAAATTGCACCAATAAACATGCATTAAAAGATTAATACTTATCATCAAGGATTTTCAATCTAAAAAAAGGATATTAATATGCCTTTTATATTCCTTTATTCATAAAAATATCCATTATATATACAAAATAACAACCTACTATATACAAATTTCCTTCTAGAGGCTTATTTACACAAGAAATTTTTTGTTTAATTGATCTTCATGACCTACAAAACTAGCAATCTATAAAAATGACTATCTTAGAACTCCTTATATATATTTTATGCATCCTTATTTTATAATTTTTAACCATATAATGAGGAACAAATTTGCCTTAGTTTGGTAAGAATTTGAAACAACCTCCACTCTTATCTCAACAACTTTTACTTTATCTTGTCTTGCTTATCTTTCTCTTCCAACATAGCATTATCAACATTTGAATAATTTTAGATATATTTGGAAATTAAAAATTCTTAAAATAATATATACATCATATCTAAAAACTTATATGACCCTTGTCTAAGCTTCATACCTTTTACATATGGCCATACCCTTCACTAGTCTTTCAAATTTTCAAATTTTCAAACTTTGTGATTTTGGAGGGAAACTTATACTAAGATTATGAAACTTATTCTAAGATAAATAAATCATCTCATGGATTATTAATGACCCACTATGGATTTAAAAATTATATACAATCATATTTTATTGTATTTGCATCATGAGAATGTAGCATGTCTTGATGTTCATACATCATCATATTCCCCAAATAGATAATCCCATCTTCCTCTATGCCTGATGGCCCAAGCTTGGATAAATAATTATGTTATTACCATAAATAGAGACATGCATGATCTACCTAGAAACACTTATAATTATATTCCTTCATTATCTCCTTCAAGATGTAGGATGATCAAAGAACACGTAAAGGCTTTCAAGACTACTTTAGGGATACTAAACATAACCCATGAAGATGTGGCCTGTAAATGTTTTCCTTTAAGATTGAAAGATGTTACTTATGAATAGTTATTTAATGTCCTATGATATTCAATTACATCTTAGAATAAATTTAAAAACACTTTTCTGACATAGTTTGATCAAGTCACTAGTCCAAGTGTTGTATTCAAACACTTTAGAAGCATGAGGAGAGAGATGAATGAACCAATTCAAACATTTAATGCAATATTTAAAAAAATGTAAAACCAAATTGAAGTTACCTATAAAATTTTTTATGTGTTAGGCCTTAAAATATACAAGAATGTTCTAGACCCTATGACTATTATCTTCTTTTGCAGGGCACCTAATAATACCTTATTGTCACTATCTTATGTTGGAGTCATTAACATTGATATAAAATTGAATCCTTGGTCACAAGTTTTGTCACCACTTCATATTAGTCCTAATTTTTCATCCCTCGACCCAATTTTAAATGTTAGTCATAATGTGGTGGCTCAAAATTAGAACTAGGTATACACTCAATTACCTTTAGCCCATGTTCCACCTAACCAACACTTTAGCTTCCTAGATAATCTTATGTCTATAATAACTAATAAAACCTAAAAAAATCTTATATATTATTTAATAATATTACTACACAAGGTATTGGTGTTGATTATAAAAAAATATAATTATATGCCATCCAGTGAATAGTATAAAAGTTGAGAAATGAATTCTTGAACATGCAAAAGAAAATGGGAAACACCATGAGACAAAATTTGAATCAAAACTTTATGTTTTAGAGGCACAATAGACCTTTCAATAGACCTAGAAAAATTGTAGAATAAAAACCAACTAAAAATATGTTAGATATAAACATCTTGGAAACACTATTTCCTTATTGGTGCCAAGTCCATAACACAACACAACATGGTGAGCTAAACTGTATAAAATTCTATATTGCCCTTGAAATATTTTATAAGGAAATAGATAGACAAGAAGGCTTAGAAAATAGGATAGATCCATAATATTCTACTAATCTATGTCCTCCAAACAAATCCATGGTATTTGAGACATATGACTTCTCATTCCTAGTGGATGATCCAGGCAACAATTTAGGCGATAATTTGGGTGACAGTTCCACCCCAATTAATGACACCACTTCCAAGAGCCATAACTTTTGCACTGTAGCTCCAATTGACTTTCCGTTTGAATCGTTGGAAATATAAGAATGAGGATAATTCCATGAGATGGGATGGATATTTTCTAGATGAATTTTGACCCCAAAAAACCCAACAGAAGTGCCCCAAATTTCAATTTTAGTAGTGTAGTCTAAAAATAGTAAGTTTCAAAAAATAGTAATTCCTCAAATTTTGTATTGTTTTAAATCATGGAAGTCAAACCACTTAATCTCCCTAGAGATTGGTTATGTTACACATCCTCTCCCTACTTTAAAAATAGGTATAAATGAAGATGTAACCTGAAATGTAAAATTAGACATCTCTTCCCAGAGATAAGCATATAGTGGTATTGTGATCTTGAGTAATAATACATCTCTTCTCAAAGAATTCATTGTTACTATGTTATTTATATGTTCTTGAAATATCTATCAGCTAGAACTTCTATGTTTTGGATTAGTGGAGGATAAGAATGAACAAGAGGATAATATAGATGAGATCCATATATTCTAGTAGTTCTAGAGGAACAAATAGCTTATTACTACTTCCACACCTCAAAACAAAAGTGACACCACTCCTCCATATCCTAAGGTAGATAATAATCAACCCCATTTAAAAGGAAATGACCAGTTGTATAATATGAAATTTTGAGTTTTAAAGTGAATCATAGTTGATGCCCAAGCTTTGATTTCCATAATTAGTTTTTTTGTAAATTTAGACATTTAAGGAAAACCATATCCTTTTGCATATCAAAACCAATATCAAGGATATCTAAGGTTTATGGGACCTTGAATATGGATATTCAAACAATAGTGGGTCCCTTTTTGAATTTAGGACAATGGGGATTTGTGTGTTAGGGAACAATAAGTCTAAACCCTTTGTTAATTTTATCCTAAAGATTTTTCAAACCCTAGGATGTTTGCATGGTGTATTTATTCAAATTTTTTATCTCTTTGTATTCCAAAAAAATGGAATATATCTAAGAATCCAATGATAAAAAATGTTAATATTGATTTCAAACCTATAAATTTTATTGAAATTCCTTTGATTGATTCTAGATCTCACTTGAAAAATAAAATTGAACCCAAAAATGTAGTTAGAGTGGATCCAAATATTTTTCTCTCAATTTCAAGTTATTATAATAGGTATTTAAATGAAAAAATTATCAATGGTTCTCAAATTTATAATGCATATAAAGTAGATCAGGATCAACAAGCTTACTTATATGAAAAAAATAGGGATAAAACTATTGTAACTTTTAGGAAATCTATCATGGAAAACCCTAGTGAGATAGTTGGATTTATGAATGTATTGAAAGAAATTTCAATCCAAACTTTAGATCAAGATCCAAAATACAAGGTTATGATTTAATAAATATGGGCTATAAAGTAGATAATGGATACATCAATGCTCATAATGTGGATCAAATACCTACTTCGTGTAATGGATTACAATATATCCCTCATTATGTAATCATTTCTAAAATTTCTTTTGAACCTACTCATGATCATGCCTCTAATATTTATAATTATTATACTTCTTCTCATAAGTATATGATCTCCAAATGTGTTCCCCTTATTTTTTACACTCTTTAAAATTATCAACATGTTCCTTATTATCATTATTTTCCTACCTAAACCCTAACTTTGTAAAGGTCTACATAGTTCAGGATACCAAAAAAAAATCTATGCACTTGAATCACCTACTAAACATCACTTGAAAATGAGATAATGATATAAAAATTAATGCACACACATCAATATTCACCCTATTATATTCAACCAAACAATCATGGAGGTCTCACCTTAAGTGCAATGAGAGCATCAAGAACTCTATTATGTGATTTCATGAAGTGATCATATGCATATGCACACAAATGGAAATTAAAATACCTACCTAAACCCTTAAAAATTATAAATTAAAACTAGTTATATCATTATCTAACATTTATACATCTTATGCATGTTAATTATCCACACAAGATGCAACTACAATTAATAAAGTACTAATCTTAAGCATTACAAGTTTTTATGACTCTGATAAGATCACTTCCTTTGTTTTTATTTAAAGGCTCAACATCAAAATAAAAAATCATGTGTAAAATAATATATAATAAAGAAAAAGGTTATGAATTATGTGTTTTTACAACATACACAGAAATTAACATCACAAAACCTCAAGATCTTCTGTCTATATCACTCCCTAGATCTCTATTGCTAGATTCAATTGAATTTTCCAAATTTCCCTAAGGGGGTGTAATTAGGGTGTATTTATAGGATTACATAAAACCCTTCCAATTGGAAGTGGAATATACTTAATCCCTTTTAAACCTTGGAGATTGTTTGGTTAGCACTAAGCTATCACACACTCCAGATTATCCAAAAGCTTCCCCTTAGTGCTTCTTGGTAATTTTATTCATTCATTGATATAATGCCTTCTCGTGACTTCCTTTAAATGATGAAACTTGTATAATTATGTACTATTTATTTTCACATTTCTCCCTTCTATACAATTCTCCAAATATTCTCTAGGTTCCACACAAAACTCCTTATATTGGACACACAATCATGTCATGAAATCTCACACATCTTACTTTGTATGGCATGTTTTCTTGGACCTATAAATCACCCAAAACTTAGGATTTTTTGGGGTCAACATTTACCCACACTAAATATATATTTTTTCCCTCAATTAAGTTTGTTTACATTCATGCACTTAGTTTCGGTGCATTCAAATTTTTAGGAACCTTAGTTTTGAGTTCTTTGGAAAAATTGTTCTAATTTGTTATTATGGATTTTATTATGATCTTATCCTTTTTAGCTTCCAATTCTTACTTTGAGGATTCCTTACCCTATGCTTCATCCATAATTATTTTCCTTTGTCTCTCTCCTTTATAATTTATGTTTTCCAATACCCCAATAATCTCCACTTTTTCATTTATTACCTTTTACTGGTAATAAAAAATATGGGGTCAAAAGTTTTTTTTGAACCTACATCTTATATATTAATGTTTATGCATATTTCACTAACCTTATTGATGTCCTTAGGTCCTTATCCTATTAGGCCTTATTTTATATCTTCTCTAATGTTTCCTTGTACTTAGAAACCCATGCATCCACATATATAATAACCCTAAAATATAGATATGGGGAATCTAGGGTTAAAGGTGTAGAGAGCCTAGTGCACAAGGATGGTAATCTATCTCTAAAGTAGGCCAATTGTTTTCAAAACTCAGATAAACATATAATAAATTTATTATGCTGATATATGCTAAAAATAAAAAGTAAAATTATGCTAGATATTACAATAATAATGAAAACAAAATACTTATCTGATTTAAGTGCTAACATAAATCTATATCTAGGATAGGTAGAAATTAGATTGGATATTGATTCTAGATCAATATCATGATTCTATAAATTTTACCTCTATAGTCACAGACACTTGTGTTGACTTGGGATGGTTATGTTGATGTTACTTTTTGACTTAGATGCAAGTGTCTAGTATGGAATATTTGCTAAAATTGGATATGACCACCTAGATGCTTCTACATTCTGTGTCACATTCACTCTAGTGCATTCATATTTGAGTCATAGATTATCATTCCTTTTCAAATAGTAAATCCTTAGTTCTTCATCTTCATATTGGATATGGAAAAAATGAGTTAGTAGTCACATGTTTTCGAGCTACCCTAAATACCCCTCTATCAATGAGCATTGCATATATAGCTAATACTATAAATAGGGCCTCATAATTATGTAGTTCTTTCTACGTGTTGGATTACATGTGAATCATAAAATGTGTGATAATCAAGTAAAATAATGACATAGATTTTAACTTGGAAAATATGGCTCATGGAGTGCTCCTTAAGTACTTTATATCTATAGATATGTTGTCCCTATTATTGGTATGGAAATGGAATAAAATAGGTAATCTTTTCTCACTTGACTATTTGATTGAGTGCTTTTGGTAAGTTGCCTTGTTCTTTTCTAGGTTTGTGTTAGGTTTGGAATGAATAGGGGTTGATCATGTATATATACCAATCCTTTGTATAATATCTCACATTAAATAACTTAGGCCAACCATATGAATAAGTTTCATATGTAGATTGGATGACTTTGAAGCATTAGATGCTTACATCAGAATAGGACACTTTTGTCAACATAGGAAGATGACTAGGATGCAAGTGTTTGGGTAGCTAGAAAATAGGCACAATTCGAAAACCTAAAGAGATAGAAGCAGGTTTATGTTAGGACCCGAGAACACAATTGATTACCAAGCAACTAAATGCGGAATTAAACCATAATCACAAGTAACTAGAATTTAGAAGTAACACAGAATATGAGAGACAATACCCAATTGTATTAATACTCTTCCAAAAATAAATTACAATGAAGAGATGCCACACTCTTCCACACCTTTCAGGATTCCCACACCAAGTGTACAATAATTCACCTTCAAGAGTTCACTCTCTCAATTACGGTACCAACACACAACTCAAACATAGAGTTGGTGTTCACCTCCAACTAGTCAGTATCACTACTGCCAGTACACAAGTACTCCACGTACTCCATGACTGAGTACACACCATACTCCAAGTACTCAACATACTCCAAGTAGATCTCCCCTAATCTTGCTACCTATTATGTTGCTGATCTCCTTGATCTTGCTGCCACCTATAGATCAACTTGGTTTTGCAACACCTGTAAACCTAGACCACACACACACACACCTACAAATCAATGATCTTACTTACCATGTAGATCTCACCTGATCTTGCTATACTATAGATCAACCTGGCCTTGCACACCTACCGATTGAGATCATACACACATGAAGAACCCTTCTGATTCTCCAAACCAGCACCCCTATCGATCTCTACCAGATCTTGCAACAACCTGTAGATCTAATTGATCATACACACTTGGCACTGTGGCACTAGGAGGAACACACCTTGCTCTCTTCAATCTGAAGGAGCTAACCTTGCTCTCTCAACTAGCACCCTTTACAATACAACCCATGAGTCTATTATATAGATCTCATGCAAATAATAATTAGACATCCAATTACAATAATTAGATCCACAACTCAAGACTAAAATTAGTCTTTACATGCAACTAACCCGTTCAACAAACTAACTGTTCGTCAACAACTAGTTCTGGAATGCACAGGTGATTGATGTCAGTCCTTGTCTATCTAGAGATGACCGACATTAGCCAATACATGACTTATGTTGGTAGCCCTATGCTCTGAATATGACTGACATCAGCTGGCCTGACCGATGTCGGTTGCTTTGCACCTCAGCAACCTCCTCCATGTTTGCATACAGTGAAGCTTTTAGCTCCACAACCTAAAAATCTCCCACTTGGAGATAAATAGCTACACCTGTACCTATACACCATCTAATCTATTTCCTAGCTTGTATCCCTCTTCAAGATCAATCCTGAAGACCAACCACCACAAATCTTGTGGTGCACCTCCTATCATCCAAGTAACCTGCCGCATCTGCATCTACAAACCCATGTAGAAAAGAACTTGACCCTGCATCGCATGTTAACCTGCTACTGGTCCCTCTCAGATACCTGAGAATCCACTGAGCTACCCTCCAGTGCTTCTTTCCTGGATTGGCTCCAAACTTGCTGACTGCTCCCACTACGTGGGTGACCTTAGGTCTAGTACGCATGTACTTAACCTCATCATGTGAATCATGAAACTATTCATAGAACTGTCCAACCCATTAGCGTGCTAACTAGTTTCACACAATCATCCAGAGACAAAATCAACCTGTGATCTTCCATGTCTCTAGAAACACACTTATGCCAAAGAATTTTACTCCTCCAAATTCTTCATGACACACCTTTGAACTAACTTTACTTTTAGCTTAGAAAACCTTGTATGTGTAACCCTGCATTAAGCAAACACACAACATACAGTAACAGGATGATGTTGTAATCATCACCCACTTGGTAAAGAAACCACAATGGTTACAATGACATTGACTAAAGCCATGCTTTCTCATCCACCTATCAAACCTGTACCACTGTCCTAGAGCTTCCTCAAGACCATATAACCTGGACTTCCATCTCACCTATCCATTCTCTCTATTCTTTAACCAAGGAATCCATTCATCTTTCAATGCTTTCATACTGGCTGGCAACCTTACCAAATCTCCCATTTGGTTCTGCATCTTAGGAATCAAATTTCTCATTCATGCCATGCTCCCACTATTTCCTAGATCCTTCCTACTCTGTAGTGAGCAACGATTATAAAGAAGAGGAATAATGAATTTGAGGCTTACTTACCCTTTCAGTCCTCCATATGGGTGTTTGAGACTCCTTAATAGCTTGCTTTCCACCCAAAATCCGTTCCAGTGATCGACCTTGGTCACCACACAGTCTACATCTGACTGACATCAATTCCATCTGACTATCCTGACTACCGACACCAGTTTCCTGACTGACATCAGTGTCTACCTATCACTGACATCGATTCCTTGATTGACGTTGGTCTTACCCTGCCCAACACCACTGGCTCTAGTCTGCACATGACTAACATTGACACCTATCTATTCGATGTCAGTTCCTCCTGACTGACACCAGTACCTTTGTTCTCCTATGAGTGATGACTTTTTACCCGTGAGCTCTCTTTGGATCAAAACCCTATCCAAATTGCCCTGCTTAGAGTTATTCAACCTTCTCCACTGATCTCTATCCGTCATCTCCTCCATGAACACCAAGGCTTTCCAGTTCTTAAGTCTGTCAAAGACATCTAACTTCCTCTTAAGAACATGCATCTCCTTCTTACTCATGTGACCAAGCCTAAAAAGCCATGTCTTTACAATAGAAGGAGAATCAGTAATATAAGTAGATAGATAAAGGATACTTAATTTCTTACCACCTGCTAATTCAAGTGCATCCGCTGTGAGAGTTTCTATGCATCTCTCATCACCCAACTTTCTTGAAGAAATTAGCCACATCTTCAAGACTGGGACCTACATGACCTCCTTCAACATGCATGTGTTGGACGTCTACAATTTTAGCCACACTTCCCCTTTGCCAAAACTTTGACAAGGCACACCAACCCCTAAATAAATCTTTTCAAAGTCTCCAAAGACCTTAACATGGAAAAATACTCTATTTTGGGCTGCATGGAAAGAGGCAACAGAATCTATAAAACAAGATTCTACTTTATCCAAGGAACATCCCAAAGCATCCTATGTAACAACACCTACAACATCTACTTCTTCAGTTCCTTCATGCTGATCTTCTACCAACCAACAATTTTTCTTTACCTACTCTTTCTTTCCATAACACCATAATTAACCATTCTTACTTTTCAATTCCTCCATTCTTAGTATACTTTATTCTACCATTGCTATACTCCCACTCAATCAAAAACCCCTGAGAGTGACCTGTAATCAAACACAAACCTACTCCCTGCAACCTTAGCTCTGATACCAACTATTAGGACCCGGGAACACAATTGATTACCAAGCAACTAAATGCAGAATTTAACTAGAATCACAAGTAACTAGAATTTGGAAATAACACAGAATATGAGAGACAATACCCAATTGTATTAATACTCTTCCAAAAAGAAATTACAATGAAGAGATGCCACACTCTTCCACACCTTTTAGGCTTCCCACACCAAGTGTACAGTAATTCACCTTCAAGAGTTCACTCTCTCAATTACGGTCCCAACACACAACTCAAACATAGAGTTGGTGTTCACCTCCAACCAGTCAGTATCACTACTGCCAGTACCACCAGTTAGTATCACTACTACCAGTACACAAGTACTCCATGTACTCCATGATTGAGTACACACCATACTCCAAGTACACAACGTACTCCAAGTAGATCTCCCCTGATCTTGCTACCTGTTGTGTTACTAATCTCCCTGATCTTACTGCCACATGTAGATCAACTTGTTTTTTCAACACCTACAAACCTAGACCACGCACACACATGCACACCTACAAATCAATGATCTTACTTACCATGTAGATCTCACCTAATCTTTCTATACCACAGATCAACCTGGCCTTGCACACATGCTGACTGAGATCATACACACATGAAGAACCCTTCTGATTCTCCAAACTAGCACCCCTATGGATCTTTACCAGATCTTGAAACAACCTGTAGATCTACCTGATCATACACACTTGGCACTGTGGCACTAGGAGGAACACACCTTGCTCTCTTCAATCTGAAGGAGCTAACCTTGCTCTCTCAACTAGCACCCTTTACAATACAACCCATGAGTCTATTATATAGATATCATGCAAACAATAATTAGACATCCAATTACAATAATTAGATCCGTAGCTCAAGACTAAAATTAGTCTTTACATGCAAACAACCTATTCAACAAACTAACTATTCATCAACAACCAATTTTGGAATGCACAGGCGATCGACATCAGTCTCTGTCTATCTGGAGATGACCAACGTTGGCCGATACATGATCGATGTTGGTAGCCCTGTGCTCTGAATATGACCAACATCGATTAGCCTAACCGACGTCAGTTGCTCTGCACCTTAGCAACCTCCTCCATGTCTACATACAGTGAAGCTTTTAGCTCCATAACCTAACAGTTTATAGAATTTTAGTTAAGATAAAAGTCTTGGGTTATCACAATAATAATGATCAAACTAAGAGATAACCAATAAAGAATATAGAGATAGTGTATGCAAGCCTTTTAGTAGTGGGAAAGGTCTAAAAGATGAAGGTACATATTTGATATGTATTTTCCAAGTGTACAAGAATAAGGTGTTATATAATTCATAAATAGAGTCTACATTTCTCCCATTTAATCTAGTAATTAAATTTCTAGTTTAAAGAAAAATAAATGTGTACCTAGGTGTGTATAACACACCTTGTCTTTGATTGAGTCCAACTTGAGTGATTTGATGGTGACTAACTTACAACCAAGATAATTTTATAGTATATAATCAATGAATTTAATATATAATTTAAATCATTGAAATGGTTGAAATTAAAAGAGATCAAGGTTTAGGAGTACACCTATGTATCGATGCAACTGTCTTGCCTTTTGGCAATTTGATTTAGAAAGATATATCATTATGAATCATTAGAGATGAGATTAGGACAAATATAAAACATGTCAAATTAATATATATAAATAGATAGAGACATATTGAAGGATACACTCTCTTAACCTTGGATAAAAGATGAGTTGCCACCCGATAGTTGAGATTAGCTTAACTATGCAACCCAATCATACTTATAACCTATTGAGTGTGAGTGAACCAAGCCATCTCACACTATAAAAATAGTGAGGCTAGATGATGTAATCAATTATAACATATAAACTTGAAAATATTGAGTGATTTAATCACTTTAATGATACCAAAAATTGAACCAACTACTATAGTATATTGGCTCAATACAATCTATAAAAGTCCAACCTAGTGGGTGATGGTAATCCTTGAAAGTGTTTGAAATATGAAAATAATTTTATTTTTCCATTTAGGTGACATTTGCATAGCATATGGACCTTAGATATGTCTCATGTTGAAAGTATGTATAACAATGGTACAAATGTATAAAATTCTACCACAAATGTGTATCTGAATTAGATAACTATGAATTTGGCCAATTTGAAACTATGTAAGTGTAGAGAACATGTTTCCAAAATATGTTCCCACTATATTCTAAAATTGAAAAACTAGTGTAAGTATGGAGATCATGTTTCCAAAACATGCCTCCACTACAATTTGAATATAAGAACTGGTGTAAGTTCTAATGTGGAGGATACGTCTCCAAACCATGCCCCCACTATAATCTGTGTATGTTGAATACTAAATAAATGTGGGAAAAGTGTTTCCAAAACATGTTCCCATTGAATTTAAAACTATGACAAATATAGATAACATATTTTTATAGCATGCCCCCACTACAATATGAATATATGAATCAATGTGTGAGTTATGACTCCATAGTATGCACCCACTAATATGCCCCCCATTTTGAGGTGAGGAAAAGTATCAACCAGTAGTTACCTCACCTTAAAAGTATAAGATAACCAATTAAATTATTAATATACCATGTATCATATAGAAGGAACATGTCTAGGTAGATATATCATTGAAGTATAAAGAATGTGATCATACCAAGTCCTAAGATGCATGATATAGATCATGGGAACATCTAGTAGTAATAGTATAAGCTCAAAAAGAAATCAAACACACACATAATAGCACTCAAAAGTAAATCAAAATACAATGGTCCAAGGAGACTACAAACAAGGGGAATTTTCAAATTTTGAACAATCTAAGGGACATGACCTAGTCAAATGTATAGAAAAATAGGAATGACATTCAAATTTCAACATATAATAAATAATGACATATTTAAATTTCAAAGAGGCAAAAAAATCCATGGGGGCCATAAAAATGGATCATATTCAAATGCTCAAACAAGTAAGATAGAAAAATAAGTGCATGAATGAAAGCATAAGTAACTAGAATAAACATATCATACTAGTCCCTTGATATATGTGTTATCAAAAAATATTAAGTACACAACATATCAAGTACACTATGACATATCTAAACATGTGTAATTACATATATGATCTCAAACATAATAATATAAAATGACCATAAAATGATATAACCTAGATGTATCATGATCAAAGAAGCAGATGCCCCCAATGTCCACATGGCATGAATAGAGGGAAGGTTCAACATCTAAACGTGCATATATCATGGATATGTGTATGAATATACCAAACTCAAAATATGAGTGAAACACATGTGTATATATAAAATATTGATATGTCATTTACAAACATGGAACCAACAACATATATGCCAAGTAGCTGATATGATATGTAAATGTTGAACATATTTTTGGATTTTTGAGGTTTTTAATTTTTTGGTATTTTTGGTATTCATAAAAGGAAAATATTATCATATGATCTCATTGAAAGGATGCTCATAGGTACCTCCCCACTAGAAACCTAGTGCATTAAACTAGTGATACTGCCAAGGATCATGTATAGGTGTATTATCTATCACTATAGAATCTATCATGCTTTACATATGTTTAATAAAACTCTGTGGTTCTAAAGAAATAGGAGTAGGGGTTTGTGGAACCCATGATTGAGTGTTATATGGTTATTTGGAACAATAATAATATGAATATGTATATTTTCTCTGTATATTTGAATTTGGTGTGTAGTAGATGAGTTTTCTATGGAACCCACTGTGGATCTTTGATATAATTATCTCTCAAGTACTGGCTACCTGATAAAGGGGATTACTTGCTGCTTACCCTTTTTATAATATTAACCTTAAGAGTTTTGATAATTAATTACATAAGTATAAATTTATCTTACTCAAGAGGATGTTCATATGGAATTATGAAATCTTTAATTACCCAATTGGTATGAATGTATTTAATACAATCCATGCACTATAGAAGGTACTACTTGAAGTGTATATATCTAAAGTTATCCAAATAACATAAATTTTTTTTTATGGAAGGTATAACTGAGAAGGTAGTAACTATTATAACCAATTTCAACCTTGGAGGAGGTTCTTCAGACCTCTCCAAATTTGGCTAACATGGGATTACTTCTAGGCATGTGGGTTTCCAATAGCAGAGTTAAACCTCTAGATTATGGGCTAGCTCCCTTAATATATATTTTAGGCTCACACACTACACTAGACTAATCACTACTATGGGTTAAAATGGAATAAGGAAACATAAATAAACTTAAAATAATGAAGGTGATACACCAAAGATAAGTCCATAAAACACATTTGCATCTGCACTAATAAAGAAGATTGCCAAAACTGACCTTAACTCAATATTCTTCTAGCATAAGTGTTTCTATATGGATGTTGACTGTTATTCATATCCAAATGTGGGTGAAAATGATGTTTGATATTATAAAATACTATTCTCTCTCACACTTCAAAACATACTTAACAAACATGTACACTTCATGAGACTTGTTAGAAGAGATGTTACTACTCACATAATGCATACAAGAGCATAATAGAAGCAAGGAGAAGACATTCATCACTTTTCATAAAAATACATTACTTGACATCTTATTCAATAATTTTAGAGATAAAATAAACTTCATAAATTTATTCAAAGATAAATCAAGATATCAAACTAGTAGGGCTTTGCCATACTAGGTATGGATCTTTTATAACGCCAAAATGGCTTGTATATATAGAGCATATGAGAAGAGAGAGAAGTGAAGTTGGAAAATCACAACTACATGTGTAAAGATGTGAAAACCAATTACAATGCAATATAAAGAGGAAGAAAATAAGCTATGAAGTCTTCTATGACAAGTGTTCATCATAAACATGACATCTTCCTCAAGTTGTTGTAGATATCTTTGTTATTCTTCTTGAAATTACCTTAGTGATGAAGAATCTACTTGAATGTCTAAAATTAACCTAGAAGTATTTGAAACATGTTATCTGACTTAGGAATGTGGATATAATATTTGTGATAGTCATCTATACCTCTCAACTGATAGCCTTTCCTTTGTCACCTGTCATTCAATTTCTGCAGTCACTCATTAGCCATATAGGCCTAGAGCTTCACACTTGTCACTTAAGTGACCTGTAGTTACTCATGGAGATTAATTTAATGGGTTTTAGATACATGTCCAAGACATATTTATCCTCTATTCTATCAAATATACCTCAATGAAACTAAAAACACACTTCTCACAATCAACTTTGATAATCATATTTCTTCCCAGTATGATATTTAAGACTTCCTGCAATGACCAATCAGAAAGAGGTGATTCCAAACATGGAAAAGAGGATAATTGAGTTTTAATAGTTGAAACACATATCTACACACCTACCATAATTATTTTCACCTATTTATTCCCTTTTATACCTTTCAATCACTTCAAAACTTGAAAAAATAGAGAATTAGGCCTATCCTTACAAGTGATGCTAAGGTAAAACTGAGTGTCAAAGAACCTATGAGAGTCCCAAATGGATCCATAACACTTTCATGGCCATTTTATCAATCCTATATGCATAATTATTCATATCTTATCCATCAGTTTCATATAAGGATTTTAGGCCTTTTAGCTTCTTAACGTTGATTTATAAAGGTTAGACACTTAACCTTTAAACCAATTCCACAAAGTTTGAGTTCATGAACCTCTTCAACTACACCTAAGTGCATGAGGTCCCATGCATCTCATCCATACATATGTGAGTGAAATAAGTTGGCTTCTTGAACTCTTACTTTCATTTTGGATATGCTTGAGATGGATTTAGGATAAAAAAACCAATCCTATGTTGTCTTCTACAAACCAATGGGTCTTATAGACTCTCCACTCATCAATGAATGTTTTCAAATTATTTTCAAAGATTTTATGATGCTATGAGTGAATTTGGAATCCATTAGGGTTCATTTTTAGTTTTAGGCCCAATAGGTATATAATGTGTTTATGAGTATGAACACCTACGTGTGATTCCTGATGAACATTACATATAGCTCATTATATCTAATATAAACTATCCATAAGTTTTACCTTTAGTTATATATTACATTGTATTTAATATTTAAGGTCTTATCTAAGTAGAAAATGAATGCAATTTGTCTTTTGTATATAATACATTGCTTATTCTTTAACTTGTTATTGTGTCTAACTTGGATGGAATAACCATAGTTTTGTATATAGAAACACATCCCAATGGTGAGATAATTTTGAGAAGACATCAAATAGTTTTGGAAACTCTTTTTGGCTACAATTTTTAGGATTTAGCAAATGAGCTCAAAAAATTTGACACTTTGAAGACATTTCAGAAGTTCTCTAAAGATGATTTAAGGGTGCTCTAAATACCTATATAGGATGATCCAAATACATCTAGAGACTCTCTGAAGATCTATACCAAATTCTCCAAAAACCTGTATAGAATGTTTTATAGACACCTAGGCATGCTCTGAAGACATCTAGTTGGATCTTACTAATCAAGATATTAATACTATATATATTGTATATAAAGAGACTTTCCATATTTAGATGTCTTATTTTAGACATTACTATTCATAGTAATGGCTTAGAATTATCCATTTATATTTGTACTTCTATTTTGTAAAAATGGATAAATCTCTTAGGATCTATGTTAGTTCTTTTATGTCTATTGTTAGTTAAGTCAATTCCAATTCCTTCATATAAGCTTGGGATCTGACTCCTATATTGTCGATATTTTGAATAAGTAGATTTGGGCATTTAGATCTTCAAAATTTTGTACTTTGTGAATAGATGTTGAGATATGTTTAAATACATATCTCCTTCTCATTCTAGATAGTTAGAAAAATTAGTAGTTGGTGAATTAGAAAGCTATTGAAGTTATAAATAAGAAGTGTTTCATATTTGTATATGTACCTTTGAATGAAATAAATTTCATCATTTATTTTCATTACTGAGTAAAGTAGTTCCTATTCTGAGAAAGGAGCAAGGGCCCACTTATTTCTAAGGATCAAGATAAATTGGTACTTTTTAGTTTATTTTTTAGAAGTATTTCTTTAATTCAGGTACATTTCATTTACTATAGAGTGTTATTTCCTTTTAAATGCAAGAGTGATTTATTTTAAATGCAAGTGTGATTTATTTTTTCAAAAGCAAGTTTGAATTTCCTTTTCAAAATCAAGTGTGAATTTCCTTTAATGCAAGTGTGATTCATTTATATGCAATAATTATTTCAATTCAATACAATTAGGTTTCCTTTACACAAGAGTGATTTTTAAATTAAAGTAAATTTGTTAATTAATCTCATATTCAAAATTTGTTAGAAGCTATTTAAGTGACAAAAAATAGGATTCTATAAT
This sequence comes from Torreya grandis, assembly GCA_037957365.1. Lineage (NCBI taxonomy): Eukaryota > Viridiplantae > Streptophyta > Pinopsida > Cupressales > Taxaceae > Torreya > Torreya grandis. The sequence goes on from JARHVA010000194.1 coordinate 244,322, forward strand.
ATCACACTACCCTACCCAGCTAGACAAGTTGAGTGAGGACATCATATGTCTTATGCTAGATGTTTAAGTTCTAGATGTTGACAGTGTGGATGCAATAGGAGATATTTAGTTAAAAAACCTTTAGAATTAATTTTATAAAAAATATAGTTAGAGTATTATTTACTATTTTTAGGATTTATAAATCACAATAAAATTAAAAACCCTAAATAATGAACTGTACAACTCTAATATCAAATGGTCTCATTGCATATAGCTGTTGAACACTAACCCTAGTTGAATATGACATTAATCCATTGATTGGTTAAATGAGAGGTATAACAATAGCCTGTCACTTCTAAGGATTATAGATGCTTATATAAAAAATTTCATCTATAACTTAACCCTCTACATCTTCCCATGATCATTCTTGGCTCTTTCCTTCATCCTTTTACTCTCCATGCATTAGGTCTATAGGTTGGCCTACTATTGGAGTGCCTCTAGTTTGAGACAAAGTAGAGGGAATATCCCTTATTTATCTGACCAAAGTGAGACCATGGAGGGATTAAATGGTTAATTATGACCCTCTACATCAATTCTCAAGTCCTAACTATGCTTATGGAGGCCTTAACATCTCAAAACATCAAGACTAACTTTTAAGTTTGTGTACTGTTAGCAGGGTTTTGGTCGACTAAATATAACATTTGAAAACCCAGTTTAGTTTAACCTTCTTTATTTATTTTATCTAATGATCACATAGATTATGATATTTTTAATGTGAACATGATCTCAACATGGTCATCCATGATATACCTATGTAAATATAACCAAGCTTGCATATTTCATTAGCCTACATTGGTCTATGGTTTTCACTTCAACTATAAATGTTAATCAAATAAATCAAGATGTTTTTTGTAGCTTTTGATACAGGTTTGAGCATATAATTCATAACTTTGGTTTCCTTTGAGGTCAATAAGTCCATCTCAAACTTGAATGTGTCCATTTTTACCTTGAGATGCTCTCACTTCTTATCATCATTGTGTTATAGTGTCACTATAAGTTATATGTTTGTTTGGGCCTTATAGCGTTGTAGTCTCTAGGTATTTTGAACTGAAAAATTGACTGGGTTGGAAACCCACTTAGCCATCAGTCTCTTGATCTAACAACTTACTATTGTGTTTAGATGTGATCTCTAAAGCCTATGATGTTTGTTTGAAGTAATTGGGCTTACTCAGACCTCATCAATCTTCACCACAAGATGACCCTTTGTGAGGTAGAAACTTATTTTGGAGAAACTAAGGTAAATTTTCCCATTAATAAATGTTCTCAACTTTATAACTTTCCATCTACGTTGATTACATACTGGCCTCAATACTTACACTATGATTTTATCCTGATGCATGAGTTGGTTTGAAGTGTTAAAACAACCTCAAATATTTCTAAGCATGCTTTGTTCCTTCTTCTACATCTGAGCATGACTAGTTTTTATGTGATAACTTGTAGGTGCTCATTTCTAGACTATTTAATTATATGAGGTGTCATGGCTTTACCATCCTTAAATGATTATCTTAAGATCAAACCTTAAATGGAGATTATCATCAGTCATGATCTAAGGGGTTAAAAACCAATGTATTACCTTAACTTGAAACCACTCATAGGAGATGAAACTCTATCATTACCAAAACAATGTCTTGCATACTTCAATGGTATGATTGATAATATAAGGAGAATGATCTTTCATATCCATTCATATCCACATGTGAAAAACCAATTTAAATCCACATAAGAAGGATGAAAATACTCTAAAAAAACATATCCATCACTTGGTTTACACAAATCAATGCAAATAAAGAAGAAAACTGAGGTGTTGGGAATGTGTAGGCAACTTAGAGGTGCTAACAATCTTAGTGATTATTCATGAATCATAGGCCATAAATCTAGAAACCATTTATATGGAATGGAAGGACATAAGGACTACTAATATCTATCAATTACACTCAGTCTGACTCTTCTTCTCATGTTTATATCAAGTGTAAACTGTTTGACCTTGTTGACATGCCCAAGAGAGTGATGAGAGAAAGAGATCAATTTTTTCCATTTTTGGACCTGTTGAAGATTATTGAATCTATAATATATATGTGGTGATTTCAAGGGACCCTCTTAAAGCATTCACATGTGCCAAATGGGCCATATTAGTCTGTACAACATCTAAAATTGCCCCTTTTGTAGGTTTTCTTATTGTTCTTATGTTGGACCTAAAATTTTTAGTTTCAAACTATCCTCTAACACTTATTTGACATGTGGTATGTTATATTTTACTTTGAATTTTTTTCCTTTAGTTTAAAACCATAAAATTCACTCTAGCATGACCAAAAGGTGGAAAAAAGGAATATTAAGACAAGATAACAAATATGACAATGTTAGAACATGTTGTATAACCTAATTAATGACCATGTGACTAATTATAACATAGTATACCTTATGAAAAGTTTGAATATGCAAGGTATTTTGACCAAATTTGACCTAGGGTTGAATTTTGTCAATAGTAACTACATGTGTAGGACCCACCTATAAAGACAAGTCAATCTCATCAAGAATCTATTGTGAGGTCCCATCAAATACTCTAACTGAAATGGTTAAATGATGTAAATCATGATTTTTATAACCCATATGTGTAATTAATTTCATGATGCAAATAATTTCGCTTGCACCATTATCTATCATAACATTGTGTATAGGATAGTGGTCAGGGTATGCTCAAATGAATAAGGAATGAAGGTTTGAGTTATCATCCATAATATCACTATCATCAAAAGCAATATAAGGTCTCTAAATCATAGGAGGTATATTCCATGTATAGGTACCAATAATCCCTTCTAATGGGTGCCCATAATAATATGGAGGAGGATGCAAATTGTATGCAAGTGAAAGTGAAGCTAATCTACAAATCACTCCTAGCTCGAAGAAGATAAATTAACTAACTATACCACTAGTAATACTTAGTTAATTGGGTTCATGACCAATATGGATTTGATAAACCTACCTAAGGGATCTTTTATCATAAAGTATGTTTAGAGAGGGTTCCAAATCTTGTAGTCAAGTAACACCACACAATAACCCTAGCTAGGTCTCGGTAATTCAATGTAATAATAAAGTAAAGTAAATATATTCTTGTGCTCACTAAAGCTTATGGTACAAATGGGAGATAAACATAAAAAAGAAACATGCAAAGAAGAAATCTACTCAAGCCAACATAGAGGTAAGCCTAACCAAAAAGATACAATACATTCATTATCCATTGTACATGAAAATCTATCTACTAACAATAGAAGAGTAAGAATTAAGAATACTTACCTTGAAGATAAACCCATCGAGCCTCAACCTCTCCCTTGGACAATGGTGCTTTGTAAAAGGTTTTTTTGGATTGTAAACATCACAAAAATATGTTAGCTCTAGGATACAATAATTCTCTTATGCATTCATGATACTTTCATAAGACAAGATTCTTATCCAAGAAGTATGAAACCCTAAGCAATGACTCCTCAAGTAGAATGACATATAAGCAGATAAAGAAGTGTAAATTAATTATTCTATCTATTATAAATGTGGTGAAAGATGTGTATATATACCTTGATTTATCCCTAAACCATTCTAAATTTTGAGCTAATGCATTTATCCTAATATACTTAATTAGTTAGGATATAGAGAAGTTAAATATTAGACTAGGTCGACTAGGCCGACTTAGTCTCGTAACATGATAAATTATTAAAACTAAGCCAACCCAATCAAATGTGTTAGTTAATGTGGTAAAGGGCGTTTTAGCTTAGACAGGGTCTATTTTGGATTAGTGAATTATTTAAAAAAGAGTGTGAGGGAGTTGTTAATAGTTAGGGAAATGTGTAGGAGTAGTTTGTATTTATTTTAGGTGGAGGTATATGGAATAAAAATCTTTCAAAACACTAAAGGCCTACCCACCTCTTTCTTGGTGCACCCTTTAAGGCATGCACTTAGAGAGGTTGAGAATCGATGAGTTCTTGCAAGAGAGAAAGCATCAATAATTAATAAAGTTTGAAAATATTATGTGTATACATATGCCTCACTCAAAACTTATCACATATCATGTAGTTGTAATAGGGGATGGTGCTTTGAGAAAAGACATAAAAACAAATAATTTTGATCTAAATAAATTGTAGTATAGATCAAATAAGATAATTGAAAATTAATAATTGAAAAATACATACATTTACCTATCTTAGTGTTGTAGAGTATAAATGATGTGAGAGAAATATAAAGGGATCCAATGTAGGGAACACTAGGTGAACCTTAAAAATAAGGTAAATTTTGATTTTTTCTACAATAATACATATATTATGTAGAAAAATTCTCTACAAAGTTTGGATTATAGAACATCTTATGGTTTGGAAAAAGAGCTCGTATAAATAAAGTTATGAGCAAAATGTGAAATCTGGTGGTAAATCATTGATAGATAAATAATTTTGAATGGTAAATAAAATAAGGTAAAAATGAACTCATTTGTAATTTTTAGTATTATGAGAAAATAGATTTCTAAGAGACCTAGATAATCCTAGAGAGTGATGATGATAGGAGATGATAGGTGCAAGTTGGAGGACACCTAACATCGATAGTGAGTGCATCTCAAGTAAGTGATGCATTAATTTCATATTTTTGGTGATTTTTGTTGAAAATTAGGTAAGCTATGAAAAATTAGACATTAGGGGAAGACTATATAGTGGAATTGGTCCTAGGAAATTTTTAGGTAGGGTAAGAATTAAGCAATTCAATGGGTAGGTAGTGTTAGGAGAAATAAATGCCTTAGGAATTTATGGTAAATAGTTGAAAAGTAATTGCCTTTTTGAAATAGATTCAGCCCAGCTAACTTAATTGAAATGTTGAAGGGTGATCAAAGGGATCAATTGCATAGTTGAGGGCCGACTTAGTATTTCTTGGTATGGCTAACTATGCAGCAGAGGGATGATTTATTTGGAAGGTTAAAGTGGCCAACGTAATATATATTGGCTAAGTTAATAATAAAAGAGGGTGGATAACATAGTTTGAAAAAATAGGTAATAAAGCTAACTTTGTATTATAATGGTTGATTGTGTAAAATATCCTAGCCAACCTAGTATAAAGTGGTCGAATGTGTAGGATGATAGGGCTGACTTAGTATAAAGTAGTAGACTATGTAAGATAAGGGGAGAAAATAAAAATAATGGGTTAATGAAGTAGTTAATTTTTTAAAATTAGAAGTTTTAGAATGTATTTTTATGACTTTTCTATCAAGATCTAATACATTCTATGTTGTTTTTATTTTTGCAAAGGTGACAAATATTTTGGTTACTAGTGGATGCAACATGGCTGAAAAACTTACTAGAGAGACTGTTGGATGACGATCATGCATGACTAGCTTCTCTAGGTTTTAGAGGTATTATAGAGATGTGTCAGATTCCCCTAAGTGTTGACTTAGTCATCATATTCCTTGGATCATGGGAGTGACTAACCAAAAATTTCCAATGAGATGTGGATGGGGATACTATAAGGGTAGAAATCACAATAGAGGATGTCTATGATCTACTTGGATTAAAAATCATAAGGACACCTATAATATGTGGTGCCTTAGAGTCTAGGGTTGAGAGGTAGGCCTTAAATCTATGAGAAATAGGGTTAGAGAGATATTTTGTTAGGTTATGAGTTTGCTAAATTGATGTTTATAGGTTGACCATTCTAGACATATAGAAGTTCATGATAGGGCTTGTAACATTGTGTCTGCTTTGTCACAAGTTGAATGGGAAGTGTATATAATGGAAAGTGAAGCTAATCTACAAATCAATCATATCTTGGAGAAGATAAATCACACTAGCCCTTTCACTTATTGGTATATTTAGACAATCAGGGTTATGAGCATTATGTATCCACTAAACCTAACTAAGGGGTCTCTTACCACACAATATCAATAGAGAGGGTTTCAAATCCTCTAGTAAATTAATACCACATGATAACTCTAGATAGGTCCTATGTTTTATTATCATAAGTAAATGACAAATTAAATTAAAATCTAACCTAGTGCTCACCAAAGCATGTAGCACAAAATGGGGGTAATAAACATAAAAGTAAACATGCATAGAAAAACTCTACTCAAATCAATGTCTAGGTAATCCTAAGGCATGGAGAGAAAAACATATTCATAAGCTAAAAAATACAAATCTATCTACTTTAATAAATAGGAGTAACATTTAAGAATACTTACGTTTGAATATGATCCTATAATAGGTTGTTGTTTGTATGGATAACAAAGATAGGTTAGCTCTAGGCTACACAAATTATATGCATCCAAAATACTTCTCCCATAAGATAAGACTCATATATCTAAGTTTATTATTGAAACCCTAAATAATGGCTCCTCAAGTAGAATGGTAGATAAGTAGATGCATAAATAAATGATTAACTCTATCTCTCTAAAATGGTGAAAATGATGCATTTATATAGCTGGATATAACCCTAAACTCTTCCAAAATTTTAGTCAATAGATTCAGCTCAATAAACCTTGTTCTTTAATTAATAAATTAATTAGGTCATAGACTAGGTTGACCAAGACTGACCTAATCTCATAACATGTTTATATATTTTAAGTACATGGTCAACCTAGGCCAACTTTATTTGGTAAATGTCAAAAAGAGGTTTTAGCTTTGATAGGGGTTATTTGAGGTAGTGAATTACTTGGAGGAGTGTGTAATATAGGTATCAAAGGTTAGAGAAATGCATATAATATGTTTCTGTTAGTTTCAAATGGTGTTATAGGGGACAAAAATCTTGTGAAGCACTAATGGTCTGCCCACCCCTTTCCCAATGCACCCTTGAAGGTGTGCACTTAGAGAGATTGAGTCTCGATGGATTCTTATAAGAAAAAATCATTGGTAATTGAAAAAATTTAAAAATATTGTGTGTGTATATATACCCCACTTGAATCTCATCATGTGTCACATAGTTACAAAATGGGATAGTACTTTAGGAAAAGAACACATCAACACACAACACTGAGCTAAGTAAATTACATTATTTTAAAGCATAAAATAATTGAAAGTAAATGGTTAAAAGAAAATAATTGAAATAAATAAGTAATGTATGCATACTTTAACTTACCTTTATCATTGAATTATTGTTTATTATGTTTGTAGTTTTGATCATGGAGGGCATATATATTGCTTTAACAAACTCAAGGATACAAAACTAAAAGAGAAAAAATAAACAAATGTAGGAAAACCAAGATAACTAAAATGTGTAGGCATGATGTACTTGGAATTTTGGTAAGTTAGGGCGATAAATACTAAGTTAGAACTAAATTACCAAGCCAAAATTTAGAGTAAATTAGGTAACCAAAAAGTCAAGGCTACTAAATGACCAAAAAAATCAAACAAGTATACCTTAGGAGAAAAAGGTAACAAACCAGATCAAACTAAGGATACATGAAAATGAAAATCTAACATTAATGTGAAAGTAGTAACAATCCTTAAATAAATATGGGAAATAAATGATAAAAAAATATTGATGAGTGAGCATTAATAATCCTTACTCAATCATCAATGGAAAAAGTACATGAAAGAGAAAACAAACTTGGTGAGTAAGAAGTAACAATCTAAACTCACTCAATAATGGGAAAAGTAAAAAAATATATAAATGAATGTATTTGTCTTAAAAAAATGGAATGATAATGAAAAAAATTCAAATGAAACCAATGCAATTTTGGAAATGTAAAGCAATGGTGTAGATAAAATAATCCATAGTCACTCAAGAATATTGTTTTGTTCTATAGATAGATAAAACCAAAAAAAAATAGTGCTAGCATGTTTTAAGATGTGAATAAGATGGGATAAATAAGTGGGGAAACATTGTGGAAATAGATTGATAATCAAACTTTTCTATCAAAGGGGAAATGAAATGGGTGGTGGGAGATAAAAGAAAAAATAAGGTAGAGAAATTCTTTATTAAATTTGAGACACTTAAAATTAGTTTTGTCAAAACAAGAGGACTTTTGACATTAAGGACTTTGAAGAACTTATCCTAACCATAAAAATCTTGGATAATAAAATGAAGTATGAATATCATCCCATGAAATCTAAATGCATGAAAATTAAAATGGACCTACCTTCCTAAAATGTGTTACCCATTCCTTAGGACCCCTTATAGAGTCAGTGTTCTACTGTGAATATTGGGTACTTGTGTGAGAAATCAGGTAGCACTATAGATTTTTGAATTCTCCTATCTAAATAGACTATCCTACCACACCCCAATCGACCTTAGCTCTATGATGAGGCCAACTATGGAGTTTTAGTTTTGATTAGAGATAGGATATGAGCTAAAAATCACATATTTTAGAGTGATTTTGACTATTGGATGTTTATATTACCTTTTGATCAATGCCTTTTATTTTAAATGATTTATAATTTAACATTTGATGGCTTTTTCTATTCTTCCTCCATATAGATTTGGATAACCAAACATGGGTGCTAAAAATGACTAACATTTGAAAACTTTGGAATTGGTAGCTAAGAAATAGGACTTAGAGAGCATGGTGTCTAAGAGTCTTGTTTATTCATGTGAAATAAAAGTGTTATCTTAACTTTGACCTTGTTTTATCCAAATTGGAATGAAAGGAAAATAAATCAAGGGAAAATTAACATGAAACAATTTAAATTAATTTAAATCACTAAAAAAGTGACAGTTTGAAAGGGATACAAAGATAGATAAGTATGTGTCCTTATCATAAGAGTGTACGTAAGTGTAGTGAAACATGATAACATAGTTTGTTGTGAAAGTTATATCTACAAAAATAAACAAAAACTACGAATGAAAAAAATGAGATCATAAAATTGTAACCATTTTTAAACATTCTAAAAAAACACTCGGTTTGGTAAAAATGTTTGAAATAATATGTAGATTTTATGAGGAGGTCTTGGTCCTATCCATGGTGTTACACTGCAAATCATAAAAGATAAACCCAAGAGGGTGTAAAAAATCCAAAAAAATGGTATTTGTGAGGAGAGTCTGGTCCTATCCATGGTCTTGCCCTACAAATCACAAAAGAAAAATTCAAATGGGTGTAAAAATGCATTAAAAAATAAAAAACTTGTGAAAATAAAGGATAAAAGTATAAAAAATCAATTTATGAAAAGGAAAAAGTATTCATGAGGATAATTAGGTCATATCCATGGTATTATAATGCAACTCATGAATTTAAAAAAAATCAAGGACCAAAGGAAGGAACTAAGATTTGTGTATAAGATAGACTATTGCAGAGGGTGAGATTCTTGGAGAAGTCATAAAAGATGTGCCATTAGGATAGTATATATAATTATGATAATAAGGGAAATATTTAAGCAAAATATTCTTCAAAAATTATGCATTAGTAACTTCTTTAAAAACATGGCCTTCATTAGTTTGTAGGAGGTAGGTACTAGGACCAATAATGTCTTGCACTAAATAAGGGACCCACCATTTTTGGGCATATTTTCCTTATTTATCATGGGTGTAATCTAATTTAAGGACTAGAACACCAACATTAAAAGTGTGGACTTTGACATTTTATTATGTTGTTTAGTGATACGACCTTTGTATTGATGGTTATGTTGAAGTGTAGTTAGACAATGTTCATCAATAAGGTCTAATGGATGAAGGCAAGCTTCATGTAACTCTTAATCAAGAATGATACCATGAAGAGATATACATAAATATGGGAGTTTGACTTCTAATGGGAAGATGGATTTAGAACCATATACTAGTGAAAATAGTGTCACCCCAGTGGTAGCACATATACTAGTATGATACGGTCAAAGTGTGGGATATAAGTAGAGATGCCAATTAGTGAAGGTTTATCAAATTGTCTTTTTTATGATTTTTTTGAGACTTTTTTTAGTGGCCTCAGCTTGGCCATTACATTATGAATGGTAAGGTGTGGGAAATATGTGGGAAATTTTAAATTTATCTCATAACTATCTCATGTCCTTATCTTTGAAATTACCACTACTATCAAAAATGATAGTATGGGGAACTCTAAAGAAAAAAAGGATTTGATTAAAGATAAATTTAGAAATAGTGGTTCCCATGACATTGACAAGAGGCATGGCTTCAACCCATTTTAAAAAATATTCAATAGTGGTAATGATAAAAACATGACCATCTTGTGACTAAGGTAATTTACCAATGAGATTTAATCCCTGCATGGAGAATGGCCAAGGAGACTCCATGGTTTGGAGCTCAGCTAGTGGTGAATGGATTAGATCATCATGAAGTTGGAAAGGATAAAACTTTTTGGAAAAATAAATATCATCCTTTTCCAAAGTAGGCCAAAGTATCCCATACATAAGCATTTATGTGTTGTAGCTTATCTACTATAGTGACCACCACAAATGCCCCCATGTGCTTGTTTGATGAGAGGAAGAACCTATTATTGCATCACATAGTGGAACAAGGTACCTTATGTATTATATAAATAAAGGGTGTTATACCAAAAGGTATACTTAAAGGCCTATTTATGTATTCTGGTCTTTCCCCAAGAATCCATGTCTAGAGGAAAGGTTTGATGTTCAAGGAATTGGATGATGTTTTTGTTCCATGGGCATTGTCAAATAATGACAGCCTCAATATGAAAAATGAGTGAATAATTTGGTTGGATATAAGAAAATGATTTTCTTATTTAGATAAAAATTATGAATCTATAAGTATTTGATGAGGATGAAAGAGAGATGTTGAAGAAACAAGAGAATCATCTATGGAATTCTCATCTCTTGGAATTAGCTCAATGGTAAAAGAGACAAACTATTTGGCAAGTGTGGTTGACATTTGATGATAAACAATGGAAATTTAACTTTTATAATGATAATCACCATTAACCTGGGGGAATATAAGTTGGAAATTACCCAAAGGGTGTAGATATGGAATATCTAAGTCAAGTGTTGATTTCATGCCTAAGATGAGACTTCCATATTCAACCATGTTATTAGTGACATTAAAAGTTAGCCTAAATGCTATAGGGATGATCTTACCATGAGGGTTAGTTAGAATATAACCTACCCTAGCCCTTTGGAGGTATTTGACACCATCAAAGTGGAGAGTCCAGGTATCTTCATGAAAATCAATGGTAACTTTAGGGAGATCTTTGATAACTACTTTGGATTTAGCAGTATCAGGAATGATATTGGTATCTTCTTGATTGTTTCTTTTAAACTAGTAGTAAAATTTTAGGAATATCTTTAAGGGAGATAGCCTAGTTAATGTAGACATCCAATTCCTAACACCATTCATGTTGAAATTGTCAATCTTACTCGAATTACACTCAAATGCACATTTTAGGTTAAAATCCATAAAATATGCTAAATGGTTTGAACTTGTCATTTACAAATGCCAATTTAGGTCAAATAATCCTTAAATAGGGAAATGTAATTTATGGACCAACTAACTTTGATCAATTTATTTTGAATCAAAATGATGATTTTGCCTTTTATGCTATGGATCACTCTTTTATCATAAATTCATTGGTACACACCATGTACCTTCATTATTTTGGGTTAGAAACATCCTAAATGGAAATACGATTTCAATGCATCTAACGTCACCTTCTAATTCTTTTTGAGTCAAATTATAATTAGTAATATGACTTTCTAACCATTTTGATTAATTGAGGTCCAATTTTCAAATAATTGTATAAATGTTGATTAAACTTGTTTAAGGCTAATTAATCCAAATCAAGATCTTAAGTGGATTTTCCATGAGAGTTTTTGAATATTTCTTTTTGAAAATTGATTTTTGTTATCTGCATCATTGTGTGACCTCATTTCTTGAGAAGACATTCTTAGGCCATAAATGCCATAAATATCAAGATTATGGGTCACCCATGCCTAGTTAATGCCTCCCATGCCTCTTCAATGCCCCTTCTTCTAAGGTCATGATGAAGATAATTATGTATTTAATTCCAAATATTAGGATTATCCATGGCCACACATCTCAATCTTGAGATGGATGGTCATGGTTGATCTTGACCAACCTCAAAAATCTATAAATAGAGAGGCCATGGACATGAATTATACGATTGCTTATTGCAAAGTTATAATATTAAATTGTGTCCACAATCCTTTGCATTTGATCATTGATTTTGTTTGCACTCTTCATTGATAGGCTGGTTGAGTGATTTGGAATCATGAGCCCAGGTTTTAAGGAGTGTTCTTGAGACATTAGAGGAACTTATCACCATTGTTGACAAAGGCAAGGATGTTTGATCAAGGGATAACATGCTTTTGAGCCACATGGGTATGGTGAATCCATTTGGGAAGGTAATATGATGTTTGCTTTCTTTCATTTATTTCTTGTTATCCTTTGTAATTCCCATAGGAATAGATAGGCTTAGTTAGTTAGTTCTTTATGCATTTTTCATTATTTATGGACTAATGCTTGACTAACTTGCTTTTTCAATCTTCTCTATAGTTAAGACCTTCAATAAAAAAAATCATCATCAGGGAGATTATTTTAAAGGTGATTTGTAACATGTATAGGTGCCACTTGATGGGTGTCATTGTTATCCCTTCATTTAACCAATCTATGTTGGTGTCAATTCTTACCAGGATCAGTGTCCAAGGTTGTTTGTAGTAACATACTTAATGGTTCAAGATAATAGTACTATTTAGGGGGTGTTTGAATCTAAATTAATGGTGAAAAGAAACATTCTTGCATGAAATATAAACACACCAAATAGCTAAATTGAATAATTTGAAAACAGTCACACAATACTACCAAATAAACTCATTGAAACCAAATATTGAATCCACACTTACAAAATGAAAGTTATAGGCATTAAAGGAATGACAAATGCTTATTCAAATTTGAATGTAAACACATTGACATATATTCTATTCTGTAGGTTATAAGTCTAATCACATAGAACATATATATTAATTCTAATTGAAATAAATAAAAAATAAACTTATAAATACAAAAATAACATCTCATGTCTCCTTAGGGAGTGGGCCTTTACTCACACTTGGATTCAGGTTTGAATCAACTCAATCTTAAAATGCTATCTTAACACATAGAATGAAAGAGTAATATATTGTGAGTCTTCTTGTATTCAAAATAATCACACTTACAATATTTGTGTATGTCTATATGTTTGCAGATCCAACATGGATCTATCCTTTTATTCTATGCAAATGAAATTATCCTAAAAATTAGGCAACAACTTAACTGACTTAGAACAAGAAGATATTTAGAGAGATTATGTGATATATCCAAAATAGAGAAAATGTTGCAATAATATCTACATGGAATTAGAAAGATCAATGTGAGATTATAACTGCTACGTCTAGCTATATCTAACCACCAAATCTATACATGTAATATATCCATTTATTTTGACTCTAGAGTTGTAGCCTAAAATATAAAATTTCATAAATGGAAGGCCATACATAAATAGAAATCTATATATAGACATGTATAGAAATAAAAAGTATTAAAAGAAGTCTTTAGATCATCATGGAAAAGGTGGAAAAGATTCTTGAATGCTCTTAGAACATGTTTTGGCCAAATTAGAAGTGAACTATGAGAATCCATAGCACAACTATCATAATCTATAGTTGATTATTTTAATCCATAGTTGATTGGTGTAATCTATAGTTGATTGGTAAAATCCATAGATGATTGACAGAATCTGTAACTATGCTTTAAATGATTAGTTCTTGGTCATAACACATCCTTATCTTCATGATATCTTAGCAAAACTCTTATTTAGATGCTATTATACCTATACATATCAAAATATAGAGACTAAACATGTAAATGGTTAGAATATTATGCAAATAAAGCTAAATTATACTCACATGAGCTTATAAAGATAACAACATCCAATTTATACGTTAGGCTAGTTATAAACCTTGAGAATACATGTAATGATCAATTCAAATAACATGTTTAAGGCTATGAAGGATAAAATATCATGATAATAATTAGTCATAATATGGACTCATCTTTTCCCCCACGCCTTACTTTTTTCAATTTCCATTGCAAACTAACTCTCTCTATCCTTATAATTATGAACCCTCTACTCCAAATTGAGACTTAGATCATATATAGAATACAAGTATTGAAATATTTTTTTATGGTGAGGATTAAATCCCATATCTCTATTTACAAAGTGAATCCAAATAACAAACTACTCATCAGATTGTGGTCTTGTATTCTGCCATGGGGACATAGGGGAGAGTAATAGAGGAGGCTTGAATCTCATCCCTATCCAAGTTTTTTGTCCTCCTCCTTAAATCACATTAGTAATTATCTAAATAATGATCTTAACCCTTCTAAGAGTCCATTTGATAATGGTAGGGGAAAAAATTTATCTTTGTCTTAAAGTGACTGGTAACATATGCCAATGTTGTCTATAGGTAATCACCACTTGGTCAAAGAAATGTTGAAAAAAAAAATTCAAAATTGATGATGCCATCTTATAAAATATAAATATAATGGTCACAGATCCTAGGTTGTTGATAATAACTTTGGAATTTTTCCAATATCTATTGGATCACTAAAATGAGGTTTAATGCATAGACCAACATCCCTTGTAGTGTTTATATGATTATCATATATGTCTTGCCATGTAATCTGATTCTTATATGTAGAAATAAGATCCCTCAATTATAACTCTCCCACAAAAAAATTCACCAAAAAATTATTTGTATTCCCCAAAATGTTATCACACAGATAGAATTCACATAATAAATCTTGCCTATTAAGGGTACTATTCTAAAAAATGATCAAGAATTCATTACATGTATTCATTTCATGGGGTAAACCATAAGAAATCTACGGTAATTACCATCTAAAAAATTGCTCATGCAAGAATAGATTGTATGAAGAGGAAGGGATCCTATAAGCTAATAATTTTTCACCAAGTTGACAAGTGAACTAAAGGGTTTATCTAACTTGTTCTTCTTTCTATTGTGTCTATGCCAATTCCATTTTTAATTATTGTTTCTCTTTCCCAAGAAGTTTTTTTTCCTCTTCAACTCCTCAAGCTTAGAAAAAACTTGATCCTAATGGTTTCTAACATCAAGATAGGATAGAGTGGTCTAAGAACCCTATTCTGTCATGACTTTAGGAGGCACATTAGAAGAGTTGGAAGCTATTTGAACTTTAAATTTAGCATTTTCTTATTCAAAATTTAAAAGATTTCTTCTCAAAGAGATATTATCTTCCTCAAGTGTTTTAATATAGCTCTACAAATAAATAATATCATTTTATGATTCATCTAATTTTTTCAAGGACTAAATTTCAATGCTTTCTATTTGTTTTAATAGGAAATAAATGATAAAATCCTTACTTTGGGTTGAAGAGATTATTTCAATAATATCTTTTGCATTTTGCTTGACTGTGGCCTCTAGTTGAGATAATGATAAATCATGCTACAATTCCACATCATCTACTTATTTGGAAGGTTAAACTTCTTCTTTAGTCATTGGATCTTTACCTTCATCAAGTCATTTCTATGTGGAATAAGTAGGAACATTCTCAAGACTAGTCTTTACAAAATCATCTTGTGGAAAAAGGGTTTTTACTTCCTCTTTGTCTTGTGTCCCACTAGTAGTAGTAGTGGTGTCCTACCTTAGACTATCTAGAGTTTTTGAAGCTGTTACTTTAGTATCACCAATAGATAATATCAATTTTCTCCTTCTCTTTTGAGGGGGATAAAGAATCTCTACATGTGAGGCTTCTTGGGGTGCAGGGTGTGAAAAAAGTCTACTAATGATTCATCCTTAATGATTTGAATAGGTTATTATGTAGGGGAAAATTTGGAAGACTTATTAAGGTTCATATTGGAAGACCTAAGCCTTAATTTTATACTTGGCTCAAATGGTGGAATTACATTGAAAGGACTTGGGGGTTTAAGTGCAGTAGCCCTAATTGTGGATCTTGTACTTTGAGTTGACTCAGGAATAATTACTTTAGAGGAATAAATCTTGAGTGGAGCCCTAGATATTGAGGCATGAGGGTCTCATGGTATTTTCTTAGCAAGTTTGGGGTTAGTTCTCTTTTTCCCTTCATGGAAGGCAATCCAAGCTTTTGTGCTTTGTTTCTACTATAGAAAATGGTCATGGATTATCAATTGAATTAGTCCATGGTGGTAAATGGAATATGGGTTTTTTGGGTATCCAATAGCCATGACTTGAATGGATCATAACAAGAATGAGGGTAAATTAATTTTATATTGTGTTAATTGCATGTCACACCTCAAATGAATTAACATTCTCATTACAATATAACTTAAGACACTACATTAACCCTAACATATTAGGTATTTGATATTTTAGAAATATATTGACCTTCATAGTTTAGGTAAAGAATCCCTAATGATACCTTTGATTTTGCCTTTGACATATTGAACATATACTGGCAATGGTTCTCTTTCACTATTAAAGATACATATGTGATCATTGAAGGAGGATCTACCTATAATTCTTTGCCCCTCATCTAGAATTCTAGATATCTCACTAATAACCTTACTCAAAAATGGAATTTGCACACCTCAAATAGTATAAAAGTTTGTCTTCAAATGGAGGATGAAATTGATAACAAGTGCCTCATTGAAACCTTAGAATTTTAGAAGAAATTCGAGCCACCCTACTGCTGCAAACACTTGCTTTGCTAGCTCATCTCTTAAAAGATCATTTACAGACTCAAGTTCAGATTTTTTCCTTAGCCCCATTCTGAATTCAATTTTGCACAAAATATAGTCACTCCATAGCTCTGCTCAAGAAATAAATATAATTTGCTAGAAATCAATGGATAATAATGATATCCATTTTATTTACTTATTGTGGACAAAACCTAGAGCCTTCAAGTGTGTCAAATAATAATGATAATGCCAATTGAAGTAATGATGATTAGAGATTTCTACCCTTTTTATTTATTTGTAATTATTATACCACCAAATCTCTAGCAATTGCTTTATCCACATGAATGTAATATGATGACAAAGACAAGTCATCATAAAGTGATCTATAACTTGAGTGGATAATGTTCATAGTATGCAATCAAGTGTTCAAATGTGACTTTTTAAAAATATTCCCTAATGAGGTGGTGGGAATATTCTTCTTATAAAATTTATGGGAATTTTTGCCAAAGATTTGAGCATATGCATGCAAACTTAGAAATTCAAAAACTAATTTTTAGTTAAAGAATAGGAACTATACCTTAAAAACCCATGATATTGTCCTTGTTTGACCTTCTTCACATATTTTAACAAAGAAAATTGTATGAATTAGTTTTAGGGAATAGTAAAAAAAATAATAACAACAATGTTTATTGCTTTGGATCAAGGAGAATCAATAATTACTCCTAAATTTTTGAACTCACTTTTCTTATTTTTTTTATTTTTAGTTTTTGCCCTTAACCAACCATTTATTATTTTTTTGATCAAGGCTCATCATGCAGTACATGAACAACCAACAAGCTAATTTTCTAGTCATGACTATCAATAATGTCCCTAAGGATTTTCATTGTTGAATTGCATTTTTATATATATTTTTTATTTTATATTTTTATATTTTTTGAATTTTTAGAGAAGAGGTAGATCCTCTTCCTTTATTAAGGTCATCTTGTCATCAAGGATCAATATCCATGGAATATTTGAGTTCTTCCATGGGGCCAAACTCATTTTATACCAGTTAGATGAATTATGCTTTATTGGAAGGATTTTGGTATAGCTTAAACCAATGTCCACTAATAAGGAGTGTCTTATGATTACCATCTATAGGCATTAACTATACTAAACCATTGTCAAAATATTTTCTATCTGAAATGGTCCTTACCATCTAGTTCTTAACTTACCATTGAAGTGTTGATACTTAGAACTATACAAAAATACCCAATCTCCTTCTTTGAACTATCTTTCTTTGATGTGAAAATCATGCCATTATTTCCTTTGGTATTGATTCATCTTTGTCTACTATAAATTTTCTATTCTCATCCAGCTCATTCAACTATAAAATTCTCTCTCTATGTGCTTTATCCAAGTCGATTCCTACTTCTAGTGCAATCCTTAAAGTTTGCATCTCAAATTCAATTGAAAGGATGGGTTACTTACCAAATAATAATTCATATGGTGAAAAACTAGTAGTGGTCTTCCACATGGTGTTATATATCCATACACCTTTTAAAAGTTTGGATGTCCAATTCTTTCTACTGATAATAACTATTTTGGTAATAATATTCTCTAATTTTCTATTGGCAACCTCTACCTATCTATGTGCTTGAGGGTGGTCTGAAGAATATTTTCTATGGTTGGATTGGTAGATCTCTATGAATACTTGGATTATTTTAAAGAGGTCCCTGATCAGACACTATCTCTCTTGGTGCTCCAAAATGTTACATGATCTTGGAATATAAGAAGTCTACTACTGCCTCTTCTCTTACAAAGGAAAGAGCTTATACTTCAGCCCATTTGGTCACATAATCCATACATATCTACAAGTATTCCTTACCTTGAGAAGGTGGATTTATGGACCCAAAAAAATCCATGCACCACTTCTTGAAAGGTTCTATAACTACTTGAGGATTGAGGGGAATCTTAGAAGATAATGTAGGTTTTCCCATTCTCTAACATGGATCACATTTTCAAATGTATGTTTTGACCTACTTATGAAGAGTTGGCCAAAAGTAACCATATCTAAGGATATTGTGTATTATTCTTTAACTGAGTAGTGACCTCCACCAGATTCATCATGATAAGCATGAATGATGTCATATATTTCATTCTCCTTTACACACCTATGAAAAACATGATTAGGTCCAAGTTTAAACAATATACTATTAATCCATCTATAACAAAAACTAACTGTAATCAAATGTTTCTTTTTCTTTTTGGTAAATTGAAAAAGAAATTTCCCTATAGCCAAAAAGTTTGATATATTAACAAACTAAAGTGATTGTGCTACAACAACAAATAGTTTTTCATTTGGAAAACTATCTTCTATAGGTTCTTCATCTGCATCATTTAATTTAGAAATAAAATCAGCAACCACATCAAATTTACCTAGTTTATCAACAATTGTTATATCAAATTCTTATAATAGTAAAATCCACCTAATAATTCTTTCTCCTACCACTGGTTTGTTCATAAAATATCTGCTAGCTACATGATTAGTATATACAAAAATTTTGTAACCAATAATATAGTGTCTAAACTTATTTATGAAATAAATTAAAACAAGGAATTCTTTCTCAGTAGTTGTGTAGTTTATTTCAGTTGAAGTCAAGTTATTACTAATGTAGTATATCGTATACATCTATTCATCTTCATATTTTTCTCCTAGAATAGCTTCCATAGCATGATTAGATGCATTGATATAAATATGGAAGGTTTATGACCAATTAGGTCCTCTTAGGATTGGTGTAGAACTCATTTTTTCCTTGATGGTCTTAAAGGCTTATTGGCAGTCCAAATTCTAAACACAATCACTTTCTTTTGTCAACAAAATAAACATTGGAGCAGTAATTTTGCTGAATTATTTTATAAACCTTCTATAGTATCCCACATGGCCTAATAATCTCTCAATATTAGTCTAATCTTGAGGGATAGGTAGGTTTGAAATGACTTCAATTCTTTTTAGATCTACTTGGATTCCTTTTGCATAAATATGATGTCCTTAAACTATTCTTTCTTCTACCATAATCAAACATTTTTCATGACTTAAGGACAGATGGTGTTTCTCACATCTTTTCAATACTTTTCTAAGATTTCTCAAAAATTCATCAAAAGATTCTTCATGAAAATTAAAATCATCCATGTAAACCTCCACATAGTCATTGGTTAAATCTAAAAATATGGCTAGAACTTCTCGTTGGAAAGTGGTAAGTGTATTGCATAAACCAAAGGGTAATACCCTATATGCAAATGCCCCATGGAAAAGTGAAGGTTATTTTTTCTTGGTATTTAGGTGACACTTGTATCTGGTTATACCCACCAAATCCATCCAAGAAATAAAAATATCTTTTCCCTACCAAGTTGTCAAGTACTTGGTCAATAAATGGTAAAGGGAAGTAATATCGCATGGTTGCTTTGTTTAATTACCTATAGTATACACATATTCTCCATTTAAAATTTTTATTAGGAACAATAACCAAAGTAGAGACCTATTGACTTTCAAAAATAAGATAAATGAATCCCACTTCTATAAACTTTTATATTTTATTTTTCACAATGTCTTTTAAGGCAAGATTAATTCTTCTTTGGGGTTGCCTTACTAGTTTAATATTATTTATGTAGATATAGTGTGTGCATACATTTGGATGGATTACCTTCATGTCTTTATATTTCCAAGTAAAATATTGAGTATGATATATGAGTACATCAAAAACTTTCACTTTCTGATCATCTATCAACGAACTATTTATGTTGAGTGTCTTTCTTGGTGCTATTATAATCTGTTTAGTGCCTGGATGGGAGGCATATATTTGTTTGAATTCACTCATCAAAGATTTGAGAGGATAGAAATGTGGTAAAAATTTATGTAATGTGATATTTCTTTGAAAAATGTATCTCATATAAAAATTGTAGAAACACCAAACTACCTAAGCAAGATGTAGAGCCATTAGAACTAAATGCAATAGATGGATTCACAATTCAAATCAGAATTATAATCCTAAAGATAAATGATCTAAATCATGATTAAATGAATTATGAAAATAAAAGGATTGGATTGATTACCTTAGATTCAAAATTTAGACATGGTGATTGCTTGATAAAATGTTGGATGGATACTTATGATTGAAGGATTAAATTGGCATGAAGACTTTCTTTAGATTTCTAGTTGGCCTTCCATGGAGGAATGGATTTGTTTAAATATAATAAAGAGGGAGAAATAAATGGTTGAAATTCAAAGTTGGATTATGGATATCTAGGGTGGAGAATTAAAAAAAATTAAAATTTCTTGGAATCCTCTAAATTTAAAGGCTTCTAGAGAGGAAGGGTGAGAATAGAGAGGATTCTAGAATTGAAGAATTCTATAATCCTCTTAGGGACTAATTAGGCTTAGGTAGGTGTTTAGATAGGGATTATGTGGGTGATTAGGGACTAGGGGTGTAGGAGAGCCTAGGGATAGTATTAGTAGGTAGGTAGGTGGGTCATGAGAATTTAGAATTCTCAAATAATAGGCAAGTAGGATTAAAATGGAATTAAAAAATGATTAGAGGAATGAATATATTTGTGGGATAAGACTAAGGTTAGCAAATGAAAAGGAATGAAGGGGGATTTTATATTAAGATTAGGGATGATATTAACATGGGATAAAAGGGGATAAATTAGATAAATGAAATTAGTATCAACTAATAGAAATATTAGTGACAATAATGCAGGTGAGCAAATTTGTATGCATATATTTTTCCCCTCTTTGAAAGGGCATTATGAGTGAATCAAAGTGGAAAGAGTAATGGCCTTTCAAATAGAAACCATGTCATATATTAATTTTAGTATATATGATGTTTGTAGATATTATATCATGCCCCCTCGAGGGGACATATAGGAAAGAATGAGACGGATAGCCACTCAAAAGAGGAAATGAGGGGTGGGATGTGATAGATAGATGAGGGGATGGGATGCAAATGTGAGATAGAGGATGAAGAAGATAAATTCATTTTTTAGAAATGAGCTACATATTGATGATGCCCCTAGAAAATATACATGCATAGGGAATAGAATGACTAAGTCACGGTCATTGACACATCCCAAGGGGGAATCAACTATAACATGATGATGATAATATGAAAAGGCTACAAGATTTATATGTATCCTAAGTAAATATGTATGCAAGGAAAATTTATTGAAAAATATAAGACAAGTATTTGATAAGATTAATGATGGGTATAGCTCAAAGCTAAATTTGATCAATGTGATGAAGAGGATAAGAGAGAATAAATGATCTGATCGAGTGACCAAAAGACACAAGATAAGAATTGAATGGCCTTGCATCAGATCAATAATCCATAATGTGATTAATAAAAATGATGCCCCTAGTGAGGACATATATAAGGGATCGATAGATGATAAATTTACCAATCAATTATGATGGATATAATAAAATATGAATGTTATGACTTATCCATCCTAATCGACATGTGTGGGTGATTGATCAATAAAATGATTAATGAATGATTGCTATTATAACTCAAGGATCTAACTGATGCAAGGCATGAATATAATGAGGGATGAGATAGATGTGATGATGGATGATGAGGAAAGGGGAGATAGTGGTTGAGCTATTCTTCGGCATTGAAAAGTGGCCAAGTGTTGCCTACATAGTCTGAAAAGACCTCATGCTGATGTAGTTCTAACTCAGGGATAAATGAAAAAATGGAGTAGAAGATGATGATGATAATGAGGATTAGTGATTAAAAAATAGGACTCAAAGGATGGCATGAGGATATAATATTGGATGTTAGTTAAAGGGATCATGAGGATTAGATTAGAGATGGGAATAAAGATGATTAGATAAATGATGAGGGTGGAGGTGATCAAGCCATCATAGTTGCCATAAGGATCATCATAGTCTAATCAATTTGAAAAAATATAGCACTTTGACTAGATGCCCCATGATATAATCATGACCAAGGGGACATTGTGATAAAGTTCATGGGTAAATATCAAACTCTACATCATCAAGAGAAATTATAAGCATTATTGTAGCTTTGGGTGACCTCATAGCATCTTATTTCATTTCCCAACAAGACACAATGAAACATAGACTCAAAAGACAAAGAAAATAAAATATTCATATGATAAAAGCCATGCAAACAAGCCAAATAAACCAAACAAGTAACACACACAAGATGTACATACAATGTCAGTATGCTTTGTCTAATGATGGGATGAGGTATTAGGTGATGGATTGGACTAGGGTGATCATGTTATGAATATGAACTTGGAATGGACTAATGATTTGTATAAGGATGAAAATGTGAAGAAGGATATGTAAGTGGATATGGATAAGGATAAGGATAAGGACTTGCATGAATATTTGGATATGGGGGCCTAGATAAGGATTAAGATTGATATAGAATAGATTTTCCCCTAGTTTAGAATGGGAAGGTGGATAATGTGATAGGGTGTGATAAGGTTTTTGAATATGGAATTTGGTCTATGAACTAAATCTAAAACTGGTCAAAGAAGGTGATTTATAAATGCGGTATGAATATTAGGATGACCAAGGATTTTCAAAAGACAAAACCTTGTAAGAGTCCAATCTAAAAATAAGAGAAGGAGATGATGGGATCAAATACTTTTCACACTATAAAAGTAATGATTGGATGGGTGCTAGGTATGAAGAGTTAATGATAGGGAGAAGTCATGGGTACTAAATTAAGTCTTTGACAATGTTATGTGTGTTAATAATACCTATTAAAAAGGATGATGAAGATGTGGAGGGATGGGTGACCATGAGGATTGGGTTTTAAGACTAAATATAGTATCCAAGGATGATGAATGGGAAAATATGAGATTGTGAAAGATGAATGACATGGAGATGGATGTGATGAGGGGGAAATGCATAAAATAAGACATGATAGACTATTTTTGGAGTTTTCATATATTATGATTTTTTAGGGTTTTTGGCATATTTCAAAATTTTAAGGCTTTTTAGAATATGTATATACACTATAAAAATGGGGTTAATAGTAAAGGGAACACAAATCCTAGCAACCAGGATGAAGATGGCTGGAATAATGAATAAGATGATAAAAGGATGAGGGTGATGCAAAAAATGGGATGAGGACCAAGGAAGGAAGGGATTAGGGATCGCCAATGACCACATCATGAAGGAACTAGATGTGTAGTGTCTTGAGTGTCCATTGAATGATATTCCAAGATGATTCTAACATATTTCACAAGACACTTTCCTTGTCCTTACAAAGGTCAAAACTAGAAAGAAGGAGAGATAAGATGCATGATATGATAGTAGACGATGGGTAAGAATAATGGACCAAAGTATAATATGGATGTGTGATTAACAATATATGGATGGATTTTGAACCCAAGTGTTAAGGTATAATATAGATGAAATATTATTTTACCATGATGTCAAAAATTGGTTTTCATCATGGTACTTGCCTAAGGTGTCAGAAGACTAGTTTTCACTATTGGATGAATGACCATTTTTTTTAATTTTTTGATTTTTTTGATGTTTTTTTTTTTTTACTTTGGGCATATCAATTTATTATATGTGGTATGAGATGCAATAATGTTGACACTTTCTGAATTTTTTAGGCAATACTTGTTTTGGAGATATGTGATGTTAGGACCATGCAATGGATGATAGATTCTTGGATGTTCTAGTGGCCTTTATTGAATCTTGATTTAACATCCTCTAGAATTTTTAGATAGGTTTATTTTTAACCCAAAATAGGGATAATTATACCTATGGATTGGTGATATTGTATATATGGGAGCTAATGGAGAGGTTAGAATACTTTTCTCACACTTCCTTTAGCTTGGTTCACTTCTATAAGCATCAGTTATTAGTTTATCACTGACTCTAAGATGTTTATTACTATCTTGTAATTTTAGTTACCTTTTTAATACACCTTATGGTATTTTTAGACCTTTAAATTCACTTTAAAATATCTTAACTCGTTTTACCTTAACATGGATAAGCTCTTACCTTCCACTAGATAGGCCTTATAGCCTTTTTTTGAAGAATTTTGCCTTGTACAGCTTTATACAGACACAAATTGTGAAAGAGATTTAAAATTTAAATACAATTTTTCCTTAATATATTTTGTGTGAAATTTCACACTCAAATTCCCTTGGGAATCCACTTATCTAGCTCTTCTTTGTTCACTATTAGGCCTTGTCAAACCCTATCTCCTTTCTCTCCTTGGTAACCGTACCTTATTATATAGATTCAAAATGAAACCTCAAAAATATATTATATAAATTGAAAAATACCAAATTAAATTTTTTTATACATTTTAAATTTTTGGAATGTTTTATAAATGCATTTTGGTATAGAAACCCTAGTTTTTCCTTGATTGTGTTTTCTAGGACCCAAGACCATTCAACTTGCTCTTATTTATTCCCTGTAAGGTTTCAAAACTTTTTGAAGGTGTTTTTAGGACCATTAAACCTACCCACTCATTTTAAAATCATTTTATTCACACAAATAAGCCTTTATTCCAATTTTATGTGTAATTCTTAGTTCCTTTGTTTCCTCAGTTACAGTAAGCAAGATATTGAATACATTAATTTGAGTTTTAAACTTCTCCAAAAGGACTTATACCCATGTGAGAATTATTATATGTCTAAGGAACACATGATATCCTATTCTAAAAATTTTATAGTCTATAACATTCCTCTGCTTATCATTTGATCAAGTTCTTGATTTTTTTTGTGTACACCAATTTAAATTGTCACAGGGTTTTATACTTCTATCAGAAGTAATTGATGTTTATATGATTAAAATAGGGTTAGAGGATTTTAAAACATGTAAATAAAGTCATAATAACACACACACACACACACACACACACACACACATACACACACACACACACACACACACATATATATATATATTTAGGCTTCCAAACAATACTTATAATACACAAACATTCACTACTTTGCTCAACACAAAAGTTTTGGGCATATAGACCCTGTAACATTCATTATTTTCACCAAAAGACATTGAAAGTTTTCAAATAAGATTAAGGAACATAAATAAAAACATGTGAAAACTCACCAATAATATTTTTAACCTTGAATATAACATTTTTCATTTATTTCTCCAATGAACATTAAATCACAGTCTTGACTCATGTGCTAAGATAGGGAAAATAGAGTTATTTTTTTGTTTCTTTCTTAAACTTGCAGAGTTACATACATCTTGTCAGGGAACATGGATATTTCACTCTTAAAATGAATTCACTAATATTGAATCAAAACCAAAAAATTAAAAGCTTTATATTCAATTTAAATACCATAACTACTTCTTGTATCTTTTCCCTCATAGAGGTCTCTTGCTAAATTGCATTATGTCTTGATTTTGCACATTATGACATATCTAGAACCTTGACCATAGATTAATGAAATTTTGTGGACATCCTATAGTTTCAAAACCATTATAAATGTTTTTGTAACATCTTAACACCTTCACAATTATATAAAAGTCCTTAAAAAGGCTTAATAAGAATCAAATTTTCAAAAGGAGTTTTTGGCAAGAAAAGCTAGAATTCAAATTTATTGCACCTTGAGACTATCTAGACTTCACATTAAGACTAATTAAGACCTATAATACATATTATACACTTAATAAACTACTTCAAGATAAAAATGAGTCAAATTTGGGGTCTTTATAGGATGCCCCTACATCAGGAGCATGTCATGATTGTGATGATGTGATATAGGATGTGAGGGAGGGATATGATCATGATGGATGATATAAAAAGATGGGGAATGGAAATGGGGTTCAAAAATTTCATACACCATTGGATATGATGGAAGGTATATTTTATATTGGTGTCATGAGATTAAGGGATCCAAGACCTTTTGATTTATTGATTCTTTGATCCAAACATTAAGAGGATGGTCAACCATATGATTATTACTTTTGACATTATTTTGATTTATTGATTGGGTTTGAGATAGATTTTGGGATTCACTAGAGGAGATTTATTTTTGAATTGATATATTATGATTATTTTAACTTTGACATTCCCCTAGTGCCTAATTTTAGGCTTTACTAGGAGAAGACATTTTTTTATCAGGTCGATGATTTAACTTTTCTTGACTTTGAACTATGGGATCAAACATAATTTGATCATGATTTATGACATTTGGAATATTTTATTGGAACTTTATATTTGTGGCACATGATATTGAATGTAGAGGGTAATCCAATGATGTATGTTCCTATTTATTCCCTACATGGATTGGGACATAGGGAGTATGGAGGCAAGGTGGATGATTAATGGTGTGTGATGGATTAAGGGGACAATGGGAAGCATATTCCTCAAGAAGTTCATTAAGAGGCATAGCCTCAATATTGGAGAAAATGTCAAGAATCTCAAAAGGATCACTAAGACTAGCTATATTATGTGCATCTAAAGTAGGACTAGATTCACTCTAATAATCAATAGATAAAGCTTATAAAAAATTTATTTTGACTTCATCATCCTGATTGGGATCCAAATATATGCTTGGAAATTTTTTGGAGGTATAAGGATTAGAGTTATCCTTAAAAATATAGGAATTATCATTATCAGCTATAACATCTATGAGGAATGATGTTTCTGATGGGAAATCTGATTCAGATATTGGTGTTGAACATGATCCTGATGTAAAGAAAACTTGTATTAGTTTTGATGCTAACTTTGGTGTTTATGAAATGATGATGTTATTAGAATATTTATTGTCTAAAAGTGACATCTCAATTTTATTTCTATGATATGATGGGTAGGGGGGTGATGGAGGAATAGTGGAGTTGACAAAAATAGGTTCATGGATGAAATCATGAGAAATGAGAGGACTTGGTTTACGAGAAATATACTCATTTTTTATGGAGGATTTATCTAATATGGGGGGATCATGGAGGATGGATGTGTTGTCTTAACCTTAGCTTAGAAGGGGATGGGTTTGATTTTGATCATGAATGAAATCTTGGTATTCCTCTTTTTATTCACCTAGGGGTATAGACTCATCTATTTCATCCTCAATGTCTATGTCACCATGGTTGATAAGGTCTTGGGCATAGTCTTGGAAATTTTGACATTGATTAATGATATTCCCCTAAGTTCAATGATATGCACAATATTTATTACATTTATACCCATATAGCTTAGGCTTGGTTAAATCAAGATGTCATATGGGTGGATAGACCATCATGTTAGTAGCAACAAGTTCTTGTAAAAGGGATTCCAAGGATATAAGAAGGGGAGTACAAGAACCCACTTCACTTTGTAACTTATATGTGGAAGCATTATACTTTTGATTAGATGGTTGTTGACGTGACTAGGTGGGTGAACTAGTTGCATATGAGGGATCTAGGATAGGATTCCCTTTGCTAGTGTAAGAAGGGGTGATGATTGATTATGACTAGTGGATGGAGGTTTTGAATGGGACTCACATGAATTGGTTTAGACTCAAGGTTAAATGAGTTGAATGAGGTTGAAGCCTTTGATAAATTAGACACCTAGCTCAAGGAGTCACAAGAAGACTAGCCATGGGTTTTCATCAAAATACTTATTAAACCAAGAAATTTGTGAACTAGGAAGGCCATGACTAAGACAAGGACTAGTGGATGGTGGAAAGGAATGAGATGGGGATGAGGATTGATGGGGGACATGCTTAGAAGTTAATTTAAGACTTATGGGATCAACATTATTGGGAAGGTGGGCACCTATCTTTAATATCCAAAAGAAGAATTCATATTTATTATTTGAGATGTATTTATTGAGTAGCATAACCACATTACTAAATGATGAGATTGACCCTAATGAGCTACAGGATTGTGGATGGGGAAGGGTGCAGGATGTTGGTTTTGGCTAAATGGGAGTAAGGTCAGAAGGTAGGTGAGCACCTAATTCTAGTGCTCACAAAATGACTTCATCCTTGTTGGCCAAGATGTATTAGTCTATGAGAACTAGGTCTAAACCCATGGGAATAGATGATAAAATATGGATGATAAAGAGGGTTGGTATAGAGGTAGACTAAGAATTAGAGATGGTTTCATAAATAAAGTAGGTAAAAATGATTGAGCTAGTATGATAAATGAGTATGAAAAAAATATGGATGAAATGTGATTGAGATGGTATAGGACTAGGATTAGATTTCAGACTAATAGTATAATAAGTGCTAGTTATCTATCAATAATGCCTAATTTTTAAGCTAGAAAAAGGATTGGGGATTTGATGATTGCCTAGGTTCAAATTATAAAGAGGATGATTAGATGGGAATTAGTTATGAATAGGCAAGATGATTGGATTAAATATTAATAGATTGATGATGATAGGTTTGCTAGATTTAAATTGATAAAGTGATAAGATACTAGTAGGATATTGACTAGATTGATAGTGGACTAGAATGATAGGTTGATATGAAAGGAAAAAATGACTAGATCAAGCCATGGATTAATTTTCTCAAGTTGGGATGGGATAGGATTATGTGATGAAGGTGATAAGATAATGGGACAAGGAAAAGTATAGGTAGGTGATGAAGATAAGGGATAACATAAAATGAGATGGGAATGGTTTAGATATGGGTGTGACCTAAAGAGGAAACAAAGATAAGATAAGATGAGGTTATACTAGATGGGGGATAAAGTGTCTAAGACAAGGTAAGGACAAATGATTTGAATATGTATAGAGTGGTCTTGAAGTAAGGTATAGATGACAAGATGTGATTAAGGTATGTTATGATCAATGATGACTGGGTATGACTAGACTAGGATAGGATGAAGACAAGATGGGAGATGGGAGATAGTATGTAAAAGGATGTAAAAAAGATAATATGTATAATGGGATGATGATAAGGATGTATAATATGATATAATTATGAGGCAAGGATATATATAAGATGGTATGTGAAAAATACCTAGATAAGTATGTAGAGGTTTGGGTAGAAGGTTGACTTGGCTCACAAATAGTACTGGTCTAGCATGACACACACACAAGCAAGTAAACCATAAACCTATGATTAGTAAACTTAAGGGTGTGTAACTCGATGCTTGCACTATCTAGAATATTCATAGATGAATCAATTGAACCCTCTCAACCCTATCTTCACTTAATGGCTTCTTAAGGGTTTATCCTGTCTCCTGCAATAAAATGCCTATTATGGCCAAAAGGTCCTATACTAGGTTTGCACAAGGTTTTCTAGGGGAGTCCCTGATATACATTAAGGTAAAGTAGAGCCCAAGTATATGTAAGATTTTATCTAACTACCTTACATATTGGAGATTAACCATCCCTCACTCCATGAAACCTTTTATGGGTAATTATACTTTAGCACCTAATGATAGCTCTCCTAATATTTAGACTTTGTCAGAACAAAGAGTTTGATCTAATACATGGTGGTGAAATCCACATCATTGACCCCTAAAAAATAAAGATGGGGAGGGATTATAGGTGGTTTTTGATCTTACAAGAATTTCCATAAGGATGCAAGGAGAGCATACACCACCGTATCCCTCAGGTGATAAATAGGCAAGCCAAAAAGATTAATTAACCAATTATTTAAGATGTGAAATTTATACAAGATGTAAGAATATTCAAGACAAAATGGATAAAGAGATATATACAAGATGCTTTAAAATGATTTTCAAAATTCCATAAAGAGTCTTTGGCAAGTGACCTACAAAAAAATGATTAGTAGTTTCAAGTCACAATTTTAAAGAGGCAACCTATAAGACAGTGGTTAGTTGTTTGGGTAATAATCTAGAGGGGAAACCTGCAAAGCAAGATATTAGACCAAAATATGCCTAAAAAAATATGATGTTAGTTTAGACAAAATATTCACTAGATTTACCCCTATAAGAAACATAATGTTAATCTGATAGACCTTAAGTAAAATACCCTAAAAATATCATGATTGGCTCTATAACTTCTTTGGGTGAGCAGTCCATGACACAGGGGTCTAGGAGTAGCAACCCCTAATGAGGTCAATGGGTAGATCCCCTTACAGGGTCTAGGAGCATTGCTTCCTATTATAATATAGGGCGAGGTCAAGGGGTGGAGCCCTTGATGCTAAAGTCAATTTGGGATTTGTGGGAGGCCCAAAATGACTCAAAATTTATCAAAAATGACTCTAAAAATTCTCTCAAAAGGATAATTTTGAAGGCTAAAATCACAACTATATACTGCAATATCATAACTACTAGTGCAATATCATAATTCATGAGTTATGATTTTGTAACAGATAGTTAACCATGATGGTTAGACTACAAAACCATGACTATTAGTGAAAAGTCACAACTAAGATGACAAAATTGCTATTAGATAAAAATTAAGATTATCAATTTTGTAATAAAGTACAAAATCTCAAAATTTTTACTTTTTGTCTCAAATAGATTCCTATGCAGGTTATGATAAGTTGCTTAAATGCCTAGAAATGTTTGTTTATAGATGACTATGACTGATTAAAGATGTATTATGATATATCAAAATTTTATAAATATGTACTAAGTTACTTATCAAAAATCCTATACAATCTAAAAAACAAAAAAGTATTTGCCAATAGATTTTCTCTAAAATTGCCTTATTAATCTAACAATGAAAAAATAGTAGACAAAATTAATTTAAGATGGCAAAAATTGACAAAATGACAAAATTACTAATCTAAGTGTAAGATCACTATTTACAGTGCAAAGTCATGATTTCATGAGTTATGGTTTTGTAAAAAGTAAAAAGACTATGTTTTGTCTTATCTTTTGATGATCTTCTTGCCTTAGCTTCTCTCCCACTAACCTTGTCAATCACACCAATAATTTGAAGATATAAAATCCTTGTTATGAAAATGTGATCAGTCATAAATTTTTTTTAAGACCCAAGTGACCTGAACAAGATGTAAGAAAGGGGGTATATGATGTTTAGATGAATATTATCCCCTAAAAATTAGATAGTATTAGAATAAAAATTATAGTTTAGAGAATACTAAGAAACTATTAGTATTTTTATTAAAATCAAAATATAATGACTTTCATTAGTAAAATGATGATTATCAAGCCAATACCATGACTCTAGGAATTACAATTTTCCATCTTGAAGTTTTGTTGACTAGATCCCTCCTTGATGGTGTTTTTATACCTGAATCCTACACACACATAGCTAAAATTTTGATTTGCCACAAAATATTCAATAGGAGGTCATAAAAAGTTAATTAATGAATGATTTTATGCTTGCTTCTAAAATCCTACAAAACCATGACTAAAGTTACAAAATAACAATTTACAAGGAAATAACATTATTTGTAAAGTTACGTTATTATAATGAACCTATAAATAGACTATTAGTGGTTATATAAAATCATGACTTAAATAGGCAATATCACTATTTATTGTGTAATATCACTACTTTTAAAGTAGTGATATTATGCAATAAGGTCAACTTACCAAAAATGAAAACCATTACTAGTTCAAATTGGTATTTAGTGAAAAATTGTAATTCATAGGAGAAAACCATGACTACAAGGTTGAAAATACTAGTGTAATACCTTAGATTTCACCTGTGTGTGTAAATTTTCAAAAAAAATGCTCTTTTTCTTCAACTAGTTGATCTTGCAAGCTGCCAAGAACACTTTGAACAAACAAAATTATAAAATTAAGAGTAATATCACATCATAGTCACTAAAATGTAGATGGAAATTTGAGATAAATAGATTAAACTATGCAATTTAATAACCTAAAACACCAAACTACCTAAGCAAGATCTAGAGCCATTAGAACTAAATGTAATAGATGGATTCACAATTCAAATCAGTATTATAATCCTAAAGCTAAATGCTCTAAATCATGATTAAATGAAATATGAAAATAAGAGGGTTAGTTTGATTACCTTAGACTCAGAATTTGGACATGGTTATTGCTTGATCAAGGATGTTGGATGGATGCTTATGATTGAAGGATTAAATTGACATGAAGACTTTCCTTAGATTTCTAGTTGGCCTTCCATGGAGGAATGGAGTTGGTTAAATAGAAGGAGGGAGAAATCAATGGTTGAAATTCAAATTTTGATTATGCATATCCAAGGTGGAGAATTAAAAGGAATTTAAAATTCTTTGGAAGCCTCTAGATTTAAAGGCTTCTAGAGAGGAAGGGTGAGAATAGAGAGGATTCTAGAATTGGATAATTATAAAATCCTCTTAGGGACTAACTAGGATTAGGTAAGGATTTAGATAGGGATTAGGTGGGTGATTAGTGACTATGGGTGTAGAATATCCTAGGTATAGGCTTAGTAGGTAGGTTTGTGGGTCATGGGAAATTAAAATTCCTAAATAATAGGTAAGTAAGATTAAGATGGGATTAAGAAATGATTAGAGGAATTGATAGATTAGTAGGATATGTCTAAGATTAGTAAATGAATAAGAATGAAGAGGGATTTTAGATTAATATTAGGGGTGATATTAACATGGAATAAAAGGGGATATATTAGATAAGCAACATTAGTATCGACTAATAAGAATATTAGTGACAATAATGTAGGCAAGCGAATTTAGATGCATAAAAAAATCATTCCCACTAAAGGATAATGGAAGGCTATTAAGAATGAATTTTGGCCTTCATGTGCCCACTGTATAACACTATGTTGAATGTCTTTATGATCAAATAACATGTTTGAATAGATGGAAAAGGATGGGTGCTCATAAGGATAGGAAATGCCATCATGAAAGGATCCTTTGTCAAAATCCATAGTTGGACTGACAAGATCCATAGTTAGACTATCAAGATCTGTAATTAGACTATTAAGATCCATATCAATTTTGATACTTATTAATAATTAATCCTCTACTTCTTCCACATGATCAAGGATTGTGACCATAGCTAGAGAGGAGATAGTACCACGTTTTTCTTTAGGTTGATCTACCCATAACTATTTGATAGGATTGGTTGATGGTTGAGAATAAATACATTTTTCTTTAAGACCATTTGAGATTTTCATATCACCTAATCTACAATCAATCAATATTGCTATAGTTTCTAACTAAGGCCTTCCTAGAATCAATGGGTATCCAATTTGTTTGTTTTTAAGCTAGAGGAATATTCAGTATCTATAAGTTTAGCTCTTATAAAGGAAGATTCTTCTAGATTTTGAGAGGTACTTTTAAAAGACTCATTTATTTATGAAAACTTTCTATCTTTTCTAAAAATTCTTTCATTTTTTTCTCTAAAGGATAAAGATCTTTTGGAACAAACCTTCTTTGTGAATCCCTTTGCCTACTCATATACCAATATTTGACAAGAGAGTAATTTATTCTTTTTTTTTGGGTTTTTATATTTTGACTGTTAGTCTGAGTGTTTAACTTACTAACACTTTTAAATAATTCCTTGTTAATGATGCCAAAAATGATGGGTGCCATTATTACCCCTTCATTTAACCAATATATGTTAGTACCAATTATAACTAGGGCCAGTATCCAAGGCTTTTTTTAGTAAGGTACTTATTATTTCTAGCTAATAGTACTATTTGGGGGTTTTTTGGTGTTATAATAACCTAATGTCTATTCCTAAGAATCTAAACTAATGTTGAAAAGAAACACTCTTGCATGAAATGTAAACACACCAAACTATTGAATTGAATAATCTGGAAACAATCACACAATGTTGTAAAATAAACTCATTGAAACCAAAAATAAAATCTACACTTGCAAACTAAAATTTATAGGAATTAAAGGAATGATAAATGTTTATTCAAATCTAAAATTAAACACAATAACATCTATTATATCCTATAGGTTATAAGTTTCATCACACAGAACATATATATTAATTCTAATTGAAACAAATAAGAAATAAAAGTATAAATACCAAAAGAACATCTCCTATCTCCTTGGGGAGTGGGCCCTTTCTCACCCTTGGATTTGGGTTTGAATCAACTAAGTCTTAAAAATTTATCCTAAAACATAGAATGAAAGAGTAATCTATTATGAGTCTTCTTGTTTTCAAAATAACCCAACTGATAATATCTTTGTATCTCTATATGTTTGTAGATCTAGCATGTATCTATCATTTTATTCTATACAAAAATAACTATCCTAAAAATTAGGCAATAACTCAACTAACTTAGAACAATAAATTATTTAGAGAGATTGGGTGATATAGCCAAAATAGAGAAAACATTGCAAAAAAATCTACACAGAATCAGAAAGATACATGTGTGATTATAATTACTACATCTACCTATATCTAACCACCTTATTTTGTATATATAATACATCCATATCTTTTGACTCTAGAATTATAGCCTGAAATAATAACTTCTATAAATGGAAGGCCATACATAAATAAGAATCTATATATAGACATGTATAGAAATAAAAAGTATCAAAAAGAATCTTTAGATCATCATGAAAAAGGTGAAAAATCTTCTTAAATGCTGTTAGAACATGATGTGGCCAAATCTATAGTAAACCATGATAATCTATAGCATAATTGTCATAATCTGTAGATGACTATTATATTTTGTATCTAACTAATAGAATCCATAGTTGATTGGTGTAATCTATAGTTGACTATCAAAATCCATAGCTAACTGATAAAATCCATAACTATGCTTCAAATGATCAGCTCTTGGTCATGTCACATCCTTATTTTCATGATATCTTAGAAAAACTCTTATTTAGATGCTATTATACATGTACATATCAAAATATGAAGACTAAACATGTAAATGGTTAGAACATTATGCAAAGAAAGCTAACTTAGACTCACATGAGCTTATAGAGATAAAAGCATCCACCTTCTACCTTAGGCTAGTTATAAACCTTAATATTACATGCAATTCTCAATCCAAATGACATGTTTAAGGCTATGAAGGATGACATATTATGGAAATAATGAGTCATAATGTGGACTCATCACTGCTACATGTTGGTCAGTGATGACTTGCCCTTTGATATATTTTTGTGTCATAATTCAAAGGTCAAATTCGATCAAGAGGACCATCCATTTGTCAATTTTATATCCAGGTAAGAATGCTTTGGAAAAGAAGTGACGAAGTGGATTAGAGTGGACAATGACATAAGTGGTTTGATAAAGGATATAGTGATAGATATTTTTAGTTTCAAAGTAGATAATAAGGCAATCACGTTCTATTTTAGTATAATGTTTTTTGTAGTCAATGAGGCCATGACTAATATAGTAAATAGTGTATTTTATATCGATATTATTTTTTTGGGCAAGCATTTCCCCAACTGATACAAGAGTAAAAAAGGTGTATAAAATTAAAGGATCATCATTATAAGGTGGTTGGAGGGTGGGAGGATGGATAAAATATTATTTAATGTTATCAAAAGCTTTCTAACATGGATCAGTTTGTTCTAGAGCATTACCTTTTTTAATAAGGGAATTAATAGAGTAGATATAGCAAGCCATTTATAGGATGAATCATTGGATTTTCCCAAGCTTGCCTAGATAAGTATGAATGTATGGAATGGAATGAGGAATTAACATGTTACAATAACATTAATTTTGGCAATATTGACATCAATACCTCAAAGAGAGACTAGGAATCCTATTATTTTATCAAATGTGATGCCAAAGACACACTCATATGGGTTGACTCTAACTTTGTATTTTATTAATTGATCAAAAATGATAGTTAGATCAGTGAGGTTTGTTATGCATCTTTTAAATTTGGTAATGAGGTCATCAACATAGGTTTCCATAATCTTGTGTATAAGATCATGGAAAATATGAGTCATGTCATGTTGATAAGTGGCTCTAGCATTTTGAAGGATGAAAGACATTTTGATGTATAAATAGGTTCCCCATTATATAGTAAATGTTGTTTTGTGATGGTCTTCAGGGGCTATGTGAATTTGATTATATACTAAAAAATAATCCATAAGTGACAACATTTCATATCCATCAATGGAACCTACAGAGGCATCTATTGAAGGTAATGGGAAATTATATTTTAGACATATGTGGTTAAGATTATGGAAATTGATACATATACAAATGACCATGGTAATTTTTTTACAAATGAGAATAATGTTTGAAACCCATTCAGAATAGTCAATAGGTTTAATAACTTGGCATCCAAAAGTTTGATAATTTCCTTATGGCATAAGGTGGAAATTTTGGATGAAATTTTCTATTATTTTTATCAGATAGGTTTAGCATCTAGGTAGGTGATGATGTTATGTACATAAATACTAGGGTTGATACATGGCATATCCTCATATGACCAAGAAAAATTTTCATGATACTTATCGAATAATAGGCTAAAGTTATCATGCTCTATTGGCATGTGTTCTTTAGAGACAATGATGGGTCAAATACATGATGATGTACCATATTCTATTATTATTATTTATTCAATGAGCATAGCATTTCTATCTTGAAAATGATATGGAGAATTAGGAAGAGAGTAAATAAGATTTTTTTTAGGGTCCATGCTTACAATGAAGTTATTAAAATAAGGATCTTTTCATTTCAAGTTTCCAAGTTTAAGATGTTGTCATGGAAGTTGAGGTTCTCTAGCATGGAGTAACTCAAGTATGGCTTCATCACTAGGGAGCATGGGTAAGGGTCCATAGTATTCCAAATATACTTTTATATCAATGATTTTATTACCATGGTGATCATATTCATAATGTATTTATTGTACATATATTACTTTAGCATCAAGGGTAATTTCAGGCATAGGTAGAAAAATTGTGTGGTAGTTGGAGATTCAATTAAAGTATGTGGGTAGCCTTAGTATTATCTATAAAATCATTGGAAGGAATGAAATTTGGTAGATTGATTGGTGATATATAAGGTATATATGGTTCTAAAAAATTTAAACTTTTGAGAGGTAATATTTTTCCAACAACCCAAGGGGTATCAAGAAGTGGAGGATTAATTAGAGTTACATGAACTTCAAGTTCTAACTCACTATCAGTTCAAATGACATGGACATCATGGTTGAAATCATGTGTTTTGCCTAGGTTTTTTGATAGTGTTGTACATCCAAATATCATGATTCAGCTTGAGCCATGATATAGTTATCATCATAGGTATGAGAAATAGTACATGCATTTATCTCTAGAGGAGCATCATAAGGAAATATACCTAGATCACTAAATTTTTGAGGTGACATGGTTAAAGGGTATTTATATAACTTGGAAACTCCATATTCATTACATGTGAATTCATCTTCTATGTAAGAAGCTTCATGTGTGTTACATGGAGAGGGAGTTCAGTGATCTATCAACTAGAGGGATGATATGATCATGTGGTAACAAAGGATGAAGCTAATTCAAAATATAAGGAGGTAACTTAGTAGTGTTGCAAGTGTTTTGTAAGTAATTTGGTTTATCATCATCAAAATCAGCAAGAGTGACCTATAAATATGGATTCATGTTAACAAAGTCAAGTAGAGGTACACTATTACTTCATGGAATAGGTGGAACCTAATACTAAGATTTGGAGTTGGGTAGTTGAATACTCCATGGATTAGGATTAGCCTCATGTTTATAGTGTTTTTCATTATGGATAAATTTAATATATTAACTAATTGAGGAGGTAATATCCCTCATGTGATGTGTCCATGGGTAACCTAGGATTATATTATAGGATAATGGTAAATCAAGAACCATGAGCTTGGTATGTATAGTCTTGGGTCCAATAGTGTGGGAGATCCAAATACAACCAAGTGATTTTTGATTCATCTTATCAAATCCTTGAATGTGAGATGAGTTTTATTAAGGTGAAATTTGGTCAACCTAAGTTGTTGAATTATCCAAAGGCATGTAACACTAATTCCTAACTCTTGATCTACTAAGACTTTTTGAATATGGGTGGTATTAATTTTAATTTTAATGAAAAGAGGTTGGTTGTCATCTTGAAAGAGAATTTCATAATTGATCATATCTTCTTTAAGGAATTATATGGAAAGTTTTGAAGAAGGACAAAAAAATTCAATAATGTGTACTTCTTTCAATGTAGGATCTTAAATAAGTTGTTCCACTTAAATGGAAAGAGGTTCTTCAATGTCTTGTAATTGTTGCATTAATAATTTGTGGTTATATAGAGAATTATAAACTAACTCCATGAGGGGTATTTTACAAGGCATAGAGTTGAGATCCTCTAAGAAATTCTAATGATATTTGGAAGATGAATAACTAGCATGAGGTTTAGAGGGAAATTTTTTTTTAGTATGAAGATAAGTAGTTTGAGGTTTTGGTTGTGGAAGTGTTTACTCATTTGTGTCAGAAGGTATGGTAGTGATAGTGGTGTCTTTGAGAATTTATTCTTCAAGTGAGGGTTTTTTTTGTTTAATTATGGGATCTTTATGGGCAGGTTTATGTCAATAATTGAATTTAGTTGCATTCACATATTGAGAAGTGGTATAATATTGGCCATAGTCAATGCCAATTGCACATATATCCTTATTTGAATGTTTTGGGTTAGAGGTAGAAAATTTTTTTGGATTGTTAGAGGAAGAAGGCTTGGAAGTTTGTTTCTTTTGAGAGGTGTTAACATAATCATGATGACATATTTTGATCATAGCATAATGATTTAATTTATCTCATAACATTAAAAAAATAACAAATTTGGTAAGCCCATGACATGTTTCATGCAAATGAATGACATCAGCATGAAACCAATAAAATTTGTTAGGATAATACCAAGTAGGTGGATTATTGGCATAAGTGAATGGTTTAGAAGAAGCTAAAATTTGATTCATTTATTGAATAGTTAGGGTTGCATGGGAAGCTTGAGAATTATAAATTTTGAATATTCTTGGTTTTATTAAGAGGATTTCTAGTGATCACATTAGTGGATATTTGGAAAGATCCCTTGATGGTTTTAATGTTGGACTCAAATTGTTTTATAAGAAAATCTTATCTTTTAGCAAAGGCATCATTTAGAGTTTGGAGAGAAAAACTCCAAACCTTATATTAAATTGAAGGTGTTAAGGTGGTTATGAATAATTTATCATCAGTCAAGTTATGATTGGTTTTACGATCCAAATATTTCCATCATTTAATGAAATCAAGAGCTAATTTAGAAGGGGATTGTTTAGCATTAATGAAATGGCTAGGATAATTCTCAGGAAGATCATTGTGTTGAAATTTCTTAACTAGAGGATTTACTAAATCCTTTAATTTCCATATAGAATGTTGAGGAAGTTAATTATACCATTATAATACATCACCTATGAATGTTTTAACTAAAAGTTTGGTAGTGGAAAAGGTATCAGTTTGAGTCCATTCTTTATAAATATTACTAAATTCTTTAAGTAAAGTTGTGGGGTCTTTATTACCATCATATTTAATAGTTGGAGAGATATTTCCAATATCAATAGAAACAATGAAGGGGGCTAAACTTTAATTTTGAATATTTTGGAGCATCTTTTTGTGCATAATGGTTTAGGGAATGGTATTTCCCACAACATCTTTAAGAGGTGGGGGGATGAAATTTGGGTTATTTTGAGGTAAAAAAATAGGAGGTTGATTAGTAATATTTGAAAAATGATGTTGTATTTTCATAATTTTAAAATTATTATATGTTTTGCATAATGTTCATTTGTTGCACTATTTGTGCAAGAATTTGAGTGGTGTCAACTGGTGGATTGGGGTTATTAGTGTTTAAAAGTGGATTGTTGAGATTGGTAGGAGGAACATTCCCTAAATTGGTTTTGGGGGATGGATTTTAGGGTGAATGATTTTTAGGATATGGGTTGTTAGTGTTTAATATATCTCCTATAGTGTTATTGGTTAAACTTGTATCAATTGTACTAATGGTGTAATAAAGTGCCTTAAATAAAGAATTATCTTGAGAAGTGTGAAATGGATTTGATCTATCAATATAATTAGTAGGATTAATTTGGAGCATATTGCATTCCAAAGATGAAGGGTGAGAAAAAGTAAACCAAGATTGAGAATCCTCTTGGGTAGTAAAGGTAGGAAGGAAAGAACACCCCATATATCATCTAAATGGATTAAGGTTGTCCATAATGATTCTGATAAGGGATTTCGTGATGATTTAAATAAGAATAGGAGATTAGAAAGTAAAGATGAAAAATAGGAGGAAAGTTATCTAGATACATAATAGTATCAACCAAGAGGTACATATTTGATTAGGGAAACAAAGTTTGGAAGTAAGGTCAATAGAAAA
This sequence comes from Torreya grandis, assembly GCA_037957365.1. Taxonomy (NCBI): domain Eukaryota; kingdom Viridiplantae; phylum Streptophyta; class Pinopsida; order Cupressales; family Taxaceae; genus Torreya; species Torreya grandis. The sequence continues at coordinate 285,157 of JARHVA010000194.1, forward strand.
AATGTAGGAAAGGACATAGTCAGATCAGTCGATTGTGTTCTATGCGGAGGCATTAAAAACCAATATGTGTGATACTAGGTCATACATAATGAATTTATTATATGAAAAATAATATTGAAGACCATGTAAGAGATTGGGTGAGATAGGAGGACTGTGTCCTATAGAAAGACAAAAACTATAAGAGACCTAGTCAAGTAGATTGATTATGTTCTAATGGTAAAGATAAGTTTTTATTATAATGATTGTAGATAATCTAGTGTGATTTTTTAGAATATTTTAAATAAACACAAATAATTGTATGGATCTATTTGATCTAGTTGTGGCACATAGCATAAACCTTGTACCAACGCTATTTGATACAAGTTTTGCAATATAACATAGAATTATCAGAGAACAAGAAATAAAAATAGAAATATTAATATATGTAGTCATTCTTTAATGTTTTAAATTATAATAATTTTAAAAATAAATGTGATAGAGAGTTGGCTATAATAAGGAGATAAAAAGGCAATCTAAGAATAGTTTCAAGTAGTTGAGGTTAGAAGGGATATATAGTGGTGATAGTATTGGCTTGGTATTGGGGTCTGCCCCCTCACTTCATAATCTTATAATGATAAAGGTATCAATTGCTTTGAAAATATATACCATCAACCACATATTTATACTTGGCCAAAAAACCAAGTTAACTTCCACCTTGGAGATTAAATTCAAGGAAGTAGAACTTGGGTAGAATTTGTTTAATCATTTTTGATGTTATGTGGTTCGGAAGTGTGTGAAAAAGAAAAAGTGCAACTAAATAGATAAATTAAAAACCTCCTATTTAGTCTATGTGTGTTACTCTAAGAAAACAAGTAACAAAAATGAAAAGTGAATTAATTACTAACAAGATGAGTTAGTTCCTTTTCTTGAAGAGTATAGGGTCAATTCAAATGACCATGTATGCAAATAGTACAAAATAGAATCGACTAGGTCGATGTTGTCTGTTGAAGTAAAATCTAAAAGAACACAATTGAATGAATTGATTGAGTCTTCTAAGCTAAAATAAATATATAAAACTATGTTGATCTAGTCGACATAGTTTACTATAGGGTTACAATTTTATAGAATGAAAACTATGAAAAACATGACTATAAATGAAGAATAAAAATGACTAAGAAGGTAAGAATGAACTAGATAATTTTTTAAGATGCTGAAGTTGTTATTTTCATATTGTGTTGTTCAAATGATAATTTTTATCCTACTAACATAGTCAACTAGGTTGACTACGTTTGAAAATTTATATGTAAAGAAGTGAACTAAGTTAAGCTAATTGATTCAATTACTTGTGTTTGAATATGACCTACATAAAACATACAAAGTCAATTATAGGGACTATGTTAAACCTATGCATAGAATGTTAGACTATATCGATAGATTCAATCTAGTAGTGTAAAAATAAAAATATATAATAAATGAAGGCATGAAGGAAAACCTACAAGGGTTAGTTTCACATTGGGTTCACCATAATGTATACAAGAGAAAGTAAAGTTAATCTAAAAATCAATCCTAATTTAGAGAATATAAATCACACTATCCATTCTGCTTATTAGTATATTTAGATAATTGGGGTCATGATGAATATGGATCTAATAGATCTAACTAAGGGGTCTCTTACCACATAATATCACTAGAGAGGGTTCTAAACCCTTTAGTCAAGCAATAACACATGATAACCCTAGCTAGGTCCTATGTTTTTATACACAAGTCAATGACAAAGTAATTAAAAATATATCTTAGTGCTCACCAAATCATGTAGCACAAAATGAGGGTAATAAACATAAAAGTAAACATGCATACAATAACTCTACTCAATTCAATGTAGAGGTAATCCTAATTCATGGAGAGAGAAACATATTCATAAGCTAAAAAATACAATTGTATCTAATTTAATAAAGACAAAAAAGAGTTAGGAATACTTACCTTTGAAGATGAACCCATCAAGCCTCAATCTCTCCCTTAGCCAAGATGATTCACAAGAGGTTGTTGTTACTTGTAAGGATAAAAAAGATAGGTTAGCTCTAGGCTACACAAATTCTCATATACATCTAAAATACTTCTCTCACAAGATGATATTTGTATCTCTATGTGTAGTATTGAAACCCTAAGTAATGGCTTCTTAAGTAGAATGGTGGATAAGTAGATGAAAAAATAAATGATTAACTCTATTTCTCTCTAAAATGGGAAAAGGATGTGTTTATATAGCCAGATCTAACCCTAAACTCTTTCAAAGTTTTAGCTAATAGATTCATCCCTATCATTCATATTCTTTAATTAATAAAGCAGTTAGGTCCTAGATTAGGTTGGCCAAGGCAGACCTAATCCTATAAAATGCTTATATATTTTAAGTATAGGGTCAGCCCAGGCTAAATTTGTTCAATAAATGTCAAAAAGAGGTTTTGGTTTAGGTAGGGGTTATTTAAGGTGGTGAATTGCTTAGAGGAGTGTGTAAGAAAGGTGTAAAATTTAGGGAAATATAGAGGAGGGTTTGTGTTAGTTTTAAGTGGTGGTATAGGGGATAAAAATATTTTGAAGCACCAATGGTCTACCCACCCCTATCTCGATGCACCCTTTAAGTTGTGCACTCAAAGAGATTGAGCCTTGATGGTTCTTACAAGAGAGAAAGCATCAATAATTGATAAAGTTTAAAACTATTTTGTGTATATAGGTAGGTCTCATTATACATGATGGCCTTGTGATAGTCTATTCTAGAGTAGGGCACTCTATATGACCTGGGATCAATTATTTGGGTACAACTGGTGCACAATATATGGGATGATATCTAGAGAGTAGAAGACCATGGACTATATGATTTTGTTGAGTTGTTGGATCTATGAGAAGTTCCCAATGCATCAGTAATCCAAGTTGCCCCATGTAGTGGTTGATAGGCTACCTCATGTGACTAGGTGGTGACAGGGCCATGTAATACAAGTTGTGCCACATAACCCACCATTGCACATAGTCAATTGAATGGAGATTATATGGAATACCTATATAGATATTATGACTAGTTGGCCATCTTTGTTTATTTTTATTATTGTCTTAGGTCAGACCTACATTACTAGGTATTTTACTTGGTGGGTAGAGCCACACCTTGTTGCTTGTGTTCCTAGGCAATTTGTCCTACCACATTCAATATCTCCTATAGTGGTGCTAGATTTTTTAGCATGACATGATAGAGAGATGAGGGTTAGAGGTGGTGCTTCAAGGGGTAGAGGTGGTGTAGGAGCACTATTGGAGATATTTTTCATTTAACCACAGTGAGCAAGAGTATAGATAGGTCAGGATCAATAAGAGAGGGTAGCTTGAACGAAGGCTAAGGAGGGAGATAGGGTAGATATGAATATGTTCTGTGCTAATGGAGAAGATGATGATGTGGCTAATGTTAAGCCACAACAAGAATTACAAGTTATCCCATGAGCATGGAGGAGATAAAGACATTATTGGGTGGTACAGGGTACGTAAGAAGTAGTAACTACATAGGGAGACCCTATGGTGTAGGCTATAGAGAGCTAGGATATAGATAAATATATTTAGAGAGGGCCTCAACATGCATGTGTTATTGATTTAATTTTTACACTTATTTAGAGGTAGACTAAAGTAGAGGTGATATGAGGTTGCATTGATGAGAAGATCATGGTTGGTGACACTGATGTTGGTAAGTAATGGGTTATGTTTTGAGTATTAGATAGATCACTAGATGTTTAATTGTATATTTTATTTGTGTAGATAGATGCTTTAGAGATTTGGGTGTGTGTGTGTGTGTGTGTGTGTGTGTGTGTGTGTGTGTGTGTGTGTGTGTGTGTGTGTGTGTGCGTGTGTGTGTTTGATATCTAACATACACTTGGTTTTTGTTTTGTAGATACCACTAAGGATGAGTTTAGATTGGGTCTAGTAGTTCAGGATGCACTCCATGATATTTTGGATGGAGTGTTATTGCATCATGATACTACTACCATGGAGGAACCTATTTTACCATTTACCCTAGTGGATGATAGTTGGTTTCACTTGATTGGATATGTGGATTAAGAGATATAAGTATAAGGGTATGGGCTATAGTTACCCCTAGAGTTTGATATAGAAAGGCATGAGCTTAGTAGGCATTATCGCATGAATAAGTTGTTCATATGGACACTACTATAGATTTTAGATGTGTGTAGGTAAAGGTGGACAATATACAAGGATAGGTTAATGGTCTCAGATCTTAGACTACCTCATTATAAGGGACTATTTAGAAGGGTTAGTCATAGGCATCTATGGGTAGTGTGGCTCAGCTACCTAATAGGCATGATAGAGCACAATCGTAGAGTTTTTTGATATTTTAATTATACTTTGTATTATGTTGTATAAAAGTCTTGATATATATGTATATGGACATTACTTGGATGATAAGTTGTACTTGTAGACACCATAAATTTGCACATCATGATTTTAAATGTTTTAATTCCCTTGGACCACCTTAGAACCCCCTTGGGACCATTCGACCCTCTAACCCGTACCCTAACCTAACCTATAGTCAGTTTAACTTAACTACCTTAACTTAATGTTTACCCACTGTTAATCCTTCACCCTTGACCATTGACTGTCAGGTTGACCACCAATGATCACCTTGACCATTGATGGTCAGGGTCCACCTCCTTAATCACTAACATGCAAACTCACCTACCTTACTTTTCTAAAAATAAATCATCTAAATATTTTTACGAATCATTGCATGGATGAGTTAAATTTAGAAGGCCCAATTCACATGTTATTATAACTCTCTTACCTTTCCTATAAGAGAGAGGAGCAAAAAGGTGAAATCCATCTACAAAATTTATAATCTAAAATTGTTATCAAGAGCTTATGCTTTTAGAATTCTCCTTTTTGTAGTTCAATCATTAGAAACAACCCAATGAATCAACTACCATGTTAGAGATTCAATTGGTTGTCATAGCTCCACCAAAAGTGCCAAGTACCATTAATCTATCAGAATCATGCCAGACTCCACCAATGAGTCAATTACCTCAATCAATCACCTGATCAACTTTCTATAAGGTAAGTACTTGATTTTTAGTATTCAATTAATTTATTTTGTTTTTGCATTCAACCCAACACCTACCCAACCCCTAGAATCTCACTTTGAGGTTTCGTCAATCAATCTTTTTTTACCAATCTATATCCTTACACAATAACCACCAATGGTTGCCTTAAATACCAATAGTCTATCAAATTGATGATGGTCACCTTGACCATTGATGGTCACCTTAACCATCGATGGTCAACCCAATCAATGATGGTCATTATGGCAGTGAAAACTAGCAAGTTAATTTCACCTACCTACACCTAATCAAATCTAATTTTCTATGTCCCTACCTATTTACAAACCCATTTCTAATTTTCTAAAGTAGACCCTAACCCTTTGACACTAGTATTAATTAGTTTATCACTAATTTAATCATTTCTAGTCTATTTTTCTAGTAAGAATTCTTGTATTCAATTTTAGTACCTCTTGATTCATTGAAGCAAGTACCTTATTTTTTGTTTATAAACTTAATTATTTAAAATGTGTGGATTGTCAGCCCCTGAGGAAGCCCTTGATTCCAAGATCTAGCTATTACTAGGCAATCCACCCAATATTATTTCTAAAAAACAAGTTTGCTTTAGTGTTTTTTTATCTGTAGGTCATCTTCCCAATCTAAATAGAAGTTCTTCACAATCTTTTGATTCAATACATGCATAATCAAATAGGTTTTTCAACCATACCCATACTTCTTTTTTTCTTTTTCCTTTTCGAATAATAAGAAATAAATTCATTGGAGTATTATGGCACACTTGGGACCCTTGTGTCTCTATTTGAGTTCTTGTTTGCTTGCATTATCTCTATTTTATGTTCATTAATAAAATCAAAAGTTTCTTTTGGGCATAAAATTAAGTGCATACATCAATTTATTGAAAGTTTAATTCACATAGCTTAACTTAAAGTCAAAATAATCTATCGTAGCTTCACTCTTTGTTGCACACACTCAAACAAACCACTTTTACCAATTAAACATCAAACAAACTTGAGACAAGGCCCGATTAAGATTTTATCACCTAGAAATAACCTTACCCTTTCTCGATAATCCTAATTTGAGGTCATTACCAAGGGGAGGACCAACTCAACTCTCTAGTTGAGTATAAATTTTGGATATCAATATTATTTGGTTAAGTACCTGACACCCTTATCACTACAGTGTGTGAAGTGAGGGGGTAGGCCTTAATACCAAGCCACGTATTAATTCCAATATAGATTATTTTGAGCATCTAAACATAACCTAAAACCAACCTTAGATTTCGTTTTAGTACATGCTCTACAAGCCAACTTTAGTCACACAACTTATTAAGGCATAATCCAAAAGAAACATTAATTAAAACTCTAGGGCTTAACATATATTTTAGAGTGTGATTTGATTTCCTTGATCACTTTATTGTCTTATATTTATTTGAGTAGTGAGGTTGTTTGTGCTTTCTCTCTCCCCTATCTTGTATGGTTCTCACTTTCCAGTAGTAAAGAGACTTTATGGAGTAAAACCCATCACCAAGAAAACCTACCTCTTCCACCTCTTCAACTATGGACTATACCTCAAACCAGTAGACTCTCCTCATCCCTAAAAAATCCCTACTTTCCCTTGGGAGGTACCTCAAAAATATGCATATTTTATCACTCTCTTAGATAACAATCCTGTAGCCTTGAAATATTATCTTACAACCATGTCTTACCATATCCCAGCTTCAACCCCACCCATAGATCCACCTTATGGCATGCCTCTCCACCTCATGGTGAGTAATTCTAATGCCATGGTTACTATCCAACCATTGACTACCCAAGCCTCCTTTGAGACTAATATAGAAAACCAACCAACCCAAACTATCGCTCCACTTATACCTTCCACTCCTCCACTATAGGAGTGCCTACCTCTAGCACTACCAACCTTCCTTTAGTTACCCCCAATCTATCAACCACTACCCCATGTCAAATCCTTGTAGTGTCCATACCCTCTATCTTGCCACCAATCATCACAAGGGTTACCAACCTTCCATTGGTCACCAACCTGACTATCATTCCCATCCAATAAGCACCCCTTATACCAACCTTTGGCTACATCCCTAATCAACAAGGTCATGTACCCATTACCCAACCACCCACATCTACCTATCCTTATGTGTCTTCCACCCAACCAATGGCATCCACCTACCAATATGTGGTAGCCTCCCAACCTTCCACCCACTATCAATATGTCTCCCAACCACCACAACAGTATGCATGTCACAACCTTCTAGGTACACAACCCTATAGACATGTAAATTTGGCCACCAATGACTTTGCATCAGACTATTAGACCAATTCTTACCAATCATCAAAAATTTAAGCTAAGAATTTCTATTTTTATTTAATTTGGATTTATAACCTTGCATTAAATCAATTTGTCTTATTAAATCAATTAAAAAAATCAAATACACACATTGAATTAATCAAAATTAAACAAATGACCAAATGCCTAAAAATAATAATTAACTTGCACACCCTAATCAAAATTAATTAGCAAGTTAAATAAATTTTAAATCCTAATTGAGTTCACCCAGAGCTAATAAATAAATTAAATCAATTACTAAAAAGGAAATTCAAGAGCATCTTATAATATCCTAGAACACACTCATTACCTTTGTGAGTTGTCACTTTTGGAAAATATCTAAAAGAAAGGAATATGCCAAACTCAACCAAAGTTAATAAACTCAACCATGGTATATTTAACCCATTTCAAGGGATTTAAAAGCCTATAAAAGCAAGCCTATAGCTTTTCATTTAGAGAGCTCAATAAAATTAGAGTTATAATGTATAAATAGATTCATAAAGCTAAAAGCCTAGTGTTACCAAAATTGAGCCAAAGCCATCAAGCCATTGAATCAATCAAGCCATCAAGCTATTAAATTAATCAAGCCATCAATCAAGCCAAGAATTAAATAATGGTGCATAGAGGAGATGATGATAGCCATATGTCATTGATGAAGACTTCTTATGCATAAACTGAGCAAGCCAATTGAATTACCATTTGGATCTATCAAGGATTGGGTAAGGAATTTGTGTTTTTATGTTTATATTTCTCATTTCCTTCCATATTTTGTTGAATTCTCATTTGGTTTATTCATTATGCTCCCATGATGATCAGGCCTAAAGGATTTTAGATTGTTAGTGAGTTAATTTTTTATTTTTTATAGACTAACTCTATACTAACCTCCTCATTTGAGATAAAATCCTAGATCATAAATGACATGCCTAGTGGGACACGATTGCGCACCCCACGTCCTTGAACAAAAATGGTTGTTAAAATAGATATTATCTTTAATATGTTCACTATTTTTTTTGAATTTTTGATATGTTATTTTTATTGGCTTCATCTTAATTCTCTCAAATTTTCATTAAAATCTAATATGTAGTTTAGAAGTTATGATTCTTTTAGTGGTTGTCACTTTTATTTTCTAATTTTCTAATAAAAATGGATAATATGGAGATAATAACTTTTTATTTGTTCACTATTTTAACCTAAATGTTTTTAGAGAGGTGTGACCTAGACCTATAAACAACCTCCAAAACGTTTGTGACAAATCTATGTATATTTTGAAAGTTATGGTTAAAATACTAACTATAAATTTTTATGTTTTATGTGTTCAATTTTATATGTTTTAACCTTCTATCTTGTTGTTTGCATGTTTCATAGGTTTTATTTCTTTGAGATTTCTTGAGTTTTTTTATTGAGATTTTTTCTAACTGTTGTCTAACCTAACATGTTTATCTTTTATGGTTTTACCTTCGGGTCGACAGGTCATCCAAACCCAAGAGCATACTTTTCAAGTTTGTTTCATTTGAAAAAGTGCTTTTAAGCAGGGGGTTAAAATCTAATATTTGTAGGTTAAAGGGTTGATTTGAAGAACAATTTACATGTTTTTGACTATTTACACATCTCATTTTGGAATTTTAAAAAGAATTAGTCTAATTTCAAACATTTCAATTTGGATATAAAATGAACTTACTAACTCTTACATATTTAGACCTTTGGGCTTAAAAATGAACATATATGTTTTGTATCAAGTTGTGTTTATGTAAATACTTTCAAGTTGGCTATGAATGTAATCTAAACATTTTGATTGTTGTCTAAACAATAAACCTAATCAAATGCTAACATGTTTTTAAACTTGTTTGCATCATCTATTTGGGGTCTAAAAAGAACATAGTTTATTTTTATGCCATGGATGTTTATCAAGATTTTTCAAGTTTCAGCAAAGCCAAAGGAGGCAAACTTCACAACACATTTAGTTTGGTATCTTAAAATATACATTAACATCATGTAGTTTATTTTCTTTTTGCAAACATTTATTTGTTTTTTGATTATTTATTTTTCGTGAGAAGAGAGGTGTGTGTATGCTCTCCCCCATCCCCTTTAGGGAACTTGGGTGATCAAAATCTCTTTATCATTGCACTTTAGTGCCTAGTCCAAGGCATAGAAAAACATAATTTAAATCCCTCCCCAAGAACTCGCATAGTATTAGGTGATCTTGAGCCAACCAAAAAGTCTTTCTATTTTAGTCATTTATTTCCATGCATTTTGGCTTGTGAGGAGGATGTCATTACCTCCCAAAATTTATTTAGGGAAGATTTGACTTGAGTGTTTCATTAATTTTTATTGCTTGATTTTTTTAATTTAAAAAGAGGGGAGAAATAAGAGATAAAGGGTATGTACCTAGTAAATGATGTTCTCATTGATGACTAGATGAAGAGAGAACTCCTTCTTTGACTAAGGAAGAATGACTTGTAAATCACATTAACTTATGAAAAATGTATTAATAAAAAGGTAAGGGGTTACCTAGTGAGAAACCAATCCCAAGAAAGGAATGTGCTCCCTTAAATGGATGTCATCCCTTGTTCAACATTCAAGTTAATTGATAAAAGATATATATGGAAATGGTGCCAAATAAACAATATCAAAGATATCTAGTTCATAACATGATTAATATAATCAAAGAACTTATTCTAAAACTCCATAGCTATGTCAATATCCTCCTAAATTATAGATATTTATTTATCAACATCTTCATAATTAGATGTGAAAACCATAGCACATAGAGTTAACTTGAATGCAATGTTAATTTGGTCAGTGAAGAAGTGTTATGGGACAATGGGGAGGTCAAATATGTTGTCAACTTCCTATGCCAATCTAGGTAAGGTCATCTACATGAAAGAGATAAATTATAGTCATGTCTAGAGAGGTCAGAACAGGGGTTATGCACTGGTTAGAAGGCTAAATGAGATCTAGTAGGGTAAAAATGGAATCAAAATAACAAACTATTATTTTGGAATAACAGTGATTGTTGGTGGTCAGGGAGGCCATCGGTGGTTGTACTGACTAGCAATGGTTGGGTGACTGGTGGTAGTTTCTATAACCATCAATGGTTATAGTAACTGACTATGGTTACCTATCAAGGAATTTTTAGAATGAGTTACAAAGGGTATCTGTGGATAAAAGGGGGTGTCTATAGATGAAAGGGTATTAGGTGGGTATTAAGAGTGGGTAAGAGGATTTAGACTGACTGATCAAGAGAATAAATGAAGAGTATAAAATGCTAAAAATAAAACAAAGTACCTTTGTTATGTTGAAGATTTGATAGCTGAGTGTTGAAGATATTTGAGTAATGTAATGGTACTTTGACTTTTGAGAATCACATGGATAAGGTTTTGGGACATCGGATGGCTACACAAAGAAAATAAGAGAGCTTGGATATGCAAAAAAATTGATCCATAAATCTCCTAAGAGCCCTGCATTTATAGAAAAAATTTGCTAAGTGAGGAGGGAAGATTTGAGGGAAAGTTGCTAAGTTGGGAGGATAAAGATTCCCATTTCAGAAGAAAGAAAGATGTGAGATGTGCATGGGAAAGTTTTTATTTTTCCCATGCAAGCTCATCCACAACTGGATGATTTTTGTGTTGTAGGGGTGAAGACCTAACCATCTATGGTTAGGGTAACCATCGATGGTTAGGGTGACTTTTGATGGTAAATCTCTTAGTGCAAAAAAGGGTTAAAAAGAGTTAAGGAGAGAAAGTTAAAATATTTGGTGGCTAGGTGTAAAGGGTGAGCTAACTATCTAAATAGTTAACTAATGGTCAAGAATAGGTCCAAGGTGATGTGATACTGAAAATGTTCAAGGGGTAATTTTTAGGTGACTACATTTTTCCCATTTTAGTTATGCAATTTTAGGTTAGTAAGCCATAAAATAAAAATGGAAGATTGACAGTTCAGGGTCAATTGCTATGAGTATGGGAGGAGGCTATTTCCCCTCAAACTAGGAGTTGATGAGTTAATATAGAATGCAGGTCATGGTTTGATAAAAGGAAAGAAGGTGTAGGTACTAAAATATAACTACGTGCACAAGGTGCAATGAGATGCTAAAGGCACAAAATCATGTAAAGATATATAATGGTTAGTGTTCATAACAACAAGTGTGGGTTCTAGAAGAAATGAAAAGGTAATTAGTCCCCAATATTAGTCATAGATGATTAGGATATGCATATCAAATGTCCTAGAAAGGGTCAGTGTTTACTCAGGTATCCAAGGTAGGAAATGCTCTAAAAAAAACATGAATGGTCGAGTCACACATGAGGTGGTGTGAAAAAAGAACAAGCCTAAATTGGTTGAAATGGTCAATAATGACCAAATCAAGGTTGTTACAAGGTGTACGAATAGGCTTTTTTCTAAAAGAGGGGCTGACATTATGATAGATGTGGGAAAATGGGTGGTTGGGTAGGGGGTGTGGTCAAGATGACTCCTAATGCACAAGGTAAGAGAATGTTACCTATATAATCCCATGGATAATACATCTAATATGGACTTCAGGCCAAATGTAGTTCTTGGTTAGGGAGAGGGTGACTCTTAAATAAGTTCAAGTTTAGGGGAAAAGGTTACCCCATTTGGGTGTGTTTAAGGTTAGGTTAAGGTGAAGAAGAGGAAAAAGTTGAAGGGGAAATGTTTAGGGTGGTCTTAAAAAAAGAAAGGGGGTAAACTCTAGCCATTGATGGTTATGTGACCATCGGCGGTCAGTGTAAATGGGTGAAGGTTACCAAATCATTGATGGTCAGGGTTAACCATCAATGGTTTGGGTAACTATCAACAGTTAGGACCCCAAAACCCTAAAACTATGATAAAAGTGAAAGGAATGGCAAAGAAAAGTCATTGTTATCATTTGTGCAAAATTAGCTAAGCATTGTTGTTTTTTGGGTTGCTTCATACAAAGAGTGAAAGGGGTTACTAGGAGTGGGGTGAGGTGTCGAGATGAGATTGGTGTTTGGAGAGTGAGAGTGTGGTAGAGATGGATCTAAGAGATGAACCTGTGGTAGGGCATGGTTTGATAAGGTACCACTGATCATGAAATGAGGTGGGTATTATTTGTTAAATTAATAGAATAAACTAATAATAGAAAGGAAAAATTAAATTTAGGTATTATGCATTATTTGTGTGTGGGAATTGAAAACCTAGGGTTTAGATAGGGCGATGGTTTTTGTGAACTGTGTGGGGATAAAGAGAGGGGGGGTGGTTATAAAACTTAGCAAGGGATTGGTAAGGGTGAGGAAGTGAGAAAAAATGCATGGGAGGGGGGTCTTTGGTTTGTTTTTGGGTGTTTTAGGGAGGTTGAGGGGTCAAAGCCTATGGCCAATAGTCACCCATAGGTGACCATCAGTAGTTGACCCAACTATCGATGGTCAACCCTAGGGGTATAAAATACCCCAAGGGGACCATCGATAGTTGGAATAACTAGTGATGGTAAAAAAAGGGGGGTTAGGTTTTTTTAAGATAAAGAAAGCATGGGGGGTAAATATATGTAAGTGGGTTTTAAATAAGTGTTTATAGGAATAACTAGTTGTTTTAAATAGGTGAATAAATAATTATTTGGGGAAAAGATATATAGTTGTTTATAGGAATAAGGATAGGGAAAGTGATTACAAATGTAAATGGTTGTTTTGAGATTGAGAATCTTATAGGGTGTATAAAAGGTGGGTAGGTGATTTAAATAGTGTTGTGGTGTAGAGGATAGTAAAGAGGTAGGGTAGAAGTTTACTGGGACCAATTAGGGGGATAAAAGAGAGAAAATAATTAATTGTTTTAGTTGTCATGTTCATAGGGATAGGTTATTATGTAATTCATGATATAGTTATTTTATAGGCATGAGAGTAGATCTAGCTACGAGATCGAGTGCCTAAGATCTTTATAGAGGTGAGGGATGTTATGCCAATGGATGATTGACAACACATAGAGATAGTGGGTTTTAGAGTGATGCAGCATTACTAGTGCCTCCCAAGAGATGCTAGGATGATATTCACCCTCATCGAGAGATGGGATCTGGTGACTAACACCTTCTAGTTACTGACAGGGGAGATGAGCATCTTGTTAGAGGATGTGTACCAGATTACACATCTAAGTATTTAGGGTGATCCCATATACCATATTGAGGGGGATGAGATGGATGAGTGTATGGAGATAATAGAGGTGATGCATAATTATATTCTAGAGGCTTCAGTATCAGGTTGTTATACCATAGAGCCATAGGGGATAGACACTTGCTAACTATGTTGTAATTAGTAGTTACCTATTATGCATTGCCAAATTTAGTGAAAAGGAGATACCTTGGTGTGTTATTTGGGGTGTTGGTGGGGTTAATTTTTGGTAGAGTTGTGTTTGGATGGGCAAAATATTATTGGTGTAGATATATAGAGAGTTGTGGGGGTTACATAGGTGTTATGGCATTAGTGTGGGATTTATATTGTACTACGATGCTTATGAGCACGTAAAAGTGTTGCAACCATTAGGTTTACTAGCTAAGTGGTACCTATCGATGGATTATAGGGTTAGTTTCTACTAATGGAGGAGAGATAGGGCCATGATAGGGGCAAGCAATGGTACACATGACCTAGATTGGTTCAGAGAGGTACTAGAGGTTTTGGTGGATGGAGACATAGTATGGAGGCCATATAGGGAGTGGTTTGTATGGGAGGGCTACCAACGTCATACATTATATTTAAAAAGATAGAGTTGGGTCTATGAGCCTTAGGAAGGAGAGACTGAGTGTATAGTGATAGTTTGGATTGGTACAGGGGATCCCTCTTGATTTTTTATGGTATAAGAGGGAGGATTCATAGTGTGTGTGATATTGTTTCATTTTGAGATGTTGTGTTGATAGTGTGTGTGTGTGTGTGTGTGTGTGTGTGTGTGTGTGTGTGTGTGTGTGTGTGTGTGTGTGTGTGTGTGTGTGTGATATTGTTTCATTTTGAGATGTTGTGTTGATGATGGATGATGTTTATTTGATGGTTATGTTCATGTTTATATGATAATGTTTTTGGTTATGTTTTAATGCTAATTATGTTAGTATAGGTAGATCAAGATGTGTTGGTTATTGATGATGCTTAATGGTTATATTTGATTAATCAATATAGGTATGTGATAAAGTATGTTTTAATAATGTTATTCATAATGGTTAATTTAATGTTTTGATGTGAGGTTGGTTAATCAGGTTAGCTAGGTATGATAAGTTGGTTGGTTTTGAATGTTAATGCTTTGATTTGTGGAATGATTTTGGTTTTAATAGGTAATTTAGGTATGGGTGAAAATGAAAAATGGCATGCTAGATTATTTGGAAAGGATCTTATTATACCCCACAAGGAGGATCGGATCTTAGTGAAAGTGAACCCTTCATTCATGTCAAATTAGTGTTTTCCTTGTATTAAGGTGTGTCATATAAACACCATATGTCAAGTAAGCTTAGAATCCTTTGATTTATAGTTGTGATATGAAAAAGGGAGGGTAGTGATAAGTAGGTAGGGGAAGAAGTGTTAGATAGGGAACGGTGTGTGGGTTCACCCACCCCTTCACTTAGGTGACATCTAGAACTAAAACTGTCTAGTCCATGCCTTATGAGGGGATAGACTAATCAATATGGGAAGTCTACAAATATTAAAACAGAACTAGTTACATCTATTTTGGGATAATGTTGACTTTTTTATAAGGTCATGCATTTATTTAAAAGAGGTGAAGATGATCAAGGTGGGAGGCTTCATTGAATTACAAAATAGAGTCAATTATGGCTACTAAATATTATTTATCATGTTAGCTTAGCCATCCTTTGAGAGAGTGGTCTAAGTCTAAGTTCTAATAGCCATCCTTGAGGGAACATTCTATCATTTTATCATTTATGTGATAGCCATCCTTCAAGGGGTAGTATGTTTCTTTTTCTTATGATAATGGACCCAATTAATATGTATCCCAAAAATCTTAAACTTTTGTTTTAAACATGGACACATCTATTTCAAGCTTAGATTAAAACCATTTGTAAGGGGAAAGTTGTGCCTCAATATAGTGGTTATGGGATAATAGGAAGGGGTCTTAAATGACGTACAGCCATGGGATTCTATTTAACAAAAGACAAAAATTATTCATGAGAACCATGCCATGGGTAGAGATATGGTACCCATGTTTAAAATTGGATGAAAAATGCATGATGGATAATCACATGGATTTTGTGTAGCCACATGTCCCTAAGAGGAATAGGGTAAGAGGATTAGGGAAGTGATAAGTTCTTAAAATCAAAGGATGATCTTAAGTTAGATAGAAGGGTGTGTTAGATAGGCCTTAGCAATAGAAAGGATGAAAATGTGAAGCATTGAGAGGCTCAGGTTCTAGTTTGTCTTTGAGAAAGGACAAATGATAAGCTCATACCTTTACTTGTGGGTTATAATATAGGGTCTGATCTAGTTGAAGGCAAACTTGCCCTTTTTAGTTTTCTCCATGTTTTTTACCTATTGGTTTTCCTTAAGAACGAGGTCTCTAATGTTAAATTCTTGAACTATTATACATTTTTTGTAGGCACAAGTGTCACACTTGTGATAGATGCAAAGATGATTAAGGGAAGTGAGTTGATGCTCATAAAGCAGCTCTAGACGTGAGAGATGTTCTTGATGATATTCTTCCTCAAAAATGATGTCTTGTAAGGATATACAAAGAGAGGGGATTTAGAATTCAAGTGGTAAAATGGATTCTATCCTAAAGATAAGGGAAAAAGGGGTAGCACCCATAGAGGTTTGAATGCCAGTATCATAGGCCCACAAAGTGAATGGGATGTGTAAATGCCAATCCCTTTTTGAAGCATTGATGACCTTAGTTAACATTTTGATGAGATTTTGTTAGAGGATTCTACTTGTCCATTGGCTTGTGGTCGATAAGGGGAGGAATGACTAAGTTTGATATTGAAGGTGTTGCAGAAAGCTTGGACCCTTTTATTCTTTAAAGATTTACCGTTATCAATGATAATATTGTGAGGGACACCAAAATGGAAAATGATGTGGTGATTGATGAAGTCAATGATATTTTCATCTTTAATTGAGATAAATGGGATGGCTTCTACCTATTTAGTAAAGTATTCAATAGCGATAAGGATGAATTCATGTCATTATGATGAATGAGGGTTGATTTCTCTAATGAGATCCATGCCCCATTGCGAGAAAGGCCATAAATCCTTAGATACTTAAAGTTTATGAGTGGGTACATGATGCAAATTGGTGTGTTGTTGGAATTTGACACACATCTTGACATAGTCACAAAAATATTGATTGAGTGTGGGCCAATAATAACCTAAATGAAGGATATATATGGCAACATCTAGACCACTCAAATGTCCCCCACATATCCCATCATGAGTCTCTTTGATAGTGTGGGGAATTTCATGACTGTGAAGACATCAAATGAGAATTCCATCAAAACCTCATTTGTAAATAATGTCCCCTAGTATTAAGTAGTGAGAGGTGCTTTGAATAAAATCTCTGTGAGCATTTCTTGAAAGATCAGGCAGAAGGACACCAACATTAAAGTACTCAAAAATTTGGTCATACCAAATGTCTAAATGTGATGTTTCCACCTGGAAAATGGTAGGAAGATCGATACTAAGGTAAGATAAGGTGACAAAGTGGTGTATAGTGACAAATAGTTTAGAATCAGGAGGTTAGAATGGAATTTGAGATGCAAGGGAAGCTATTGTGTCTACAAATTTGTTTGTAGAGTGAGGGATTAATTAGTTGGTATAATGGTTAAATGATGCTAATATTTTGTTAGCAAGTTGTTTATACTTTAGAATAACATCATTTTTGCATTAATAGGATCTTGTGACTTGGTTGATAATAAGTTGAGAATATCCAAAGATGTGTATAACTTTGAATCCTAAAGCTAAGGTGGCTTAGAGACCTATTATCAAAGCCTCATATTTAGATATATTATTGGTGCATTCAAAATTGAGTTTGAAATAAAGTGGGAAAGGTTCTCTATTAATAGGAATGAGGACTATGTTGAAACCCCCACCATTTTGACACTTAGAACCATCGAAATACATAGTCATTTGATAGGTGGGTTCTTCTAAAGAAAGAGTAGCTATATACTCATCTGGAAAGGAAAAAATATGAGTTTGATTACCAGGGAGAGGGGATTTAGCTAGTTGGTCTGTAATGACCTATCCTTTAATGGACCTTTGTGAAATAAAATCAAGATCAAACTCAGCTAAAAGCATGAGCCACTTAGCCATACATTGGTTATAATATGTCTTAGAGTGTGTAAACTTGAGGGGGTTAGTGTTAGTAAGGACATAAGTTTGTGGTTAAGAAGATAGTGATGAATTTTAGAGGTGACAAAAACTAAGGCAAGGAAAAAAAAATTGGATGGGTGTATCGGGTTTCATAGTCAATGAGGGTGTGGCTGATGTAATAAATATCTTGATCCTCATGTTGGTCATTACGATGAGTGAGCATGGCTCTCAAAGAATGATCAGTGGCAGATATATATAAATAAAAGGGTTAATATTCCTTTGGGGGAATAGATATAGGTGGAGAAAGAAGATACTCCTTGATTGCATCAAAGGCTTTTTGACACTCTTTGCTCCACTTAAAGAAGGTATCTTTTTTTAGGAGGTGGTGAAAGGATTGATAGCGATCGATTAGTAGGAGGAATTTATATAATGGATCTAACTTTTGTGGGGTCTATTTTTATCCATAAAGGGAAACAATGAAGCCCAGAAGTTTTCTTGATAAGACCCTAAAGATGCATTTATTTGGATTAGCCTAACATGATAATGGATAAGTCTTTCAAAGATGATGGCTAAAATAGTGAGGTGATCCTAGTGATGCTTAGATTTTTCAAGAAAATCATCAACATAGTCTTTGTGATTTAGGAATTTGACTCAAGAAAGGATGGTTAGTATTGTGTTAGTTCCAAAATGAAAACAAGATGAAATAAACACACTAATAGCATAACATCTTTAGGCCTAGACACTAAGGAGAGCTCAGTTAACAAAAGCAAATGATAAGCACAACTAAAAAGCAAGGAATGAAAACACAATAATTCCTTTCACCTTTCTTGGATGCTCCAAATGATTTTGTGATGGTGGCTTGCTCAGCTTGTGCTTCAAGATGCCTTCTTCAATGGAGTGTGGCTAACTTCATCTCCTCTTGGCACCTTTGACTTGTGGCTTGGCTTGGCTTGGAATTAATTTAGCATGGTAACACTAGTTGGTTGAAGCTTTTGGCACCAATCCTGTATTATAACTTTACACTAATTAAGATTTTTTAAGATATTTGAGCATAATAACTTTGCACCAAAATAGTTGAGAAATGATGTTTTGAGGTCTCCTATTTATAGATTTTTAGATTTGATCAGAATCAACCTCAACCATCCATCTCAAGATTGAGATGTGTGGTTGAGGAGTAATTCAATTTTGTAATTAAAATTTGTAATTGTCCTCATCATGGCATTAAAATAAGGGGAAATTAAGAGGCATGGAGGGTATCATGGAAGGCATTGATGAGGCATGGAGGGTATGAATCTTGATATTTATGGCATTTATGGCCTAGGGATGTTTTCCCAAGAAATGAGGTTACTTGATGATGCAAATATTCCATATTCATTTCCAAAAATAATTATTCAACAAGTTTCCATGGAATTAATAATTAGGCCTTGATTTGGATTAATTATCTCTTAGGCATGATTAAGCACATTGTGCACAAATTACCCAAATTAATTAGAATGCCTTGTTATTGGTCTTAAATTTGAATGGATTGGAATTGGAAGTCATTTTCAAATGCATTGGATGTGTATTCCCATTTAGAATGTTTCCAACATCAAATAATAAAGGCATGAGTCTTGTGCAAGAGATTTGATAGGAAAAAGCAATCCAGAGCACCTAGGTGCAAATTTGGCATTTTGACTCAAAATGAACTGATCAAAGTTAGATGGCCCATAAATTGCATTACCCCATTTAGGGATACCCTGGCCAAAATTGGCACTTGAATATGTCAGTTTCACATCATTTTACATGTTTTAGTGTTTTTAGGCCAAATTGTGCATTTAAGGTAGAAATTAGCCAAAAGCCTGATTGGAGGTTATTAGTGACCAATTTGAGGTGTCTATAATTTACCCCTATTTGGGAAGGCATTTTAAGCTATAAGAATAGTAAAATCTTCTCAAATAATGCAAAGGTCTTGCATGCTGACAACTACAATGATGATATACTAACTTTATGATGCCCCCTTGAGGGAATGATTAGCACAAGTGGGTAGGCAAACAGTCCCTCAAAAAGAAAGAAGTAAACTGAGGGGACCAAAGAAAGGAAATATGATGGGGTGAAAACATAATGATAGAAAAAAAGTATTCAAAATCATTGAGAATGTAAGTGGGACGGTGCACAATAGTTTGCCCAAAGGTGGTTATAAGCATTATACCCCAATAGTGGCAACATGGTATGATAACATAATGATTTTCCCAAAGGTAGTTATAATAATTGAGAAAATGGAGCTACCTAAGTTAGGATAGACAAATAAGGTAATAACATGCCCCTGTATAGGCAAAAAAATTAAAGTGGTGACAAGACAATGATTTGCCCAAAGGTGGTTATAATCATTGAGAAATGTAGGTGGGATGGTGTGCAATGATTTTCCCATAGGTAGTTATAATCAAGAATAAAAGTAAAAAATAATGATTTTCCCATAGGTGGTTATAATCATTAAGAGGACATGGATTGGCTAAAATTGATGGTGCCCTAGTTAGGGCTGATTAGCAAGCATAACTCAAGGATATAACTTAGAATACAGATTAAAGATGAGTGGGCACAAAATGATGAAAGAGATGGATATAGGAATGAGATTGATCAATAGAATTATTTAGTTATACCTACTAACAAGGAGATACTCATCCTAATTAACAATGATACAAGTAGAATGGTCATTGGGTTGATTTGATCAAAGGTGGGATGGAAGGATTTGCCAAGGTACCAAGGAGAAACTTCTATGGCTCCATTGATTTTAGACCTTCATGAAGCTAATGTTTGTTATAGCATGTGATGGTAGGCTTAATGATAGAACACCATGAATACTTGGCCAAAATATACAT
Organism: Torreya grandis; assembly: GCA_037957365.1. Classification (NCBI taxonomy): domain Eukaryota; kingdom Viridiplantae; phylum Streptophyta; class Pinopsida; order Cupressales; family Taxaceae; genus Torreya; species Torreya grandis. The sequence continues at coordinate 305,676 of JARHVA010000194.1, forward strand.
AAGGACTGACTCTCAATCCAAAAAACACTCAAAAATAATGTAAAAATGATAAAAACCATGATGACAATGTTGACATATGAATATGGATGTACTCAAGAATAAAGTGTGTAAGGAATCACCCAATGCATACATATAGACTAAGTTGAGGCAACAGTGATGAAAGCAAATAAATAGGCAAGTGAAAAAACAAACAAAAAAATAGAAAAATAAATAAACAAACAAACAACTAAAATAAACAAATAAATAGAAAGCCTAAAAATAAAAGCAAAAGAAAGCATCCTAATAATGACAATGCCCTAGTAGGGTAGATCGAGGATAACTGACTAGGCTTAGACAGGATAAATGTTTTTGGATTTTTGAAATGTTATGAATGTTTTTGCCATTTTGAGGTATCTTAACTCATTAGAGAATGACAAGATACCTACTCACAAAATATCAAGAGGATTTGGCTTAGGTTGCTCACAAAAAGGTGAGAACATATGGAAAGGGGGAATGAGGTGACTTCAACATGAATTGAGCATGACCCACATAGTCCTGAAATGACCTCAAGTCATAGTAATTCCATCCACACAAAAGGTGAGGAAAAACCAACTAGGTCCCAACAATTTCTCAAATCTAGCAAATGGCCAGTCAAATGAAAGCAGTAATGGCAAGGTGATGTGGCAATCGATGATAAACAAGTGTTGTCCCTAGTTTGGCAATGTGTGGTTATAACTAGGATAAAATGACATAAGTTAATGATACTAATTTTTCCATTGGCAGTTATAATTAGTATCAAGACTGGTGAAACACTGATTTTCCCATAGGTAGTTATAATCAAGCTCACATAAAAAAATGTGGATATAAGATGAAATATATCTTGCCAAATCAACTATCACACTACTTGCATAGACTGCCATTATAAACATGGATTGGATTAGTTTTTTAAACTTGATTGGAATCCCCTCACAAAAGGTGCAGGAATATTGAAATAAACTAAGATCAAAATAGGATTATATAGGATGACTAAAAATAGGCTTCAGTCTAGATAGGAATGGAATGATAGGATGGTACAATCTTTGATATATAATGATGGTCTAGATAAAATGGTAAGAGGGTTACCCTTAAGTGATGGGGTGAATAGCTAGGATCTACAATAATGGTAAATGGATATGTAATAATGGCAATGGCAATGTGAAATGGTATGGTACATGTTTTTGTTTTGGGTGTGGTTTTTGATTCTATTGTTCCTTTTGATGGGGAGATGCACATCCTAATCAACAAATGATACAAAAAAAAATACTTGATCATGTTAATTTCTATCCCACACCTCATCTAAATAGTTTCTCTATCAATAAATGGATATAGATCTAGTTGTCAAGAATGCTTTTATGATCTTCATTGGTCATTGATTCTGATTCTTTCAAGCATTGAGACAAGGTTTCTTTGTAACCTATATAAATAAAAGTGTGGCCATAGATGGTAAACAAGGAAAACTAATGGATGGTAGGTTTTTTTTTGAAATGGAATGGCAAATGATAATGGAATGTATAATGGTGGGGAAATAAATGAAGATCAAGACTTTTAGTTACATGTAATGTTGTTGATATCAGATTTGACATATTTTTGGTTGTGGCAGGGCCAAAAACTTTTTCTCTCAATTGGACCACTAGATTTTTTGTTGTTTGATCTTGAGAGTAGTTACCATCTAATTAGGCTATAGATAGGAATCTATTTTTATTTGATCTTTGATTTTGTCTTTATTCAATAGTGAAGAACTTTTATGCTCAGCTATTGGTCCCTCAATGATATTTTCACCAATAAAGTTATCTTGATTGTCCTGTAGTGCCTTTGAGAAGGTTTCACAAATGAACATTGGATTTTGACTTTGATTGTCTTCTATCACTTCTAAAAATGTCTCACTAGAAGATGTTGAGTTCTGACTTTGATTGTCCCCTAGCACCTTCAAAAAGGTTTCACTAGGAGAGTGCCCTTCTACTACATGAATGTTGTCTTGGCCTCCTTTCTCTTCTTCAACTACTATGTCTCCATGGATGTAGTTCAATAAAGTGTGATTATATCAGTCCCAATCAACATTTTTGGGAGATAGAATGTCAATAATATGGCTATTTTGGTTGATGGTAATGGCATGTGGAATGGTAATGGAATGCGGAAAGATCACACAATCCTCATAGAAGATACTAGGAGAAATTATGTTAAATTTGAATTACTCATCCTCAAAAACTATATAATGATCACAAATGTATTCAAATTGATCTACAATGCATGCGTAACCAATGTTGTAACAGCCATAAACAAATTCTTCTTTTGAATCTAATTCTAACTCAAAGGACTCTAAATCTGATGTTGAGATCGATGTTGATTTTGTTTCTAATACTAAATATAATGTCGGTTCAATAATAGAACCTGAATATAATTTTGATTCTTCATTTGATGGGTATTCTGTTACAATGATGTTTTGTTAAATATTTGGTTTTGGACAAGTAACAATCTTTAACGATATGATGGGCTCCATAAAGACTAGTTTCTCTAGGTGAGACTCCTCTAGGATGGGAAATAGGTCAAGAGACAACTCCTCAGAGACTGGCTTGTTAATAAGAGGTTCTTGAAAAATAAGCACATGGTCAACATAATGATTTTCCCAAAGGTATTTATAATCATTAAAAAGTGACTCAACAAAGACTGGCTTATCAGTGTGAGACTCCTTGACAATTGGTATAGGATCAATAGGTAATTTATCATAGGTTGACTTATCACAAATATTTAGTTCAATAAAAACATCTTAGATTGGTTGGTTTTCTTGGCCTTGGTTTCCAATGAGTTGGAAAATACTAGTTTTGAACACAACTTGGTGTTTGAATGATTGGATCGGTTGAGGTTTGGATGGGATTGGTATTGGATGAGGAATGACTTGTGGTTGGATAATGGTAGGGCGTTTGGGATCATGATTGCTCACATGAGCTAAAGGACAAAGTCTTGAGATGATTACAATAAGGTGGTGTGGAGATTAATTTGTTTCACAAGCTAAAAGACTAGGTCCTAGAATGATGAAGGGGCATTGTGGAGCTTGGTTGCTCGCATAAACTAAAGGACTAGGTCTATGAATTGTAATGGTATTCCTTGGATATTGTGGATCTTGATGTCTCATATAATCTAAAGGAGGGTTAGGGGTATCCAATGATTAGATAACAAAAAGATGTCATGAAACTTGATTATTTGTGTAAAAAAAAGCATTCAAGTCTTCTTCATAAACCATATCATCCCAATCATGAGTTGGTTCTTGACTGTGTTCTATGTATTTATTTTTAAAAAGAGGGTATATATTCATATCCCAAACAACATTATATATAGTTGGGTCTTCAAAGTCCTCTTCATAAGCCTCTTCATACGAATCAAAGTCTCGAGATGGATCATAAGTTACTTCATGGCTTTGTTTCCATGAATGATTAATATGAGGCAGATAGAAATCTATCTTACAAACCATATTAACATCATTGGGGTCTTGATAAAATCCATAAAAGTCATTTTTTGTGTCCATTCTATCATAAGTCATATTTTAAGTGACTCCACCAAAAGTGTAGTGAGACATATTTGCATTGATAACTCCAGAACCAAAATAGGTTGAACCTTGTCCTCGCTTGGTGCGAGTGCACAAGTATTTTATTAATAATTCAAAAAATTGAGTACATAAGGGTGCCTTTACTCTGTTAACCCTTTTACAATGCAAACATGGATTTATATAGTTTTTACCAATGATCGATAAAAACAACTAATCCTATAACCAACTAAATACGGGAAAATAACCCGTAAGGTAATTCTAATTAATAAATATAAAACATTAAAACTACCTAATAATTAAACTAAGTTTATTTTATGGGGGTGTCTTTACTAAAAGATGCATGCCCCATTTACAATAATTATTTATTACCTACCAAAAATCTAACCTAACGTTAAGACTTTGGAACAAGTCCTAACAAACCCCCCTATGATCCAAAGTCAGGTCTTTGGACACATACCAAGCATTTTTTTGAATTTTTCAAATTTGATTCTATTAAGGGGTTTTGTGAAGATATCAATTGTCTGATCGGCAGTTGGGAAATATATTGGATCAAGAGTTTTCTTTGCCACCAGCATTCACAGATAATGGTATTTGACATCCATATGTTTTGTTTTGGCATGAAACATTGGATTCTTGGACATATTGATTGCACTCTGATTATCAATGTATAACTGTGTAGGAGCAAACTAAGAAACCTAAAGATCTTCAAGAATATGATGAAGGTAAACAATTTCTCTAAAATCATCCCATGTTGCAATATACTCTGATTATGCTGATGAATTTGCCACTGTATCATACTTCTTACAACACTAAGCAATGGCAGTTGAACCCATATGCATAGTGTATCCTGTGGTTGACACTCTGTCATCCACACATCTGCCAAAATTTGCATCACAATATCCAACAAGTTTGAAGTTCTTGTTGCGGTGGTATTCAAGGCCATATGTTTTTGTTCCCTAAAGATAATGAAGTACTCATTTTTTTGCATGCTAATGAATTTCTCTAGGCTCATGCATAAACCTAGATAAAATTCCAACTGAAAATGAAATATCGGTCTTGGTAATCATCAAGTATATCAAACCTCCCATCAATTGTCTATATGTGGTGCCATCAAAAAAGGCATTGCTATCATCCTTAGACAATTTCAAGTTACTTTCCATGGGAGTGAGGGCAGGTTTGCAGTCACTCATGCCAAACCTCTCTAATAATTCAAAAATATACTTAGTTTGTGAAATGAAAATACTATGCTCTTTTTGAGTTACCTCTATGCCTAAATAGTAGTGAAGAAGTCCAAGATCTGTCATCTCAAACCCATCTTTTAATTCCTTCTTCACAGACTTGTTATGGTTTTCATCATTACCTATGAGAAACAAGTCATCGACATAGAGAACAAGTATCACCATTTTCTTACCCTACACTCAAAAATAGAGAGTATCATCAGATTCACTGTGATGAAAACCAATGGATTGCAAGTATGAATCCATTTTTCTCATACCAAGCCTTGGGTGCCTGTTTGAGTCCATACAAAGCTTTTATCAATTTACATACTTTGTGTTCAGCACCCACCTATTCAAAACCCTGAGGTTGTTTCATATAGACTTCTTCTTGTAAATCACCATTTAAAAAAACACTTTTAACATCTAATTGATGTACTTTCCAAATATTTTGTGCTACTAAGGCAAGTACCATATGAATAGTTTTCCATTTGGCAGTTGGTGCAAATGTTTCCTCATAGTCAATACCTTCTTGTTACACATATCCTTTTGCAACAAGTTGTGCCTTATGTTTATCAATGGAGCCATCTGATTTATACTTAGTCTTATAAACCCATTTACATCTAATGGGTTTAACATGTGGAGGAGGATCAAATAAAACCCATGTATTATTGTTAAGTATGGAATCATACTCACATTTCATTGCCTATTGCCAAACATGTTCAGTAGATGCCTCCTCAAAAGTGGATGGCTCAGTGGAAGAAGTAGTAACAACCATAGCATAGTTTACCTATTTTCAAGAATTCCTAGGCCTTGTTAAACCAACTTCATCTATTGTCAGGTCAAAAAAAGTACTTTGAGCCCATTTTGGATACTTAGACAAATTCTTCAAATCAGGGACTCCAAAATTCTCATCATGTGCATCATTCGAAGGGGGACTTAGAGAATTTTCAAAAATTTCTAAGTCATCAACCTGTGAACTTGTAGATGAAGGAGAGGAAAGTGAAGGAATTTGAGTCTCATACCATAACCGTGAAGAGTTATCCCCATTATTCAAACCCTTATCTCTTTTTGTATTTTTCCTCTCTAATCTATCAAGTTGAGAATCAATCTCTATAGTGTTCATAGTCCCAAACTCATCAAATATTACATCTCAACCCACTATGAATTTGCTTGAATCCTGTGCAAGTAAATGAAACCCCTTTTTATCTTCAGAATAACCAAGAAAGATGCATTTTTGACTTCATGGTTCCAACTTAGTTCTATGTTTAATAAGAACCAAAGCAAAACAAAGACATCCAAACACTTTCAAGTGTTTAACTTTGGGTTTAAACCCATACCATGCCTCATATGGAGTTTGTCCCAAAAGTGCAGTTGTGGGGGACCTGTTTCTTAAATACACTGCAGTACCTATGGCTTTGACCCAAAACTTATCATCAAGCTATTTATAGTGCAACATGGCACGTGTTGTGCCCTCTAAAGTTCTATTAATTTGTTCAGATACTCCATTTTGTTGTGGAGTATAAGCATTACTATATTATCGATGAATTCCATGTTCTTGACAATAATCTAAAAATTCATTTGAGGTATACTCACCTCCATTATCTGAATGAAGAGTGGCCAAATGTGAACCTGTTTCTTTTTCAACTAAGTGTAACCAATCAACAAACTTAGCGAAAACTTTAGATTTATTTTTCATAAAGAATACCCAAGTCATCCTAGAAAAGTCATCAATAAACAAGACAAAGTAGCTACACCCACCAATGGATGACTTTTTCATGTCACATACATCATTATGAACTAACTGTAAACATCTGTTAGCTCTCCAAGATGACTATTTAGGAAAATTTTCCCGATTTTGTTTGCCCAAAATACATGACTCACAAAGAATACTATCTTTGCAAAAAGTGGGCAACCCATTCACCATACCATATCTTTGGAAATCCACTAAAGAGTGGATATTCAAATTTCCATAGCGGAGATGCCATAACCGCTATGTAGACATAGTACCTATACCTGTGTCACTAACTGCTGCAAGTTCTATATTGGGAGGAAGCACCTTACAATGCAATCTAACCAAGTTTCCATCTTCATATCTTGTATACATTGTTTTATAATCATCCTTCACTAAATTGATGTAAATGAGCCCATTTTCAAGCACAATTTGATAACCTTTCTTTCAAATAGTTACCAAATAAAGTAAGTGTTTCTTCAATGTGGGAACATACCAAACTTCCTCTAAGTATTTTATAGACCCATTAGGAAGAAGAATCTGAATAGATCCAAGTCCAAGTGGTGTATGCATAGACTTATCTGCTAAGGGAACTAGAGAGAGAGAAGCTTCCTTATAAGACCAAAATAAATCTCTCCTAAATGTCATGTGTTTGGTTGCTCCTATGTCTAAAACCCATACATCTGTGAGCTCATCTCTAGCCTCATATTCAATATAATCACTGTACCCAAAAGTAGTGAATGCAGATTCATGGGAAACATTACTAGATTCATCATAGTCATGATCGGCATACTGAGCAGAGTTAGTCTTAGTCACTTTTTGTGGCCTTTGAATTTTATCAAAAGGAATCCTACATTGTGAGGCAATGTGACCAAATTTTCCACATCTATGACACTGAATGTCTGATCTACCTCGACCTCTACCCCTATATGAATTGTGACCATGTCCTCGATCACTTGTTTCATGTGAATGTGATTGATTAGATTGTTGATTATTTGAATGACCCCTACATCTATTTTGATATATGCCTCCTTTGTAACCTCGACCCCCTCTATAACTGTTTCCTCTATTGTTATGATGCCCAGATGAATATGAACTAGGATTTGACTCTAAAACATGGGCTTCTTCAGTTTTCTTGGATTTCTTGGGTAGAGAGAGGCCATGTTGGATGAGCAACTCAGCCAACTTATCAAAGGTGATGCATGTGATCTTGTTAGAGACATGCAACATTTCAACAAAATTCCTATAGGACCTTGGTAGTCCTTTCAAAGCAGTATTAACTATGAGGTCATCATCTATTTTTCTAAAACCAACCTTAGTGTACTCAGTAGTGATATTTTTCAACTTAGACATATATTCTCCCATATCCCCATCTTCATCTAATGACAAAGTAAACAACTGCATATGAATATCTATTTTCTTATGCTTAGGTTTTTTATCATACAAATCTGACAATGTTTTCCATGCAGTGTAACTATGAGGAGAATTTTCAATATGAACATAAGTATCACGAGTACAACAACATTTAATGAGAGCTAAGGCCTTAGAATCATGCAAATTGAATATATCTAACTTAGCTTGCTCTGTTGGCAATGTGGGATTTTCATTCTTAACAATATCCCATAATTCATTAAACACTAGTGAAGCCTCCATCAATCATTTCCAATCTGAATAATTGGAAATTGTTAATCTATCACCATCTGAAAGCAAATTTTGAATTTTTGGCATTTTGAAATGAAAGCAAGTGCAGTACAGAAAAGTGCAACAAAATGCAAAAGAAATGAAACAAATATCACACTCACTGCACAAGACACTGCTTCTACGAGGTTTTGCACTTAACCTCCGCGTAGAGCGTAAAAGAAAAATAAGTATTTTTTATGGGTTTTGCACTTAACCTCACTAAAAATCAATGATTACACCCTTATTTCACCAAATTACAACCTTATTCCACCAATTACACCCTTATCTCACCACAACAATGCAAAATAAATATGAATGAATTCCCCCTTTTTCAAAAAATTTAAATAAAATAATACAATAAGTATGTGTTTTACAATATTCTAATTTAAAAGGGAATATTACTTTTTCAAAAAAGTATATTCCAAAGCAAATAAAAAAAACTTTCTCTAAAAAGAAGGGATTTGAACCCTTGACCTCCTCATTTGCAAGCTTCTTACAAAATAAGCTTAACCAATTGCTCTAAGAGCATTTTCAGAATATTACACCTAGAAATTTCTACTTATACTAGATTTTTGTGTATGAGGGGGAAAAAAATTACATAGGAGTAAATAAATTCAAAATTTTCCCTTTTTATAGCTTCTCTTCCAAGCTTCCTCCTGTGGGACCCACTAAGGCAAATTTTTATATCAAAAAAACTTTAGAAACATCAAAAATAAATTTTTGAAATTTATTGCAGTGCCATGTTTTCCTGGGATGCCATGGTAGCTCTTGGGAATTATTTTTTTCCCTGTTCTCTCACCTACAGGCCGTACAAATTCGTGCATGCTGGATACAAAGGATTTTCACTATGTTTTGGCAGTTTTAAGGTATTTTTTGCAGGGAATGAGATCAAAATGAAGCAAGGCATTGAAAGGCCATACAACAGGCCGTACAAGTTCAAAAAATTCCTATATTTTTTATTTAGAATGCAAAAATAGGGGTTTTAATGCCATTTGATCAAGATTTGCAGATGTTTTGGATTTAAAAAGAGCTGAAATGAATGCAAATCACAATGGTAGCCATGAATGAAAACTTTCAAATATTTTTCTCAAATAAATAGGCTGTACAAATCTAGTTTTGGCCAAAAATATTGAATTTAATAACATTTAAATGCTAAAAAAATCATTTTTATGCCAGATGAGGAGGTTGAACATAGGAAAAATGGAGTATGAATGATCAAAAAAAGACCAGACTATGGTATATGGAAAATATACAGGTTTAAATATAAATAATATTTGAAAAAATAAAATAATTTAATAATTTTTCAAAATATTTAAACCAATACTATATGGCATACCTTATTTCATGCCAAATGATATCACGAGAATTGATTTTTCACCTTGCTCCTTCGAATTCACCATGCTCCTAAAATAACCATGCTCTGATACCACTGATAACTCCAAAACCAAAATAAGTTGAACTTTGTCCTCGCTTAGTACGAGTGCACAAGTATTTTATTAATAATTCAAAAAATCAAGTACATAAGGGTGATTTTACTCCGTTAACCCTTTTATAATGCAAACATGGATTTATATAGTTTTTACCAATGACCGGTAAAAACAACTAATCCTATAACCAACTAAATACGAGAAAACAACCCGTAAGGTAATTCTAATTAATAAATATAAAACATTAAAACTACCTAATAAGTAAACTAAGTAAGTTTATTTTATGGGGGTGTCTTTACTAAAAGATGCATGCCCCATTTACAATAATTATTTATTACCTACCAAAAATCTAACCTAACGTTAATATTTTGGAACAAGTCCTAACATGCATAAATGATGAAAGTTCTGAAAACAAAAGGACTTAGAGTTCTACAAACTCTAAAAAACTATGTCCAAAAGATAAATGGTTCAAGCTTGGTCTAACTTGGTTGAAGGGGTGGAGCTATATTTCTAATGTGGTTTGAAGGTGGAGTTGTATCTCCAAAATTATTTGTGCTAAGACTTGGCATAAAATAACCTATCATCAAATATCTAATGTAAAATGTCATATGCACAAAAGGTCAAGTGTCTAAATGAAAGTTGGCATGTCAAAAGTCTAGGTCAAAATGTTCCAAATAAGGTATAAACTAGGAAAGGGAAAAGTTGAGTTGATAGGTCTTTTGTCCAAATGTGGAGTCAAAAGCTAGGCTCAAACAAACAGGCATGTTAGGACTTTTGGCCAAACGGCATCAAAAGATAAACTTGAAACAAAGGCTAATGTGATTTGATTTAATATAACATGTTTATAAATAGCTTTGACATAGACTCGGCACATGAAATCAAACATAAATATGATTAGTTCGCATAAGGCATAAGACAAAAGGCTCTTTGAAAAAGGCTATGTTCTCCCAAATAAAGGTATAAATAATGATGAAGATAGGCATTAAACAAATAAACCATCAATAGTTTTCAATTTTGGGTAATCGATTAATCAAATTTATGTAACCTAAAAGAGAAAGATGTGTGTATTATCCCCAAGAATTGAGGCCTAAAAAAAAATCAATCAATGTTTGGATCTAAAATTAAAAAGGCTAATTGAAAACTCAATGTCAAAAACTAGGATTTGACCAAACAAGCTATACAAGATTGAACAACATGACGGCACAAGACAAAGGTCTAAATGGTATACACAAAGTGGTTTGAAATAAATGGTTTTGATATAATGGTAAACAAGTCTTGAAATAAATTGAGCAGCCTAATGGTGTAAGCATGCTCGAATGATGTGGTCAATGTCATGTTTCAAAGACTAAAAAGGCTCAAAAATGTTTTAACATGATTTGGGCAGCATAACACTACCCTTTACAACTCAAATACATTATTTTGACATGGATTATGAGAAAATAAACAAGTATTTAGCCTTAAAGCATACCAAGCAAAAATGACCAAAATACACTAAGTATAATCATCCAAATCCTAGCAAGGGTATGGCAAAATGGGGTTTACTAAACTAGCAAGGTTTCAATCATTCTAGGGGAATCAATTGCACAATGACTTTCATGTCAAATGATGCAAAAGAAAAGCATGGAAATTTGGTGACCACAACATTAACTAGCTATAAAAAGGTCTAGTCATTTTTACAACCACTACATCCTAGTATTCTCTTAGTGTAGTGCAATGTCCAAATGTAGATAAGTCCCATGTGCAACTCTAAAGGAGCCAAATGAATTCAATGTCGAGAGGTGAAACCCCGGGTCAAATCTTCCCTAAAGAACTTATGGGAGGTAATGACATCCCCCTCATAAGCCAAGTTTGCATGAAATAAAAGACTAATAGAAAGACTTTAGGGTCATTTTCAAGATCACCCAAACTTTGATGAGTTTTTGGGGAGTGCTTGAGATGACTTTCTTTATAAGCCTTAGACTAGGCTATTTGCAGTGGGAATGGTGCTTTTGATTTCAAGGGTTCCCTATAGAGGACAAATGGAAGATCATACACCCAACATTCCTCTTTTTTCCAAACAAAATCTAATTAAACAACTATTTCAAACAAAAATTGACAAGTGTGTTCAATTTTAAACCCAAAATGAAAGATTTGGTAGTGTTCATTTGACCCCTTGGTCTTAGTTGTAAATTTGAAAACTAATGATAAAAACACTTATTTAAGCACCTTCAATTTTAATTTAAGCACCAAAATAATTTTCCTAATTCATTTTAAAATCATTCAAAAGTTAGTCTAAAACATGATTCATCAAACTTGAAATCTGCTAGTTACCTGTCTACCCTTAAGGCATCACCCCAAAAGCAAATATGTTAGATTAGAAAAAATTTAAATGGATTTTTCAAATTTTATAAAAAATATATTAAACTTGAAGCTAAAATAATTCCAAATTCTAAAAAATTAGGAGAAAACATGTGATTTTAAAAAAATCATCCAAAATGGAGTCTGTATGACCCCAAACCAAGCATTTTAAAATAGCTCTCAGGTTTGTGTTTTTTAAGAAAACACAGTGACCAACATCAGTTATATACCACTAATGTCAGAAATGCTCAACCAAGATCTAACTGATGTTGATTTTGCTAACTGATGTTGGTTTATCTAAGTAACTGATGTCGATATTTCTTATGGATGTTGGTTAATGTGTAAACCCATGGCAATAAAAAATGGTAAAATAAAGTTAGAAAACCAATTTGCAAGAGTTTCAAAAGCTCAAATAAGTTTTTTAAGGTTGCAAAAGGATCTCATTTAGGTGTGAGATACATCTTATCCCACTAGGCATGCCATAATGTGATCTATGAATTTGACTCAAGAGAGGATGGTTAGTATTGTGTTAGTTCCAAAATGAAAACAAGATGAAATAAATAAACTAATAGCATAACATCTCTAGGCCTATACACTAGGGAGAGCTTAGTTAATAAAAGCAAAATGATAAGCACAACTAAAAATCAAGGAATGAAAACACAAGCATTCCTTTCACCTTCCTTGGATGCTCCAAATGCCTTTGTAATGGTGGCTTACTTGGCTTGTGCTTCAAGAGGTCTTCTTTAATGGAGTGTGGCTACCTTCATCTCCTCTTGGCACCTTTGGCTTGTGGCTTGGCTTGGCTTGGAATTACTTTGGCATGGTAACACTAGTTGCTTGAAGCTTTTGGTACCAATTCTGCATTGTAACTTTTCACTAATTAAGCTTTTAGAAGATATTTGAGCATAATAAATTTGCACCAAAATAGCTTAGAAATAATGTTGTGAGGCCTCCTATTTATAGATTTTTAGATTTGATTATAATCAACCTCAACTGTCCATCTCAAGATTGAGATGTATGGTTGAGGATTAATTCAATTTTTTAATTAAAATTTGTAACTATCCTTATCATGGCATTAGAAGAAGGGCTAATTAAGAGGCATGGAGGGCATCATGGAAGGCATTGATGAGGCATGGAGGGCATGAATCTTAATATTTATGGCATTTATGGCCTAGGGATGTCTTCCCAAGAAATGAGGTCACTTGATGATGCAAATATTTCATATTCATTTCCAAAAATAATTATTCAACAAGTTTCGATGGAATTATTAATTAGGCCTTGATTTAGATTAATTAGCTCTTAGGCATGATTAAGCACATTGTGCACAAATTACCCAAATTGATTAGAATGTCTTGTTATTGGTCCTAATTTAACTAGATTAGAATTAGAAGTCACTATCAAATGTGTTGGATGCGTATTCCCATTATAATGTTTCCAATAATAAATAAAAAAGGCATGAGTCTTGTGTAAGAGATTTGATAGGAAAAAGCAATCTAGAGCACCCAAGTGCAAATTTGGCATTTTGACTCCAAATAAACTGATCAAAGTTAGTTGGCCCATAAATTGTATTACCCTATTTAGGGATACCCTAGCCAAAATTGGCACTTGAATATGTCAATTTCACATCATTTTGCATGTTTGTGTTTTTAGGCCAAATTGTGCATTTTAGGTGGAAACTAATCAAAAACCTGATTAGAGGTTATCAACGACCAGTTTTAGGTATCTACAGTCTTTAACTATTATATGAATGAGGTCATGGCTCATTGTTATGTTGCTCTTGAATTATTTAAGCTAAAAGGCATGATGCAATAGCATAAATTTTGCCATGAGGTGATGAAAGATGTCTTATGTTGATCTTAGGGGGTAATCAAGATTTGGTTATATCCTAAAAATCTATCCATGAGGGATAACATTTCATGGCCAGTGGTAAGATCAACAAGTTGGCTGATGTTAGGTAGGGGAAAGTCATCTTTGGGGCATGCAAGGTTAAGATCTTGGAAATCTACAAAAAGGCATAGTCCCCTAGTGGGTTTGGTCACATGAACAATGCTAGAGACCCATTGTGGATAGTTAATAGGTTGAATGAAATTAACAGATATAAAGCATTAAAGTTCTTCTTTGACAAGGAAAGCTATAGAAGGATAGATTTGAAAAAAAAATGTGTTAGACTGGCTTAAATTTAGGATGGGTGATGATGTTATGAAGGGAAATGGATGGGTCAATACTAATCATATCCTGATAAGACCAAGCAAATACTATGCTACAGTCATGAAGAAAGGATGTATAGTTTCTTTGTTCCTCAGGAGTTAAGGATTGGCCAATCTTGATAATATGAGGGTCTCCTGAGTACCCAAATTAATGTTTGTGGTTGATTCATTTAGCATTTTTTGGTTTTCAAGAGGGAGGGATTTTTGAAGAGAAGAATCCTCCACACTTAGATAGGTAAGAACAGATTTGTCATCTTGACATTGGATGGTGTTAATGTGGGAGAATCATGTGTGATCATTTTGAGATGGATGAGAGGAATGGTTTTAGTTTGACCTTCCTTTTGATAAGTCAGGGGACCTAAACTGATGGTTTTGATAAAAAAAAAGTTAGGTGGGATGATGTCACTATCTTGAAATGGAGTTGGTGAGGGTAGTGGTTCTTCAAATTAGAAATGTGAGGTTGATAAGGGTAAAAGTTCCTCAAATGGGAGAGGTGAGGCTGGTGGTTCCTCAAAAGGGAGAGGTGGAATTGGTGAGATTGGTGGTTCTCCAAATGGGAGAGGTGGTATTGGTGAGGTTGGTATGGGATCTTCTGGGGGAACATACCCTAGGACAAAGAACTCATGATGTTTCTGGGGTCCTTGTTCATAGAGGCCAAACCCAAACCCTTTCCAAGTGCATTGATGAAGGTACATTTAGGCAAAGGTTGGGTTGCTAAGATAAGAAAAGTTGGAAGTGAATGGCTAAATACAAGGCATGGTGGTGGGAGCAAGAAGTAGTTTATCAAGTCCCCCATAGAACAAATATGTTATATTATTGGGAAGACCAAAGGGAATAAGGTTACCAATATTGGGATCATAAGATGGATTATTCTGAAGGTTCCCAAATTCATGTGGAGAGGGAAAAGTGTCCAAAGCTAAAAGTAAATATTCCCTGAGTGTAAGTCATTGGAATTTGGATTGCAAGGGGTGCTCAATTGGGATTTATGATGAATAAATAGTTGAACTAGTGGATGCTTCAGCATTACTAAAAATATAAGTGTTCGTGTGTTGGTTTGATGTAGTGGTTTGGCTAGTGGTTGGCTATGAAGAGGGTGAAGGTGGAATAAGAACCTCATTGGGCTGATACGTCATATTATAAGAATTGAAGGGACTTGGGTTGGCTTTGATTGTAATGACTTATATTTCATGCTCAAACTTGATGCATCAGTGAAGGGTAGAAAGGATGCATGCCATAACATAGATCCAGGGGTGACCAAGTAACACACTATATTGAAAATTCACCCTCTATGATGTAAAATAGTTCAAGAATGGTTTGAGGCCCCAAATGGATGTAGAGAATAACTATCCTTAGATTAGTGGCCAAGGTATCATTGAATGATTAGAGAACCATCAGGCTTTATAACATGATGTTTTTAGGTATTTGAAGTTGATCATAGGCATGTGATGAGATGATATTGATACTCATTCCCCCATTAATCATGACCCTTTTGATATGTGTATGATTGATGGATGTGATGATAAAAAAGGGGGATCAGGGTCTTTGTTATGATATGGTGGGATTTTAAATCTTGAAAGGTGATGTTGGTAACATGTTGGATAGCTCCAATCAAAGATACAAGAGGTTTGGGATCATCTGGTTGAACCTCTATGGAACATATTGCTTTGATTAAAGCTTGATGATGTTGAGGTGAGGTGCTAATTAAGTCATAAAGACTCATTTTGATGGGAATTTGGTGAATTTGTTTTATCACCAAGTGTTGGATGAATGAAGGTGCATTGGAAGATGAAGGGGCTCCCAAAATGGAGACCTTAGGCTTGGATGATTATGAAGGTGAAGGTGTAGCCTTTTGGGTTTGGTTGGTTGGTTAAGGAGTTAAAGTGTAAGACCATAGAATGTTGGCCTTGGCTTTACCCTTTTCATTTTGTTGGAATCATTTACCCTTATCCTTGTGTTGGGCTCTAAACCATGTTACAATATGAATAGTATGGACAAGGGGAGTAGTTACTTGCTTTGGTTCCTCTGTTTCACTTATTGGTAGGAGTAAAGAAGGAGATGATTGGTAAGAGGATTGGATAGGTGGTAAAAAAAGGCAAAGGGCTTAAATAATGTCCATATAATAGATCATCCTCCTCTAAAAGGCCATGAATGATAGCTTGGAGAGATTTACAGGTCTTCATATCATGCCCAGGGGTTCTATGGTAAAGACAAATTAGATTGTCATTAAACCAAGTTGGCTTTTGGAAAGTGAGGTTGAAAGGCTTGATGGGGGGTAAATTAATGGTAGAAGATTATAGGAGCCTTTGTAATATAGTTGTATAAGACTCTGATAAGGATTTTGTAGATGGTGGAGTTTGGTTTTTTAGTTTAGGTTCCTTATTGGGTAAGGTATTTTTAACAGGAGGTATGGTTGGTGGAGTAAGCTTGGCTAGAGGGTTCAAACAAATTGGCTTAGTTGTAATTGGTTTAGGAATTAGAGGTCTAGATGATGAGGTTTTAATATATGGTAAGGTGGATGGGGAAAGGTTAATGAAGAATGATGATGAACTAGGAGATGGGCTTGTTATAGGTAGCAAAAGGGGAGATGGTTTTTTGGACGAAGAATAGATTATGGGAATGGTGGAAGGATGTGGTCCTAAAATAGAAGGTAAAGGTGAAGGAGTTGGTATGGTTCTTCCTTGAATTTGAGGTCTAGGCAATCCCTCCTTCTTAATGGGATTAATTAGATTAGGTTTTGGCTGGATTGGTATGGTTATATCTAGTCTCAAAGGAGGGTGAGTAGTATTTGGTATGGGTGGGATCCCCAAGGTCTTGATTGGCTTTGTAAAAGAAGCATAGGGTGATTTAGCAATTTTAGATAGGGGTATTTGAGATGGTTCCTTGGTAACTTTAGAAGGATTATTTGGTGGAGTTTTAATAATAGGATTGACAGTGGATTCCAATGAAGTAGAAGGTTCAATCTTATTTCGATACGGGAGTCCAAGCCGATGCCAAAAGGTGGCCATATGAAAGTTAGGTTGGGAGGTGAATTATAAACTTTGAACTAGCTGGGAGAAGGGTTTATAAATAGGAATTATTCATTGATTGTTAGATTCAAAGTGTAAACCCTTTGGGGATGAAGAAGGAGTGGTTTCAATATTGTTATCCTTGATGAAAGGTTCTTAAGGAAATGATTGGGTAGATAGGGGTATTGTCTCTTGGGAAATGGCTCTCAAGGAAGGTACCAATGATTTTGAAATTGGTGTGGTAAGGATAATGGTTTCAAGTGGAAGGATTAGTTTAGCTTCCTCCTTGGTTTGGTTATCTAAAGGGATAAGTGGTTTTCCAAGTTGGATTGGAGGAGTGAATGAAATGGTCAATGGAGAAACCATCTCCTTGGGTGTTTCCACCATAGGAGGGGTGGGTGAAACCATGTTTTTATTCAAGGAAATGGAAGGGATAGTTAATTCCTTCATTTGGAAATTTGAATGGATTAGTGGCAGGTGGTTTTCCTTGATTTGGGTGATAGGGGTAATAACTTCAAGAGTGGGCACATTACTAATGACATTGATTGCATGTGCCTCATGTGAATTGGAGGATTTGGGTTGGCTTTCATGGTGTTGGGTTGAAGGTGGATGGTTTGGAAATGGTTTTTGGAAAATATGAAGGGATTGGTTTGAAGGAGTATTTAATTTATCAAACAAAAGCTCCCCTTTATCAATTAGGTCTCAGATAATGCTTTTAAAAGTATTGCTTCTATCGGTATCATGTCCAACAACCTGATGATAGTCACAATGATCATTCTCATTGTACCACTTGGGAAGGGGGCAAGAAGTATTAAATTGTTGAAAGGGATTGATGGGTAGAAGTTGGATTAGATTGGCTTTGAGTAGTTTTTCCAACATTGATGAATAAGATTCCCCAATTAGGGTAAATGGTTTTGAAAGAACCCAATTTTGAGTATGGTTTTGGATATTGAAATGTTTTTTGGTTTGAGGTGTTTGGTTGATAGGTGGAGGAGGTGTGGTTTTAAGAATGACTAAATGTGCTGATGATTTTGCTTTAAAATTGGTTGGGTTCATGGTTTTGGTGGAGAATGACTTAGTGGATTTGAAAATAGAATTTTTATTTTGAAGCCTCAACTTCCCTTCATCAATAGCATGATTTTTTAATTTATGGGACATAGTAAAAGCTTCATCAAAGGTCCTAAAGGTTTGGACTTGGAGATTTGGAGCAATGTGTTTATCACAACCCTAGGAAAATAATTTGATTAATTTAGGTTGGGGTAATGGGAAAGTGAGTTGATTAATGAGACCTCTCCATCTAGCAACAAAATCAATAATGGACTCATCTTCAAATTGTTTGATGGAGTATATGTCTATAATGGAAACCTTTTTAGATATGTTTACAAAAAAGTGTTCCAAAAAGGTTTGTGCCAATTGAGAGAAAGAAAAGATAGACTGAGTGGGAAGTGCACTATACCAGTCAAGGGTGGCCTCAAATAATTACATGGGAAAGGTTCAGAGGAGGAGAGCATCATCATAAGTGATCAAATAGCATGCATGTCAGAATGATCTTATGTGTTGTTGAGGGTCGTCTTTACCTTGTAATTTAGAAAATTTGGGCAATTCCCATTGAGAAGGGTAATCATGAATAGGTACAGAGGGGTGAATAGGCTCATTACAAATTTGGTCTTAAGACAAAATATTGGTTGAGTTTGAGATGGATGACTCTAAACTAGTCATTTTGTCCATGAGAATTTTGATTAGATCAGGATGGGGTTGAGAAACCAGATAATTAAGAGATACATTTTTTTGAGGTTGGTTCATGGCAATGTATGAATAGGTATTAGATGGCACCAATGAAGCCACATACTAATAGGTGGTGCCAAGAGGTTGAGATGGTGGCACATAAGAACTACTTGGCATAAACGGTTGGGTGGTCGTCAGTATGTACCTTTACAAGTTAGGGGCATATTGGTAATTTATCATAGGTACTTGTTGAGGAAAAGATGTGGTTGGTTTTCTTGAGGTGGGAGGAAGTTGAGAAGGTTGAGGTTGGGTGGTTATCCTAGTGCTAATTAGAGGAAGGTTTTGATGTATAGATAGCACTAAGATTTGAAGTAGAACTGTGGTTGAAGGATTGGTTACAATTGAAGGGAAGATAGAAGCCAAAGTAGAAGATAATGCCATAGTACATGGGGCATAGGTAACTAATGGTAAGGTTAAACCCCCATGGGGTGTAACTAGTGGTGTTTGGTTGGGTGGTGGAAGGTTGGTTTGGGTTTGGGTGGATGGGATGTTGGAAGAGGTCTAAGTTAATGGCTGGGTTGAAGTGGTTCTTACCATGATGTAGGATGGCATACCAAGAGAAGGTTTGAAAGAAAGAACTGAAGTAGGGGGGTACGATGAGGCAAGGTGTTGAGGTAATGTTGCAAAGTAACTAGATTGTTGTCAAGAAAGGTGATTAAGTCTGGATATCCTTCATATATAGTTGGGATTCTAGAAGGAGATGGTGGTGAAGGATAATGGTGAGGTGAACCATGGGGAGATTTATCCACATCTGAGGTATAATCCATGGATGAAGATGAAGGTGGTGGTTGGTTATTTTGATTTTTCACTTGTTTTTTGGTCAAAAATATATGAAAAATTTGGAATTGGATAACAAACCTTTCACCTCAAATAATGAGCAATCAAAGAAAATCCCAAAGAAAACAAGGCACCCACTAAAAGCACAATTAATCTTGAGATTTATTTTAAATCACTTTTGGCTTATGCCTAAAAGAGTGTGAAATGGGAGTTGGCTTGTGAAATGGGTACTAGAGAGGCCATCTAAGGATGGTTTTGGGTTAAGTTTTAGTGCTCAAATAATCTACACTAGATCAGGTATGTGGCTTGGCACTGGGGGTTTGATCCCCACACTTTACAGACTCAAAGCTGAGCTAGGCCACTTATCCAATAGATACCATTTGTCTAGAGTTTATACTCTGCTAAAGAATGGAGTGGGTCCTCCTTTTGGTGGTGAAATCCAAGTGGGATCACCAGATAGGGTAAGGTGATCCAAAGGGTGATGAAATCCCAATGGGCCTTGTCTCAAGTATGTTTTGATGTGTTCTTTGGTGCAGTGAATTGATAGTGTAACATATGTGTTCTATGATTTATTCATAATGTAGTTAATTATTCTAGGTGAGATAAGCATTAAATAGGCAAATAATGGATGTAATTAATTTTACCCCAAAATAAATTTTTGGTGTCTTTTCATGCAAACAAGGAATAATGCAATGAATGCAAGATGAAAATACAACCTATCCCTAGAATGAAGTTTGCAATTTTTTTTTGAAATTTAAATATTTGTAGAAATTCAAAAAAATGAGATTAACTATTGTAACTGTATGAAATAAATATAACTATGAACCCTTAAAGGGTCCCACCGAGTGTGCCAAAATAATTCCTTACTTTTTCTTGCTTGATTTTTTTAATTTAAAAAGAGGGGAGAAACAAGAGATAAAAGGTATGTACCTGGTAAATGTTGCATTCATTGATGACCAGATGAAGTGAGAACTCCTTTGGCTAGGGAACAATGGCTTGAAAATCACATTAACTTATGAAAAATGGATTAATAGAACGGTAAGGGGCTATCTTGTGGGAAACCAGTCCCAAGAAAGGAATATGCTTCCTTAAAAGGATGTCATCCCTTGTTTAATAATCAAGTTTATTGATAAAAGAGATTTTATAAAATATATATATGGAAATGGTGCCAGATAAATAATATCAAGGATATCTAGTTCATAACATGATTAATATGATCAAAGTAATTATTCTAGAATTCCATAGTTATGTCAAAATCCTCCTAAATTATAGCTATTTTTTCATCGACATCTTCATAATTAGATGTGAAAACCATAGCACACAGAGTTAACTCAAATGCAATATTACTTTGGTCAGTGAAGAAGGGTTGTGGGATAATGGGGAGGTCAAATATGTTGTCAACTTCCTGTGCCAATCTAGGTAAGGTCATTTGCATGCAAGAGATAAAATATAGTCAGGTCCAGAGAGGTCAGAAGAGGGGTTATGCACTAGTTAAAAGGCTAAAGGAGATTTGGTAGGGTACAAGTGGAATCAAAATAACAAATTATTATTTTGGAATGATAGTGACCATGATGGTCAAGGTGACCATCGATGGTTATAGTGATCAGTGATAGTTGGGTGATCAATGGAAGTTGTTATAACGATCGATGGTTATAGTAACTAGCTATAGTTACCTATCAAGGAATTTTCTAAATGAGTTACAAAGGGTATCTAGTGGACAAAAGGGGGTGTTTATGGATAAAAGTGGGTGTCTATGGATGAAAGGGTATTAGGTGGGTATTAGGAGTGGGGAAGAGGGTTCAGACTGACTAATTAAGAGAATAAATGAAGAGTAGAAAATGTTGAAAATAAAACAAAGTACCTTTGTTATGTTAAAGATTTGATAGTTGAGTGTTGAAGAGATTTGAGTAGTGTAATGATACTTTGACTTTTGCAAATCACACAGATAGGGTTTTGGGACGTCAGATGCCTACACAAAGAAAACAAGAGGGCTTAGATATGCAAAAATTTTGATCCATAACTCTCCCAAGAGCCATGTATTTATAGCAAAAACTTTTTAAATGAGGAGGGAAGCTTTGAGGGAATGTTGTTAAGTTGGGAGGATAAAGATGCCCATTTTGAAATAAATAAATCTATGAGATGTGCATGAGAAAATTTCTATTTTTCACGTGCAAGCTCATCCATAGCTAGATGCTTATTTTGTTGTAGGGGTGGAGACCTAACCATCGGCAGTTAGGGTAATCATCGATGATTAGGGTAACCATTAATGGTTGATTCCTTGGTGAAAAAAAGGGTTAAAAAGAGTCAAGGAGAGCATGTTAAAATTTTTGGTAGCTAGGTGTAAAGGGTGAGCTAACTAGCTAGATAGTTAACTAATGGTCAAGAAAAGGTCCAACATGATGTGATACTAAAAATGTTCAAGGGGACATTTTTAGGTGACTACACTAAGGTTTCATCTCTTAGCATTGTGTTCAACCCCTTTCTATGGAGAGTATATAAATTGGGATCCCCTCACTGGGATGATGGTTTGAGTGGTTGAACCATCTCTGTTAGTAGAGGCTAAGCCTGGGATGTTTGAGCATGTTGGATATTACACTACACTGAGTAAGCAATAGATGTAGTGGTTGTAAAAAGGGCAAGACCTTTTTACAACAATCTATATTACATGGACCCAAATGGTGTGTTTCTTCTCTTATTTACTAACATGAAATTTGGTAGACATGGGATCAATCTAGAATGATCAAAAACCAATTACTTTTAGTCAACCCCACATTGCCATACCCTTGCTAGGATTTAGATGATTCTACTTAGTGTATTTTGGTCATTTTTGCTTGGTGTGTTAGACTAAAAATTATATTGTTCAAACCATGTCATTTGATGAGTCATGGGTTTAAATCACTCCACTATTTGTGGAGGCATTATGCCATCTATATGACACTTTGATTTAACTTAGCAAACATTCCCTTTTTGTGTCAAAACATTGGGAGTAGCACTTGATTGAAGAGGGCACCATTACACTACCTAAATCATTTCAAAATCTTATGCCTTTGAACTCTCAAAACATAAACCATTTTGTATATCATCTTTTGATAGTGCTAATGCCATTAGGCTACCCATTTTATTTCAAAAGACTTATCTTGTTTCATCTTGCATCTCCATTATCATTTTTTTGTAATCAATCACTTGAGCCTTATTTAATCTTATATTAACATGGTCATGCTATTCAAATATTTCTAGCTCTTTGTCATCAAATTTATAGTTTATCCTTAATTAAGTCCTTAATTAGCTATTACAAGTTCAAAGTCAAATATTGGTTGATTTCAGTTTAGACCTCAATTCGTGGGGTTGATACCTAGATATTCCTCTTTTGGATTATGTAACTTGGATTAATTAGTCACTCAAATTCAAAAAAATATATTATTTTATGCTTTTATTTTGGTCAAATCATTTTATCTTCAAACATCTCTTGTTTAGCATCTTATACCAATCAGATCATGTTTTATGCCTAGAGTCATGTACCTTGTCTATGTTAAATTATTCTAAGTTTATTAGATAAATAAATCATCCTTTTTAAGTTAAGCTTTTTCCACCATTTGGCCATTAGTCCTTGCATATCCTGTTTGAGCCTAGCTTTTGACTCTACATCTGGACAAAAGACCTAGCAAATTTTCCCTTTAGTAGCTTAAACCTACTTAGAAAAAAATTCAACATTAGAGTTTGGTAGTTTTATTATTAGGTCATTTTTCATGACCTTTTCATGTATAAAACACTTATCATTTATCATTTGATGTTACACTACTTTTATCAAGTCTTTGCATAGACTTTTTGGAGATTCAGCTCCACCTTTGACCAAGTTAGATCACATTTGAACCCTTTATCTTTCCAAAAGGCATACCTTTTCTATAGTTTATAGAACCCTAATCCCTTCTCTTTTTATGAAATATTTTTCATTTAAATTGAACATGGCTCACTATACATGTAGTGGAACTATGTACAATTCAAGATATGGAAATCCTTTCACATAAGGGGACTTTGTGGAAACCCCTACTAAAGACAATGTCATTTGGGAAACAAATATTTATCCACCCCAAAACATTCAACCAGGGGGACAAATTCAAGATCCTTTGGCCAACTATTTGGTTAGTACACCTCCATTTATAGAGAAAGATCAAGAGATAACAACCCAATACTTATATGGCATACCATCGGTTGTAAAAAGTACTCAAAAACAACCTTATCACATCATAACACCATCAACATGTGATCCCAATATAGCCACATAGGTAATTTATGAAAACTTACAAAATCTAGAAAGAGGGCCTTCTAACATGTTTTACAATCAGAGGGATAATGCACAAACAACATTCAATTTAAACCTAAGTGGTGTTAGCACACACACAATCAATCAATAATAAAACATGCCTGCAACTATCACCATTAGTGGTTTTCAAAATTAGGGAGTAGGAGATTTACATCCCAACCTCAACCAACTACTTCTAATCCTCAACCAACTGCTTCTTCAATCACACAACCAACATGATTAAGTAACAAGCCAACAAGTAGTGTTGTACTATAATAAAATATGTCAAATCTTACTCCTCCCCAAATTGTGATGAGTAGTATTCCACAATAGTAGGCATAATCAAGTATCCCAATGCAATAAAGGTAGAACACATTACCACCTCAATAGGGGGTAACTAATGTTCCACCTTGCTAGGTAACAAAAAACATACCTCTTCCCTCATAGGCTAATATACCAATCCAAAGTCAAATTATGTCTAATCAATAGTGTATTCATATTGGCCAATGAAAAGTACCAAATCTCCAATATGCATCCACTTCTCAATAGGTATTAATGAAACAAAGAGGTTCTAATGTTCCTCAAGTACCTTTTAGGTAGCAATTGCCTTTTTTTAGAACATACCACAAGTTTAGAGACAAGGTCTTGGCTCACAAATTCCCACTCAACAAGGTTTGAATAGTCAACAATAAGTCTTTATTCAACCACAACATACACAGTATGGCTATATCCCTCCATCCTAGCCTCAATATCCACAAAACCAATCATACATATCCAACCCCAACTAGAATATCACACCACCATAGGTACAATTTCAATCATTGTACCTTAATCTATTCATGCACATTTTTGGACCATTCCCTAGCCAATCCAAACTACCCCAAAAAATCCCTCCATCATATCCTAGTCTAAGCGATCCACTTGTGAATGCCCAACCATCAACCCAAGACAATATTCCAAAAAAATTCGTTGAGAAAGAATTACAATAAATGAAGGATGCAATTGCCATGATCCAAGCTGAGAAATAGGTTAGAAAGTTCAAATTGGATGATGTGTGTTCATATCATTTTAACATGTATTACTTACAAATTCCATTTCCTCCAATATATGAGCCACCCAAGTTTGACAAGTACAAGGGGAAAGGTGACCCCTAATCACATATGATGGAGTTCTTTGTTACATGTCATCTATTGGCATATAGTGACATTTATTAGTTGTTATTTCCAAGGAGTTTAGCTAGATAGGCCTTGGAATGGTTTTTAAAACTACCAAAGAACTTATTTTTTGACTTTGATAGTCTATTAGATAAGTTTGTAAAACACTTCTCATACAATCTTGAGCATGATATTTCATTGGCCGACTTAATGCAAGCAAAGCAAAAACTAGGTGAAAGCTTCTCAAGTTATCTACAATGATGAAGATCCCTTGCAAGATACTTTACCCATAGCCTACTAGACAAACAATTAGTAGTTGTGTTTACCAAAAATCTACATAGTGAAATATCCTACTATTTGGAGTTAAAATGTGTGCACACATTCAAAGAGATCATCGACAAAGGTTTAATAATCAAAATATCCCTTATTAATAAAAGGATCATAAAAATAAACTCAACCAATCAGAATAATGGTCTAAACCAAAATCAGACCAATAATCAAACCCAAAATCCAAACCAAATGCAATCATTGTAACTGACACAAGTCAATAACAATGATAGGCCAAAATAATTAAACTACAATAAGAATGTTATCAGGAATGGAGTAACAGAGTCATGCCATGTCCAAATGGTGAAAATACCATCTACTCAGCCAGTGCCACTTTTCCATCTTACTTCTACCCAACAACCTCTTCAATAGCCACAGTACACATAACAAGCACAACCTAAGCCATCATAACAAATGCAACAACTGTAGCAGCCTTTGACTTTGCAAAACTCACCTCCATTTAAGGAAAAACCCACCTACTCCTCATCCTTTTACAAATCTTGGAGAACCCATCAAAGTAGTCTTTTGAAATCTCACAATAGGTAACCTAATCAGATACCCTTTTCTAAAAGAGTAATATTATGAGGGTACAGACATGCTAGACTAGTACAAGCTAGAATAATTCTATAAGTTTCATAGGTTTAAAGGCCATAATTTGAAATGTTGTGTGAAAATCAAACATATCATTCAAAATATGTTAGATAATGGTGAGATAACATTGGATAATGGAGCTTCCACATCCAATCAAAACCTTGGAAACTATTAGAACCCATTTCCTTAACATAATAACTAGCCAGTGCAACAACAACATCAACAACAAAGGCTAAATTAGCAAAACTAATAAAGCCAAAATAATGGATAGAACTAAGGATAGAAAAGTGTCCACAACCAACAAACCTACCATGCTATTGTACATGATTGTAACTCAGTTATAGGTCATCTTAGAAGGTAGCATTAACACCATTTCCATCAATATTAGACCAAATTTCAATGAGACATGACCATTGTTAGTCATACTAATTCAATCATTCTAGTAACCCTTCTTTAACCTAAGACTACACACATACAAACCAACAAGCATGGATTCCCATGTTAGGACCTTATAATGATAAATCATCATTCACCCATGACCACACTCAAGTGCATCAGTGACTGAGACTTATCTTATTTGGCCCCCTCCACCATTATTAGTTAACAACAATAGTCCTATGTATAATCCTGATTGTGTAATCACAACTCAATGGTCTAAAATTACCATACCATGCCCAAAACCACCTACCACTTCACCCATCATCCAACCCATTGTTTGGCCTCAGAATAAGACATTTAAAATTATTCAATAAAAGACATTTGATATAGTGGAACAATTAAAAATATGCTATCACAAATATCCATTTTATATTTATTATGCACATCAACAATCCATAATAAAATCTTGAATGAATACTTTATCCAATCCACTATTATGAATGACATGTCCCTTGACCAATTTCAAGCTTTAGTTGGATACCTAGATCCAACCCAATAATTCACATTCAACCAAAGTGATATGTCACCTGTTGACCCACTACATAACAATCCATTATACATTGAAGTATATATAATGTGGCACAAACTGAAACATGTCCTTATAGATAATGAATTAGCTCTAAATATAGTGTCTCTCAAGCTCATCAAGATTTTTGGGTATACAATGACAGATCTCCAAGTATAAATGATTACCATCAAATTGCATGATAATCAAGAGCATAAATCACAGGGCACCATTAGCTTACTAGTTATCATTGGGACCTTGACTCATGATTCCCTTTTCCATGTGTTAGATCTTGATTTTTCATACAATATGCTTCTGGGTAGGCCTTAGTTATATGAGATTTGTGCAGTCCCATTGACATTGCACTAATGTATCAAGTTATCCCATTCAGGGAAGGAGGTTAACATTCTAAGAGATTTGCATCCGTTTTAGCATTGTAAACATCTAGAGGTTGAGTTACAAAGTTACAACTACCATTTCATCATGAATCCATCTAATAAGCAAGATAAGGGGAAGGCAATACTCCTTAAATTTCTAAAGGACAATTGTATTAATCTTAATACCCTTGATTCTCTCAGTTACATGCTACCTCCTAAAGTATCTAATCATTTTACCATCTCGACTCATAGCCCAAGAGAGTACTTGACTCATGATACATTTCATATCATAAAGCTTCCTTAGAACCCAAAAGCCTTTAGAAGACCTATAGCTATGCCATGCATGCACTAGCAAAGAAAGGAAAAGGCTACGTTTATAATCCAAGACCAGTCATTTTCATACCAGATTTTGGCCTAGAACAAGACCCTCTTGAAAGAGATGAGTCATGGTTGTATAATGATAATTTATATAATTGTTACAAGAACCCCAAGTATCCCATTCCCAATCACATCATGGAAAATCAAGATTATGAAAGAAGGGGCCTCAGGCCAAATCTACAGGGAATGTTGGAACCTATTTCTATGACCAAGTACAAAGGACCCTATGGACATGGGTTTAAAATGCTTGGGGGTGACCCCATATACCTTACTTATGTTCCATCACCATCGACTAGTGATGAAGATGCCGACAAAAAAGTAGAGTCTGATCACAGCTTATTTGATGACTTAGCCCAGACCAACCTGTTTGATAATCACACCATTTTCACCCTTCACCCAATCATTCATAACAATCCCATACAATTATATTATCCCCAATTAATAGATTAGGACCAATAAGAGGCACACATACCAATTGATGAGTTTTAAAATGATGAAGCATTCGATGATTTTTAGGCCTTAGGGAAAATGTTTTGTTGGGGGATCATAAATCAGGATACTTAATCAAATTAGATCTTGAAGCCTATTTTGGAGAATGGATAAACACCCTTAGCCAAATTCAAATAAATAAAAAATTGAGGTCTCAAAGTGAAAACCTCTTTGAGGCACTTTTTGACCAGGGAAATAGTAAAGATAAAGGTTAGTCTAGTAGTGAAAACCTATTTTAGGCACCACTAGATGGGGGTATTCAGCCTTCTTCATGTATAGACTAGGAGACCACCAACGATGAACTTGTATACCAGTCTGAATTTAGTATTGAAGAGAATCAATATTTTGAGCAATCATGCAAGAAACTAACAATAATGAATTTCACTATGGATCTAAGTTTAGCCCTGAAGAGCAATAGGATTTTAATCAAATCATTCAAGAAGATGCTAATAACAAACATGATAATAGATTTAAATTCAATCTTGAAAGGTAGGAAGCCTTTGATCATGTCATACAAGAATTTTTTACTATCTTTGGCACATGGCTTGATCTCTCATTAAGAGATTCTGATTCATCATGTCTTGGAGAGCTTGTCAAAGAACCAGTCCTAATAGAGGACTCTAATGTTTCCAATCAGTTCAAATCATTACCAACTATCCTTGATGATGTCTCAACTCTTCTAGTCAAAGATACAATAGAGGCTAACACCAGGTCCCCAAATGACCCAAAGTGGATAAAGCTAGGTGCATCCCTTACTGAGAAGGAACATGAAGTCCTTACATCCCTTTTGAGGGAATTTGTAAATATATTTGCATGGGCATATTCTAACATGCCAGGTTTGGACCCTGCCTTGGTTTTACACCACCTTGTGGTCAATCCTAACATCAAACCAGTAAAACAAAAGTTGCACAAGACACATCTTTCATTTCTATATTAGTGAAGAAAGATTTGGAGAAATTCTTAGAAGCAGGGTGTATTAGACCAATTGACTACTCTGAATGGATTTCCAATGTAGTACATATCAAAAATAAATTAGAGGGAATCAAAATCTATACTAATTTCTATGACATTAACAAAGCATACCCTAAGGATGACTTTCCATTTCCTAACATTGACATGATAGTTGACTCCACAGTGGATTATGAGATGCTTTCACTAATTGATGGCTTCTCAGGTTATAATCAAATTAGAATAGCACAAAACAACATTCACCACTCTATGGAGAACATTCTATTATCAAGTCATGTTTTTTGACCTTAAGAACATAAGGGACACTTATTAAAGAGCCATGATATAATGCATGACAGTATCAAAGACTATGTCGATGACATACTAGGCAAATCCAAAACCAGGTTTGACCATCCAGCTGCATTAAGGAGGATATTTGAATGACTATGGGAATACAAATTTAGGCTCAACCCTAAGAAGTGTGTGTTTGAAGTTACATCAATAAAATTATTGGGATTTATTGTGTCTCACAGGGGCATTAAAGTTGATCCAGCTAAATTAAGAGCTAAAATAGTTCATCATGTTATTTATACTAACATAGGGACTAACACTTATTTGTATCTTTGTTTGTCTTGTTTGTTTTTTTCTTTTATTTATTTGTTTGTTTGTGTGCCTATTTTTTTTCTTTTCGCATTATGGCCTTGATTCAGTCTATGTGTGTTCATTGGGTGATTCCTTTCACATTATTCTTAAATCTATCCATATTCAAATTTCTACATTGTCATCATGGTTTTTATCATTAGTGAAATTATTTTCCATTGAGTATCAGATATCAAGAGTCAGTCCTTATGCATATTTTGGCCAAGCCCCCATGGTGTTATATCATGAGGCCTACCATCAAATGTTATAGAACAAATCATCTTTGAGAGGTCTACAAAATCAATATAGCATCACCATCTCCTCAGCATTGGCATCAGCATAAATCCTAATCCAATCCCAATCATATCCCAAATAGAGTAATTAAGTGATGAAATAATTTCAACCTTTATTAGTTTATATGAGCATCTCCCTACTAGCAAGTTATCCCAATTCATCTTATCCTCTATATCATGTTATCAATCATCATCCATAAATCATGTTTTTCATAATCGAGGTATATGGCATTAGCATTGTACACCATCCCACATGCATTCTCAATGACTATATCACCTTCTAGGGAAAATAATTGTGTTATCACCAATTTCCTTTCTTGTTTATATATCCTAACTAGGGAAGCTCTATCTTCTCAATGATTATATCACCTATTGGGGCAAATCATTATGTTATAATACCACATTACCACTATCAAGGTATAATGCTTATAACTGCCTTTGGGCAAACCATTGTACACCATCTCACTTGCATTTCTTAATGATTTTGCCCAATTTTGGGTGAATCATTGTGTTGTCACCCCATCATATTCATTTGTTCGGTCCCCTCATTTTGCTTCTTTCTTTTGAAGTACCATTTGTCAACCCACTTACCAATAGCTCACTCAAGGGTCAACTACAGTTCAATCATTATCATTACAATCGTAAGCATAAAGAACCATTTTATTCTTTGAAAATACATTACTATGTGCAATGGATTTGCATCAGACTATTAGATAAATTCTTACCAATCATCAACATTTAACCTAAGAATTTCTATTAGTCTCAAATTTAGCTTTATAACCTTGCATTAAATTAATTTATCCTATTAAATCAATTTAACAAGGCAAATACACACATTGAATTAATCAAAATCAAACAAATGACCAAATGCCTAAAAAATTAATTAACTTTCACACCCTAATCAAAATAAATTAGCAATTTAAATCAATTCTAAATCCTAATTGAGTTTACCCATGAGCTAATAAATCAATTACTAAAAAGGAAATTCAAGAGCATCTTAGAACATCCTAGAATACACTCATTACCTTTGTGAGTTGTCACTTTTGGAAAATATGTAAAAGAATATTCTAAGAATATGCCAAAATCAAACATGGTTAGATTTAACCCATTTCAAGGGATTTGAAAGGATATAATAGCAAGCACAGAGCTCTTCATTTAGAGAGCTCAATCAAAGTAGAGTTATAATGCAAAAATAGATTCATGAAGCTAAAAGCCTAGTGTTGTAATACCAAAACTGAGCCAAAGCCATCTAGTCATTAAATCAATCAAGCCATAAATCAAGCCAAGCATTCAATAATGGTTCATAGAGGAGATAATGTTATCCATATGTCATTGATGAAATATTTCATAAATTGAGCAAGCCAACCGAATTACCATTTGGAGCTATCAAAGATTAGGTAAGGAATTTGGGTTTTTATATTTATATTTCTCATTTGCTTCCATGTTTTTTTGAATTATCATTTGGATTATTCATTATTCTCCCCCCATGATCAGGCCTAAACTAGTTTAGATTGTTAGTGAGTTCATTTTTCATTATTTTTGAGACTAACTCTATACTAACCTCCTCTTTTGAGTTAAAATTCTAGATCAAAAACCCCAAATGGACCTAATGAAGATACTTATGGACAAGATGACCACCTTGGAGTCATCTATTTTGGGTTCTCACAACATCTTGTCATAGGACCAAATCTTTAATGAGCCCATCCATCCATATCCTCCCCAATGGAAACTTCCCAAGTTCTCTAAATTTCAAAGGAGGATTCCCAATAACACCTTAGGGATTTTAGGCATGCTTGTTAACTCATCACTTATGATGATTCCCTTCTTCTCTACACCTTCCCCATGTCTCTATTTGATTTTCCCTTAGTTGTATAGTGACATACCCAAGCACTCCCTTTTCTCCTTCACCCAACTGGCTCAGACCTTCTTGGACCATTTTTCAATCAATATCTCTAAGAAAGTTTTTATCACCAATATC
Organism: Torreya grandis; assembly: GCA_037957365.1. NCBI lineage: Eukaryota > Viridiplantae > Streptophyta > Pinopsida > Cupressales > Taxaceae > Torreya > Torreya grandis. The sequence continues at coordinate 337,816 of JARHVA010000194.1, forward strand.
GACTCTATTTGACAATTTAAAGATGAATCCATTGCCAATTTTATGGCTCATTGGAGGATCCTAATTAACTATATTTCATTTTCTTTACCTTAACTTGAACTCATAGAGTTCTTTCCTTAGGTATGTGCCAAGCATATCTCTTCTACACTGCATGTCCAAAGCTTCCAAACCTTCGATGAAGCTTTTACCATGGTGTGTAAGTTAGAAAACCAAGCCATTGATGAAGGAAAGCTAAAGCTCAAAAACAAGAATTCAACCTATAAAACCAATGAGGCTTATTCTTCCAAATCAAGTAACCCATCCAATACCAACACCAAGATCAAGGGAACCATGAATGTGATTGTCTTAAAATCTGCCCCTCTACCTTCCATCAACAAATCTAATTCCTCTGGTTCTTCAAAGAAAAACACAAAGAACCAAAACCATATCAACTTGAAGTAATTTACTCCACTCAAATAATATTATGCTTCAATCTTGGAGAAGTTATTGAAATCTAACATCATTCAACTTCTTCCTATCAAGCCACCCTAGCAATTTGACTTTTCTCATCCCACACCTAGTTGTTATAATGAAAATAATCTATGTGCCTTCCACTGAGTGATAAGGCATGATGTCAATAGGTACAACACCTTCAAGAGTATTGTCTAATCCCTCATTGACAAGGGGGAGCTCGCATTGGACAACCCCAATGTACCAACAAACCAAGCCCTTGATATATTTAGGGAACCTTTCCCAAACCATGATCCTACCAAGAATAAGAGAACACGATAGAATGCTCTCATGATACCCATACTATTAACATAGTTCTTGACACACTCACTGCTAGAGAACCTACTAACCAAGCTATTGGTCCCTCACCCTCTCTACTTATTGAGGTAGTGGAGTTACCTTCTCCTCTTTTGGAAACCCAAACTAAGGAATCACCCCTTTCTCCTCTTCCACTTATCGATCTAGTGGATCCATCCACCTCTCCTTTGACTGAGATACCAGACCAAACACCCATCTTACCTTCCCTGTCAACTACCAAGCAACTTACCCCTCCCACAAAAATCATTCTTGAGGAGTAAATCCTCATGTCTACTCCTCCCATAGAGGATTCACCCATCCAAGCCTCATATCCTTTATTTGAGGAAGAAGATGAGGTTACCCTCTCTATGTCTCAACCTATGGGCTTATCTTTTAGGTCCACTATCTAGGGAATAAAACTAGCTTATAAACCATTCTCTAGGTTAGTATAGAAATTGGAGTTCATCTCCAACCCTTACATGGATTAAAATACCTTATGGAAGCAATTAGGCCTACCTTATATCATTAGGCAAGAACCTTCAACCATACCCCTAGTAAACTAACTCACCACTTCCACTATTCAAACTCTTACCCTATCAGCCAAACCCATAACAACTCCTATTGATCGAATAATTCCTACACCATCTGAATCACCTAAACCTCAAATGACCAAATTACCTTCTCAAGCCAAATCAATCAAGAACCTTGAAACCCTCCCCAAGTAGATTCTTAACCACCCATCTATGAAGGTGGCGCTTACCTTATCTAAACCAATGACCAAACATCAAACCAAAATAACCAAAGAGGTCAAACCACCCAAAGGCCCAAATTTTGCCTCCTTCAACCTTGCCTTCCATTTTGGGACCTCCTCCCTCTACCTTGAGCATAAATCCCATTCTCTCTACCAAGACTCCACCACCTCTCTTGGTTACACCTTTGCAGTTGATTTCCAATACACCTCTTTTCACCACACCAATAGTACCCAAACTACCTACCTTGCGATCTTCTACCGCTAGCTCATCAACCTCTTTTCATAAACTAAGCTCATCAACCAAGTGCACCACCCTACCCAAAACACCTACCACCAAACTTATCCCCAAAAAACCTCCTAATTTAGCTAGTAAATCAAAGACCATTACACCCTTACCACATTTGGCTGAATCTTATTAAACCATTTTTCATAGGTTATTGGAAACTTGTTGCTTAGCTTTACCGCCCATCAGGTCCTTTGGCCCCCTAACTTTAAAACCCATCTAGTACAATGTTCACCATATGTGTGTTTATCATAGAATATTGGGCCATGACATAGATAATTGCAAATCTCTCCAAACCATCATCCACCAGCTTTACAATGAGGATGGCTTGTTATCAAATGAACCTTATATAAGTCCCATACCAATCCAACCAACAACCATACCTACCCAATGCTTACCTACTCCTCTTCTCTCACCTCAGAGTGAAGATGAGTCTAACCAATCTATCCCATACAAATATAACCAACAATTATACCTACCCAATGCTTACCTATTCCTCTACTCTTACCTCAAAGTGAAGATGAGTCTAACCAATCTAATGCCTCAACCTCTCCTCTAATTCATACCATCAACATGGTCATTATATCATAATAAAAGGACAAGGGGAAACCTAAAGTGTCCATCCCACGGATGTATCCATCTTCAACCTCCCAACCAACTCACACCCAACCATCTCCATCTTCAACCAAACCCAAGGTAGTCATTTTAGGTGCCTCCCAATCCAACCCCTCAAAGTCCATCAGGAGAGTTATCATCAAACAACTTCACTAGACCCTGACAAAGATGAGATTGTATGATTTGATCTCTACCTCTCCCCATCACCGTCAAGCACTAATAGAGACTTTATAATCCATTAAGGTTCAACTTGAATACCCTTAACCTATAGCATCTTTTGTCAGTGCCCTTCAAATTTCTAACCTTGTTACCTTCAAGGATTCAGAGATACCTTCTATCCATCTTGAATATCTAGATCCCCCTCTCTTTATTACCATATACATCAACCAAACATGTATTAAATGAGTCATTATTGATTGGGGAACTAACATTAACATCATCTCCTCTCATGCCTATAACCAACTCAAATTGTTGGATAATGTCATGTCAAAATCTTCAGTCATCCTTTGTTCCTTCAATGATACCATAGCCACCACCTTGGGATTGATTATCCTTCATATTTGTGTAGGACTTCGCACGCTCCCTAAACTTTTCTATGTAGTATAAGGTAAATTCTAATATAATTTTTTACTAGGACAACCCTGGATCCACTCCATGGGTTGCATTTCCTCTACCCTCCACTATTGTATTAAGTTTGAATAGGAAGTCTAGGTCATTACCATCCAAGCTAACCCAAGTCCTTTTTCAACATGCAACATGACCTATCACCCAAATGATGTCCTCGTACCCCCAATCCAACACATCCTCAACATCTAAAACCTAACCTTCATCTATCAAAGTAGATGTCATTCCCCCTTCTCCTGATGAGGCAATCACTATTTCCTCCATCCTAACACACCAAATCCATACCATGAACCCTTTAGAATCAATGTTATATCACCTTTCATTAGAGGAGTATCACCTTTTAGCCTTTGACACTTTCCTTGTGCCTCATGAGTATGGGTAACTCACTAACTAGCTGGGATATGACCCCAATGTCAGAACTATCATCCCCTTTAGACCTCCCCACCATTAGACCCATTTTGTCTATGAGGTAATTGACAAACCCCTTTACCCTTCTACCACCTCTCTTTTACCTAGGCCATTTACCCCTAATTTCTCCTACCTAGAAAATTTGAGCTTTGCTAAGACATATCTCCATTAGTGTGCTTGGAGGGGCTTTGGCCTTGGGAAGTACAAAAATGGTCCACATGATCTGGTCGCCATTGAAACTCATAAGCCTCATGAGAAGCATGGTCATGGTTTCATCCTACCTAACAAGAAGTAATCCAAACCACCTACCACCATCATTATGAGGAAGATACCGCTTCCTCACTGACCTCTTCACCACCTACATGTGAGTATGATGACATCATCCCACCTAAAAATTTTCATAAACATGATCAACCTAGGGCCCCTGACTCATCAGAAGGAAGGGGCAACCATAACTATTCCTTTGATCAATCTTGAGATGATAGGAAAAGACTCTCCTACCATTAACATTATTTGGTACTAGGATGATGATTCTATTCTCAACTACCTTAGTACCTTATAATATTCAATCCATAAATCACTTCCTCTAAAGACTTTGACCATGTTGAATGAATCCACCATAGATATCAACTTGGGCACTCTAGATAACCCCTGCATTTTCAAACTTGGCCAATTGTTGAATACTGATAAACTTTGAGACTTCCCCTCTTTCCTTCAAGACCATAGCATAGCCTTGGCTTGGTCTTATAGTGGCATACATGGGGTTGAACCTATTATTACTACCCATAACATAGTCACTCACCATGATACCAATCCTATCAAGCAAAAACTTTGATGCATGCACCCTTGCATAGACCTTCTCATCAAAGAAAAGATTCAGTGTCTTTTATCTATCAACTTCATTAAACCCATTAACTACCCCTAATGGGTTTCTAAGCCATAGGGGGACTATGTATTTGTGTGGACTTTTGTTACCTTAACCTCACCTACCCTAAAGATAACTTTCCTTTATCGAGCATCGACCAGCTTGTTGATCTTATAGTCAGCCTAAGATGTTATCTCTCATGGATGGGTTCTCAGGCTATAATAAGATCTTAATTGCTCTAAAAAATTATCATAAAACTACTTTTACCACCCCTTAGGTAACCTTTTGCTATATATTCATGCCTTTTAGACTAAAAAACACTAGCACAACTTACCAATGTGCCATGACCTATATCTTTCATGACCTCATCCATAAGATTATATAGGACTATGTGGATGACCTTCTCCAAAAATCTAAACTCTAAAAGGATCATTCAACCATTCTAAAAATCATCTTTGAGAACCTTATATATTATCATATCCATCTTAACCCAAAGAAGTGCATTTTGGGGGTCTTGTTAGGAAAGCTTCTTGGTTTCATTGTCTCCCTTTACGAAATTGAAGTTGATCCCACCAAGATCAAACAATCCTAGACATGCTTCCTTCAAAAAACCTTAAGTAACTTTGTAGTTTGCAGGGTAAGCTTCAATCCATTCGTCACTTTATATGCCATCTTTTGGATTGATGCCAATACTTCCACCACCTTCTAAAGAAAGATGTCTCTTTTAAGTGGAATAATGATTATCAAAAGGCCTTTGATTCACTCAAAAATTACCTTTTATCTCCACCTATCCTTACCCCTCCCAAATATGACCAACCCTTTTACCTTTATATCTCTACAACTAACCATTCCCTAGGGGAAATGCTAGCTCATCGAGATGAACAACATAGAGAGCAAGCCATGTACTACATTAGTCACACGCTTGTAGATTATGAACTCGATACACCCATTCTAAGAAAATTTATCTAGATTTAGTCTTTGTGGCCACCAAACTTCACCACTACCTTCTTAACCACAAAACCTATGTCATAACCAACACTAACCCACTCAATTACATGCACTCTAAGCCATACCAAAACCAATGTATGACCAAGTGTCTCATGTTCTTAGTAGAATTTGATGTTAAGTTCCTTCAATAGAAGTCAATCAAAGGGTAAGTCATTGCTAAATAATTTTTCAAAACACCATTAGCAGATAATCAACCTCCTTCTCTTAAGTTATTACATGAGTTCATCATGACCCTCTCTCAAATAGACTTCACCTATCATGTCACCATGTTCTTTGATAGATCAAAGTGTCAACATGGTGGGGGAGTTGATATCATCCTTATCCCCTTTAATGTTGAACCTTTCCCTTTATCCTTCAATCTTGATTTTGAATGTACCAATAATATGGTTGAGTACAAATCCCTAGTGATAGGCCTTCAAACTACCTTAGCCCTAGGATTCAAAACAATCAACATCTTTGGTGACTCCTAGCTTATGGTCAATCAAATCAATGGCTCTTAACATTGTAATAATGATGTTTTACAATAGTACAAGCAATTAGTTGATAAACTCTTGGCATCATTTGAACATTACCACATCCAATTAACCCCATAATCTACCAATAATTTTGTCAACACCATGGCTTACCTTGCCTCTCAGATACCATCCACACATTTAGATTCCAAGTTATTTATCATTATCCATAGGCTTACCCAACCTTCCTATGTCAAACCAGATTCTCCCACCATATTTAAAGTGGATGAGACCCAACTTGACCTTTGGTATCAGCAAAACTTTGACTATCTTAACCTTAGCATAGTTCCTTCTAGCCTCTATAGGAATGCTTTAAGAGCATTTATTTAGAGCACCTCACATTATACCATATTAGGAGGTATCCTTTATAAATGTGGCTTTGACAACCTCCTCTTCTATTGCCTACATAGTCATGAAGCCTCTCACGCTATCAAGGAAATGCAAGATGGTATCTATGGGGGTCACTTTAGTGGCCTCACTATGTCTAAGTCCATCCTTCATCTTGGCTATTACTGGCCTACCCATAACTAGGACTATTGTGATTATGTGAAAAAGTGTGTCAAATATCAACAACATGCCAATTTGCATCACATACCTAGCCATAATCTTTATATTTCTAGTGATTTTTAGTTTTTTCACAATGGCATTTAGACCTTATTAGTTAAATTAATCCCTATTCCTCAAAGAGGCATCATTCTATTATCACTACAACTAAATACTTTACCAAGTGAGTAGAGGTTATTTCTCTAGTCTCAACTAAAGCAGAGAAGATTGTCAACTTTATCAACCATCATATCATCTGCCACTTTGGTGTTCCTCATAAGATTATCATTGATAATGGTAAATACTTTAAGAATAATCAAGTCTAGTGTCTATATAACACATTTAGTGTTAAGTTAAGCTTATCCTTGCCCTATCACCCTCAAGCTAATGGATAGGTAGAAGCCTCTAACAAAACTCTTAATAACATGCTAACTAAAATGGTTAATAAACTTGGTTGGGATTGGCATTTTTACATCCCCTTCACCTTATGGGTATATCATTAGGATCCCTATGGGTGCTACCCCTTTATCTCTCATATTTGGAATAGAGGCCATCTTGCCTCTTGAAGTCCAAATCCCATCTCTTCGTACATCTTTACAAGATCTCATTTCTAAGGAAGATTATCATCAACACCATCTATCCCAACTAGAGCTACTCGATGAGCATTGTTTAGTATACCCTACCCACCTTCATGTCTACCAAAATCACATCAAGCATGCTTATAAAAAACACCTTAAAGTGTGAGAATTCAATATTAGAAACCTCATCTTAAATGAAAATCAACATGTCACTAATATGGAGAAAATAAAGTGGGGAAAGTTTGATTTTAATTGGCTTGGACCTTGTATCATAACCCATAAGTATGGATTAGGATATTATTGGTTATCTTCTCTTGAAGGCCACCCATAACTTGAGTCCCTCAATGCTTCACGTCTACATCTGTTCTTTTTTTAAGAAGGATCAATTCCACCTTTTTTCTAACTTAAGTTCATACCTTACTATCCACTAACATTCCATCTCCTTATTTTAGCAGAAAGTGATTAAAAGATGAATCATGTGATTATCCATAATAATAATATCCAAATCTTGAACAATAGATACCATAGCTCTACCCATGGCATGGTTCTCATTGTACTTTCCATGCCTTCATGGGATAGATTCTCATGGTCATTATCACCTAAGCCTATTTACACCTAATCAATATTCTTGTGATTCTAATTTTGCATTCATAAAGGTGAACTACTAATCTATCCTAAGCAAGTCTATGTCAAGAAAAATCAAAGAAAAAAAAGAGTCAAAATTTCCTATCATTAGCAATCATGGGTCATTCCTAGCATTCACAGACTGCTCCCTTGAAGGACAACTATTGAAAACATTATTTGAAATTTTAAAAATATAAGGTAGACTAATCCCTTGAAGGATAGCTATCGAAAGGCATTAAGCAAAGTGCATAAACTTATACCACTCCCTTGAAATATGGTTGAGTAAAGCATTTATCAAAAGCATAAGCATTTTCTTAGAAGTTGCTTACATCGATCAGCTTCCTATATACAATAATAAATAAAAATACCCATTATCATAATAAAAAAAATCAAATTAATATCAAAATCCATAATCAGCTCTTAAACAACATCATAAGTTGGAAGTTACAATTATCTTTCACAACTAGACTTCTTGCATCGATTAGTCTACACAGCATGGCATTAAATTATTTATATTGACTCTTTAGACACCTACAAAAGAGGCATGCTAGTCTCATAAAAAGGTTACATTTTTTGCACATCTCCCCTTTACACTATATGCAAAGTATTTTTGAGCTTACTTGACATTATTTGGTCAAGATGCCTTCTTAACCAACTAATGAACACTAATGCAAAGCATTCAAAGGACTTATATTCATCAAGCCAATCTAACTTTAGTTTTGTTCTAGTCCTTGTAAAAGAATAAACATCATTCCATCTTCTTATCCTATTATGATTAGTTAATATTTTCATTACAACATTTGTCTCTTGATTATATCCTTTATTCCACCATCTAGTGTTGTTAATTAAGCTACCTTATGAATTTTATATTAAAACAAATTAATAACAAGCATAGACAAAGCCATAATCATAACCATACCAAGCATGATAATATCACAACATCCATCAGAATTTAAAGTAATCAACTATTTTCCACCACATGTCTAAAGCCTAAAATAATGCAGTATATACTCATTAAGATTTAGCATGTCATAAGCATCCATAAATCAAAACCATCTCATGCCTAGCTAATCATATATTAATGTCTACACAACCATCACATAATCATAATCTATAAGAAATAAACATCAACATAAAACCATAAAACCATGAACATGAGCATAAAGAATGATCATATATAAACTCATGAGTCAAATAATCACATTAATGTGTACATGTAGATAGACAAGACTCTCTCTCAAAAATATACATCTTACCACATTGACTTGTAATCCATTATCAAAATGATCTAAAAAATATCATAATCTAGCTATATTAATGCCCCATGGTCACCACTACCTCCTAAAACACCACTAGATCCTAGTGCTTTCCCACCTACTATACCTATCGATCTACCACCAATCCCTATCTTTATAGATACATACCCTACCCACTGATTTGGGATCACCAAAACTACCCAACCTACTAAACTAGCTCTATATTCACCCCATTAGAGCTCCTGGGGACACTATGTCAAAACTATGGCCTCATAGTATCGTAGTTCCTTAGCTATATCTAGGTATAATGACATGGGGGTAAAACTTAGTGGCCCTATCTATGCCACTACTGCTCTTCCTTCTCTCTACCTCAAAGAGTCCCTCTCTTGGGTTACCAAGCCTAAATAGGTCCTTACCTAATCCTTCTCACCTGTGATGGTATCAAGTTAACCTTATAAGGTAGTAACCTAAGCCTATAGCATAACAATCTAGCCCTATAATGTGACCACCTACCCCTATAATACCTTTACCCATCCCTATGCAGTAGCTAAAGTCACTCCTACTTATCCATCATGGCCAATTAGATCCATAGCCATAAGCCTCACACCTCCATCATCCCCACCAATATTGTTAGCTACATATATGGGCTAGTACCATGTCATGTAGCCATCTATAACCTTGGTATCATTTATTGGTGCCCTAGCTAGTAGTTCTTCATACTCTAACAAAGTAGTCACATGATGTGGTTCTAGTAATAGCATATCTAAATCCTCTCTCTTATACCTAGGGAATGGGCCTAAGATCCCCTATACTAGGATGAATTATCAGTGTACCCTATCGAATATAATCATCTCCACCTCCCCATCTCGCCTACTAAGTATCCATTTATAACTCTATAGTAAGAGTGTCTACCTCATGTAACTTAGTCATACTATAAACTATATGTATGGCCTCCAAGTGATGTCTCCTATCACTAGTGCACCTAGTGCATCCTTAAACCACTCCACATCATGAGTACCACCTCGTATACCTGATGTAGCAAAGTCACCCCTCCACTACATAAATATAATAGGGAAGTCAATCTATGTAAAACTTGCCCATGACAATCTGACTGGCCTAAGCCCCTGAATGTGTTCATAGGCCTAGCAATACAGAAATAGGCTAACACTAATGCCATATCTCTTATGGGCCCTAAACCCCCATATCTCCTTGTATATTTTTACAATTAAAATATACACCTAACCAAATACCATCCAAACTATAAATATCTCAACCAATAACCTAGTATCAAGTAGGGGAACCTCCCACTGCTCGAATCAGGGAGCCCAAAACATGTAATAACAATCATGAACATGGTCATGAGTCTCCTCTCATATTGATCCCTCTTATACAAAGAACTATACTTGAACCCCCAACATACCATCTAACTTGATCACTCTCATCTCCATATAATAGCTTGATATGATCATCCTGCTCCTCTCACTCTATGTGGTATATCATATCACCACAAAGTAGAAGTCAAGTAATAATATGTACCTCCTCAAGAAAGATAGTCATCTTACTGATCAATAATAGGAAGGTGTTCATAGTGGGATCCCATCTCTTGATGAGTGCTATGACCATGGATGCATCTCAAGTCACATGCTAATAGTACCTCATCGCTCCTAACCCCACCTATTTTATGTGGGCCTAGTCAACTAGGATCATTCCTTGCTAGATCTCAGTGAAGATACATGACACTTGGTCATGCATCTATATCTTCTCCTTGACCTATACCAAAATGGAAACATGACTTAATCACCTACACCAATATCATCTACCCTAAACCTTTATATGAATGACCTATTCCCTTAACTATCCTACCCATCTACCCAAAAGGTTTGCCTTCTAAACCTACCCCACCAACCTTTACCTAACACATACACCATTTCATTTGCCTTAAATTTTTAACCACTTATCATACAAAAAACAAGATTCTCTACCCTAGTTGAATATCAATGGTCATGATGGTTGTCGATAGTTAGACACCCATGTTTTCTAGGGTATTGACCATCGATGGTCAGAGCTGACCATTGATGGTCACTATGGGTGTTTTAAATTTGCAATATCCAAACTTATCATACCTCAAAACTACCCAACATACATTCAAAACAACTAAATTTGTTAACCTAACCCAATTTACCTCCCACCCCCAACAATTCTTTATTTTACCTATAATTTCATCTATAACCTACCCAAACCCTACCTAGGGCTTTCATAAGCAACTAACCCCTTAACTATTTATAAAATCAATCTTAGTTATTAATTTAAAAAATACCCCTACCTCATTTCAAGACCACTATTTTGGAGTTATACATAGACTTGCCCATCCTCATCTATGCTTGTGTTCCCCAACATCTTGAAGGGTCCCCTCAATCTACCTTAGAAACTAGCCAACTTTTACCCACTAGAAAATAAGCCATCAACACTCACATTCACCATAAAATTCCAAATACCAAAGCACAAAATCAATCAAGGAAATGTAGTAAATAAGTGAAAAGTGATTCACTTTTCACCACCATATTTTTATGGTATTTATCTTAATCTTTGATGGTCAGGGTGACCATCTATGGTTGCCTTTAAGTACCCTAACTATTGATGGTCAGGATACCTAACTTTTTGCTTTACCCTTAGCAAGCACCTCCTTTGGCACTACCAACCCATTTTACCCACCTATGGATTCTACCTTCTCCACCCACCCTGATCACCTCATTGTTGGTCCATTTTGACCCAACTAGTGCATGTTTTGTGATATTTTTTGCCTAGTCCTTTGACTGTAGTGATAACATTTCAATGTTGACCCTTTTTTCACTTGTACAACCTCATTCTTACCTAACCTTCTTGTGTATTTTTTGGAGCACTTCCTTCCTTGGATACCCATGGAAACACTAACCTTGTCTAGGAGACTAATAGGTGTACCCAATCACCATGCCTAAATATGATCACATGATACACTGGTCACTTATCTTTCTAGGATCGACCTTTATTGTTATCAACTATGGAAACCTAGTCTTTGTGTGATCACACCTTTTTGTCACATTTTGTGTGCCTATTTGTGCTTTACTTCCCAACCTATCATCCACCTTCATCATCATCTTCACCCACCTTGTCAAAATCATTACTGATTTGGTTTTACCTCATCATCTCTTAGTTTGAGAGGGAACACCTCCTTCTATACTCAAGTTAATCATCAGACCTTTGACCCACATCAATTTTTGTTTTGAATCTTGTTGATTCAAGATACATAATAAAAAGGCGTAAAATGTAGACACCAAAAATCCACACATTATGATTCTAAATGTCATAATTTCACTAATCCATCTTAAAACCCCCATGGGACCATTCGACCCTCTAACCCCTACCCTAACCTAACCCATAGTCAATTTAACTTAACTAGATTAACCTAACCTTTACCCATTTTTAACCCTTCACCCTCGACCACTGATGGTTAGGTTGACCACTGACGGTCACCTTGACCATCGATGGTTAGGGTCCACATCCTCAGTCACTAACATATAGACTCACACTCCTTGCTTTTCTAAAAATAAATCATCTAAATTTTGTTATAAATCATTGCATGGATGAGTTAAATTTGGAAGGCCCAATTCACGTGTTGTTACAACTCTCCTACCTTGCCTATAAGAGAGAGTAGCAAAAAGGTAAAATCCATCAAAAAAATCTACAATCTAAAATTATTATCAAGAGATTATGAATCTATAATTCTATTTTTTATAGGTAAATCATCAATAGTAACCCAATAAACTAGATACCATGTCAAATATCTAATTTACCATCGTAGCTTTACCAAAAGCACCAAGTACCGTTACTTTGTCAAAATCATGCCAAACTCCACCAACAAGCCAAATACCTCAATCAATCACCTGATCAACCTTCTATAAGGTAAGTATTTGATTTTAAATATTTAATTACTTTATTTTTTTTTCATTCAGCCCAGCACCTACCCAACCCCTAACATCTCACTTTGAGATCTCATCAATTAGTCTTTTTTTTACCTACCCATATCCTTACATAGTAACCATCGATGGTTGCCTTAACCATCGATGGTCTGTTCAATTGTTGATGGTCACCTTGATTGCCGACAATCACCTTCACCGTTGATGGTCAACCCAGCCACTAATGGTCACTATGGTAGTGAAAACTAAAAAGTTAATTTCACCTACCTACACCCAATCAAATCTGATTTTCTATGTCCCTACTTTTTCATAGACCCCTTTCTAATTTTCTAAAGTAGACCCCAACCATTTGGCACTAATATTAATTAATTTATCACTAATTTAATCATTTCTAGTCTACTTTCCTAGCAAGCATTCTTGTATTCAGTTTTAGTACCTCTTAATTCATTGATATAATTACCTTTTTTGTTTATAAACTTAATTATTTAAAATGTATGGATTGATAGGCCCCAAAAAATCCATTGCTTCTGGGATCTAGATATCATTAGGCAATCCACCTAGCAATATATCTAACAAATAAGTTTGTTTTAGTTCTTTCTTATCTACAGGTCATCCTCCCAAGCCAAAGAGGAGTTCTTCACAATCTTTTGATTCAATGCATGCACAATCAAATAGGTTTTTCAACTATACCCATACTTAGTTTCTTCTTTTCTTTTGTCAAATAATAAGAAAGAAATTCATAAAAATAATACTTGTGTCATGGATGTATGTATGTGGTTATTTTCATTCTAACATGTGTTTTTGTTTTAATGTATATGTTATTGGAAAATGTATGTTGTTTGATTTATTTTATAGCATTATGTGAGACATGTGCATAGTTAAAAAGAAAACATGAGATTTTAAAAACTAGGTAAATAATTATAAAATTTAATACACACTAAATCATGATGGGAAATGTGTAAAACAAAAGATGAAAATATAGCAATAATGTCAAATGTTTGTGATAATAAAATAAAAACATACCAAATTGAAAAAAGATAAACCATACTAAATCAAGATGGGAAGTATGAAAAAATTATAATAAAATGGAAAACATTGTTAAGTTAAAAAGGAATCATAATTTCACCAAGTCAAAAAAAAAACATACTAAATCAAGATGGGAAGTATGAAAAAAATGTAATAAAATGGAAAATGTGTAAATCAAGTGTTTGAAAAGGAATCATACCAAATCAAAACAAGATAGATCATACTAAATCAAAATGGGAAGAATGAAAAAATTGTAATAAAATGGAAGATATGTGATATCAAAAATGTTTGAAAAGTAATCACACCAAATCAAAAAAAGATAAATCATACTAAATCAAGATGGGAAGTATGAAAAAATTGTAATAAAATGGAAATTATGTGAAATGAAAAACAAACTTAACAAACAAAATTTGATAGTTATTTGTGTGACGAATGGTATAGAAGTTTTAGGAATATTTTGTGAGGAATACCTAGTCCTATCCATGGTCTTATATTGAAACTCACAAAGGGAACACCATTGAGGTGGAAATAAGGAATATGATTATAATGGAATAAGGATGAATTTGTGAGGACTGTCTGATCCTATCCAAGGTCTTATACTATAACTCACAAATGGAATAACTCTAGGAGTATGATACATTAACAAAGCATATTCATTAAGGATGTATATTGGGATTGTCTTAGTGAATGAAGAAAATGGAATAATAATGACATAGGTGTTTATAATGAAACCTTGGTATACTTGAGGCATATTAAGAATATAAGAATTATATGAATGCACTAATAGGTTAGTGACCCTCGAATGAAAAATATATTTGTTCATTATAGACATAAAAATATATGAGAAAATAAGTGGAGTACTAAGATCAAGTCATGAATTTTATATATACAAGAAAATTAAAATGGACCTACCTTCCCACAATGTGTACCCCATTCCTTAGGACCCCTTACAGAGCCATCAATTTGTTATAAATATTAGGTACCTGTATGAGAAAGTAGTTAGTATTATATATAATTTTGAATTCCCCTATCCCAATATATCAGCCTATCGTATGCCAATGGACCTCGACTCTAGGATGAGATCAACTGTGGAGTTTGAGTTTAGATTAGGGATAGGAGATGTGCTATGAATCATGTCTTTTGGTATGATTTTGATTTTTTCCTTTTGATCATTAACTTTTATTTAAAATTATTTGGATTTTAACTTTTTATGGCTTTTGTAGATAACCAAACATGAATGACAACAATGACACACACAGATTATCTTTGGGTTTTGGTTATAGAAAGAAATATATCTAGAGAGATGATTGACTCAAGAATTTGGCTTTCCTATAAGCTAGTATGTGATCTCAAATCTCAATCGTGTGTGTGTTTAACATGAGAAGGTAAATAAAGGGGATAGATGAAGATCAAAAGAGATATGTTTATAATGTGATACAATGAGAATTATGCTTGTTAACTGATCATATGATAAAGATAGGATATTATGGGGATGTGGGTTTAATAACCAAGTCAAAATAACAAATATCTTTATTTTAATTGAAGATAAAAATAATCATAAAAGCATAAAGAGAGAAAGAGAAATCCAGGTGAAAATAATTATAAGCCATGAATATAAGTTGGTAAAAAAATCCATATAAGAGATCTTAAAATAAATATGTATATAAATGAGACCTAATGAAAATGAAAATCAACATATATAATATATAAATAATAATAAATCAAGGCCAAATCATGTAATAATGTGTTAAAACACCATGATGTATTCATAATTACTGATAAATATGACTATAAATACCATCCATAACATATGATATATCCTTATATAGTTGAATTCTGACATTAATCAAAGTCTCATCTATCTTTGTAGAAAGTCATGAGAAGACTTCTTTTCATATATCTCTACATAAAAACTAGGTGTAGGAGAAGAATGATGATGATCATGAGGAACCTCCTGTGTGGGATACTCAATGCTAAGAATGTAACAAGTTTCATAAAATCTATGAGGAGATGTAGGCAATGGGGAAAGAGAATCTTGGTCCCATGGATGAATAGGGGAGGGAGGTTAAGCCAGTGAAGGTGTATGCAATGGAATATCCTAAAGATGCTATAATTAGGTAAGTAAAGGTATATATTTTTAAATTGTTTCCCTTCAATTATCTTATTTGCTTTGTATTGTAATTTATTTATCTTAGCATTATTTATTACTATGTCTTTTTTTGAAGCACCATCCTATATTATACTTGCATGACACATGATGAGCTTCAAATGGGGCATATGTGTACACACAATATTTTTAAACTTTATTAATTATTGATGTCTTCTCTCTTGTAGGAACCCTTTGATTCTTAACCTCTTTGAGTTCATGCCTTAAAGGGTACACTGGGAAAGGGGTGGGTAGGCCTTTAGTGCTTTGTAATATTTATGTTCCTTATAAATCCACCTAAAACTAATACAAACCCATCCTATATGTTTCCTTAATCTTTGACACATCCCTTACACTCTTCTCCAAATAATTTATCACCTCAAATAGCCCCTACCTAAGCTAAACCCCCCTTTTACCACCTTACTGAATGTAGTCAATTGGGTCAACTTAGTTCTATGAATTGAACATTCTATGGGACTAAGTTAGCCTAGTTGACTTAGTCTAGGACCTAACCGGTCTTTTTCCTAACTAATTAGGTTGACTGGGCCAACTGCATCAACTAAATTTTTAGAAGGTCTTAGGGTCAAATTAGGCTATATATACATGTATTTCATCCCATTTTAATAGAAATAATCATTAAATTATGCCTCTTTATCTACTTTTCTACCATTCTACTGGAGGATTCATTACTTAGGGTTTCATAATTCTTAGATAAGAATCTTATCTTATGGAAGTGTCTTGGATGTATAGGATAAGTCTTGTAGACTAGAGATGACCTATCCTTATGATCCTCATAAACCACAATAACCTCTTGCAAAACACAATTGGCAAAGGGAGATATTATGACTTGATGGGTTTGTCTTCAAGGTAAGTATTCACTCTTCTATTTTAGTAGATAGATTTGCATGTATAATGTCTAATGAATGTATTGTCTTTCCTTGCTTAGGATTACCTTTACATTAACTTAAGTAGAGTTATTCTTTGCATGTTTATTGTTTATGTTTATCCCCTATTTGTTCCACAAGCTTTAGTGAGCACTAGATTATATTTACTTTACTTTATTATTGCATTAAATTATCAAGACCTAGCTAGGGGTATTGTGTGGTGTTGTTTGACTAAAGGCTTTAAAACCCTCTCTATCCATATTATATGATAAGAGATCCCTTAGGTAGGTTTATAGGATCCATATTGGTCATGACCCTAATTAATTAAGTATAGTTAGATAATTTATCTCATTCAAGCTAGGATTTATTTGTAGATCATCTTCACTTTGTCTTGCATACACACATTGTATGCCATTTGCACTTCTGGATCCTTCTTTGAATGATATTGAAAAGGATTATTAAATATTTTTTATTTTTGGTGATCACCAGGTTATGAAAGTGATTCCTTTATAGGATCATCAAATTTAGTTTTTTGGTCATTGATAAGGTATTGGATATTATGCTTCAAGGTAAAACATTTATTTTTAGAACGTACAAGGCCTTGGTGATAGTCATAATAAGCATTCACATCATACCATTTAGGTAGAGGTCTACTCATATCAACTTCTATAAGATGAGGGAGAAATATAAGATGCCACTCTACAAGCCACATGAGTAATGAAGTGAGAGACTTTGGTAAGCATGAAAATTATATTTGTAGTGCATTGGATAACACAAGTCGATTAGGTGGTTGTGATACCACATTAACAATGGTGGTTGTCTCCTTTTTAGGATTAGAAGGTTTGACCTTATAAATTGATGTAGTTGGCATATTTTTTACATACTTAAACTTATTCAATGAGATAAGTTTCATTTCATAATTGCAAACAACATGGCATAAGTCCTCAAAAATTAAGAATTTTTTTAATACAATGGACTTGTGTAAAGGTAAAAGCAAAATTTTATATAAAATATCTTGAATATCTTTATCTATCATAGGATTGGTCATTTTAGCCATTATTATCTTCCACCTCAAGACATACTCATTAATAGGTTCATTAGTTTCTTATTTGAGCTTTGTAATTTGGGCATAGGAAGCCATTTTGATAATGTTAATAGAGAAGTGTGACAAATTTTGATCCACAAGGGGTTTGAATGCCTTTACCAATTGAAGAGAAAAATCATAGAACCACCTTAAATCCTAATCCTTAAGGCTCCTTAGAATTAATTTGGTCAAAATTTTATCATTGGAGGCATATCAAGGCATGTTGCATAAAAAGATTGAAGATGTTGTTCAGTATCACCCTTACAATCATAAAATGTGAACTTAGGTGCAACAAAACCTATTGACAAGGGATGTAAATATATCTCTAGTGCAATAGGATTATGTAACCTGTTGACCAATTTTTCCCACAGGCAAAATCGTGGTCAACTCCTCCCCTTGTTATTCAAAAACAATCAATTCCATGTTATACAATTCAATGCCAGTGGTTTTTCATCTAGTTTAGTCATTTGTTTAGCTCCTTAAATTATCGGCACTTGGTTTGTTCTTCCTCAACTTTAGACGGGCCTGGTTCAAGTGGTTCAGAATTTTGGTTCAAAGGTTCATTTTCGAGTTCAATATCTTGGTTCAACAATAGTTGAACCAAACCATTGAACCAATTTTTGGTTTAATGGGCTTGGTTCAAAGCAAAGGTTCATTAGCTTTTGGTTCACTCCCCACTAGTGCGCAATGGTTGAACCTTGAACTGTTGAACCAAATTTTGGTTCAATGGGTTCAGTTTAAGGGTCTGCCCTTAGCCGAAGGGGGGTCTCCAAGTCCAAAGTGCCCTTTCGAAGGGTGGACACTTCAATATTTCAAAAGATTCGAGTGCACTTCAAAATAACAAAGGAATGGTCCAGACAAAATTTTTGTGGACAATCTGTCCACGGAAATGCACAGTCAAAGCTCAAAGCTCAAAGTCAAAAGGCAGAACAATTTCTATGGACAATTTGTCTGCGGGAAATGTCTACAGACAAAAGTCTGAGGAAAGCATTCAAAGGCCCGACAGACCGTTTGAGAGGCAAAGGGATCCACCAAAGTTCCCTGAAGGGTAGGTGCCCTTGCGGGGGACTTTCGGCCAAAAGACAAAGGGGCATTCCGAGGGCCGAAAGGTGTCGGGAAAATTAACAGAGGTAGAAAAGTACCTGAGGAGAAGCCACGTAGCATGGATGACTGATGTAGAAAAGGACTCAAGGATGCCTCAAATGAAGTCAAAATTAGTATAACGGTATAGCCATTGGTTTTCAAACCAATGATGGCCATATGAATGTCAAAATGAACAGAGAGAAATGGTCATTTGTCTTCAAAAGCGAAGGAAGTGCTAGCCATGGAAAGGAGCTCAAAATGTAGCGACCCACCAAGATGTTTGCCCCAGGGGCCAAATGAGTTTGATAAGACAAAATGGACAAAGTGATAAGCAAGGAATGAGTGAGTAGTTAGTCCAACTAGTGCTAATTGAAGAAGTGACTCCAGTAGGTGAAATAGTGCTAGCAAATTGATCATTTGGGATGCAAGCAGCTAGTGAAGCAATTGATTTCTCCATTTTGCATTAAATGAGAAGGCAAACTGTGTAAGTCACCTAAAAGAGAAATGTAAATCTTGAGTAGATAAAGTAGATGGCTCATTAATATTTTGAGTGACTTGTTTCTTTTCATGAAGGGACACGTATGCCACTTGTAAAAGAAGGAGCACCAAATGGGCCTCTTTGCTTCTCATATATATTGCGAACTTGGTCATTTTTGTAATCATATTTTCACAATTTTACAAGGCGTAGCCCTAGCAAAATTTCACCTGAATCAAATAAAATGTAGTTTTTACCTCCATGTGGATAGATATTTTCAGAGTATGTCTTGAGTGTTTGTCTGTGTCCAATCATTATTTCTTGATGCTCTCACAGGTTCAACACCAGCAGACCTGTTATCTACAAGGCACCATTTCTACAGCTAAAAGGAGAAGAGATGTATTTGAGAAGACCAAAACAAAGGAAGTTGCTTATAGTGTGCATTCCATAGTGCCTTGGTGAATCTCTGTTATGTTTTTCCATTATAGCCTCCCTGCCAGTTTCTTGCAATTTGGTCCTTCTGCCAAGTGTGTAGAGTACATATGCATTTGTCTGATTTCAAGAGTGGATGTGTGAAGGTCGACTTATTTTGGTGCATCACCTCTTTAGGGTAGGTTTCTTTTCCTGCAATCTCTCTTCCTTTTTCACCCCCCCCATTATATATATATATATATATATATATATATATATATATATATATATATATATTTGTATTTAGCACTTGGTAAAAAAAACACGATGCATCAAAGGGAGCTAGCCCTTATCTAGAGACTCTTCCCTCCAACTTCACCAGCCCCATAGGTGAGAGGGGAGTTTCCATGTTGCGAGGAGAAGGTAGGAGCTAAGCCTCCTACCAAGGGTGCAATTTTCTTGCATCAACAGTTCTGGCACATCGGTGGGACCAACTGGGATAGGTTTTGTCCAAAGAGTTGAAGAATTTTTGGTGTGTTCTTCAACTAACCAGCCTTTGGAGGTTTCTACATCAAACACTAATGGTGACTCTGAGTTAAATCAATGGTTAAGAAATTCTAGTGCTATACCATCAAGAAACAACATTCTGGTATGTATAATCCCATCGTTCAGAGCCATGGACCCTATTTTCCTTGGCCAGCATGGCTCTAATCCTTGCCAGTCTTATGTTGATCCTTATCAATTTCAATATGGCTAGTCCCAGCCCTTTCATGAGTTATATCAGCCTTATGCCTAGTCTTCTCATTACGTCACTTCTCCCACTCAACCCAGTCTCTTTGCCAATCAACCTATTTCTACCTTCAAGTGATCACTATTAGGATACAAAAAACATGTAATAGATCTTGACACCAGAAGAGGATGTGGCCAAGAAATTCCTAATCATATCATCCATCAAGTGAGGAATGCATTGGTTCAAGTTAAAAAGGAATGGGCTCTTATTGAAAGAGCCAATTGGCACAGGCTTATAGGTGAGATGCTAGATGTGGGTGGCTTGATCACATCTTTGGAGGAGAAGCTGAGTGTTCATGAGAGGCAGCCTTACCAAGTCTATCAACCTACATACTCACTACCCCAAGCATCATATCAGTCATATACGGTGCTTGCTCATAAGCCAAATCAAGCCTGTCAAAGTCCTTTCCCCAATCATGTTGAGGAGAGTTCTAAAATGACAAATCTTATGTTTAAGGCTAATCTTGATAGACAGATCGAATTGGCAAACCTTCAAGTGTAGCAGTCCATTTTGGCAGTGAGGGAAATGGAACCTAAATCTTCGCTACCCTCTCACACTGTGGCCCCATCACCCCCAAAGGAGATGCCCAGTCCAAATTTCTTGAGCTAGAATCAAGTGGTTGAGTCACAGAACAGCAAGGGGGTGAAATACATTATCCAAGAGTGTGAGGTACAAGATGCGGTTAGTCCTTTTCAAGTTCTCCCCACCCTTCTTTAGGAAGCTCCCTGCACTTCATGGCAATCTTCATGCACTCCCCATCTCTATGGTGTTTCCCATGAGCTCAAAGAAGTACAAAATGAGGATAATATAGCTAAGTGGATTGAGGATTTAGAGGCTAAGATGAGACTGCTAGGAGAGAGAGAAATGGAGTTTTCAGACCTTGTAGAGGAGCCAATGCCAAAATAAACCCCTTCCATCAATCCATAAGCTAATTTCAATATTGATGAAATATTGGTAAAATGGAGGAATGAAAATCAAGAAATTTTGGCCCAAGGTCTGCCCCTTCCTATTCTAGAGAAAACTCCCTCTTGTATGCCGAATCCTTTCTATCAGATGGCACTTGCTCATTCTGACTTATCTAATGCATCAATTTACCCTACCCTCAATCTCATTCACCTAGCTTTTTAGCACGCCTCTTCTTAGACAGCTCTTCTTGTACATGAGCATACCCTCCCAAATCCTCCCCAACCTCCTCAAGTCTTTCAACATGATCTCCAAATTCAAAGATGGAAGAAGGAACATCATGAACTAGACCAGAGCCTTGAAGAGGATAAAGTTGTTGCCTATTCATAGAAGCAAGTTTCCAATCCCAAGATCATGAGTTGGAAACAAGCAGTGGAATCTTAGGGCAGAAAGGAAGAAAAAGAGCAAGGTTTTGTGCAAAAACTTGAAGAAGATGGGGCTGCTCCTACTCTCAATGATGATTGTGACTTGTAGGAAAGGCTCTTCCAAGAGAATATAGATAGGCGGATTACATAATTGAAATCCAAAGAGAGATTCCTCATCCAGTGTGTGATGGATGGTTCAGACCCAATAACACATTCCATGTCTAAATACACCCCACCTACACATCCCCAAGAGAACTATCAGGCCATGCCTGATATAGGTGAAGTGCTGACCAAATGGAAAGAGGAGAATCATTTTATTCTAGTTTAGGGACTACCTCCTCTTCCACATGATTTTGTCCATCAGTATTCCAATTCACCCCTTCTCGAGGAGGAACTTGTCTTGAAGGAAGCACGCAAAGAAGAGTGTGCTCAGTTCATGACTTATCAAGAAGACTTCATGAGTATGGATGAGGAGGAGATCACCTTAGCTGAAATGGAGGAGCATGGAAAATCTCTTGTTCATGCTTTGAATGATTTTTTTGAAGTCATCGAGGCAGGCTACACTGTTCTTCAAGGAGGCTACGAGCTGGATAAGAGTGGAGAAGGCAGCATTAGGGTTCTAACAAGCATGCAAAGAGGCTATAGTTTTTCAGATTTACCCCTTTGAGAGGTTGGTGAATCTGAAAATATCTCCTTTAAAGTCGTCAAGGAAGATGGTCATACCATGGAACTTGAGCATAAGGCAGAAGAGAGAAAGTCAGTCAAGGGTGTGTATCAAGGGGCTTATGGTAATGAGCTGACAGTAATCGATTTCTTGATAGGATACACCAACCTAAAGAACCAATAGGAGGCAAGCTTCCAAGAACAAATAGAGTATGCATACTTTGGAAGCATGTTTGAATTTGATCCACTCAGATTCCAGCCAACTCAAGTGACAGGCAATAGGAGTAGGTCACCAACTCTCTTTTTTATTCAGCTACTTGCCTGGCACCATAAGTCTTCTTAATTAGAAGGGGACTTAAGAAATTTTCCTTTCAATCCAGGAGGGAGGCAAACATTCCTAGTTAGCTATATATAATAGTTTGTTTTTAGTTTCTTTTCCTGCTTAACCTAAGTGCAGTTTGCACAAGTAGTGTTTTTTAGCTTGTGTGTTTCCCTTTACGTATGGGTTAAAGCTTCATGTTTGATTCTTGAATCTTTTAGGGCTATTTCTAAATATTTCATAGCTACATCTAACTCCGTGCCCAATGGACTACAAGGCAACTGGCTTCTAAGCATAGCAAGCATGCTTCCCTTGTGAGTCACCAATCTGTTGACCAATTTTGCCCATAGGCAAAATCATGGTCACCTCCTCCCCTTGCTATTCAAAAACAATCAATTATAGGTTATACAATTCAATGCCAGTGGTTTTTTGTCTGGTTCAGTCATTTGTTTAGCCCCTTGATTTATCGGCACTTGGTTTGTTCTTCCTCAACTTCAGACGGGCCTGGTTCAAGTGGTTCAGAATTTTGGTTTAAAGGTTCATTTTTGAGTTCAATATCTTGGTTCAACAATAATTGAACCAAACCATTGAATAGAATTTTTGGTTCAATGGGCTTGGTTCAAAGCAAAGGTTTATCGACTTTTGGTTCACTCCCCACCGGCACGCAATGGTTGAACCTTGAACTGTTGAACCAAATTTTAGTTCAACGGGTTCGGTTCAAGGGTCTGCCCTTAGCTGAAGGGGGGTCTTCAAGTCTAAAGTGCCCTTTCAGAGGGTGGACACTTCAATATTTCAAAATATTTAGGTGCGCTTCAAAATAACAAAGGAATGGGCCGAACAGAATTTCCATAGACAATTTGTCTGTGAAAATGCACAGTCAAAGCTCAAAGCTCAAAGTCAAAAGGCAAAACAATTTCCACAAATAATTTGTCCACGGGAAATGTTCACAGACAAAAGTATGAGGAAAGCATTCAAAGGCCTGGCAGACCATCTGAGAGGCAAAGGGATCCGCTGAAGTTCCTTGAAGGGTAGGTGCCCTTGCGGGGGACTTCTGGCCAAAAGACAAAGGGGCATTCTGAGGGCCGAAAGGTGCTGGGAAAATTAACAGAGGTAGAAAAGTGCTTGAGGAGAAGCAACGTAGCATGGATCTGACTAACATATCAAAGGACCCAAGGACATCTCGAAGGACATCAAAATTAGCAAAATGATATAGCCATTGGTTTTCAAACCAATGACGACCATATGAACGTCAAAATGAACAGAGAGAAATGGCCATTTGTCTTCAAAAGGAAAGGAAGTGCTAGCCATGGAAAGGAGCTCAAAATGTAGTGACCCACTAAGATGTTTGCCCCAGGAGCCGAATGAGTCAGATAAGACAAAATGGACATAGCGACAAGCAAGGAATGAGTGAGCAATTAGTCCAACTGGTGTTAATTGAAGAAGTGACTCCAGTAGGTGAAATAATGCCAGCAAATTGATCATTTGGGATGCAAGCAGCTAGTGAAGCAACTAGTTTCTCCATTTTGCATTAAATGAGAAGGCAAACTGTGTAAGTCACCTAAAAGAGAAATGTAGATCTCGAGCAGACAAAGCAGATGGCTCATTAATATTTTGAGTGACTTGTTTCTTTTCATGAAGGGACATGTATGCCACTTGTAAAAGAAGGAGCACAAAATGGGTCTCTTTGCTTCTCATATATATTGCAAACTTGGTCATTTTTGTAATCATCTTTTCACAATTTTACAAGGCGTAGCCCTAGCAAAATTTCACCTGAATCAAATAAAATGTAGTTTTTACCTCCATGTGGATAGATATTTTCAGAGTATGTCTTGAGTGTTTGTTTGTGTCCAGTCATTATTTCTTGATGCTCTCATAGGTTCAACACTAGTAGACCTATTATCTACAAGGCACCATTTCTACAGTTGAAAGGAGAAGAGTTGTATTTGAGAAGACCAGAATAGAGGAAGTTGCTTATAGTGTGCATTCCACAGTGCCTTGGTGAATCTCTGTTATGTTTTTCCATTATAACCTCCCTGCCAGTTTCTTGCAATTTGGTCCTTCTGCCAAGTGTGTAAAGTATGAAGGTCAACTTATTTTGGTGCATCACCTCTTTAGGGTAGGTTTCTTTTCCTGCAATATCTCTTCCTTTTTCACCCCCCCATTATATATATATATATATATATGTATTTAGCACTTGTTGGAACAAACACGATGCATCAAAGGGAACTAGCCCTTATCTAGAGACTCTTCCCTCCAGCTTCACCTGTCCCACAGGCAAGAGGGGAGTTTCCATGTTGTGAGGAGAAGGTAGGAGCTAAGCCTCCTGCCAAGGGTACAATTTTCCTGCGTCAACATAACCTCTTTTGAATCAATAGCATAAGGATATTTCATAGAATTTTGTTTGATATATATAACCTTAGTTTGAAATTTTTTTAATAGCTTGGACAAGAGCTTACACCTCTTCATCTTTAAGTTTGTAAATTTAAGAAGTCACCAAAGGAGGTGTATCCATAAGTTGGGTAGATATAGGCATTGGAACCATTATTTGATTTTAACTATTTAGGTTTCCCATGTAAGATGTATCAATAGAAGTTTTAGAAAACAAAGGTTGGAAAACATAGTCCATGCCTCCAATAAATTTAGATAGTTTTATTAGGATGGAATCAATTGTAGTACCCTCTAATTATTCACCATAACTAGGTGAGGAAACCTTAGTCTTATCCTTTTGGAGAATATTAGCCTAAGTTACAAGCTAGGTCATTGTTGTAGGTCTGTGCTAGGTGTAGAATGAATGAGAGTTGATATTGTATATATAGAAATCTATTTGGGTAATATCTCACATAAAATCACTTAGGTTGACCATAGGAATACATTTTTTTTGAAAATTGGACGAATTTATGGCACTAGATGCTTGCATTAGAATATGACACTTATATTGGCATAGGCGTCTGATTAGGACTTACGTGTTTGAGCAATTAGAAATAGGCACAGGTCCAAAACTTTTAGAGTTGGAAGATAAATAGGTTTATATAATTTTGGGAAAGATAGAAGACTTGGGTCATCAGAATAACATTAGTCTAACTAAGAGATAAAAAATTAGGCACATAGAGATAGTGTATGCAAATCTTTTGATAACAGGAAAGGTCTAAAAGTTAAAGGTACATCCATGATATGTATTTTCAATGTGTACAAGATTGAGGTGCTATATAATTTACAACTGATTTCTACACCATACATTTATGTGCCTCAACTTTTCAAAAATGTTTTGCACATTTTTTTTATTTTTTGCTAGATTTCTTTCTCTATGTCACTCATTTCCTCATGCATCTTGCACTGCTATGCATGATTTGGATAATTATTTATCACTTAGTTTCTTGGTAGTTTTCTTGGATAATAAGGCTTAATTAAACAATTTTAACATTGTTTCACTTAGCATCTTAGAATCCATCATTCTACTAACATTGATCCTATGATCATAGGAATTTGACAATAGAGAGGAGGTTAGATCAAATGTTAGTTTCATAAAATAAATGAAATCAACACACTAACATGATAACATCTCTATGCCTAAATATTAGGGGGAGTTTAATGGAAAAAATACAATTTAAAACCCAACTAAAGTACAAAGAACAACAATCCTTACCTTTCTTGAGAGCTCCAAATGATTTATTCGTGGCTTGCTTAGTTTGTGCTCAAAGAGTCTTTAGCAATGGAGTTCGTATTCTTTACTCCCTCTCTCCTTTGCACCATTGTTAGATTTTTTGATGTGGCTTATGATTATTTCTTGATGTGTCTTGGCTCAATATTTTTGCATTATAACACTATTTCTATGAGTCTTGCTACAAAACCTACATTATAACTTTACAATTTCCAAGCTCTCTTGTGAAGAGGTCTAGGTTTGTATTTATAGGCTTAAAAACTAACCCCAACCCAAGGTGAGTTAAGGTGTAATTTAAACATGGAATGGATTAAAACCTAACCTGAGTAAGTCAATTAACTCTAGTAGAGTTAAAATGTGTAAAAATTTCATGATTTGTAATGAATAGGCATGGGTGAGATATTTGTAAATGCTTGAAAACTTGCAAAGGTAATCATGAAAAGCTAGGATTTTTCATATTTTTGAATTTCCTTTTTTATAATTTCATTAATTTCACATAAATAATTCAACTAGGTGTTTAATTTGGTTTAGCATTTTAATTAATTTTAATTAGCCATTTAGCCTTTTCAAGATTTGATTTTATGTGTGCACTTACCCCATTTAATAGGTCTATAGGCCATATTGTCTATTATAATGTCATAGGATGCTTAGGGATGAATCCATGAGAGGTTATTATTGCTTATGATAGGATACCCCAATTAGGGATGTCTCAATAATATTTTGAGCTTTGACAACTGATGCACAAGTAAATTTGGGATGTTCAGTGATTCTTAGGCTTAATTTGTAATGGTTTGTAGGAATCAATTTGAAGTCTGGTTGAAGCCATTGGTGGCCAGTTTTAGGTGTCTATAGTTTCCCCTATTTGGGAAGATGTTTCAAGCTATAATAATAGTAATATATTCTCAAATAATGAAATAGGCCAAAAAGAAGATGATAATTTAAGAAGAAGCTCCAAATAATGTTTGGGAAGCCTATAATGATGGCCCTTCAAAGGAGTGGTCGACACATACATTTGATGGATGGTCCCTCAAAAAAAAGCAAGAAGAAGAATGAAATTAACCCATGGGTGAGATTAATCAAATCAATAAAATGATTGCATGATTTGATTTAAAAAGTATTGATTTTCCTAAAGGAGGTTATAATCAATAACAAAGGTTGAGTGACTAATTTTTTGAAAGGAAGCTATAATCAGTGGTACAGTCATATGCCCCAGTTAAGGCAGATGAGTCAAAATAATGATTTTCCCATAGGTGATTATAATCATTATGATGACTTGGATTAAAAATAATTTTTTATTGTACCTTGTAGGGAAGATTAGCAAGCATAACTCATAGATATAACATGTTGCATAAATTAAAGATGAGCAAGTACAAATGTAGATATGATGATCTAATGACTGAAAAAGCCACAAACAACCAAACATATGAGGATGCAAAAATTGATGAAAGAGATGAATAGAAGAATAGAGGTTTGATCAATATGAATGATTCAATTATACCTGCCAATGTAAAGATACTCATCCTTATTAGAATTGGTACAATTAGAATGGTTAATGGGTAGATTTGATCAAGGGTGGGAGGATTTGCTAAGGTTATCAAGAAGAAACTTTTGTGGCTCCATTTATTATAAGACATCTTGAGCTAATTTTTATTGTATCACATAATGGCATACCTCATGGTAGAATACCATAAAAACTTTATCGAAATATGCATAAGGGCTGACTCCATATCCAATAAATAACTAAAAATAATACACCACTAATAAAAACCATGATGATAATGTTGACATATGAATATGTATGGACTCAATAATAGTGTGTAAAGAATCACCTAATGAACACATATAGACTAATTCAAGGCATAATACTAAAAGAAAACAAATAGGCAAGTGAACAAACAAACAACTAAGCAAACAAAAACATAAAAAGCCTGAAAGTAAAAGCAAAAGAAATCATCTTGATAATGGATTTTCCCCAATAAGTTAGATCGAGGATGACTGACTAGGCTTAAACAAGACAAATGTTTTTGGATTTTGAAAATTTTTAATGTTTTTAGAATTTTGAGGTATCTTAACTCATTAGAGATTGACTAGATACCACTCACAAAATAATGAGAGCATTGGCTTAGGTTGATCACAAAATAATGAGAATATATGTTAAAGAGGGACTGAGTTGACCTCAATGTAAATCAAGCATGGCCTATATAGACCCAAAATAACCTTAAATCACAATAGTTCTATCAACACAAAAGGTGGTGAGAACTGACTATGTCACAAAAAGTTCTCAAATTAAGGCCAAATGGTAAGGCAAATAACAATAGTAATGGTAAGGTGATGCGGTAATGAATGGTAAAAGTGTTGTTCCTAATTTTCCCATAAGCGGTTATAATTAGGAAACAAAAACATAGGTTTTTGGTACTAATTTACCCATAGGTGGTTATAATAAGTAACACAAGGTGGAATATTGATTTGCCCATAGGTGGTTATAATCAATAGCACCAATCAAATATGAATGAAAGATAACTTGCTAGATCCACTATCACACTATTTTCATAGACTGTCATTTAGACACAAAATTCTAAAACTATTATAACTATATCATAATCCCCTTATGAAAGGTGTCGGAATAACCAAAGGAACCAAGATCAAAAGGGGTTGGGTAGGATGGCTAAAAATAGGCTTTGGTCTAATAGGGATGGTATGATAAAATGGCATATGGTATGGCATAAAGAATATGGTAATGTGGTAATTAGATATAACTGTAATAGGGTTACCCCCAAGTGATAAGGTGAGGAAAATGGAAAGGTATGAAATAATGGTAAAATGAATAGAAAATGGAAAAATAAAGGTAAAATGGCAAATGGAAAGGTATGGTAAATGTTTTTGGCAAGGTATGGTTTTTAGTTTTATGATTTTGGCTAAGGAAATGTTTTTATTCTTCCTACTGATGTGGAGATGCACATCTTGATTAACACATAATACAACTAGAATACTTGATCATGTAAATTGTTAGCCCACACCTCTTTTGAATAGCTACTCTACCAAGAACCTACTATAGATTTGGATGCCAAGAATGTTGTTTTGATCTTTGTTGGTCATTGGTTTTATTCCCTTCAAACATTAAGACAAGGTATCTTTTTAGCCTCTATAAAGGAAAGTGTAGCTAAGGATGGTGAATATAGATAAATGATGGATGATATGTCTAACTTGGAAATGTAAAGGTGTATGATAATAGAATGTATGATGGTTGGGCAAAAAATAAGGATATAGATTTTCAAGCACACATAATGTTGTTGATTCTAGATTTGATATAACTTTGATTGTGGTGGGGCCAAAGAATTTTGAATATGCTCTCAATAAAACCATCAAATTTTTTTATTATTTGGGCCTGAGAGTATCTACCATCTAATTAGAATATATATTAGAAGTTGTACTAACTTGATCTTTGATAATGTCTTCATCAAGTAGTGAATAACTATTCTGCTCAGCTATTGGCACCTTGATGAGGTTTTCACCAATTAAGTTGTCTTGATTATCCCATAATGCCTTTGAGAATGTTTCACTAAGGAATGTCGACTCTTGACTTTGATTCTATTCTAGTGCCTTCAAAAAGATTTCACTAGAAGATGTTGATTTTAAAATTTTATTGTCCCCTAGCGCCTTCAAAAAGGTTTCAGTAGGAGATTGCTCTTATTCTACATGAATTTTCTCTTGGTCCCCCTGATATTCTATAATTTATATGTCACCATAGATGTATTTCAACAAGGTATGATTATGTCAGTCTTAATTGACACTTTTGGGAGATGGAAAGTCAATATAATGGCTAGGTTGTTTGGTGGTAATGGCATGTGGAATGGCAATGGAATGGGAAGAGGTATCACAATCCTCATAGAAGATACTAGGATAACTTGTGTCAAAGCTAATGTAATTATCCTCAAAAATTTTAGAAGGGTCAAAAATGTATTCAAACTAATCTTCAAGGCATGTGTAACTAATGTTTTAACACCCATGAACATATTCTAATTTTAAAGTTGATTTTAACTCACAGGGCTCTAAATCCATTGTTGAGACTAATGTTGATTCTACTTTTGATGCTAAATTTGATGTTGGTATAAGAATAGAACCTAAATTCAATGTCGATTCTTCATCGAATGTGGATGTTTCTATAATGATGTCTTATTGAGTGTTAGGTATTGGATAAATAATGGCATGTGATGGCATGATGGGCTCCATAAAGACTAGTTTATCAAAGTGAAACTCCTCAATAAGGGGGAAAATCTCAAGAGACAACTCCTTAGAGACTAGCTTGTTAATGGGAGGATATTTAAAAATAGGCATATGGTTGAGATAATGATTTACCCAAAGGAGGTTATAATCATTAAGAAGTGACTCAATAAAGATTGGCTTATTAGAGTGAGACTCCTCGACTATAGATATAGTATTAATAGGTGATTTATCACAGGTTAACTCGTCACAAATGGTTGGTTTAACAAAAACATTATAGATTAGTTGTTTCTCTTATCCTTGGTTTACAATTAGTTTTAAAATACCAATTTTGAATACATATTGGTCTTCAAATGATTAGATCAATTTGAGAGGTACTGATTGGCTTGGTTATGGCTCAATGATTAGCATGGGTTTCTTAAAATGGGGAATGGTTGGCAATAGATGAATAATGGTTAGTGGTTGGATAATGATAGGGCATCAAGGAGCTTAATTGATCACACAATCCAAAGGATGAGGTTTTGGAATGGTAATGATAGGGCATTGTGGAGTTTGGTTACTCTCACAAGCCAAAGGATGAGGTCCTAAAATGGTAATGGTAGGGCATCATAGAGCTTGATTACTCATGTAAGCTAAAGGATGAGGTCTAGGAATGGTAATGGTAAGGCATCATGGAGTTTAGTTTCTTGTAAAAGCCAAAGGATGAGGTCTTAAAATTAAAATGGTTGGGCATCATGGAGCTTAATTTCTTGCATAAGCTAAAATATGAGGTCCTAGTATGGTAATGGTATTCCTTAGATGCAGTAGAGTTTGGTAGTTCATGTATTCTAAAAGAGTGTTAACAATATCGGTGGGAGATTAGTTAGTCACAAAAGGGTGAGTATCATATATCAACCATCCCAAAGAAGGGATCACTACACACTGTATTTGAGGATCTTGGCTTTGTTCCCCAAATTGAGGGTTGTAAGGAGGATATGGATCAGTCTCATAAACCACTTCTTCATCATATGGGTCTCAAAAAAATTTAATTGGTGAAGCCATTCTATCATAACTTGGATTGTATGTGACTCCACCATAAATGTAGCTAGACATATCTACATCAATAATGAAATCTACAAAAAAAGGCCTAGAGTTATACAAACATTGAAAAATAATGTCCAAAAGATAAAAGGTTCAAACTTGGTCTAGCTTCGTCTAGGGGAGCTGTATTTCCAAAATGGTTTATGTTAGGAATTGGTATAAAACACTCTAACATAAAATGTCTAATGTTAAATATCTCACACAAAAAGGTCAAGTGGATGAACTAAAAATAAAATGTCAAACTCTAGGTTCAAAGTGTCCCAAATAAGTCTAAGCTAGTAAAATAAAGGTTGCTAGGTATTTTTCCCAAATACGACATCAAAATCTAAGTTAAAATAAGGCATATGCTAGGACTTTTGGCCAAATATAGCATCAAAAGTTAGACTTTAAACAAAAGGATGATTTAATCTAACAAATTTGGAACACTTTGGCATAAACTAAGCACTTGACTTCAAAATGAACTTTGGTTAATTTTGTATGAGGCATGAAACAAAATCACTTGGAGATAGACTATTTTCTCCCAAATAAAGGCACAAATTATATTTTTTGAATTTGAGTAAATAATTAAAATAATTTACGTGACCCAAAATATAAAAATTGATGCCTAAGCCCTAATTATACAAGGCATAAATATAAATCAATCAATGTTTGGATTCAAACTTGTCAAAGTTAATTAAAAACTTTGTTGGTTCCCAGTTGTACACCTCATACACTCAGCTTTTCACACTAGAGATAAAATGGTAAATAATGATGAAAAACCCCTTAGTATATCATTGTAGCTGGGAAAAAGTTTGACATCAAGATTATATTGAATGCATAAAATGATTGAGAGGCACCTATAAAGGGTATGGTTGTCTCCCTATTACTTTTGGATCTACCTAAACCAAGGTGAGAGGACCTATGGGGTAGCTTACTCACATGGAGAGATTTTTCAATTCAACCTCCATGGGGGATTTTGGCACTAGGAATGGATATGACTAGGGAATAACCAAGTTTGAACACATCACCTATGAAGGGTTGTCACAAAAAATTCAAATATTCTCTAAGTCATACATAAGATACTAAAGATAGACATGGATGTGATTTCAAACTTTATTTTAAAGAATTTTCAACAACATAGGGGTTAAATAAAAGATTGCAATATTGGGATTTAAAGCACAAAACATAGACACATGTCAAGTATGTAATATCTTATGAATATTCTAACAAATAATACTTGTA
Organism: Torreya grandis; assembly: GCA_037957365.1. Classification (NCBI taxonomy): domain Eukaryota; kingdom Viridiplantae; phylum Streptophyta; class Pinopsida; order Cupressales; family Taxaceae; genus Torreya; species Torreya grandis. Next base: position 371,011 of record JARHVA010000194.1, read on the forward strand.
GTATGCAAATGTTATATTATTTTTAGGGTAAGATAGGGTAGGATAGTTGATAGTTATAAAAAATGGAAGGTGATGTGATGAAAGTCTTTAATCAATAATGATTATTTCAAAATTCATGATAATCTATGGCAAAGAAGCAAAAAACTTAAATGAAAGATAATAGAACTACCAAGAGTGATTTTTCTTTTCCCATTAAATCCATAAACCTAAGGTGCCCTAACAAGTTATTCAGTAACATATTTCCAAATATAGTGTAGAAAGGGATTTATAATCTGGCTCTAAGCCTAAAATGACAACCACTAATGAGTAGAGAATGAGATGTCCAGTCAAAAACCTTTATAAAACATATTACTATACTTCATCAATAGAAAATAGCAAATAACTAGATGTATTTTCATTGACTTAAAAGAAAATTTTACATATACCAATGTTTCAAAATGTTACCATGGGGACAAGCATGGTGGATTTGTTCCATGTTAGATAGGGGAGACATATAGAGATTCTCTCAAATCTTTCTAATGGATATATAGCTAAAACCACCTTAGCAAGAGAGATAAAATGCACATAATAGTGATCCCAAAATATGGAAGAGCCTATACTAAGGAAGACATAGACCAACACAATGTCCAACACATTGGCCAACCAACTTGTTGAATGGAAGGCAAGCCTTCTATTTTTACATTTTTACCCATTTCAAATTTGTAATTGCCAAAGTCTCACCAAGATGCCCCTAGATGGAAAATAGTCCTTTGGTGCATGCCTAAAATATTCAAGTAACTACAAGGAAAATGTTTGTTTCAATTGACTTTACAAGGAATAATGGATATTTAGAGCATATTATTTGATTTCATGGAGGGAGATGCCTTCCACATGAGCTAGAATGAGAATATTCATTTGAGGAACCAAACTAACTTTGTCCTCATGTATAACTAATTGGAGATGTTTTTCTATTAATTGATGACAATTTTTAAATCTTATAGATAATTTCCCTTCTCCTATGCATTTTAAAGAAATCCCATTACCTTGTGATGATGGCTTGAGAATATTCTTGAATCATGGCTACTTGAAGATATTCCTTGGAGTGGCCCACTTTGATCTTTTAATATTGCAATATCTTTCTAATGGAGGAGATCAAACAAGTGAAGTAGATAAAGAATGCACAACTTAGGTTATATTTCCTTTTTCCCCTTTGAAAATTCCACTCTCATTTACATCATCAATCTGCTAGATACATAATCAACTATGAATTATTGATTTGCTTGGTCTCTCACCGAGGGTTTGACACTTTTCCTCCTTACATCTCCATGGAAGATTTTGGACTACTTCAACTCTTTACATACCATCAGATCTTTCTTGGGTACACAAATTTTCTCCATTAGATCATGATTCAAGGGGAAAAAACTCATTAGCTACTATCTACACTCAACCCCAAGGTTATTCCATTTAGTAACCCCACGGGCCTTCTATGTCCCTTACAAATAGTCTCTATTGTAATGAAAACTATCATGCCATATGGTAGTAGCTAGCTAGATCTTGAGCCCCTATTAAATTATCAACTATCCACTTGCATCACTAGATCTTTGAAACATGTTCAAACTTTTAACTATGCCCCATGAGCTTAACACTTGTCACATTTGCATCGGTCCTAGGTTCATTCGAGTATCCAACTTTGATCATGTATCATCGGATCATCCTTATCTAAATCAATGCACACCATTAGATCTACCTCCATTTGAACTCAAATGGCTATTTCACAAGGCCTAAAATTGACAATCGTACAACTATCTTGGAGTATTTAAACTAATTTGGGAAACACTTGAGGCACCAATTCAAGTGACACTTTAGGAGATAACTTGGGTGATGGTTCTACCCCAATTGGTGGTAGAAATTTTAGGATCCATAACTTTTGAACCATCTCATCACGTTCTCCTCATTCTTAGCTTTTCAATGATTCAAATATGGAGTCAATCAAATCTAGTTATCACTAAATTCTTATTGACCCCATCGACGTTTGGAAGACTGCATTCAAATCTAAGGAGGGGATCTTCAAATGGTTGGTTATGCCTTTTAGCTTGATTAACGCACCTAAAACCTTCATAAGGATGATGGATGACATCCTACAACCCTTCACCAACTCATTCATGGTTGTCTACCTAGATGACATACTCATCTATATTATAACATGGGATGAGCATCTACAACATGTCTGTAAGGTACTTCAAACTCTTTAGAAGCATAAGTTATATGTAAATCTTGACAAGTGCACATTCGAGATGAAAATAATTTATTCCCTGGGGTATGTTGTGGATGAGGAAGGGGTCCATGTCAACCTAGAGAAGATTTAGGTTATTTAAGAATGGCCTAAACGAAGGACTCTCATATAACTTCACAATTTCTTAGGTCTTGTAAATTTTTATCACAATTTTTTTGTTGGATTATCACATGTTGCTTGGCCACTATACCAAGTGACTAAATGAGGAACTAAATCTATATTTTAGTGGGGTGAAATACAATAAAGAGAATTTGAAAATTTGAAAAATAGACTATGTTCATCTCTTATTCTTACCTTGCCAGACTTGTATCAACCTTTTGAGTTGATGAAGGATGCATCTGAATATGCCATGGGAGTTGGCATCATGCAACATGGCCATCCTATTACATATCATAGTGAAAATTTCAATGATGCAATCAATAAATACCTAACATATAATAAGGAGCTCTATGCCATTATGCGAGCCTATAGATAATAGAAACACTACATCTTGGGGAAAGAGATGGTCATCCACACTGACCATAGACCATTAGAATTTATCTAAATGAAAAGAAAACTATGAAATGAGAGGCACCAAAAGTGGGCCACATATCTATAAAAATTATATTTGATAATCAAACACAAAAATGAGAACTCAAATACTACCATAGATTATCTAAGTTGTCCACTAATTACTGCACTCACAATAGTTCTTGATATGTGTGTACATGAGACTACCACTTAGGGTGCTTTGTATGAAGCAAATCCTACCTTTGTTGATACATATTAGGCACTTCAATAAGGTAAACATGTCTCTAATTTATATTTTTAATGTAATGTCCTCTATCACATGGGGCACATCTGTGTTCCAGCTATAAAGCAATAGAAGATGATATAGGAAGCACATTTTAGTAGGATAGTTGGGCACTTTGGTGTAGAGAAGACATTAGTAGTTATTCAAAAGCACTTCTAATAACCCCATATGTGGAAGGATGTGGAAAGGTACCTCAAATCTTTCACCCTATGTGTGATAGCCAAGCCATCAAATAAGAATCAAGGATTGTACACACCATTACTAGAACCAACTAGGCCTTGGGAATCTATCTCAATGTTTTTTCTCTTAGGTTTTCCCACTTTAAAACATGGTAAGGACTATATTCTTGTTGTAGTTAATCATTTTTCAAAAATGGATATCATGATTTCTTGTAAGAAAACTATGTATACTAAGGAAACTTCTCGACTGTATTTTAGTCATGCATGGCTCCATTTTTGTCTCCCCAAGTCCATTGTTTCAGATAGATATAGTAGGTTCTTGAGTATCTTCTAGTCCACTCTATAGAAAATGATGGATACCAATCTAATGAAGTTCATGGCCTTCCATCCATAGACTAATGGTCAGACAAAAGTGGTGAACCACCTATTTGTCCACATGCTTTGGATGTATCACTCTAAATAGCCACACATATGGGATGAAGGTCTTCTTTTCATACAATATGGATATAATCAGGCCCTACACAGCTCCACCAAGCATAGTCCATTTCAGGTATGCTTTGGGTTCCAACCCATGGCACCAATTGATTTAGCCATTTCATTCTCCACCATGGAATACACATTTTATGGGAGATCTGAGGTAGAAAAATCAACAAAATTCATTGAAAAAATCCAACACATCCAACAACAGGTTCATGACATCTTGGAAAATATGAATTAGAAGTATAAGCAACGCCATGACAAACATAGGGTTGCACACCATTTTAATGTAAGTGATAAGGTTTGGTTATGGATTCAAAAGGAACAACTCATAAGCCCACACAAAAAAATTCATCCTCTATGATATGGTCCCTACACCATCATCAGACAAGTTGGATAAAATGCTTTTGAGTTGAACCTATCAGCCTACCTTGGTCTGAATCTAATATTAAACATGGAGCTCCTCAAACCATATCATCCACCTCTATTAGACACCTCAGTTGTATCAAAACAACTAGACATTGACGAGATTGATCTGTAGATTTTTTCTCCAATAGAAGAAGATTATATTGTGGACACCTAGATGAAGACAACAAGAGGGCGCTCTATTCCACTTTATTGGGTGGTCAAAAGGGGCAAGCTTAGCCACCAAGGTGAGTGGCTCATAGAGAATCAAATCAAGACAAAACTACCACACTTGATGATGAATATTGATGTAATGGGGACCATTACTTCTAAAGGAGGGAGGAATGATTTAGGGAACACTTTAGGTGACAATTTAGGCAACACTTCAAGTGATAATTTGGGTGACGGTTCTACCCCAATTGGTGCTAGAACTTCTGGGAGCCATAACTTTTGAATCATAGCTCCATTTGACTCCCCGTTCAAACCATTGGAAAGTTAATAATGAGTAAAACATGATGAGATGGCATAGATATATGCTTGGTGGGTTTTTACACCAAAAACCCAATGGAAGTGCCCATAATTTCAATTTTAATAGTGTTATCTAAAAATAAAAAGTTTCTAAAAATAGTAATTTCTTGAATTTTGTGTTGTTGTAAATCATGGAAGTCAAACCACTTCATCCCCATATATATTGGTGACCTTCCACATCTTCCTCCTACCTTAAATTTATGTATAAAAATATATGTATCCTGAGAAGGTTATTAGACATCTCTTCCTAGAGATAAGCATATGTTTTTTGTAATTTTGTGATCACTAAAACATCTCTTCCCAAAGATAGCATTATATGATTGTGTTCTTGAATTATATTTCAACCAAAACCTTTGAGTTTTGGATCATAAACCCTAATGGATAGTTTTATGACTTAAAGTTGGCATCTGTGTGCCTATCAAAAGACATTCACAAGATCGTCATACCTTCAAATTCATAAATTTCATCAAGATTTTGCTAATCAAAAATTTGGTATGTGGGATATTTGTTTATGGCATTTTTATCTTCAAAAAAATTATTATAGGCCTTTTATGTCACAATAATTATTTCCATCTTTTTGTCTTTGGTACTTCTACCTCTAAGCCCTCTATTCATTAGGAGAATTATTTTGGACATTTTGTTTAAAATAATTTTCTAGAATAAATTAACCTTTGCACTTTCCCTACAGAAATTGAACTTGGCATTATCTTTGAAGAAATTGAGCTTACAGTTTTACTAAAGGAATTTAGACTTGATATTTTCATTGAAATAAAGGAATTTTTGTCATAATTTTTATGCAAGCAAAATACCCGAAGGGCATGTGCCCTTTAAACTTTTTTCCATGGACAAAATGTTTGAAAGAAATGACCCTTACACTTTTTTTAAGGGAATTGGACTTATCTCTTTTGCCAAATAAATTGGACCTTTATAGTTTTACTGAAGGCTAAGTGCCCTTTAGGATTTTTGTGTCAGTAAAATGCCCGAAGGGCAAGTGCCCTTTAAAATTTTTGTTGTGGAAAAAATGTAAAAAATAAATGACCCTTTGGATTTTTTATGAACACTTAGCTCAATGCAAATGGTACTTGGCCAAGACATTGAATTCCTTTGGTTCTATCAGACATTATGTTTATTACAAAAACCCCAAAAAAGTCTAAGGGAAAGACACATTTGCCAAGTAAAGACCAAATTAATAATTAGCCAATTTTCAAATGAACTTGACCTTCTAAAAGAACACTTGGAGATGGAAGTCGAGCTAAGGACTTGGGTATTTTCACTTGACAAGGGCCCAATTGCTTTAGTGAAATTTTGGGCACTAAATTTGGCTCTCACTTGGGGATGCATACCCCGTACGGGTATGTAAAGAACCCCAAAATGCAAGACTAATCGCCAATCCATTGGGTCATGAAGTCAAGACTTAAAATTTTTTAGCAAACATCCATGAAGGCTCAACAAAACATGGAAGACTAACAAAAAATAGATCAATAGGATTTAAAAATGAACACATAAAAAAACATGAAAGGAAATTATGCAAATAAGGCTCAAAGTAGAGGGGCACCAAAGCAACAGAAGGACAAATCAACAAAAATGCTATACACTATGTACATAGTTGCAAGCTCAATTGATTAAATGTTTTAGATGATTTTCATTAATTGGTGGCTCCATAATTCTTCCATCCCTTAAATCTATTTAACTTTTCCAATAGCTTGGTGGCCAAGATGATGTAAACCAATCTCTACACTTGCTTAAAGGTATGGCTGATAAGATGTAATGAGATGACATTCTAAAATAAATCCTCTTTACATGATCTCAAATTTGGATAAGACCATGCTAAAATATTTTGGTACTCCTTTAGTAGTTGTAAATAAACCTATTTCTCAATTGTAATCAAGTGAGTACCAAGAAAGAGTGCACTAGGATCAATAATGTCATTTGTGCACTCAAATTACTACTTGAAATAAAATTGAAAGAATTAATCCTTAGGGGCATAAAATATAACCCCATCTTCACTAAATGTCATTTTATAAATATCACCTTTGTTGTCAAACCTAGAACCAATAATAATTCGTTGCTCAACAATATCCACATACCCAACAAAGTTACCCAATTCTACATTCATGTGTAGCACTTTAGCTAGAGCACACTCTGGATCTTCAATTAAATCATGATTGTGTAACTCATTTACTTTTGTTATACTATCATCACAATAAAATTCATACATTAGGATACATACCTTATTAACTACAATCCAAAACTAATCAGTAGTAGTATTCATCATTTTCAAGGAGGCAAAAACTTACATTAAGAGTCTTGATAATTGAACATCAAAATTTCACCATCATCAAATGCAAAATCAAGATCATCTGCAACTTCATCACTTAGTTCAATAGTATCACATGGGGGATGTATAAGGAAGCACTTGTCACACCAATCAATGTCAACATCAAAATTTATAGCATTTATCTTGGTGTGCAATGGATCAAGAATTTCTTATACGGCCCCTTTATTCTAATTTTTAACATCACATGCAGACCTATTGGGCAGCCCCTTCTTAGCTATAGCAAGCTTGTAAGCCATCTATTTGATAGTGGAGGCCAAAGTCTCAACAATATCTTTGAGTTTGGTTATCTTGGATTGTATCTTTTATGGATCAACCAACTTTACATTAGCCTACCTTTTCAAGGGTTTACACATAGCTTTTATGTTGCTTTCAATTTGGAAGGCCATATTGAATGCCAACCATAGGTTGATGGGAACCTTTTCCCTTAATTAATATGCAACCTTCTTGTCAAAGGCATCATAATACTTAATCAAGAACATTGTCTCACTAGCCCTGATGTCCTTAGGTAGCCACATCATGGTTTTATTGAATTATGTATTAAAGTATTGCACACACTCATCAAGGTTATTTTTCATGTTTTCAAACATATCCAGGAGAAACCTTGGATCAATTCTATCATCATATTGATTTTAAAAACATTCAGCATTTCTTCCCATAAATAAATGCATCTATGGGGAAGGGAATTGAACCATTCATGAGCGTCCTCCTCTAGCATGTACATAAACAACTTAATTCACACATCCTCATGCTCAACCTCATAATATTCAATAATATTTTGAAAATCCCTCAGGTGTTGATTTCCACTCACTGCATTATTTCCTTAAAACTTTAAGAGGCATTTCCTAACTTCATCTAGGATTTAATTATGATAGCCTTCCATGTCATCAAAATTTATAGGCCTAAATCTATGAATTATAAATATAGGATGCCCTTTCTCATTTTGATCCCTATACCTCATGATTGGTTCAATTAGAGGTTCAAGAACAACTGGCAAAAGGATATGAGGGGTGAATGAGGTGGACTTGCAAGATCAAACTTAGGAGGGGATTTAGCTAGTTGAGGAGTTGGATAATAAATTTGATTGTATGATTATAAATAATCAAAAAAACTATGAAAATCCTCAACAATAAGAAGTTAAACAAACAAAAGTTTAGACTTACTAGAATCTTGATAGCCCAAGCAGTCCTTTGTAGCTATGTTATGTCCTTCAATAGGCCTCCAAACTTGTCTGCTTCTTTTCTGATGAAAGCTTAAGGGCAAGATAAGTGTCTTAAATGAGTCAACTTTGAAAGATGACCTTAGCCCTTCTAGCTTTACAAGAAAAATAACTCTCAATTCTGAAGTTATTTGAAGTGGGTATTGATCTTTCTTTGAAACCAAATGATTTTTAGAGTTGCCAGTAGAAGAAAAGTCCTAAAATATAACCATTTATAGACTTGTAGTGATACATACTAAAACCATATCTTGAGGAAATTAGTGATGTTGTATGAAATCAAAGATAATGAAATTTTTAGACTCGTGTTTAAAAAGTGAAAACCAACTCAAAACATGACAAATTTCTAGCTCTTTGCAATAAACTCAATAGGTGTTAAATTATCAACTCTCAAATCTTGGCATGTCCCCAGTGGAGTGCTACAATGTTTATGGCCAAGATAGTCCCATTGTAGCAAATAACAAGTAGAGAACCTTCAAACAATAAATACTTACAACTCTAACTCTCTGTAAGAGTCCCTGGAAACACAAGTGACCTAGAATTCAATTTAGTTCCTTGGCAATGGTGCTTGTAAAGTGTATGTTCCCAATTGTACACCTTATATGATTGGCCTTACATACTTGAGAGAAAATATCAAACAATAATGAAAAACCCACTAGTATGTCATTGTAACTGGGTAAGGGTTTGACATCAATATTAGATTGAATATAGAAAATGACTGAGAGGCACCTACAAAGGGTATGGTTAGCTCCCTACTACTTTTGGCTCTACCTGAACTAAGGTGAGAGGACCTATGGGGTAGTTTTTTCACATGGAGATATTCTATAATTCAAACTCCATGGGGATTTTTGACACCAAAAATGGATATGACCATGTTATAGCTAATTTTTCAAACTTCACCCATGAAGGGTTTTCACACAAAATGCACAAATACTCTAATTCATATAAAAGCTACTAAATATAGATATGGATGTGATTTCAAACTTCATTCAAAAGAATTTTTAACAACACATGGGTTGAATAAAAGATTGCAATGTTGGGCTTTAAAGCACAAAATATAAACACATGTCAAGTATGCAATATCTTATGCATCTTATATAAAATAACACTTATAGTATGCAAAGGGTGTATTATTTGTATGGTAAAATAGGGTAGGATAGTTGATAGTTACAAAAAAGGGAAGGTGGTATGATGGAGGTCTTCAATCAATAGGGATTCTTTCAACATTCATGACATCATCTATGGCAAAGATGCAAAAAAATTAAATGCAAGCTAATGGAACTACCAGGAGTGATTTGCCTTTTCCCATTGAATCCATAAACCTAGGGTACCCTACCAAGTTATTCAGCAACATATTTCTAAATATAGCATAGAAATGGATTTATAATCTAGCTCTAAGCCCAAGATGGCAACCAATAATGAGTAGAGAATGAGATATCCAATTAATAACCTTTGTAAAACATATTCCTACACTTCATCAATAGAAAATAGCAGAGAACCACATGAATTTTCATTAACTTGAAAAAAAATCTTACATACACCACTGTTTCAAAATGTTGCCATGGGGATAAGCATAATGTATTTGCTCCATGTTAGATAGGGGAAACATATAGAGATACTCTCTGAGCTTGTTAATTTCTATATAGCTATAACCACCTTAGCAAGAGGGAAAAAATGCATATAGCAGTGATCCTAAAATGTGGAAGAGCCTATACTAAGGAAGACATAAACCAACACAATGATGAAAACATTGGCTAACCAACCTATTGAATAGAAGGTAAGACTTCTATTTATACATTTTTACCCATTTCAAATCTATGATTGCCAAAGTCTTGCCAAGATGCTCTTAGTTGAAAAATATTCCTTTGTCATGCCTAAAATCTTCATATAACTACAAGAAAAATGATTGTTGCAACTTACTTTACAAGGAATGATGGATATTTAGAGGATATACTTTGATTTCATGATGGGATATGCCTTCCACATGAGCTAGAATGAGAATATTCATTTGAGGAGCCAAACTAACTTTGTCCTCGTGTACAACTTCTTGGAGATGTTTTTTTTAATTGATGGAAAATTTGTAATCTTCTAGACAACCACCCTTTGTATGCAATCAAAAAGGCATTGTGTCCATAAATCAATCATGGATCAGATAGGATAGAGCACACATACACTTTCGATTGGTTGGATTATAATTATTAAGTGGGATCATGACCAATGTGAGGATCTGCTAGATCCAATTAGGGGATCACTTTTCATAACACATCGTGTGAGATAGGGTTTCAAAGCCTATAGTCTAAAACAATCACATTACAACCCTAAAAGAGTCCAAAGGTTTAAAATGTTCACTTTATTCTAATAGAAAAAAATTAAATATAATCTAGTGCACACCAAAGCTTGTGGTACAAAGTGGGGGTTAAAAAATAATAAAATAAACAACTAAACTAACAATGTATTAGAAGACATATACTCACATCAATGTATATGGAATCCTAATACATTAAAGAGAATAATATATAGGCTCTATCTATCTAATTTTATAAAAGAGAAATAAAGTTTAGAATGCTTACCTTTGAAGATGAACCCACTGAGCCTTAATCTCCCCCTTGGCCAAGGTGTTTCACAAGAGATTGTCATGGTATGTAAGGATAACTAAGATAAATCAAATCTAGGCAACACAACCTATCCAATCATCTAAAAGACTTATCCACAAGATGAGATCATATTTCCAAAGAAATTATTTCACCTTAAATCTTTATTCCCCAAGTAGAATGGTCAATAGGTAGATGTTTATTCACACATCTTCACTTAATTATTAACTCATCTTAAAATGGTAAGGAATGACCTTGTATATATAGTAGTAACTTTCCCTAAAAACATTTAGGAATGTTAGCTATGCAAGGTCAACTTGGTCAACTTAGCACATTTTTGGGGCTAACTCTCTAAGTCTATGTTAGGTCAGCCAAGAGGCCAACAAACCAAAAGAGAGAAAAAGTCCTTAAACTGTGTTAGGTTGACCTAGTCAACCTGGCACAATTGATAGGTTAGAAGGGTGCCAAGGCAAGAAATGAAGGATAAAACATAGAAAATGATAGGAATTGATAGGACTAAGAAGAATAAGATTGGGTTTAATGGTTTCAAGAGTTTAGAGTCTGTATGGCAAGAGGAAAAAGGAATGATAATCTTATGAAGCACTGATGGTCTACCCACCCCTTTGTTGGAAATATTGTCATTGATGTCAAAGGTCTATCATTATTGGTGATAAAGGTCCCATTGCATTTAATGTTGTTTGTAATAAATATATCTTGGCTAATATGAGTTAATATTTATTTAATATTAACGAATATATTTTTGGTTGCATGTGAGACAAAATAAGGGCCCATGGAGAAGTCGAAGAGCCATGGGGTAAAGACAAAAGAAGGATGGGATGCATTTTCCCATGAAGAGTCATCTTGGGGAATACCAAGAGTCACCAAGTGAAGACAAAAGAGTAAGGGCACAATTTCTCATGAAGAGACACTTTGAGGAATATGAAAAGTCACCAAAGATAAGGACAAAAGTGGGAAGGAAGTTTTTGGTCATGAAGGGTCACCACATGACTTTTCAAAGGCTTGAATATGAAGGGTCATCCAATATTGGTGCCATTTTCCATGAGGATTGAAAGGTCACAAAGGGGGAAGGCCAAAGGTCATTTGGAAAGCTATAAATAAAGTCTTGAGAAGCCATTTGTAATATGAGAGATAGAGGTTGATTTGATATTGTAATATCTAGCTTAGAAGAGAAATTGTGAGAGATGAATATGATTTGTATTTGTTATATCTAGCTTAGAAGAGCAAAGGTGAGAGAGAGGAAGGAGATGTTGTATTGATCTATCATTTGTTGAGATAGCAACATTGAGAGATAGGTGTGTGGTATACACAAAGGGGTTGGTGCTCCTGTGGGTTGGTGCTCATGAATTATTGCTAGGTTGGTGCTCGGCAAAGGGTTGGTGCTCCTATGGGTTGGTGCTCATGAATAGTAGCTGGGTTGGTGCTCGGCAAAGGGGTTTGAAGCTCCTATGGGTTGGTGCTCACGAATTGTAGCTGAGGTTGGTACTCAGCAAAGGGGTATGGTGCTCCTGTGGGTTTGTTCTCATGAATATATTTGAGATTGTCCTCTATGGTTTTTCCCACATTGGGTTTCCACATTATATCTGGTGTCTCTCTCTATCTTGTGTGATGTTTATTGTTTGAGTTTTATTGCATATCTTTAATGTTTGATTAAGTGGAATTTGATAAAGGGAAAGTTTTATAAGATATATAATATACTGATTCACCCCCCCTCTCAGTATATTATGTGCTTAACAATTGGTATCAGAGCAGGTTCCCTTTTGAAAAGTTTTACAGCTTGAAGGTAGATAGGGAAAGCACAATGGCTGAGTCACAAGAAGGATTTTATACAAATAAGGCACCTTTGTTTGATGGGACAAATTATGATTTTTGGAGCATGAGAATAAAGGTTTATTTGATGGCCCTTGGATTCAACATATGGAAATTAGTGATGGAGGAATATGATGAGCCACAGACATCTACAATTACTCCAGCAGAAAAGAAGGCAAGTGAATGTAATGTTAAAGCTTTAAATGTTATTTTATGTGGTTTATGTGAATCTAAATTTGTTAAAGTTATGCAATGTAAATCTGCTCATGAAACTTGGGTAAAACTTGAGAATATTTACAAAGGTGATGGAAAGGTTCAGCAAGCTAAGTTGTAGACTTTTAGAAGGTATTTTGAAAGTTTGAAGATGGAAGAAGAAGAAGATATAGCAAGTTATCTTTTGCGAGTTGATCAAGTCGTAAATCAAATTCAAGGTCTTGGAGAAACATTGGATGAGTCAACGGTGGTGCAAAAGGTTTTGAGATCTCTACCAATGAGATATGATGCAAAGGTTTCGGCAATTGAGGAGATGAAGAATTTAGCCAAGCTAAAAATGGATGTTCTTCATGGTATTATCACAGCATATGAGATGCAGATAGAACAAGATAAACCCTCAAAGAGAGAAACGGATTTCAAGACATCAAATAAGGAGAAAGCTAAGATTCAAGAATCAAGTGATAGTTTTAGTGATGATGAAGATGACAATGGAGCACTTTTCATTCGCAAGCCGAAAAGAGGAACAGGTAAATATCAAGGAAAATTACCTTTTAAATGTTTTAATTGTGGAAAGATTAGACATTTTTCAACTAGATGCCCAGATAAAGTTAAAGATGATGAAGAAGAAAAGCCTACATATAAGAAGAATTTCAAAGGCAAATCTAAGAAGGGTTTCGAGAAGAAGAGCATGTATTCTAAAGATCATAGCTCAAGCGAAGATAGTGGAGTCAGTGATTTAGAAGAAGAAGAGATTCTATTCATGGCCATACATGAAGGTGATCAAGAAGAAGAAGAGGAGGAAGCTGAAATGAATATGGAAGGAGAGCTCATTTGTGCCTTAAAAGAGTTAGAAGCTATTCAGAAGAAGAATCAAAGATTAAAGTGCTAGATTGAGAAAAATGAACAAGAGTCAAAGGAAATGATTGAATATCTACAAGCACACTTTGAAGAAGCCAAGAAGACTAAAGAAGATCTCACAACACAGTTGGAAATAGTAAGAAAAATTTGTGAAAGGTATGTTATTGAAATTACCTCTTTAAAAGAAGATATTAAGAAAGCAATCAGTGATAAAGTAGTCAGTGATTCAAAATTTGAAGATAGCACTAACATGCTAAATAAGATATTGGAAAGTCAAAAAGCATATTCAGATAAGATAGGGATTGGTTTTGAAAAGAAAAAGAGCTATATTGAAGCTCTTCCAAACAGAGAAGGCTGGAAGGAACAAAGCTACAAAAGACAATCAGGTCAGAGATATACAGACATGTATTATTTTTATGGCTATTGTTTTTATTGTAATGGACATGGTCACAAGAAATTATAATGTAGAAAAAGAGCTAACAATGTCAGAAATAAGGAGAAGAAAAGTCAAGTAGAGTCAAGCAGAAGCCACAACTCTTTTGCTCCTCTATCAAGCTTTGATGAAGAGACCATAGTATGCTACAAGTGCAATAACTTCGAACACATAGCTCAGTATTGTAGAAGTGTGTTCGAGTCAGTCAAAAAGGATTAGAGTTTCAAAGCACCATTCATCAAGAAGAAGGTTCAGACATGTTCATGGCAAAAGAAACAACATGAAGATTCTATGATGGTTCAGACAGCGCTGCATGTAAGAGGTAAAGATCAGCCATGGTTAATTGATAGCAGATGTTCAAGGCATATAACAGGTGATAAAAGCAAGTTCATTACTCTAAAGAAGATCAATGGTGGTATAATGAGATTCAGAGATAAAACCACTACCAGGATAGCAAGAAAAGGTACTTTGAGTTTGGATTATGGTAAAACTAAGACTAAGAATGTTTTGTATGTAAAAGGTCTTAAGCATAATTTGTTAAGTGTTAGTCAAATATGTGATCAAGGATACACATTAAAGTTTCATAAAGAAGGTTGTGAGATTAGAAGAAAAGATTCAAATGAGTTGATTGCAGATTCTCAAAGGACAGGGAACAATGTATATGTTTTGTCAGATATCTTCTCAAAGGCATGATCAAAGGATACATTCAAAGATCGGCGAGAGGAGTTGGGATTAATTTCTATTACTTCCTACCATTGATGTTTAGCATCAAGTGAGGGGGATCTAAGTGTTATCTTTAGGTAGGCCCTTTTCCATTGATGTCAAAGGGGGAGAATAACAGGTACAATTATAGGTGCAGAAAATAGGTACAGGGAACAGGTACATGTTGCTACAATAAGGGGGAGTTACTATATGTTCTTAGATGATGGTATGTGTAGGTGATAGGATGTGGTAGTTTAAGGATTGAGGTTGCCATCAATGACAAAGGGGGATATTGTTGTAAATATTGTCATTGATGTCAAAGGTCTAGCATTATTGGTGATAAAGTCCCCATTGCATTTAATGTTGTTTATAATAAATATATCTTGGCTAATATGAGTTAATATTTATTTAATATTAACCAATATATTTTTGGTTGCATCTGAGACAAAATAAGGGCCCATGGAGAAGTCGAAGAGCCATGGGGTAAAGACAAAAGAAGGATGGGATGCATTTTCCCATGAAGAGTCATCTTGGGGAATACCAAGAGTCACCAAGTGAAGACAAAAGAGTAAGGGCACAATTTCTCATGAAGAGACACTTTGAGGAATATGAAAAGTCACCAAAGATAAGGACAAAAGTGGGAAGGAAGTTTTTGGTCATGAAGGGTCACCACATGACTTTTCAAAGGCTTGAATATGAAGGGTCATCCAAGATTGGCACCATTTTCCATGAGGATTGAAAGGTCACAAAGGGGGAAGGCTAAAGGTCATTAGGAAATCTATAAATAAAGTCTTGAGAAGCCATTTGTAATATGAGAGATAGAGGTTGATTTGATATTGTAATATCTAGCTTAGAAGAGTAATTGTGAGAGATGAATATGATTTGTATTTGTTATATCTAGCTTAGAAGAGAAAAGGTGAGAGAGAGGAAGGAGATGTTGTATTGATCTATCATTTGTTGAGATAGCAACATTGAGAGATAGGTGTGTGGTATACACAAAGGGGTTGGTGCTCCATTGGGTTGGTGCTCATGAATTATTGCTAGGTTGGTGATCAGCAAAGGGGTTGGTGCTCCTGTGGGTTGGTGCTCATGAATAGTAGCTGGGTTGGTGCTCAGCAAAGGGGTTTGAAGCTCTTGTGGGTTGGTGCTCACAAATTTTAGCTGAGGTTGGTAATCAACAAAGGGGTATGGTGCTCCTGTGGTTTTGTTCTCATGAATATACTTGAGATTGTTCTCTATGGTTTTTCCCACATTGGGTTTCCACGTTATATATGGTGTCTCTCTCTATCTTGTGTGATGTTTATTGTTTGATTTTTATTGCATATCTTGAATGTTTGATGAAGTGGAATTTGATAAAGGGAAAGTTTTATAAGATATATAATATACTGATTCACCCCCCCCCCTCTCATTATATTTCATTCTTAACACCCTTTCTTGATGCACCCCTTAAGGCATGCACTCAAAGAGATTGAGACTCAATAGGTTCCTGTAAGATACAAAATGTCAGTAATCAATCAAATTTAAAAGTATTGTGTATACATATGCCCCAATTGAATCTCATCATGTGTCATATAAGTGTAACACAGGATGGTGCTTTAAAATAAAACATGATAACACATAATGTTGATGATAAGTATGGTTTAGTAACACATACCTTTAACTTACCTTAGTGTCATAGATAAATAAGTAAATTGTAAGAAATGAAGGTGTCCAATTTAGAGTATACTAGGCAAACTTGTATAAGTTAGTACAAAAAATAGCCAAAAATCAAATTTTTTGATAAGATAGACATATGATAGTGGAAAATAATCTCTACGTCATCATGATTCTAACACATTTTATGATTTGCAAAATGGATAAGTAGAAATAAAGATAGAGGCAAAACAAGGAATCTGCCTAAAAATAAATCAAAGAATTGAGTTGATAAAAAGTGGTTTTAAATAGGGAAAAAGATAAGGCATTTACATTTTAAATTTTGAAATAGAGAAAAGAGAGCTTTGATACTAAAGAAGGCTAGGATGGTGAGGGAGTGACATGCTAGATGAGGAGGACACTAAAAGGTAGCAACAAGTGTACTACAGGTATGCAACTACAGATCTTAAACCAATTTTTTAAATTTATATTAAATTAATTGAATTTTTGATAAAATTTGTTTTTAAGAATTTATATATGTCAAATTTAAATAAATTTAGATTCTAAGGGTAAAAAATAGGAAGATAACAAATGGGTTTGAAAGGTTTAGGAATAAAATGAGTAAAATGTACATTTTGGGTAAATTGTACTAGGTCAGCACACTAAATGTACTAGGTTGACCAAGTCAACCTAGTAGGTATGGGTCAACCTAGTGTAATATATAGGCTAAAAAGCTATAATAGAGTGAAAAACTAGTCCATAAGGGCCAGAATGAAAACTTGATATTAGGGACAGAAAAATAAGAGGGTTGACTTGGAATTTGAAGTTAACTATGACAAAAATAGGGAATTTTTTTATCAAATTAGGTTAACCAGGGAACCAGAATAAGCACAAAAAAGCATGCAGAAAGCTGAAAGAGGGCTAGAATGGCCTAAAATAACCAAAAGAGGTCAAGAGGGACCAAAGAAAAGTATAAATAGGATAAAATGAATAATGTAAAAGAAATGAGGCTTGTTTTAATTAAAATTGTAAAAATAATTTGTAAAGAATGTATTATGATTATACATGACATGGAATAACTAATACATCATTTATTGGTTTGTAGTTGTAAAGATAGTCAAGATTTTAGAGGTTGGTGGACGTGTATTAGTTATAATATTTATTAGATAGATTGATAAATGGAGATTGAGCTAGACTAGTAGCCATATGTCTAGGAGGTATATCTAAGATGTGTAGGGTCCCCTTCAGCAACGACCTATTAGTCATGTTCCTAGGATGTTAGGAATAGTTAACTAACACCTTCAAATGGGAGGTGGATGGGGATGTGATAGAGGTAGGTATCACACTAGAGGATGTCCATGCCATCCTCAAGCTACCCATAATAAGAGCACCAGTGACCACAAGGATACTAGATAGCTTAGAGGAGATGAGAGCCTTAGATAT
Organism: Torreya grandis; assembly: GCA_037957365.1. Taxonomy (NCBI): domain Eukaryota; kingdom Viridiplantae; phylum Streptophyta; class Pinopsida; order Cupressales; family Taxaceae; genus Torreya; species Torreya grandis. Next base: position 388,915 of record JARHVA010000194.1, read on the forward strand.
GTGGGCTACAGGCTTAGAGATGATATTAAGAGGATGGAGATTCAGTATGGATGATGTGTATATATCACAAATTTTGGACCTCTAAAATGTGGTGATAGGCCTTGTGACATAATGAGTATTTTGTCACAAGTTAGATGGAAAGGTACCACTATTTATGGTAGCCTTATGTAGGATGATGCAGGAGGAGGGAATATTAAATGATCCAGATTCTATCATCTGGGTCTAGCTCATACATGATATATTTGAGATGTTGGTTAGAGGGAAAAATATTTTGAGACTGATCATACTATTAATATCATGGATATATGAGAGATTCTTCATGTATCAATTGATTAGGTTTCCCTATGCAATCGATGATGGGTTACCTTGAGTGTAGAGATAGAGAGAGGACCAGGTAGCATAAGTTATGGCCCATGTACTAGTGTATAGTCAATGAGTTGTGAAAACATCATGTAGTAGTTGTATGTGCACATAGCATCTACATGGGTGAATTGGCACATAGTTTTACTATCACTAGAGAGGAAAGAGTTGATTTGACACTATACATGGAGAGAGACACATCTAGTGGCACAGGTGCTAGGACAGATGGGCCTACCTCATCTAGCAACATTGGTATTGATGTCTAACTAATAGGCTCAGTATGTGAGGGAGTCATGAGGGAAAAGGGTACTTGAACCACTAATAGTGAGGCTGACACTAAGGCCATGTCAGGAGTGACCATGGACTACTCAAGAATGATAAGTGGCAAAGGAGGAGGTAGAAGAGGTAGAGATACTAGATGTACCATGACCAGCCCTGTAATGAGACAAGCAGTGGCCATCGAGGGCATGATAGTGACAAAGATAGGAGAAAGTGGATATTATAGACATCCTTGATGATCCCATAGATGAACTAGAGGAAATAGTAAAGAAACCACTCAGATGGAGGCTAAGACAAACACAAGCCATGATAGCCAGGATTGAACTAAGGAGGTGACCTATCAAGGAGGTACTAAGAGGTCATGTAGATGGGAAGACTAATATAAGTGATTTTGTAGATGATGATATCATGAGAGCCAAGACATAAATAGGTATGAATATGGTTGAATTTATTTCTAAAGTTTTTATTTGGTAGTAGAGAGATATAGATAGATATTATGAGATATGATAGTGATCTAATATTCATTTGGTGTGATTTTTATAGCTGTACCTAAGGATGAGGAGGAGAGATGGGAGTCCCTAGTGAGGGGAGAACTCCATGACATCATAGATGAGTCTCTACATCCATATTACCCCATGACACTGGAGGATCTAAGCATACCATCTACCCTAGCTCAAACAAGCTAGTTCAAATTAGTTGGTGAGGTAGTGAGGTAGTTACAAGTGTAGAAAGAGAGGGTTCAACCACTAGTAGATATGGGTGAAATCAAGATATAGGCTTGGAAATCCTTGGTATAGAAGAGAGTTACATATCTAGAGATAGTGGCATAGATGATATAGGCATATATAGTGATGTAGACTTAACTGATGTAGGCACATAATATGATCCAAGTTGAGTTAGTGTAGGCACAGGTGCAGAGAGAATGTCTATATGGATAGGTAGAGGGATTGAGATCTTAGACTACCTCATTATATCATGTCATTCATAGGAGTCAAACCAAGGCCTCAGCAGGAAATGTGGCTAGGTCATGAGATAGATAGGGTAGAGCCCAGCCCTAGTGTTGAGGATTTGTATATGGTTATATATGTTGTATCAAACTCATGGTATATATATATATATATATGATGTATAATTTTGGATTATTGGTGTTGGTTATGTATGTTGCCTTTATGATGGTTGTGTTTATTCATTATGGTTGAGGTTATGGATGCTTTGAATATATTTTTTCTAGCACATGTATTTAGCTTTGTTGTATATGATATAGGAAATATATTTGGTGTGGTTTCTTTTCTATCATTATGGAGTACACATGCATGGTGAAAAATAAACAAGAGAAAAAGGACTTGGAAAAATATAATCAATCAAAGAAATGCACTACACACTAGTTCAAGTTGGGAAATGTGTATTAACAAAAAATGACTAAGTATAAAAATCCAAGAAAATGGCAAAAAAGATGGTAAAAGGGGATTTTTTTTGAACCAATGTAAAATATTTTTTCACAAAATTAAAACAAGTAAAATCATACTAAATATCATTTTGGGAAGTATGACAAATGATGTAATAAAATGGAATGAATGCAAAAGGGCACAAATGGTAATAAAAACAAATCAAAATTAAGTCAATCAATTATACTATTTCATGATGGGAAGTACAAAAGAAAAAAAAATTACAAAAACTTGGTCTTAAATTTATCAAACTAATTCAAGCTAGGAAGTATGATAAATTCAAGAAATGGTTGTAATCTTACATGCACTCAAAAAATAAGAAAAATAAAAAGCTAAATAAAAATGAAGCAAGCATAAAACATACTAAATATCAAGATGGGAAGTATGTCAATGACGTGTAACCTAATAATCAATCAAATATTATCTCTTATTTGACACATGTAATTTTGGATGGTGACTTTTTTATTGGAAAAACTTTGTGAGGAGGGTTGAGTTCTATCCACGGTCTTACACTACAACTCACAAAAGAAAAACTCAAAGGGTACAAAATCAAGATTGGTAAGTAGAAGGAATGGTAATGGTAAATCAAGGATATGGGTAATAGGATGGAAAAGGTGGTAATTTTCTAGGATGGTTGGGTCTTATCCATGGTCTTACAAAGCAACTCACAAATGAAATCCCATGGGGAGTGATCAGTAAGCAAAACAATATTTCCCAAAAGGAAATATGAAGGAAAAGGAATGAAAAAAGAAGTGTAAAAAGTAAGACTTAAGCATCGTAAGAGAAGACCTTAGGATGAAAGAGGCATACTAAGGATATGAGAAGACACTAAGTGACTAGTGGTCATCTATATATAAAGGAAACCCACTTTTTATAGACACAATGCTTTGTAGGCAAATAGGTGTGTTACTAATATCAACTCATGATGGTAGATTGGTATAAGGAAAAGTAAAATAGACCTACCTTCCCATAATGTCTTCCCCACTCCTCAGGACCCCTTATAGAGCCATCAATCTACTACAAAGATTAGGTCCTTGTATGAGAAAGTAGGTAGTACTAAAAGATTTGTTCTATTCTCCTCTTCTAATCTACTGGCCTACCACACCCCAAAGGACCTTGGCTCTATCATGAGGCCAACTATAGATTTTAAGATTTGACTAGAATAAAGAGATGTGCTTTGAATCATGTCTTTAGTGTGATTGTACTTTTAATAATATTCAATGTTTTTGCCTTTTTATATCATGTCATTTTGTTTAAATGATTTGGCTTTTAACTTTATATTAAAGGCTTTTTAGGATTCCTCCTCCATATGGATTTAGAATGACCAATAATGAGAGAGATAGTGATACACATGAATGAGTTGTAGGCTAAGGATAAATAAAGCTAAGTATCCCAAGACAAAATATTGACTATAACATTTAGGCTTGATAATGAACTGAGTATGTGATTTCAAGTCTCAATCGTGTATATGCTTAGTTTGAAAAAAAAGGAATGAGGGAAAAAGGAAATCCAAAGGAGGACTGGTGAAAGGAAATAGTAATGAGAAAGACTAATTTTAAACTAATCACATGGTAATAGGATATAGTAACCAAAGGGGAGAGGGTAAATATAACCAAGTCACCATGACAACTATCTGTGAAAAATAAAGATAAGAAATCAAACATTCATGAAGATACAAGAAAAGAGTTTTGAGAAAAACTCTAAAGGAAAAGAAAATAATGATAAGGGGAAAATATCAATGATAAAGAAAAGACAAGTATATGTGAAATGTAAAATGATAACATAAGTTAATTATAGTACAACAAGAAGGAGAAACATGATAGAATATAAGAAAGAATTTGACATAGTGTCAAATGATATAATCAAAAATTAAAATAAGATTGGAGCACACATCTAATCCAAATATAAATGAGAAAGTACCATGCATGTGCTCATAAATACTAGTAAATCTATCCACACACATTATCAAATACATTGGATAAGTCTCTATGAAGCTGTAATCAAATTGTTGCTAAGGTCTTATCAATCTTTAGTGAATACTAGGAAAATACTTATTTTTTGATCTCCTCAACTTAAAAAGTAGGAATTCTCAAAGGATCATGTTGAGGAGGAAAGTTAGGCTAAGGATGGTTAGGATAATTCATAGAAATAGGATCTACAAGAGAATAAGGAACCACAGGGGGAGAAAGATCCATGGGTGAAGGACTCACAGGTGGAGAAGGATCCATAGGTGAGGGAAGGTCCATAGGTGAAGGCATAGAAGGTGGTGAAGGGACCATAGGAGGTGATGGAACCACTAAAGGTGGAGCCAGGGGATAAGAAGGAGGACCCTTCTTATAACAATAACCTATAAAAGGAATGGTAGAAGGTTTAGGGATGGATACAAGGTAATTCTTAAGATGTTATTGAAGAATGCAGCAATGATCAGTGTGATGCATACCACATAAGTGTCATAGACAATATAGCTCACCATACTTAAGTAAATATTCAAGAATTACCTTTGATGGAGTTATGGCTTTGTTTGATGATGAGGAAGAAGGATGCAAGGTATCAAGGTATTTTTTCAACTTGTGATAATGGGTGGAAGAGTGATTATCTATTTCATAGAAGTAACAAATACACTTATGAGTGGTTTTAGGAGCACTCATGAAAGGAGGTGAAATAGGAGTAGAATCAGCTGAAAAGGACTCATCATCCCATTTGGTGGGAAAAGGAACCATCTTAGGCAATGGAAGCAAACCATCATTAATGGAGGTTGATGATGGGGAAGGAGTGGAACAAGGCTCAATAGGAGAAGCACTAAGATGAGAAGCAGGAAGAGGCTCAACAATAGTAGGAGAGGAAATAGGCTCAACTAGAGTGGAAAAAGGAACAAGTTTAACTATAGCTAGCCCTCCTAAAAGAGGGGCATGATTTTTAGAAGGTATAATGAGGATTACCCTAGGTGTGGCAAAGCAAGAAGGTCTAGTCATAACATAAACCAAGATCATGGTCCTAAGTGGATCCTCAAAAACTGGAGGTATCAGTACCATCTCTACCCTACAATAAAGAGGAAAAATGCAAGAATCATGAACTATAAATGAAAGAGAATGATGAGATACACAAAAAGACTCAAGTGAATAAGAATGGTAATGAATAATCTCAGCATCATGAGCCTAGATAAGACCACTTAAAAGAGGATCATCTAAATAATAGCCATCATCATAATCTAGGGTATGAAGATTGATGACATAGGTTGGGATGACCTTGTCATCAGAGGAATCTTGGTGAATAAAGTGCCTAGTCTTAGTTAAGACTATGGGAATGTCATCACAAGGAAGCTTGAGATAATTAGGATGCAAATAAGTAGGAAGTTACGAGATGAGATGAGGTGAGAGATTAGAAGTTTTGATCTTTAAGTTAATCTCATCATTCTCATCATCATTGTTAGGAAACCCCTCTAAGGAAATCACAATTGATTACTTTTATTATAAGCAATTAAACACGAAATTATACCAAAATGATTAAGTAACTAGAAACTTGAAACAACAAAGAATTTGAGAGACAATACACAATCTTGTATTAAATACTCTTAGAAGAAAATACAATAAAGAAGATGCCACTTCTTATTCCACCTCAAAGGCTTGCCACACCTCAAGACCTTCTTCCCTCTCTCTCTTGCTCAACCATAACCAACTCAACAACCTGAGTTGTTATCCCCTCCTTGAATGCTTCAGCTGATCTCCTTGACCTTACACCTTGTAGATCTCCTTGACCTTACTTCCTTGCTTCAATGCTTTTACTTGCCTTCTTGATTTACAATACATGCCTCATGGGTCTTTAAATAGGATCCCATGCATACAAAAATAGATCTCTAATTACAATAATTAGACACGCAACTTGAGACTATAATTAGCCCTTAATCATGCAAACACTCACTTCACTTAACTGACTATTCATCAACAGCAGTTCTGGAACCGCCATAGGCGATCGACGTCGGTCCCTGTCTGCCTAGAGGTGACCAACATTGGTCGACCTCATGCCGATGCTAGTGCCCTTTAGTTCACACCTGCCGATGTTGGTTGCCTTCTGCACTGCACTCTACCGATGCCGGTCTCCCTGGAACTCAACAACCTCCTCCATGTTTGCACTAGTTGAAGCTTTTAGCTCCATACCCTAAAAATCTCCCACTTGGAGATAAATAGCTGCAACTATACTTATACCTGTACATCATCTAGTTTGTTCCCTTGGCTCTGTATCCCTCTTCAAGATCACTCTTGAAGACCAACCACCACAAAACCTATGATGTTATACCTGTCATCCAAGTCCCCTACCACATCTAAACTTTTTGACAACTCCCACTGGAGACAAAATCAACCTGTGATCTTCCATGTCTCTTATGCAAAAAGAATTTTGCTGCTCCCAAATTCTTCATGACATACCTCTGAACTAACTTTACCCTTAGCTCATAAAATCTCTGTATGTGTAACCCTGTAACAAGCACACAAAATAGTAATAGGATAATGTAGCTAATATTATCCAACATGGTAAAGATAAATACAATGGTCAAACCTCCATTGTCCTGTAGCCTACTCAAGACCATATACACTAGCCTTTTGTCTCACGTGTCCATCCACTCTCTTCTCTAACATGGGAATCCATCCCTCATCTAGTGCTTTCTTCCAGCTGACAACTCCACCAACAAATACCTGTTTGGTTCTTCTCTAAGGACTCACACTCCTCATCCATGCCAAGCTCCCACTATTTTTGGATTCTACCTGCATTGCCTCTTCACATCTACCTAGTTCTTGACCATCAGTAAGCAATATAAAGAAGGTGAACAACAAATATGAGGTTCACTTACCCTTTCTGACCTCCATATGGGCATTTGAGACTCCTTGACAACTTGTTGTCCGCCCAACATCCATTCCATTGACCGATCTCGGCCATCTCCCAGCCTGCACCCGACCGATGTCAGTTCCCTACACTGACCTTGATTGCCAACGTCATTTCCCTGGCCAATGCTAGTGTCCCCTCTACCAACATCAGTTCCTATCTGACCGATGTCAGACTTCTCCTGCTTGACTCTACTGACCTTGTTGGTCTGCACATGATCGATGTTGGTATCTCCCTGACTGACGTCGGTTCTAAGTGACCGACATTGGTGATTGTGTGTTCTTGTAAGTGATGAATTCTTTATCTACAAGCTCATCTTGGATCAAAACCCTATCCATACTACCCTGCTCAGAATAATTTAGCCCTTGTGACTGATCTTTGTCCATCATCTCCTCCATAAACACCAAGACTTCCCTGCTCTTGTCAAAAGCATCAAATTTCCTTTTCCTACAATGAACTCGATCACTGCCCTCCAAATCTGAACTCATACCTTTTGATTCAAGAACATCCATTCCCTTCTTATTCATGTGACCAAGCCTATTAAGCCACATCTTCGAATCTATAGCTGAAGTAGATAAACCAGAAGTAGAATCAGTAATACAAGTAGATAGATAAAGAGTACCTACTTTCTTACCTCTTGCTAAAACAAGTGCACCCTTGGTAACCTTCCAAGAATCTGCTGTGAGGGTTATTGTGCATCCCTCATCACCCAACCTTCCTACGAAAACCAAACTCTACTTCAAAACTGGGACATGCATAACCTCCTTCAACACCCATGTGTTGTCCATCTGAAATTTCAGCTGCACTTTCCCTTTGCCAACTATTTGACAAGGCATACCATCCCCTAAATAAAGAACTCCAAAGTCTCCCTGGACATACTCATAGAATAAATCTCTGTTTGGGGATGCATGAAAAGAAGAACCAGAATCTAAAACCCATGATTCTATCTGACTATCCAAAGAAAGTATGAGAGCATCATGTGCCACAATACCTGCATCCTTTGCTTCTTCATTACCTTCATGTTGATTTTCTTTATCCCTCAACCAACACTCTTTATTTGTGTGTCCTCTCTTTCCACAAAACCAGCAAGTGACACCTCTAGATTCAGATCTCCTTCCCATCTTCGACCTTGATTTCCCTTGCTCGACCTTCTCTCTTTGCCTTCCCCTGCTTTCTACACTTAGAGCATTCCCTAATGATTCACCTGTGCTTTTCCTGTGTATTTCTTCATTCAAGATTACACTCACAACATCATCAACTTTTAATATTTTAGAAGTAGACGCATAATTACTTACTGCCATAACCAAACTATCCCAACTTTCAGGTAAAGAGCATAAAATTAAGAGAGCCTTTACTTCATCATCAAAAACAATATTGACTGAAGCTAACTAGTTTACCAAACCATGGAAATCACTAAGATGAGTATATATCGATTCACCTTCCTGCATTTGCAAAGTAAATAACTACTTCATAAGAAATACCTTATTTAAAGTTGAGGGCTTTTCATATAAATTTTCCAAAGATTTTATCAACTCTTCCGTTGTCTTGCACTGTGATAAGTTGGAAATCACAGACAATGCAAGGCTCAACCTTATGGATCCCAGAGCCTTCCGATCAAGAACATTCCATTCTTCATCCTTCATATCTATGGGCTTGCATGCAACCCCACCCAATGGTAAGTACAAATCCTTCTGATATAGATAATCTTCTATCTGCATCCTCCAATGTTGATAATTCTTGTCGTTAAACTTCTCCATTCATAGCTTACTTTTTTTTGCCATTGCTGAACTCCCACTCAATCAAAAACCCCTGAGAATGACCTGTAATCAAACAATAACCTACTCCCTACAAATCATAGCTCTGATACCAGCTGTTAGGAAACCCCTCCAAGGAAAGCATAATTTATTACTTTTTTTATAAGCAATTAAACACAGAATTATACCAGAATGATTAAGTAACTAGAAACTTGAAACAACAAAGAATTTGAGAGACAATACACAATCTTGTATTAAATACTCTTAGAAGAAAATACAATAAAGAAGATGCCACTTCTTATTCCACCTCAAAGGCTTGCCACACCTCAAGACCTTCTTCCCTCTCTCTCTTACTCAACCACAACCAACTCAACAACCTGAGTTGTTATCCCCTCCTTGAATGCTTCAGCTGATCTCCTTGACCTTACACCTTGTAGATCTCCTTGACCTTACTTCCTTGCTTCAATGCTTTTACTTGCCTTCTTGATTTACAATACATGCCTCATGGGTCTTTAAATAGGATCCCATGCATACAAAAATAGATCTCTAATTACAATAATTAGACACACAGCTTGAGACTATAATTAGCCCTTAATCATGCAAACACTCGCTTCACTTAACTGACTGTTCATCAATAGTAGTTCTAAAACTACCACAGGCAACCGACGTCAGTCCCTATTTGCCTGGAGGTGATCGACGTCGACCGACCTCCTATTGATGTCAGTGCCCTTCAGTTCACACCTGATGATGTTAGTTGCCTTCTACACTGCACTCTGCCGACGCCAGTCTCCCTGAAACTCAGCAACCTCCTCCATGTTTGCACCAGTTGAAGCTTTTAGCTCCACACCCTAACAATCATCAAAATCTAAAAGGTTGGGAGGAATGTTACTAATGAGCTCAGGATGGCCATTGTAACCTCTCGTTAAGTTGATAGGAAATTTGAGACACTAAGACTCAAGGAATGGAACACTAGGCAAAGACTCAAGAGTATAAATCTTGAAGACACCATGATCTTGGAATTATTTAAAATTCCAAGGGTTAGTGTCTCCTTGAATCCTATAAATGGATCTATTATGAGGAAATTTAATGCATTGGCAAGTAGAAGATGTGACAGCTCACATACGATGAGTCCATGACCTACCAAGAAAGATTTTATACAAAAGGGGAAAGTTGAAGATCATCTCCTTCACATGAATGTTGATAAGTGGGATCATAATGGGAAGCCACACACACCCTAAAGGAGGCATTTGCCTTCTATCGTATCCTTGGCATGTGTTACATGTAGACTTGAGATTACATTTAGAATACCCAAGAGTCTTAATTAAATCAAGGGATGTAACATAGGTGTTAAAATCCTCATCAATCAAGGCTCACTTAATTTGGATATCACCAACTTGGATGCTAATAAATAATGTAAGATCGTCTACGTGAAGCAGAATATCATCCAAAATCATAGATGCAATAGTAAATTTTAAATAAAGAGAAGTGTCTATAGTTTCATCAACATTAATGGACATCTCTTCACATTGATGTAAGATACTATCCTCAGATCAGATAATGTAGCCTCCCATCCTACTAGAGGAGGGTGAGGGTTATTCATATTGAATAAAAGTTGCATGAGGCATTTTCTATGGTGTGGAGATGTCCTCATGAGTTCAAAGAAAGGTATCTAAGATGGAAGATTAGTAAGTTCCATAATGGGATCCCACTCATCATAACCCATAAGGATATTTTTAGATATAGGTACATAATGATTAAGAAGATCTTTAAAAGGTGGATCTGAAGAGCATTGAAACTTATATTGATAAGAATGAGAAGGTTGAGAACAAGGTTGTAAATCAATTGGTGACAAAGAAGTATTTGGTTTAGATTGATATTAAAATTTGGAAGAAGTGTTAGTATAAATTAGATTATCATTACTATTAGAAGATGATGGGAGAGAAGTAGAAATAGTATAATATGTGTCATCCAAGGGAGAATCATAAATTGGATCATTAAAATAAATAAGATCTTCTTTCCCTAACTCATTTAAATGAGTTGGAGAAGAATATTAGATAACATGATATATCTTATAGGAAGGAAGACTGTAGATAGGTTATGAAGCAATGAAATCCACCAATCTTCATATGTTATTCATGCTAACCACATTCTCTTTGGAATTTGGTTCAACAAGACTTTCTATGTTATTAGTGGAATAAGTGGGTTTGTCTTGACTTTCTTGGATTGGTTGATGATTAGGTAAGGGGTCTTTATAGATAACTAAATGAGCATTTTCTTTATTTAAGGCTTGAGTTTTATCATGTGATTTATAGTATTTGAATGCAATCTCATAGGCTTATTGATGCTTTTGAATAATGAAATCATGATTAAAATTTGGGCCAAGATGAAATGCTATGGCTAAATTACAGAGTTGTCTACAAGTCTCATGAGAGTGACCCTAGCTAGCATGAAACCAACAAAACTTATTAGAATCATACCATGATTTTATAGGTCGAGTAGGGTCAAGCTCTCATGGAAGAGGCCAGGGTAGACATTTAAGAAATTTAGCTAAGGATAAAGGCTTATGGACATTAATGTTTTTTGTTGAGAAATGATGATTAATGTATTGTTAAAAAGGAGCTAGTTCTTAAGAAGGGGTAGGAATGATAGCTTGAACATTATGAATGGTGTCATATGAATTGGTAAAAACATCATTGGTAATATTTTGGTTTTTATTCTTTACTAATATGTGAGGGCCCATAGAAATTTGGGGTGGATCGAATTGATGCATGAGGAAATCTTGTCTTTTGGCTTGATCAATATCTTACATGGAGAAAGGGTACAGACTCGATATTGTAATTTAGGAAATAAAGCATTTGTAAAGAGATGAAGATATTATCATACACCATATCTATTCAAATTTATTTAACAAAGTCTTCCATCACTTAATAAATGATTAGGCTATTTCATTTTAATTTTGTTTTCAATTGATGAAATGGGGCAAAGTGTTCTCTGGAAGATCAATAGTTTGAGATTCTTGAGCTAAAGCATTTACTAAGTCTTCCAAACTAGTGATAGAATGTGTTCTAAGTTGATTGTACCAATCCAAGGCATCACCCGAGAGGTTTTTGGCTAAGATTTTTATAATGGTAAAGGTATTTAATTTGATCCAATCCTTGTAAATATTTCCAAATGTTTTGAGGTGAAGAGTAGGACTAGTTGATCCATTATAATAAATTTTAGGTGTTATACCTCCAATATCAATGTTAGCAATTTGGGTGGTAAGAGGTTCATTTTGTAAATGCTTGATAATATTTTTTACTAATGGAGGTTGAGAAATGAAATTACCTTGAGAAACTCAAACAGGGGGAGGAGGAACACTTTGGTTATGTGTGTCCCAAGTAATTGGTTGAGGATTGGATTGAAGATTAAGAAGGTGGTTTTGCATTTGCATCATTTGATTTGTATGATGAGTTTGGAATGTGTTAATTTGATTGAGAGTTTGTAATAACAGTTTATGAGTTTTATTAGCGTTATTAGAATAAGTAGTATTGGTGTGTGTGTTAGTTTTAGTGGCTTGGGTACCACTATTAGCATTAATATGAGCTTGAGAAGAGTTATAAGAATTTGAGGCACTAGTGGAAAAATTTGCTTATAAAGCAAAAGATGGATTAGTAAATGGTTGAGAGGAAGAATCACTAGAAGAATGAGTGCCTTGGGTATAAAATGATGAAATAGTGTAAGGATTAAGGATAGTAGATCTTATGAGAGGCCCATTAGATGTAGAACCTACCATGTTAGTTGAGATAGTAGGCATGGAGGTAGGAGAAGCTAAATTAGAAGATGAAATAGCATAAGAAGGAGTCAAGATTGAAGGAAGAGGTTGAGAAGCAAATAAATTGATACCCCCAAATCTATTTGAGAAAGTAGGAGTAGGAGAATGAGGTTCTTCAACTTGATGGCTAATCATGAGGTTATAGGTGGTAGAAGGATCCTTCCCTCTATGTTGAGGGAATTTCATGATAAATAAAATAATTTTAGGAGTATATTCTAACTCAAGTTGATCCTCTAATAGAAGAGGAGGGTTTTACTACAAATAGGTATTAGGAGGGGTCCCATAGTCCATCGTGTAGGTTACAATATGAACATTACTAATGTTTACAAAAGGAGACCTACTTTGTCCATGAGAGACCTTATTAGGATTGGTGAATTCCATCATGTCTATTGAATAAACTTTAATGTTATCACCAAACAAAAATTCCATGATGAAAGGAAAAGAAGCAAAATATGAGAAAGCAAAGAATCAAAAAGTGACTGACAATAGTACTAGGTTGACCTAGTCAACCTATTACAAAATAAGGACTGTAAAACTATATTAGATTCATAAGATCAACCTAGTTCAATGAATAGTGACTAGTAGAAAAAGGTAAAGGTGATATAAATAGTACTAGGTTGACTAGGTTGACCTAGCATAGTGTATAGGGGCTGAAAAAGATACTAGGTCAACAGGGTTGACCTAGCACAGTAGATAGGGAAGAAAATAAAGATGATAATAAGATATGAATTAAAGTAAGATAATTTCAAGTAATGTAAGAAAATAGTAAGTACTAAAAGGGAAACAAATATTCAATTGAATTAATGCTTTCCAATCTAATTGATACACATAAAATAAAATCTTGCACTAATGTTGGCTAATACAAGCTTTTGCACAGAAATTTGATCAAAAATTAAGAAAATAACTTAAAATTAAGCTAGCTACTTGGTCAACCTATAATGTTGATTAAATTATTAAGAATGATTTTAAGTTTAAAAATGGAGATTGGCTATAAAAAAGGGACTAGATAGCAATCTAAGGATAGTTTCAGGTAAGTTTAGGATGAAAGGGACTATAGTGGTAATGATACAGGCTTGGTATTGGGGCCTACCCCCTCACTTCACACACCAAAACAATAAGGGTAATATGTGCTTAGCTAAAATATACCATTAACCACACTTTATACTTGACCAGAGCATCAAATTGGCTTCCCCCTTGGTGGTGAAATCTAAGTAGGTTGGCCTGGGTAGAAAAAATTTTAAATGCTTATTGATGTTTATGTGGTTTGGCCATGTGTGCAAAAGAATATAAATAATTCAACTAAGTAATTAATTGAAAATCCCCTAATTAGACTATGTGAGCTATTCTAAGCATGCAAAAAAATTTAAAAAAAGATGTGATTAACACATATGGTTTATTTTAACTTTGAAATAAGGTATAGTTGAGAAACTATATAGACAATCATATATAATAGGGTTGATAGGTTCAAACCTGTACTATGGAAGTAAAGTCTAAAAATGAACTAGGTTGGTTAGGTCAACCTAGTTATTTCAAGAAACACATAACACAGAACTAGGTCCATAGGGTCAACCTAATTGACTGTGTGGAGGCAGTTTTAAAGACTAAAAACTATGAAAGGAAAGCATAGAAATAGAAGGATACAGAAGAATAGAAACTAAACTAAATGGTTTAAAGATGAAAAGGATAATATTGATGATCAATAACTTTAGAGAAAATTATCAAAAACCTACAAACTGAGTCAAGTTGGTCGACTAAATAATATAGGAATCTACTAAAAAAGTGTTGAAATGCACTAGGTCTACCTGGTCGACCTAGTAGGTAAGAATGGAAGTTTAAGAACCTAAAAAAACTATATTGGGTTGAGCTAGTTGATCCAGTTGTCTGAATATAATTTTTCAAGTTTTGAAACCTATACTAGGTCAAGTTGGTTGATCTAATTATTTATTCTTTCAAAACTATGCTTAGAGATAAATAATTGGTTTGATAGGGTTTATTTAGCATAGTAAATATATAATAAAAATAATGATGAATAGAAATTAAATAAGTGAAATAAATCTTGTAAGGGTTTGATTCACATTGGGTTCACTAGAATGTATGCAATTGGAAATGCATTATGTCCATAAATTAATCCTAGATCGGATGGGATAGAGCACACCTACACTTTTGATTTGGGGCATATAATTATTAATTAGGAGCATGACCAATGTGAGGATCTACTAGACTTGATTATGGGATTACTTGTCACAACACATCATGTGAGATAGGGTTCCAAAGCCTATAGTCTAACACAATCACATAACAACCCTAAAAGAGTCCTAAGGTTTAAAATGTCCACTCTATTCTAATAGTAAGAAATTAAATATAATCTAGTGCACATCAAATCTTTTGGGACAAAGTGGGGGTTAGAAGCAATAAGATAAACAACTAAACTTAATGTGTATTAGAAGACATATACTCACTTCAATGTATATAGAATCCTAGTACATGGAATATAGGAATACATATGCTCTATATATTTACTCTTATAAAGGAGGAATAAAGTTAGGAATACATACCTTTGAAGATGAACCCATCGAGCCTCAATCTCTCCCTTGGCCAAGGTGATTCACAAGAGATTATCATGGTATGTAAGGATAACTAAGATAAATCAGCTCTAGGCTACACAACCTATCCAATAATTCAAAATACTTATCCACAAGATGAGATCAGAGCTCCAAATAAAGTACTAAACCCTAAATCTTTATTCCCTAAGTAGAATGGTCAATAAGCATATGTTTGTTTTCACTTCTTCACTTAATTCTTTACTCCTCTTAAAATGTTAAGGATTGACCTTGTATATAGTAGTAACTTGCCCTAAAAACATTTAGGAACTTTGATTATGCTAGGTCAACCTAGTCAACCTAACACATTTTTGGGGCTAACTCTCTAGGTTTATGCTAGGTTGGCCAAAAGGGCAACAAACTAAAAGAGAGAAAAATTCCCTAAACTGTGTCAGGTCAACCTAGTTGACCTAGAATAATTGATAGGTCAAAAGGGTGCTAAGGCAAGAAATGAAGGATAAAACATAGTAGATGATAGGAATAGGTGGGACTAATAAGAATAAGCTTAGGTTCAATGGTTTTAGAGGCTATAATGTGGATGGAAAGAAGTAAAAAGGATGATGATCTTATGAAGCATTGATGGTCTACCCACACCTTTTTTTGGTGCACCCCTTAAGGCATGTGCTTAGAGAGATTGAGACTCGATAGGTTTCTACAAGATACAAAGTGTCAGTAATCAATAAAATTTAAAAATAATATATGTATACACCCTTTTATGTATTTCAAAGAAATTTCATTACCTTGAGATGATGGTTTGAGAATATTCTTGATTCATGACTATTTGAATATCTTCCTTGCATTGGCCCACTTTGATCTTGTAATCATGCAATATATTTCCCATGGAAGAGCTCGAACAAGAAAATAAAATGAATAATGCACAACTTAGGTTATATTTCCTTTTTCCCATTTAAAAATTTTGCTCTCATTCACATCACTAATCTGATATATGCATGATCGATCATGAACCATTTATTTTTTTGGTATCTCATTAAGGGCGTGACCCTTATCCTCTTTGTATATATGTGGAAGACCTTAGACTAATTTAACTCTTTTCCTATCATTAGATATTTCTTGGGTAGGTAAATGTGCTCTATTAAATCATGATCTGAAGGGTGGAACATCATTATCTAATATCTGCACTTAGCCCTAAGGTTGTGCCATTTAGTATCCCTGTAGGCTTTTTATGTCCCTTGTAAATAGTCTCTATTACATTGAGTGCTATCACATTATGTGCTAGAATCTGGCTAGATTGGGCCCCATTGAATATCAACTATCCACTCACATCATTAGATCCTTAGAACATGCTTGAACTTTTAACTATGCCCCATGAACTCGACACTTATCATGCATGCATTGGTCCTGGGTTCCTTCGACTATCCATCTTTGATCATGCACTATCAGATCATCATACTCTACATTAATGTGCACCATTGGATCTACCTCTATTTGAACTCAAATGGATATTTTATATGGTCTAAAATTGATGCTTGTGTGACTATATTGGAAGATTTAAACCCTAACAACTAGTTTCTTTAGCTTAAATTTGATGTCCACATTCCTATCAAAAGATGTCCACAAAACCATCTTACTTGAAAATTCAAAAATTTCATTGGGATTTTGCTTATCAGCAATTTGGTCTATGGGCTCTTTGTTTGTGGTATTTTTTCTTCTACAATATTGTTGTAGACCTTTTTTATGCAAGAACTGTTACAGGTTTTTTGTTTTTGGCACTTTTGCTTTTGAGCCTTTTGTTCAACGAGAAAATTGTTTTGGACATTTTGTCTAAAACAATTTCCCTAAATAAATTGACCTTTGTACTTTCCCTATAGAAATTGACCTTTGCACTTTCCCTATAAAATTTGAACTTGGCATTGTCTCTAAATAAATTAAGCTTACACTTTTATCGAAGGAATTTTGACTTGACATTTTCACGAAAATATTGGACTTTTGTCGAGCTTTTTGTGTGAGAAAAATTCTTAAAGGGCATGTACCCTTCATAATGTTTTCCATGGATAAAATGTTTGAAATAAATTACCTTACACATTTCCCTAAGGAATTAGACTTAGTTATTTGCTGAATAAATCAAACCTTTGCATTTTTTCTGAAGGGTAAGTGCCCTGGAAAAATACCAAAAGGGAAAGTTCTCTTTGGACTTTTTATAATGAATAATATGTCTAAAAGAAATGACCCTTCAATTTTTTTGAAAACCACTTAGCTTGATGCAAATGGGACTTGGACAAGACATTAAATTCCTTTGGTTCTATAAGACATTGCATTCATTGCAAAAATCCCAAAAAAATCTAAGGGAAAGACATATTCGCCAAATAAAGACCAGATTAGGAATTAGCCAATTTTCACATGGACTTAACCTTCTAAAGGAACACTTGGATATGAAATTTGGGCTAAGGACTTAGTCATTTTCACTTGACAAGGGCCCAATTGCTTCATTACAATTTTGGGCACTAACAAACTCAATAAAACTAGGATTTTTGACCAAACAAGCTAGACAAAGGTGAATGGCATAATGGCACTAAATAAAGGCCCAAAAAGGGTATACATGGATTGGTTTCAAATATGAAAGTTGGACACAAAAACAAGATGAGTCTATGAAATAATTTAAGAAGTGTAATAGCATTACCACCCTCTAAAGATGTAAACAATGGTTAATTTGAAAGACTCCAAAGCATAAGACTTGAAATGATTTGGGAAGTGAAATGTTTCCCATTTTAATCAAGTGACACACATAATGTTATTAACACAAAAAAATTATGATAAAATCAAGGTATCAAATAGATGGCATAATGCCTCCTCAAATAATGTAGTAATTTGGACATAAGACTTATTTTAGGCATGGGAATACAAACAAATTTTTTAGACACAAAGACTAACCAATTAAATGAAAAATACCAAATACAACTAAGTAAATCATTTTAAGCCCTAAACTGACAAGGTTGCATCGTATAATTAAAATACATCTATATACATGATCTTGGGAGTATTTTAATTATTAATCCAAAAATAAAAGCACATGAAGTAGTAGGGTTTTTACACTTGATCCAAAACTCAGAAGTTTTGATTGGAAAATATTTCAAGAACACAAAAATAACATAGTAACAATGAATTCTCTGAGAATAGATGTTTTATTACTCAGGATCGCAATACAACTATATGTTTATCTCTGGGAAGAGATGTATGATTTCCATTTCAGGTCATATATTCATTTATACACATTTTTAAAGTAGGAGGAAGATGTGGAAGGTCACCAATCTCGAGGGAGATTAAGTGGTTTGACTTCCAGGATTTAAAACAATATAGAATTGAGGAATTACTATTTTTAGAAACTTACTATTTTTAGACTGCACTACTAAAATTGAAATTTGGGGCACTTCCATTGGGTTTTTGGGGGTCAAAAACCATCAAGTAAAGATCCATGCCATCTCACTGTGTTCTCCTCATTTTTATCTTTCTAATGGTTCAAACGATGAGTCAATTAGAGCTATGGTGCAAAAGTTATGGTTCCCAAAAGTTTCATCATAAATTAGGGTAAAACTATCACCTGAATTGTTACCTGGATCATTCCTCCCTCCTTGAGAATAAATGGTCCCCATTGCATCAATATTCCTCATCAGGTGTGGTAGTTGTGTCTTAATTTTATTCTCTGTGAGCCACTCACCATGGTGGCTAAGCTGGCCCCTTTTGACCACCCAATAAAGCAGAATAGAGTGTCCTTTTGTTTTCTTCATCCAGGTGTCCACAATCTGATCCTCCTCCATTGAATAAAAACTCTGTGGGTCAAGATTGTCAATGTCTAGTTATTCTGCTACGACTGAAGTGTCTAATAGAGGTGGATGATATGGTTTGAGGAGTTCCACATTGAATATTGGATGCAGACCAAGGTAGGTTGGTAGGTTCAACTCAAAAGCATTTTTTCCAACTTTTTTGGTGATGGTGTAGGGACCATATCATAGAGACTAAATTTTTCTATGTGGGCCTGTAAGTTGTTCCTTCTAAATCCACAATCAAACCTTGTCACCCACATCAAAATGGTGTGTAATCCTATGTTTATCATATCATTTCTTATACATTTGATTCATCTTCTCTAAGATGTCATGAACTTTTTGTTGGATGTGTTGCATTTGTTCAATGAACTTTGTTGCATTTGTTACCTCAAATATTCCATGAGGTGTGTATTCCATGGTAAAGAATGGAATGGCTATATCAATTGGTGTTATGGGTTAGAACTTGAAGCATACTTGGAATGGAATGTGCTTGGTCGAACTATGCAGGGCTCGATTGTATCCATGTTATATGAAAAGAGGCCCCTCATCCTATGTGTGTGGATGTTTGGAGTGATACATTTGAATCATGTGAATAATCAAGTGGTTCACCACATCTATCTAACCATTAGTCTATGGATGGAAGGCTATGTACTTCATCAGCTTAGTATCCATCATCTTCCATAGAGTGGACCGGAAGTTGCTTAGGAACCTACTATCTTGATCTGAGAAAATGGACTTGGGGAGACCAAAATAGAGCCATACATGACTAAAATATAGTTGAGTAGTTTTTTCAGTAGATGTATTTTCTTACAAGAAATCATGATATCCATTTTTGAAAAGTGATCGATTAAAACAAAAATATAGTCCTTGTTATGTTTTGAAGTAGGCAAACATGAGAGAAAATCCATTAAGATAGATTTCCAAGGCCTGGTTTATTCTGCCAATGGTGTGTACAATCCTTGATTCTTATTTTTTGGCTTGGATATCATACATGGGTTGTAATATTTGAGATACCTTTCCATACCCTTTCACATATGGGGCCAGTAGAAGTGTTTTTGAAGAACTGCTAATGTCTTTTCTACACCAAAGTGTCTAGCTATCCTAATAAAATGTGCTTCCCATATCATCTTCTATTGCTCTACAACTAGAACATAGATGTACCCCATATGATAGATGACATTGTCTTGAAAATAGAAATCATAAACATGTTTACCTTTTTGAAGCACCTGATATGTATTAGCAAAGGTAGGATCTGATTTATATAGATCACCCCAAGTGGTAGTCTTGTGTTTGCACAGGTCAAGAACTATTGTGAGTGCAGTAATTAGTGGGTAGCTCAGACAATCTATGGCCATATTTGAGCTCCCCTTTTTGTATTTTATTATTAGATGGAATTGTTGTTAATATGTGGCCCACTTTTGGTGCCTCTCATTTCATAGTTTGCTCTGTGTCTAGATAAATTCCAATGGTCTATGGTCAGTGTGGATGACCATCTCTTTCCCCAAGATGTAGTGTTTCTATTATTTGTAGGCTTGCACAATAACATAGAGCTCCTTATCATATGTTAGATATTTCTTGACTATATCAGTGAAATTTTCACTATGATATGCAATAAGATGGCCATGTTGCATGATGACAGGTCCCATGGCATAGTAAGATGCATCTATCATCAACTCAAAAGGTTGATGCAAATTTGGAAATGCAAGAATAGGGGCTGTACAAAGTTTGTTCTTCAAATTCTCAAATTCCCTTTGTTGTATTTCACCCCACTAAAATGTAGCTTTAGCTCCTCCTTTAGTCACTTGGGTTAGTGACCAAGAAACATGTGAAAATCCAAGAACAAACTTGTGATAGAAATTTGCAAGACCCAAGAAGCTGTGAAGTTCTATGAGGGTCCTTGGTGTAGGCCATTCTCAAATAACCTAAATCTTTTTTAGATCAACATGGACCCCTTCCTCATTCACAACGTACCTAAGGTACTAAATTATTTTCATCCCAAATGTGCATTTGTCAAGATTTTCATACAACTT
Organism: Torreya grandis; assembly: GCA_037957365.1. Classification (NCBI taxonomy): domain Eukaryota; kingdom Viridiplantae; phylum Streptophyta; class Pinopsida; order Cupressales; family Taxaceae; genus Torreya; species Torreya grandis. Next base: position 409,851 of record JARHVA010000194.1, read on the forward strand.
GTGCTCTTGAAGAGTTTGAAGCACCTTATGAACATGTTACAGATGTTCCTCCCATTTTTTGTTGTAGATGAGTGTGTCATCTAGGTATACAATCATGAATGAGTTGGTGAAGGTTCATAGGATGTCATCCATCATCCTCATGAAGGTTTCAGGTGTGTTAGTTAAGCTAAAAGCCATAACCAACCATTCAAAGATCCCCTCCTTAGATTTTAATGTAGTCTTCCAGACATCAGTGGGATCAATGGGAATTTGGTGATAGCCATATTTGAGATCAATTTTGGTGAAGAGCTTCACACCACATAGTTGCTCCAGCAGGTCATTAATCTTGGGGAGGGGGTAGCAATTTTTCATAGTGATTTTATTTAGGGCTCGATAGTTAATGCAAAGCCTCCATGTTCCATCTTTCTTTGGTGTTAGGATAATTTGGATACCACAAGGTGAAAATCTTGGCCTAATGTGACCCTTTTTGATCAATTCATGAATCTATCCTTTTATCTCATCATTCTCTAAAACTAATCTATGATACATAGGAATGTTAGGTAAAGGTGATCCTAGGATCAAATTGATAGAATGTTTTACCTATCAATGTAGTGGAACTCCTATGAGTGACTTGAATAAGTCATCATATTCTCCTATGATTTATCCTATCTACTTATGTTGTTGTGTTGATTGAGTAGTTAGGACTACAACATCAACCTTCCTAGATTTCTATGGTTTGACCACCATGAAAATGAATTGCTTTGTCTTCTCCACCAATCTCTTACATTGTTTGGCACTGATCAGGGAGACAGATGTGGGAGGTGGTACCTCTGGTAACCTATAGCTTCACATTCCAAGAATGAGGGTGATTCTTCAAGTTCATGATTCATAGATTCCATGTTGATCATACATGAATGACTAAACAAGGAGCACATCACAAACATCTAAATTGACCACATCACACAAGACTTCATCTTGGAAAGGTTTTATTGCATATGAAAGAAGGCACTAATGGGTGACACGAAGGTCTCTCCCTAGGCTCAACCATCCAATACTGCATGGCTTTGGGTGAGGCTTCATTGATAGATTTAGACTTTTCACAACTTTAGTAGACATTAAATTCTTTTGACTCCCATTATCAAGAATGAAATGCAGATGCTTACTTTTTACCCATAATTTAGAGTGAAACAATCTTTCCTTGTCATATGGCCTTTCCTCACGGGTCTATGATGAAGCGATGATGGTATTGGGCTCAGCATCTATAATCTCTTCTTTTTCCTCTTCCACTGTAGGTTGTGTATGAGACAGAGTAGTAGATGTTGAGTATTGTGACTAAAAAAGCAATGACTTGATGGCTCGACATTCTTCTTTAGAGTGAGTTCTAGTTTTGTGGTAATCACACCATTTTTTAGCCTTCCCCTTCTGGGGTTTCTTATCTTGAAACTCTTTTTTCTTCCAATTTTGGCACCATGTTTGACCTTCCTTGTCACTTTTCCATTTTGAAGGCTGACTCTTCGTATTCTTTCTTCCATGCTTCTACTCAATCTTCACTGTGAAATTATATGCCTCAATGAGGGTTTTTAAATTGAAGAGTTCCATTTCCCCCATATGTACCATTATAGTCCACCACAGTATTTGAGAATCTTATGTTTCTCACTTTCTTGGATTCCCAATCTTGCAGATAGAGAATGAAAAATGTCTATGTAATCTTGAACAGATTGGTCCTTACCTTGGTGAATTTGTTGCCACTATATGTACAGATCATCATATGCTCCAATGGGATAGTATTCTTCCTTTACTACTTCCATGAAATCATCCTAGGTAGGTTCCACCTCAAGGCCAATGTCATCTATACTAAACCTCTTTTTGTACACTTCCCACCAATTTTTCACAGGCAATGATGCTTTCAAAAGAGCAAAAGTGGTCTTTTCTCCATCAGTGAATTTATTTATAAAGACGTAGGAAGATAATTGATCCAACCAATTTTCTACTACATCAGCATTAATTTTTCCATCAAATTTAGGAATATAAAAATTCACCTAAACCTTGAAGGGTGTTGGGGCACTAAAAGGATGTTCCATAGATGAGGAGCCAGGAAGTGCAGATGAGGAGTAAAAATTTCCCATCAAGAGTTGTTGGAGAATTTGGGGAAATTATTATAGCATCTATGCTTATTTCCATTAGAGGGCTTCATTCACCATTTCCTTTAAAGGATTGGATGTCTTGATGGCATCCACCATTTGAAGTTGTTTGGAGTGAATAGGTGGATAGTTTAGAAGCTCTATTATTTTCTACCCAAGCTTCTTGTAGCTTGACCTTGTCCTTGGGATCATACACTCTCAAGATAAACCACGCTAATACCACTGATCCAAAACTCAAAAGTTTTGATTGACAGATATTTTAAGAACACAAAAATAACATAGTAACAATGAATTCCCTGAGAAGAGATGTTTTATTACTCAAGATCGCAATAAAACTATATGCTTATTTCTGGGAAGAGATGTCTAATTTCCATTTCAAGTTACATCTTTATTTATACACATTTTGAAATTAGGAGGAAGATTTTTAAGGTCAGCAATATTTAGGGAGATTAAGTGGTTTGACTTCCATGATTTAAAATAATATAGAATTTGAGGAATTACTATTTTTAGAAACTTACTATTTTTAGACTACACTACTAAAATTGAAATTTGGGGCACTTCCATTGGGTTTTTAAGGGTAAAAAACCATTGATTAGATCTCATTTCATCTCACCATTTTCTCCTCATTCTTATCTTTCCAATTATTCAAACGACGAGTCAATTAGAGCTACGGTGCAAAAGTTATGGCTCTTGAAAGTTCTATCATCAATTGGGGTAGAACCGTCACTCAAATTATCACTTGAATTATTGCCTGGATCAACACCCCTCTTTCTCCTAAGATATTATATGGTTACATGGACCTTTTGGATACTTTCCCTACATCAACAATATTTCTACGATAAGTGGGGTTTGTCTAAAACTTAAATTTTTGACCATTTAGATGGTCCCAAGTGTGGATAACGCCAGAGATGCCTCACATAAATTGAGTTCATACCAATTAATTTATTATGAAAGGGTCTATTCCTTTTCATAGAAATTATATCCATGTAGTGATTAGTGAAATCCCTTAGTTAATCAGATTTGACTCAGATTTTCATTATGAAAGGAGAGGTTAGCTGCTCAACCCCTTGGTTCTCATAGTATACATACCCTGATTTTTATACCCTACCATGGAGCAAAGTTGAAACAATGTCAAAATATAAAACCTCAGGTCAAAGCTTTCCTAAATAATTCATGAATAGTCTATGAACTTTCCTTCAAAAGCCAAATTTCATGAACTAAATGACTAAGTGGAAAGACTTTAGAGGTTGTTTTTAGATCACCCAAACCATGTGGATTTTGGAGAGAGCCTAGACAACATTATTTCTATGCCTTGGACAAAGGCAGAAATTTTAACTAAAAAGGTTCTTTTGGTCACCCAATTTCCCTATAGGTAATGGGGGGAGAGCATACACACACTCTTCATTTTGCACAAACAAGTAATAAACACTTTCAAGAATTTTCAATCTAAATGAGTGTTAATTTTATGGCACCAAATGAAATTTTTGCTTAAGTTATTTATCCCCTTGGCTTAAATTTGAAAATAATTGAAGTAATTTCCATAAAAAAATTTTAACACAAATCACCTAGGTTCTTTTTAAGCACTTAAAACCAAATGTTCAAGATTTAACCATTTTTTTAGGCACCAAAATGAAGTGTTCAAGCATTTAAACTTGTAAATTTATGTTCTTAATCCCACCTTGATCCTGCAAGGGTTAGAGATTTTCCTTATGCTTTGAAGCACAATCAAGGATGAGCAAACAATTTTTAGAAATATAGCTCTTGAGTTTCCTAAATTTTTCACATAGAGACCGATGTCAATCACCTATGATCGATGTCAGGTACCAGAGAACTGATGCTAGTTGGTAATAACTAATATCAATTGATAGAGACCAATAACAGTTGCCTATGAACCCAAAGGCAAAACTAAAATGATGTGAAAAATGTTTTTTAGTTCAATTTAGTATGAAAACTCCTCAAAACCTATAATAAATTGATTAAATAGAGAGTTTACAAATCAATGAAACCAAGTTGTAGTAATTAGAAGCTTTAAAAAGATTTAAAATCCCATTCCAATATTTTGTAAAAAATTTATGCAACTTGAAGGTAAAATAATAGCATATTCTAAAAATTTAGGATAAAACATGTGGTTTTAAAAAAAAATATATCAAAATGGAGTCTGGATGACCCCAAATGAAGCTCTGAAAGATGGCTTATTAGCTCTTTTTTTGCATAGAGATGGACGTCAGTTCTAGGTGATGCACACAATGACCAATGTTGGTTTTGGGTGATGCATCGAGTGATTAATTTTGATTATATAGGACTGATGTTGGTTAGTATAAGACTAATGTTGGTTATAGTAAATTGATGTCAGTCTCTATGTAAATCTGAGTGAACAGTAAAAAAACAAGAATATGGCAAAAATAAAGATAAAAATCTAATTTTTAAGATTTTTAAGCATTCATTTGAAAATTTTGGACTTGCATCTTGGTTTCCTTGCTATGTGGGATGCTTTAGGTCCCACTGGGCATGTCATTTGTGATCATAAAATTTTGAAAATAGAGAGGAGGTTAGATCAAGTGTCAGTTTCACAAAACAAATGAAATCAACACACTAAAATGCTAACATCTCTAAGCCTAGATCTTAGGGGGAGCTTTATCAACAAAATATAATTAAAAATCCAACTAAAATTCAAAGAATAACAATCCTTACATTCCTTGAGATATCTAAATTATTTGTTCATGGCTTTCTCGATTTGTGCTCAAAGAGTCTTTGGAAATGGAGTTTGGATTCTTTACTCTCTCTCTCTCTCTTTGTCACCATTATTGGCTTGTTTGATTTGAATTATGCTTGTGGCTTGATGGGGCTTGGCTCAATATTTTATCATTATAATACTATTTCTATGAATATTGCTACAAAACCTATATTATAACTCTAAAATTTCCAAGTCTCTTGTGCAGAGGTCTAGGTTTGTATTTATAGGCTTAGAAATTAACCTCAACCCAAGGTGAGTTAAGGTGTAATTTAAAGATGGAATGGGTTCAAACCTAACCTAAGTGATTCCATTAATGCCAGTAGAGTTAAAATGTTTCAAAATATCATGATTTTCAATGAATAGGCATGGGTGAGATATTTTAAGATATTTGTAAAGGCTTGACAACTTGCAAAGGTATGTTTCTATTCAAATTTTGTTTTCAATTTTCAAAGGAGAGAATTAAAGAAACTTAAGAAAGAATGGTCAAGGCTTGATGTGTACCTGGATAAAGTCTGTGCACCGTAATCCAGACGCTATGAGTAATCCTCTTTGGCTGTGGAGGAATGACACCTGCAAAGAAAAGAAGCTTGGACAAAAGAAGGCGTTAAATGGACAGATGGTGGGTTGTCAAGCAAAAGCTTGATCCCAGAAGTATGAAAACTTCCTTAAGGGATATAAACCCACTAATCAACAGAAAGAAATGTTTGATAAATAGCAGAATAATGAAGAACTGAAGGTGATAAAAGATGGAAATGAAAAAGGGAATCAAAAACTTACTTGAAAGAAGCTGTCGGATTGATCACAATCGCCGGCGTCGGTTGGTCAAGATGCCGACGTCGGTTAATCTGCCGATGTCGATTGGGGTAGTGACCAGCGTCGGTAGAGGAAAAGGTATTTGGTCGAGGTCTGGGTTGGTCTGTGGTCCGTGGACAGAGTCTGATCAGGGTCTGGGTCTGTAGACAAGGTCAAGGAAGAGTCTGGGTTTGTTAACAGTGTTGAGACAAAGTTTTGGGCTTGGTTGAATGGTCTAGGGTCAGGGTCTGAGAGTCTGGTTAAATGGGCAGAATGTATGGTCTGATAGAGGATGAAGGAAACAGGGAGGTGGATAAGTCGATATTCTAGTCTGGCTTGGTTAACAGTCTGGTCTAGGGAGATATTATTTGAAAACAAATAACTGAAAAGAGAATAAAAACATAGACAGTATACTTACCTGTGCCTTGTAGAAGGTGTGGTACTGATGATTCTCATACGTGTTGTTGATGTAGCCTATGTGGAGAACCTGTTGCTGATGGAGACCCTTGAAGCTGTTGCTGCACCTAAGGGAGAGAGTGAGAGGCTTGATTGAGATATTTCACAGATTGATGGATGGTCGAAGACTGAAGGATTTGTTAGTTGCTTCTGTAGATTAGCTGATTTTTGATTGGGATCCTCCAAAGAGTTTGAAAATTGGTTAAGTATAACCGACGTCGGTGATTTCGCCGGCATCGGTCGACACTTGACCGACGTCAGCGGGATTAGAATGGGCAAAACGAGCCACCAAGCCCATTTTTCATCCGCCAAGTGCCCTGTCCGTTGGAGAATGTCGAGGTTTGGGCTAAATACGCACGAGAGTTTGTTAGGTGGTTAGAGAGAGTAGGAATTGGTCTTGGGTGAGTCATAGGATGGGAATTAGTCCAAGGCAAGGTGTCCTAGGTGAGGTGTCATGGGTGAGGTGTCAAAGGAGGGGGTTAATTCAAAATAAATTAATTATTTTAAATTAGTAATTGTTAGGAATGGGTTAGGAATGGACTAAGGGGGAAAGTGACCAAGGGTTAGACACTATTTAGGTGTCTACATTTGCCCCTTTTTGTCTTATTGGTTGCTCTAAGTGAACTGCAAGACAAAAATAGGAGTCAGTTGCCCCAGGCATGGGATAAAGTTGATTTCATCTTGTTAGTTATAAGACAAAAAATAGGCGAGGGTTGGTTGCCCCGATTATGGATGAGGTATCCCCCCTCAAAGCAGGAGTCGAGAGAAGGGAACTTGGAATCAGGTGCTGATTTGACAGAGAGTGGATGAGAAAAGGGGAAAGATAGAGTGAGAACGCTACAAAAGTTGTGATTGCACGTACACCACTTCACAAGGATGGTCGGGTCAAATTGTCGCAGGTCAAGGGTCAAGGAGTGCCAAAATTGAAATAACCGGTCCCCAGCATTTAGTCATCTGCTGATTGGGTTATTCAATCTAAGCTGAAGGTCCAATGGTCATCACGTTCCAGGTATCCCAGGCTTAGGAAGTGCTCCCAAAAACACGAAAAAGTCACAAGTAGTGTGGATCAACTGGCTTGTGATCCTATACTTGTGAAGGTCAAAAGTGTGCGCACAATTTTGCTAACCAATCATGAGGTAGCATACAGGCAAAAGCAACCAAGGCAAACGCTTTGGAAGTGGTCACAGTTTTAGGAGATGGGCATGATCTCCAATGTCTGGTGGTCGATGGATGGATGCAAAAAGTGATCTAAATGTGCCCCAAGGGGACAAAATGATGTGGTCTGGATGACTGACTGATTGGGGCATGATTTTGGTTATTTTGAAGAGGGATGAAGTTTTTAAGGCCGCTGACATCGTTTATATAACCGATGTCGGTGTCCAAAAGATACCGACGTCGGTGGATGTCGGCTGATGTCGGTGGATTAGGGCACGCCGATGTCGATGTCGGTGGCCTGCCAAATCTGACAAAACTGGATTGGCGGCCCACCAAAAGTCATTTGCTATTTGATTGAGAGAGAAAAAGAGCTCTGGAATTTGTTGAGTGAAAGTGACCCAAAGCTGACCGAGGAGTGGTGCGAGGTGGCAGAAGAACATTGGTGAAGAGAAGGAGTTGATTAGACGCCATAGGGACGCGTGTGGGTCAGGTGAAGTGTAAGGGCAGAGAGACACAATGGACATGGCGGAGGGGAGTAGAGGACCTGCGGGAGGTCCACCACTAGCGGCACCCATCGTGCCACCATGCCGGTGTCACTGGGACGAGGTAGGAGGGCCCTGAACCTTATTTGGACCTTTTTTGTTTTGAAGTTGTTTTTTGAATTTTCATTGTTTTAGACATAAATAGAGGGGGAGGGTAGCTAGGAAAGTGGGTAGGTTGTCTAGGAGAGCTTAGGAGTCATTTAGGAGGGTTTTGGGGGGTGTAGGGGGTTAAAATGGGGAAGCCCTAAAAATTAGGGCTCGCCCCGTTCGGCCCTAGGGCCGAACCAGTCGCTGACATTGGCAATCCCACCGACGTCGGCCGACCAGCGATCGGCGTCAATCTCCAACCTATCGACGTCAGTCACTAAGTGATCGATGTCGGTTAGGTGAGTGTCATCGCTGGCACGCTAACCGATGTCGATGGATACCTGGTCAGTAATGGTTCTAAAAAATGGTCAAGTCGAAAGGTCGAAGCTACACCAAGGGCTTCCTAGGTGTCGGGTTAGGTATAGATGGTCTGAATAGTTGATAGAATAGGAAAAGGAGCAACAGTTCTAACATGAAATTGACTATGTATGGATGCAAGTGAGGCAGACCTTGATGCTACAGGATCAGCTCCTGACCTTGCTGACGCAGAGGTGTGTCAGTCGAGGAGTGGGCACAGATGAGCGCAGTCAGGTTAGGCGGGTTGAGATGCTACTGTCGAGTGGCGAGAGATGTGAGCCTTATGGTGGCTTTGATCAAGCAGTGGGACCATGCCACCAACACCTTCCACCTGCCTACGGGCGAGATGATGGTCACGGTCGAGGATGTGTACCAGATTTTGTGGTTGTCGGTGCACGGAGCAGACCTGTATGCGTGCTCGAGAGAGGCGCACGACATTCATATGGTTACGTTGTTTGGAGAGCATGTCATGGAGATGAGCTACCACTCAGTGAGTTTTACATATGAGCCATTGTACGCTGCATATGAGGACGCACATTAGCTAGCAGTGTTGATGATGATAGGCATCACGGTGTATGCATTGCCAGATGTAGAGGGCAGCAGGTTTCTGGTTGCTATGACTAGAGTTTTGCTTGAGATGATAGAGTAGCAGACAGTGTTCACCTGGGCACTAGTGTTTTTGGCCCAAGTGTATAGAGAGCTGTGGGGTATCAGCCAGCGGTAAAGGTACAGTCTATGTGTGGGTCACTTGCTACATTGCTGGGCTTATGAGCATATAGTGGTTACCTGACCTCTCGGCCTCCCAGTGGCGATCCAGGCCAGTTTCAGGGTGGGATTCAGGTGATGGCGCGAGGTTATGGTGCAGATGCAGGTGGACGGAGTGGTCAGAGACATTGACTACTATCGAGGCATACTGGAGGCCTTGATTCCTGCAGACATTATCTAGAGACCATACTTGGTCTATCTAGCATTCAGAGACCAGGGAGAGCAGCTGGTTGGAGTTTAGAGCAGGCGATGGGTTAGAGGCAGATGAGCCAGTGAGCTCGAGAGGATTCTAGCTGAGAGAGTGCGGTGCTAGTATGGGCTGCTACAGAATGTTCCTCCTGCCTTCCCACAGTACAGGTGGGATGACATAGAGGCACTGCTCCCACTACCAGAGGAGAAAGAGGACACTGATTTTGAGGAGTTGCTGGCAGGACCTGGGATAGCCGACCCAGGGTGTATAAAGGCCTACACGGCATGGTGGTTAGGGCAGTATAGAGGCATACAGGTGGGACCCCAGCTAGATTTGTAGGCTATTACCAGGGAGCGGGATACAGCCTGTGAGGAGAGGGACACTGCACAGCAGGAGAGAGACATGGCTCAGGCCCAGGTCTCAGTTTTGCAGGGACAGCTGGCAAGGGTTATAGGGTAGCTGACGGAGATGACAGGTTGGGTGGCAGCATTGATAGCGTACGTCACTCTATTACAGGGACAGGTGGCTGCAGCCCAGGCACAGGCAGTGGCAGGTCAAAGCTTTAGAGGGTAGGGCCCATGGCAGTAGCCATCTCAGTAGCTGGCTTTTTCACAGGGGGCAGGACCATCAACATCAGTGCACCTAGGCCAGCCACAGCCACAGGGGTCAGGACCGGGCACAGAAGCAGGGTAGATGGGTCCACCGCAGACTGTATCTATGGTTAGATACACTGATGCACTGGACAAGATCATGTATTATGAGAGGGCCATCAGGGGGTTCCCTCAGATACAGTGATACTTAGAGATGAGGGCAGAGCAGAGCCGACAGAGATCGATGTCACAAGCGACGGCTTCTAGGTCTTGCAAATGGCTGAGATCAGAGGGAGGAGAGGATACAGCCTCTTCTCGGCCACCGCCACCACCACCACAGCCATAGCCTTGAGGGCAGCCCTAGAGATGTATTATTTTTTATGTATATATCGGCCTGCGAGCCGAAGATGAGAGATGTATGATGAGAGAGAGAGACAGACACAGATTGTGTCTTTTTGTATAAAACTATTTTTGATATATATATATGATGAGATTTTAGCTATTGATGTGTTATGGAGATGTTTGTAGATGTTTATGACATTTTGATGTGATGCATGTGTTGATATTATGTTTATGATGATTATGATGATTATGTTATGATGATGTTAATGATTAATCCGATGATGTTTTATGATGATGCTAATGATGAGAATGATGCAAATGATTATGTTATGTTTAATGATTATATGATGATGATGCTTGATGAAAATGAATGTGATGATGATAATGTTTATGAAATGGTTATATGATGATGTTGGTTGATTGTGGATAATAGATTATATGATGATGACTTTAGATTAGATGATGATAGATGTGATATTGAATGTTTAACTTGTGGATTATATGATGCGAATGTTTAATGAGTTATGATGGATGAAATTTATGACTAATGACTTATGATGTTACAATGAAAATGAGAGTATACTAATGATTATGTGAATATGTGATTGACTGTGCTGTGATTGACAGGTGACGAGAGAAGGAGATTGAATAAAGTGACGAAGAAAATGGCCGAGCTAACCCTAGAAGACCCCACGTCAACTGAGTGCTGCCTACATAGCCCTTGTCATTAGGGCCTCAGGCCGATGTAGTTCTCCCAAGAAGGGAGGAAAAAGATCGAAGTGGTTGATTTTGGTCATGAGAGTGATATAGAATTTCCCATATGTTCGAGGGTTCATGCTTGAAATGATGAGGAGGAGATGACACTACAGTCTTTTCCAAAATGGTGTATTCTGTAACATTGGTCAGGGTTTTTCATCCCTAGAAACTATCCATATTCGTGATGGATGTTTGATAAGAATGAATTGAGGTCTATTTATGCTTCAGCAAGTATTGGTTTATGCTTAACATAAATTGGGTGGTTAATAGTTTCCATATGTATTGTTGTTTATGGAAATTAGAATGAAATGGACTAGGATGATGACATAGTGTTCTGTTGTTGGTCTGAAAATGTTTTGGTTAAGTGTGACCAAAATGTGGAAGATAAGTGAAAGGCGCGTTGCTCTTTCATTGACAAGGACCAGAAAGACAACATAGACAGGGGTTGTTAGAACCAAGAGCCCCATTTATGTGCTGCATTATTGACCATAGTTATGTTAGAGCGGTAATTGAATCACTTTTGACATTAAAGTGAGCTCGAAGTCCCTTGAGTAGGTGATATGATAGGAGGAAAAGGGTAACCCATTTTTAGAGTATGGAGAACTTTTCCCCTTTTTATAGGAGACCCTAAGACAACTATAAGTCAAGTCCATGACCCATTTTTTTTTTTTTTTTTTTTAGAGCGGACTGATCAATACGGGAAGTCCACATAAAGATGTCATTTGTTTTGGTGGTCATTTGTGAAGCTGATCGATGCAAGAAGCTTCTGAGAAAGTGTTGTTTGTAGCAAGATTTTGTCATAGCCATCCTTTGAGGGAGTGGTCTATATTTTGCTTTATAGATTTTGAATAGCTGTCCTTCGAGGGAGTAGTCTATTAGTTACAGCAATGATAGTGCAGCTATCCTTCGAGGGAGCAGTCTGCTTTTGATTTGATTGATTTTGTGACCTTGGATATTTGGACATCTTGATTTAATTTTGATAGAATATTGAGTCATGGACAAGACTTATAGAAGGTTAAGGTCTCCCTTTTATTAGGATGAAGCATCCGTACATCATAAAAGGGTTGTAGAGGATCTTGTTAAGGGAAAAAGGGTGAAATGAATTAAGGATTAAAAGGACAAGGATTGCTCAAGGGACGAGCTCAAATTAAATGTCAAGTGGATGAGTACTCGACTAACAGTAGAATGGCCGTAGATGCAAAGCATTAAGAGGCTCAGGTTCTGGTCGGCCTTCAAGAGAAGACAGACGATAAGTCCCTGATCCATACTTGTGCATTATGATATAAGGTCCGAGCCAATTAGGAGCAAATTTACCTCGTTTACTTCATTCCATATTGGTCACATGTTGGTTCTCTTTGAGGACGAGGTCTCCGATATTGAAATCCCGTTCTCTCAGAGTTTTATTATAGGCGCGTTTGATGTGATTTTGATAGACATGGAGATGATTGAGGGCAGCGAGACGACGCTCGTCGAGTAACTCAAGTTGAGCTAATTGATCTTGACGAAAGTCATCATTAGAAAGAATGTCATGGAGTGAAATGCAAAGAGACGGGATTTGTACTTTGAGAGGTAAGACAGCCTCTGTTCCGTACACCAGAGAGAAAGGGGTAGCACTCGTAGAGGTTTGGATGCTAGTGCGGTAGGCCCACAAAGCGAAGGGTATTTGAACATGCCAATCCCTTCCAGTGTCGTTGACCACCTTCATGAGAATTTTAGTTAGGATTTTTTTAGAATCCTCGGCCTGCCCATTTGCTTGTGGGTAGTAAGGTGAAGAAAAGCTGAGTTTAATGCCAAAGGAGTCGCAGAGTTTTTGGACGGTCTTGTTTTTAAAAGACTTGCCATTGTCGGTGATGATTTTGTTAGGTACACCGAAACGACAGATGATGTGGGTGTTGATGAAGTTGAAAATCTTGTCGGCTTTTGTGGAGATGAGAGCGATAGCTTCCACCCACTTGGTGAAATACTCAGTGGCAGTGATGATGGACTGATGACGAAGAGACGAATGAGGGTTAATCTCGCCGATGAGATCTAAGCCCCATTGTGAAAAAGGCCAAAAATCTTGAGCAACTTATAAGGCATGACTAGGGAGATGAAGCAAGTTAGCATGCTGCTGACACTTGATACAATGCCGAACATAATCGCTATAGTCTTGATGAAGAGTGGGCCAATAATAACCCAGGCAAAGGATGCGCTTGGCAACCGAGTTACCACTAAAGTGTCCTCCACAAATCCCATCATGGGCTTGTTTAACAGCATGAGAAGCTTCAGTGGAGTTTAAACAGTGAAGAAGAAGGCCATCAAAACCTCTTTTATACAGAAGGCCCCCTAGCATGGTATAGCAAGTGGTGCGTTTGATGAAAGCCCGTCGCGCATTGCTAGAGAGGTTGGGAGGAATGAGAGAATGAGCCAAGTAGTCCTCAAGTTGTTTATACCATACATCTTGTGAACTAGAGTCTATGGTGTGGATGAGATTGATGTCAGTGGAAATGTATGAAGGCAATGGCACACGATGTACCATGACATAAATTCTTGATGAGGATGATGATGAAGAAGGAATATGCGAGGCGAGGGAAGCCATGGTGTCAGCAAACTTATTCGTCGATCGAGGAACAGTCTATAATAAATGATGGTCGAAAGATGCTAGAAGAGTGTCAACACAGTGCTTGTACCTTTGTAAAATTTCACTTTTACAAAGATATGAACCATTGATTTGATTGACGACAAGTTGTGAGTCACCGAAGATGTTGATGGACTTGATGTTTAAAGAAAGAGCAGTTTGAAGTCCCAAAATTAAGGCTTCGTATTCGGCCATATTATTGGTACATTCAAAGTCCAGTTTGAAAGACAAGGGCATGGGTTCACCTTCATAGGGAATGAGGATGACCCCCGCACCCCCACCGAGTTGACATTTAGAGCCGTCGAAGAACATCATCATTTGGTAGAATGTGTCATCAGTCGAGAGAGTGGCGATAGATTCATCAAGAAACTCGCACTGTGAAGGTTGATTGTCGAGAAGAGGGGCATCTGCTAGTTGGTCAGTGATTGTTTGCCCTTTGATAGATTTTTGCTGGACAAATTCTAAGTCAAATTCAGCAAGAAGCATGAGCCAACGAGCCATACGCTGGTTTTGATATGGTTTAGAATGCATGTATTTGAGGGGATCAGTGTGGGGGACGACAAAGGTTTTGTGATTGAGAAGATAGTGACGGAGCTTGGTAGTGGCAAAGACTAATGCCAAATAGAGTTTCTCGGTATGAGTATATCAAGTTTCATAGTCGACAAGTGTTCGGCTTATGTAATAGACTGCTTGCTCATGGTGTTGCTCGTCTCGATGCGCGATCATGGCACCTAACGAATGATTGGTTGCTGAGATGTAGAGGTAGAAGGGTTGGTCATCTTTTGGTGGAATAAGGACCGGTGGAGAGACCAAATAGCGTTTAAGGGCGTCAAAGGCCTCTTGGCAATCTTTATCCCATTTAAAGGAGACATCCTTCTTAAGGAGGTGATGAAAGGGCTGGCAACGGTCAGAAAGTTGCGAAATGAAACGGCGGATGGATTGGAGCTTCCCTTGTAAACTGTGGAGTTGCTTGAGATTAGTTGGAGGTGGCATTTCAAGGATAGTGTGGATTTTGGCAGGATCTATCTCGATGCCACGAAAAGAGACAATGAATCCCAAGAGTTTTTCTGAGAGGACCCCAAAGACACATTTCTTGGGGTTAAGACAGACCTGGTATTGAAGAAGATGAGAGAAGATGATTTTGAGGATAGTCAAATGGTCACGACGAAGCTTGGATTTGCCAAGCAGGTCATCGACATAGTCCTCCATGATTTTGTGCAGGAGATCCTGAAAGATGTAAGTCATGGCACGCTGATATGTGGAGCCTACGTTTTTTAGACCAAAAGGCATGACTCGATAGCAGAAAGTTCTCCATGGTGTAATGAAGGTGGTTTTGTGCTGATCTTCCAGTGTAATCAGGATTTGGTTATATCCTGAAAATCTGTCCATGAGTGATAACATCTCATAGCCAGCCGTAAGATCAACAAGTTGGTCAATGTTTGGAAGAGGAAAGTCATCTTTGGGACAAGCTAGGTTAAGGTCACGATAGTCTGTGCAGATCCGGATCCCCCAGTCGCCTTGGTGACAGGAATGATGTTAGAGACCCACTGCGGATAATCGATGGGTTGGATGAAGGAGACAGAAAGAAGGCGTTGAAGCTCTTCTTTGACAAGAAGTGCAACACAAGGATGCATTTTGCGAAGCTTTTGCCTAATAGGCTTAGCCTTTGGGTTTGTGACAATGTTATGAGTGGCAATGTTAGGGTCAATGCCAGGCATGTCAGCATAGGTCCAGGCAAAGGATTGGTGATTGTCTGAGAGAAATGTGGTATAGTCGACCTGCTCCTGAGTGTCTAAAGACTGACCAATCTTTAAGACTTGAGGAACGTCAGAAGATGAAAGGTTAATGTCAATGGTTGACTCATTTAACATAACCTGTGTTTCAGAAGGGAGGGAGCGCTGAATAAAAGAATCATCAGCACCCATATAAGTAAGAATGGCGTCGTCGTCTATGCAGTGGACTGTGTTGATGGTTGTCGATTCATTGTCTATCATGCTAGGATAAATGAGAGGGAGAGACTTGGGAACCCCATTGAGCTAATAGGTTAGGGGTTCCAAGTGGATGGTGTTTATGCAAAAAAAAAACTAGGAGGGATGGAAACCACCGACTCCGTAGGTGAGGATGGAAGAATAGGCAAGTCTAGAAGAAATTGGTCGATGTTTAGTTCAGAGGAAAGGTTTGTGGAAGCCTCAGTGGGTTCTTGGAAACCCAGTCCATACCGTTCCTTTGCATTATCACCATTGGGTGTTTCGATAGGTTGATGGGAGCCTTGTTCGTAACGTCTAAAGCCGAAACCCTTCCATGCACACCTATAAAGGTAGGTATGTGCAAAGGTGGGGTTGCTAAGAAAGGAGAAATTGGATGTGAATATTTGAGGTGAGGATGAAGGATTTGATTTAGTAGGAGCTTGATCCAACCCCCCATAGACGAGATTGGTTCGAAGGCTAGGAGGACCATAAGGAATGACCATTCTGATCCAACAGTCATAGTTTGGGTTTTGATGAAGTTGTCCATACTCTTGAGGAGTCTGGAACATGTCTAGAGTAAGGAGATGATATTCTCCTAGTGAAAGTCTTTGGAAGATGTCGTCCATGGGGTCTTTGGTTGTTAATTGAAAAGATGATGTGGTGGCAACCACTGTTTGCATACTAGTTGACGCTTTTAAGGATGGAGACGATGTTTGGGTGGATGCCTTGAGTGGGATAAGAACGTCGTTTGGGCTATAGGTCATGTTACAAGTCTTAAAAGGAGATGGGTCAGCGGGAATGACATGGACTTGTTTGTCGTGTTCAAATTTGACACAACGGTGAAGTGTTGAAGGGACGCAAGCCATGGCACGGATCTAGGGTCGCCCTAAAAGGATGTTATATTGGAACTCTCCCTTAATGATGTAGAAGAGCTCTAGGATTGTGCATGGACCAATGCGGATATGGAGGACAACAGTGCCGATAGTGTTAGCGGTTGTGTCATTAAATGATCTAAGGATTGCATCAGTTTTTGATATGCAATTCTTGGGAAGGGCCAATTGGTCAAAGGTGTGGGAGGAAATGATATTAATGCTAGCACCCCCATCAATCATAACTCATTTAATACGGGTTCGATCAATGTAGGCTGTGATGAAAAGGGTGGCGTCCTGATCTTCCACAGTAGAGGTTGGAATCTCAGAATTACTGAAAGTGATGGAGGCGACGGGGGATAAAGAATGGACTAAGGCAGCAAGTGGTTGAGGGTCTTTAGGTTGAACTTCTGCTGCCTGTAGGGCTTTGATTAGAGCCTGGCGATGCTGAGGGGAACTTTGGATAAGGTCATATAGAGTCATCTTCATAGGCATTTGGTGAAGTTGTTTGATCATAGATTTTGTGATTGCCTCTGTAGAAGTGGGTTGGGACGCACCTAAGATGGAAATTTTGGGTTTTGGTGGTTGAGGTGCCTGGACAAAAGGATAGGTCCAAGGAATAGCGGCTTTTTCTTTCACCTTGTCCTTCTGTGACCTAATGGTGATATGGATAGCATTGATTTCGAAGATAGTAGGTGAAGAAGGGGTTATGGTCTGTTGGCGAGATGTTGATGTGGGTGATGAGGTTGGATGGGAAGGTGACGAGGGTTGGTCAAGAGTGTCCTCAAGGAGAAGAGTGTCTTTCTCCATATAGCGGCGAACGACTGCCTTGAGGGCACAACAAGTCTCGGTATCGTGTCCTGGCGTGCGATGGTATAAACAAATATTTGTATCATCGAACCAAGATGGTTTTAACCTGAGAGGTTGGAATGGCTTGATGGAAGGAAGGGTAATGCTAGAAGTTTGCAAAAGTTGACGTAATATCAAAGCGTATGAACCCACTAAGGGGTCTGTGCTTGTTGATGCATGACGCGTTGGTGACTTCTGCTTGGGGGATGTTGAAGAAGGTTTTCGTACCACCTTTTGAGTTGGTGGTGCGGTGACAGGTGAAGACGACACTTTCTTTGTGAGAGGTGCCAAATTTTTGAGAGGGGGTTGACTTGTGATTGGTAAAGGAAGTAATGGAGGTAATTTGTTTTGATTAAGGGTCAGAGTAGGAAGCACGCCGATTAAGGTAGAAGGATGAGGACCTAAGATGGAGGGTAAAGTTGACGGTGGAGGAGGGGTTCGCTTCTGTGGTCTGGCAGTCTTCTTTGACTTGGCTAGAAGACTACTTTTGGTCGAGGTTTGTTTCAAGTCCACCTTCACTTGTGGGTGAGTGAGGGTAGAGAGAGGGTGAATGCCAAATGGCTTGATTTGTTTGGATTGGGTAGATGCGGATTTAGAAGCGAGAATTTGGTCTTTGTTTGGAGTCTTGGGCGATTCTGCCTTGGGAGGATTGGCAGCATGAGACGAGAGGGTACGGGAATGTTGAAGAACTTTAAGATGTTCCCACAATCTGCGATGCTCCACCTTCCTTGAAGGGAGAAGTTCTAATTTCTCCACTAATCGAGAAAATGGCTGGGAGGATGTTGGATGAGGTTGGGATCCTTGAGAAGATGTGTTAGGTGTGGTAATAGTTTCGGACCCAAGGTGTATGGGAGTTATAACTAGATTATCGTTGGTCGAGGAAGATGGAGAATCAAGTTCTTCTCTTGCTGGAGAAGGAACGGGAGAGTGTGACTCCTCAAGCAGGTAAAGGGCAGGGATTATGGTGCCCTCCACTTGTGGTCGAGGAGTGGGTAAGGTCAGGTCCTCCATAGGCAGAAGAAAAGAGGATGGTGAGACCGGTGGCACCGGTAAGGTTGAGCCATCCTCCAGGATGAGAGAGGTTGATGGAGAACTGACCGGGGAAAGAGGTTCGTCCACACGTGATGGGCTGGTAGATGGGTTAACCTCTTGAGATTGATTGGGGATGAAGGGTGAGACCGTATTGACCGTTCGAATATCATGTTCATGCGTGTTGTCAATTAAGGTCTGGACATTATTTTGGGTCGATGGATGGTTGGGGAATGGTTGCTTGAATATGTCGATGCCCTGGTTTGGAAGAGCATTAGGATTATCTAGAATGAGCTCTCTCTTTTCAAGCATGTCCTGGACTATGTTTTTGAAGGTTTTATAGTTTCCTGTGTCATGACCTTTGACACGGTGGAAATTGCAGAAGTCATTTTCCCTATACCACGCAGGGATGGCGCGTGAGGGATCAAATTGTGGTGGTGGTCGAATCTAGGGAAGGTTGAGAATCCCCTGTTTAACAAGCTTTTCCAGTATAGACGGGTAAGATTCTCCAAGAGGAGTATACTGTCTTTGCACGTATCTCTGTTGGAATTGACGGGTGGCGCTCTGAGATGTGGATGGCTCAGTTTGATTGGATGAAGAGGACGAAGGTCTAACGACCACAGCGTTAGCTGAAGCTTTAGACTCAGGATTTGATGATGAAGGTTTAGAAGAGGAAGAGTCATTAGTCTTAGAGTTGGGGTTTTTGCTCTGCAACTTGACTTTATTCTCCTCGATGGCATGTAATTCAAGTTTACGGGCCATCATGAAGGCTTCGTCAAAGGTACGGAAGGTTTGAACCCTTAAAGTAGAAGAAATGTGTTTGGCGCAAGCTCGGGAGAATAGTTCAATAAGTTCAGTTTGAGGTAAGGAAAAGGAGAGTTGATTGATGAGACCTCTCCAGTGAGCAACGAAGTCAGCTATTGATTCGTCCTCGAATTGACGGATAGTGTAAAGGTCCGTGATCAAGACCTTTTTGGTGATGTTAATGGAGAAGTGATCAAGAAAAAGCTGGGCCAGTTGTGTAAAGGTGAAGAGGGAATGGCTGGCAATAGAGTTGTACCAGTAGAGTGCAGCGCTAGAAAGGGACATAGGAAATGTGTGTAAGAGTAATGCGTCATCATGGGCGATAAGGTAACAGGCATGTCTAAATGTCTGTAAGTGTTGCTGTGGGTCTTCCTTGCTTTAAAAGTGAGAAAATTTGGGAAGCTCCCACTGGTTAGGGTATGGTCTAATTAGAACAGAAGGATGAATAGGCTCATTGCAAATTTGCTCATATGAGAGAGCATTGCGTGAGCCGGAAACAGAAGTCTCTAAGCTAGACATTTTATCCATCAGCATTTTGATGATATCTGCTGACGAATTGGTGGGTGGAGTGCCCCCTAGATTATAAGGCACTTGGAAGATGTTGGGAGGGGCGTATGACGTGGATGGTTGCATAGACGCAACATATGGGTAGCTGGTTATGGGCGCAAAAGTTGGTGCTAATGGCACTTGTGTTATGGGGTTGGTTGGCACAAGTTGGATAGGGGCCGTCAAGGATGGTTGAGGCGTGGCTATGCTTGTTAACAGAAAAATGGTTACTCTTGTGTTGATGGGTGCAAGAGTAGGGGGAATTGAGACTAATAGGTTTTGGAAAGGTGTGGGGTTTGGTTGAGTGACTTGAGGTTGAGGGAGTATCGAAACCCCCATGGAGGTAGGTTTAGATGGAGAGGTTACATTCTGAAGGTAAGACACGGTTGGGTTATTGGTAGAGGTGTTATCTAATGGCTGAATGGTAGGGGCCGTTGATGTGATTCTTGTGTCAACTAAGGAAGTCGGCATGCCATAGATTGGGTTGCCTAGGGAGTCTTGCGTTTGACTATTCGCGAGATAGTGTTGTAAGGCTTTGACATTAAGGTCCAAGAATCGTGCAAAGTCTTGGTCCCCTCTGGGATGATAGGAGTTTGAGGCGGGGTTGGGCGAATGGGAGTTCTTTCAGTCTCCGAGTTGAACTCCATTATAGGACTGGTTATAGATGGTGAAGGTGGAAGTGGTTGTTGGCTAGCATGGTCAAGAAGGGCCTTGGTTTGACTACATGTCAAAACCATTCAAGGCGAGAAAGGATCAGGTTTCAGAAAATTGTGTTCTGTCAGTCTCAAAAAACTAGAATGGATGTTTAGACAGGCAGAAATTTGGATTTTAAGCTTGTTGTTTTTGGAAAAAAGAAAATAGACAGAGACCGACGTCGGTATAAAAACCGATGTCGGTGAAGAATGCTGTCGATGTCGGTCAGATGACCGATGCCGGTACAGAAAAGTTGCCGACGTCGGTTATAGGACCGATGTCGGTTACTGTGTTTTCCAGAAACTCAAAAAAAAAAGTTTTTGTAAATGAAGAAGACATCCTTACCAGCTCAAAAAAGACAGATAAAAAT
This sequence comes from Torreya grandis, assembly GCA_037957365.1. Lineage (NCBI taxonomy): Eukaryota > Viridiplantae > Streptophyta > Pinopsida > Cupressales > Taxaceae > Torreya > Torreya grandis. The sequence continues at coordinate 430,481 of JARHVA010000194.1, forward strand.
AGAAAATATGATGATGACAGACAGAGCCTAGCGTTAAATCCCTAGAAACAATTTTATTAAGATCGTGTGGCTTATGCCTTAATATGATGTTTGAGGAAGTTGGCTATAAGAAGGGTCCTAGAATAGGCAATCTAAAGATGGTTTCAGGTATGTTAAGGCGCTCAAAAATTTGTATTAGCTTCCGTACAGGCCTGGTGCTAAGGAGCAAGCTCCCCTCACTTCACGATTCCAGTGGTTAGCTGTTTTCGCTTAGCCAAAATATATTTTCACTATAGTTTAGACTCTACCAGATAACAGAGTTGGCTTTCCCCTTGGTGGTGAAATCCAAGTAGGATTGCCGGGTTGGGTAAGGTTGTCCGCTGGGTGATGAAATCCCAGTCGGGCCTTGTCTCAAGTGAGTTTGATGTTTTATTGAGTGTACGTGGTCTGGTAGTGTAACATCAAGTGATCTACGGTTTATTCAATATGTGTTTTACTAATTACTAAGTGTGGACTAGAAAGATGCAAGAAAGCAAGAAATGAAATTCAGTAAGTTTTAAAGTCCCAAATCGAAATATTAAATTGGAATGAAGACAAGTTGGAGAAAGGGTTGAAGAAAATGATCTTTTTACTAGTCTATAAATGCAAGAAAAAGAAAGAAAGAGTTCCTTTTATTTCTTGCTTATGATTTTTTTAGAAAAGAAGAAAGAGGTGAAGGTTAAGAAGCCTAATGCAACTAAATGAACAAAGAAGAAAGGGAACCCAAGGAAGGCCCTAAAGGGGTCCCACCGGGCATGCCAGAATGTTTCTATTCAAATTTTGTTTTCAATTTTCAAAGGAGAGAATTAAAGAAACTTAAGAAAGAATGGTCAAGGCTTGATGTGTACCTGGATAAAGTCTGCGCACTATAATCCAGACGTTGTGAGTACTCCTCTTTGGCTGTTGAGGAATGACACCTACAAAGAAAAGAAGCTTGGACAAAAGAAGGCGTTAAATGGACAGATGGTGGTTTGTCAAGCAAAAGCTTGATCCCAGAAGTATGAAAACTTCCTTAAGGGATATAAACCCACTAATCAATAGAAAGAAATGTCTGATAAATAGCAGAATAATGAAGAACTGAAGGTGATAAAAGATGGAAATGAAAAAGGGAAGCAAAGACTTACTTGAAAGAAGCTGTCGGATTGATCACAGTCGTCGGTGTCGGTAAGCCTACCGGCGTCGGTTGGTCAAGATGTCGACGTCGGTTAATCTGCCGATGTCGGTTGGGGTAGTGACCGGCGTCGGTAAAGGCAAAGGTCTTTGGTCGAGGTCTGGGTTGGTCTGTGGTCCATGGACAGAGTCTGATCAGGGTCTGGGTCTATAGACAAGGTCAAGGAAGAGTCTGGGTTTGTTAACAGTGTTGAGACAAAGTTTTGGGCTTGGTTGAATGGTCTGGGGTCAGGGTCTGAGAGTTTGGTTAAATGGGTAGAATGTATGGTCCGATAGAGGATGGAGGAAACAGGGAGGTGGATAAGTCGATATTTTGGTCTGGCTTGGTTAACAGTCTGGTCTAGGGAGATATTATTTGAAAACAAATAACTAAAAATAGAATAAAAACACAGATAGTATACTTACCTGTGCCTTATAGAAGGTGTGGTACTGATGATTCCCGTACGTGCTGTTGATGTAGCCTGTGTGGAGAACCTGTTGCTGATGGAGACCCTTGAAGCTATTGCTGCACTTGAGGGAGAGAGTGAGAGGCTTGATTGAGAAATTTTGCAGATTGATGGATGGTCAAAGATTGAAGGATTCATTAGTTGCTTCTGCAGATTAGCTGATTTCTGATTGGGATCCTCCAAAGAGTTTGAAAATTGGTTAAGTATAATCGACGTCGGCGATTCCGCCGGCATCGGCCGACACTTGACCGACGTTGGCGGGATTAGAACGGACAAAACGAGCCACCAAGCCCGTTTTTCATCTGCTAAGTGCCCTGTCCATTGGAGAATGTCGAGGTTTGGGCTAAATACGCACGAGAGTTTGTTAGGCGGTTAGAGAGAGTAGGAATTGGTCTTGGGTGAGTCATAGGATGGGAATTAGTCCAAGGCGAGGTGTCCTAGGTGAGGTGTCATGGGTGAGGTGTCAAAGGAGGGGGTTAATTCAAAATAAATTAATTATTTTAAATTAGTAATTGTTAGGAATGGGTTAGGAATGGACTAAGGGGGAAAGTGACCAAGGGTTAGACACTATTTAGGTGTCTACAAGGTAATCATGAAAAACTAGGATATTTCATATTTTTGAATATTCTTTTTTAGATTTTCATTAATTACACATGTATAGTTCAAATATTCATTTAATTTGGTTTAGCATTTTAATTAATTCTAATTATCCATTTAGTATTTTCAAGATTTGATTTTATGTGTGCACTTGCCCCATTTAATAGGTCTATAGTCTATATTGTCTATTATGATGCCACAAAATGCTTAGGGATCAATCTATGAGAGGTTATTTTTGCTTAAAATAGGATACCCCAAATAGGGATGTCTCAATGATATTTTTAACTTTGATGAATGATGCACAAGAAAATTTTGTACGTTTAGGGATTTCTAGGCTTAATTTGCAATGGTTGGTAGGATCAATCTAAAGTCTGATTGAAGCCATTGATTGCCAGGTTTAGGTGTCTATAGTTCCCACTCTAAAAAACTAGTCATTCCTTCTCAAACATTCCTATATCATCATTTATTTTGTCTAACTATTCCTTGACATCATCCAATTACTTACTTTTCTTAGATATTGCTTTGTTCTTCCCTAGTTTTACTTCCAAATTTATGCTCTTAGTTGATGTCTCCACCACCATGAAAACTATCACAAGTCGTTTATCATACATGCTCAATTTTTTAGGTTCACATCACATAATCTACCATTATTTAGAGTATACATTCTCTATTATCATTTCTACACCCTCAACATGTATATCAAAACTATATTTCATCTAGTAGTTTTTTGAAAACTTACCCACTCAACCCTCAGTGTTATATTCTTCATCATATTTGGTCTCACTCTCCCCTAAATCCTCTTTCATATATTTATTATGGGATAATTCCTCATCAATATCTATAAGGTTATTATAAACTTATACACTAGGATACTCATCTTTTATTTGTGTATAACCTTGCACAAAGGTTTCATCTTTAACTTCTTAATGTTTCTCTTCCTCAGAGAGTATGGACTGTCTTGGGCCTAAATATTCTCTCTTATCCCTTATTTTTCTTACTCCTCCTCTTCTCCCTTGTGACTTTTGTTTTTCCCCTTTTTGCTAACCCAAAATTTTATGTCTTGCCTTTTTATTTTTCTCTGAACCTTCCACAGAGCTCATTTATTTTCTCTTCTTTTTAACTATCAAGGACCTAAAAAAATTATCATTTAATTTGTACCTTTGGTTTTTATTTTAAATAAATATATATTAACCATTATGTGACTTTAATAACATATTATGTTTCATATTTTAGTTGAATTATCTCACTCAGGGTCATGGACTTCTCTGATTCCTCATCATTTATTAATTCAATTTTTCCCTTCCTTATCCACCTCATGTATACTTCATATTTCATTGTGTCCAATACCTTGATATCCATGTTATTAAGCCTTATTATTTATTGTATTCTCATAAGATATTACTTCAACCATATTTTAGATAGTAATTATGGCACCACAATTTAATCCCCTAGTCTCCTCCAACATTGGTTACTAATACTAATGGATATTGCTCTTTCATCCCTAACCTCACTACCCTCTTATATCCTTAGACCATCTCATCAGAGATGCATGGTTCATCTCTAAATGCCTTCAACAAATTTTCATGATAGGTTTTCATCTTACTCTAATAATTGGTGGCCATTTTCTCATTAAAAACTCCTAGTAATCTCTAAAATAATATTTCCTATTGTAGGCATCTATAAATGGATTTGTGCATGCCTACTTCATGAAATATAATCACAATAAAGAAATTTACCTGATGGAAAACTATATTATCTACTTCATTTTAATTTTACACATATATTACTATCTCCTATGCAACATACTATGAAAAAGTGAAAATGACTCTATCTTTACCCACCCTTTGCCCCAAACGGGCCATATCTTTAGAGGTAGAGATAAACCCCAACCCCACATATATGTTTACTATAATCAAGTGAAACACTAGAATTTTAGGTACATGGTCCAACACATAAATAATGCATGAAGAGCCTCATTTTGAAAATTTTAATTTATCATGCTAGACGGTATTGTTCAACTCTAGGCATATGTCTATGCCACTATTAATCAAACTAGAACTTTGGATTATCCTTTATGTTGTGATTTTGATTTCCCTTCTTCTGAAGTACATTCTTCCACTATGGGTTTTAGATAGAGCCCACTTGATCACCTCATATAAAATTCAAAACTAATGTAACTATCATAGCTCTAGGACACTTGTATCCCTCAAGCAGTCTTTAAATGTCTTTTGAAACCCCTAAAAGAAATAATGCCCACTAGGCGTAAAGGTTAGTTTTATATTTTGAGTCATATTTAGTCTGCCTTGTATTTTCAAGACTACTTTGATATCTTAGGATATTTAGGTTTTTTATATAATAATTTAAATTTAGAGTTTAGTTGATTATATAAGGAGATATAAATACTCTTTCTATGTGTATAATTTGTAAGCTCTATTGTAATATCTATCATCTCTATTCCAAGTTCTACGTAATTTATTTTTTAAGTTATTCATTGATAATTTTAAGCTTATGTGGGTGTGAAGTGATCTATAGATCAATCTGATTACTTATTTATATTGGCCCTATTTAAATTCATCTCATATCAAAGCAGGTTCTCAGTCTCATGAATAAGATATTTAGAGCAAGAAGACCCGAAAGGAGAGACCATGTGGAAGTAAAGAAGAGTTTTATAAGTTATTTTATGTGTGACTTATTTTAGGTTCCTATTTTGGGTTATTTATTTAATAATATATGTTTTAAATCCATTTCATATTGTGAGATCCTGTTAGATCATATGTAAGTTTTTTAAATTGTAGAGTATTATTATCAGGGCGTTTGAAGGAAGAAAAAATGTTTTTAGAAGATCTTAATGTTAGCCCATTACATGTGTGATATTTTTTAAAATTAAAAAAATTAATGAGTAATTAAAAATGTTTTGGAAATATCATACAAATGATAACAAAACCCATAAATTATTAAAGATATTTTGTGAATATTAAGAATAGGTTTACATTAAAAAAAGGTGTTTTAAGAAGACAAGCAAAGAAAAAAAGTGTTGGTTTTATGATGTTAGGCACTAGTAAAGCACAATACCTTAGTGGAAGAGGATATTTTGAGAGGAAATGAGCATTCCTAAAAGAGGGAGAAACCTTAGATAAACTCTGAACAAAGTGTGAATAGATAGAGCAAGCTGCCATGCTAGAGGAGTGAAGTGAAATTTCAACAATTAACAAGCATTTCCTTTTGGCATTTTAATATAAAGTTTTATTTTTCATGAAATTCTAAGGCAATTGTATTAATATTATTTAAAATTTATGTATCATTTTTTTAAAAATATATTAATTTTGTAAATAATCAAGTAGAAAGAAGTCTAGAACTAAAAAATTTCCACATTGTCCAATTTAAGGAAAATATAACGGTGATTTTTTTGGTCCAAAGCATTTCCATTCTCCATATTTAATTGTTTCCATATTTTTTAGGTAATCTAGTAGAAATACCATCAATTTAGTATCTTATAAATGGTGAAGGTTCAAGAACCAAAAACTAGCTACATTTTGTGGTTTAGGTAAATAAACATAGTAGAAAATGAATTTTTGTCCTGAATGTTTGTAAAATTTGTGAAAAATTTATTCCCATGAGTTGGATAAGGTGCTCATAAAATCAATTCAATCCATTTTAAAACAAACATCAAGGTTTAATTACAATATTATACATTTAATATTGATGTTTTATCAACTATTATAATTGTAAAATAATGAAAAAAAAAAAAATTGTGTTTATGGGACTAGTGGAGTATCTCAATTCAAATAAATATGCAATGTATGTTAATAATTTGTGGTTGATTATAAATACTTTATTATGGTGAATATTGGTGTAAGTTTTATACCTAATAGTCTAAATCTTATCTTTGGAAGAGACAATTCCAATTATCAATGCAGTAGGATGAAGACTCTATTAAAATATAAATATTTGTGTGGATTTTTTCAAAATGTGTATACAAAACCTACATATGTGAATGCTTTAAATGATGCAAAAAAGGGGAATAAAAAATAATGTAAAAATAAACAATGAGGCTTTACTTTATATTCAAGGTGTAATAGATAATACAATATTTACTAGAATAAGTCGAGCTAATCACTCTAAAGATATGTGAGACATACTTGTAAATGCTTATCAAGGTGCATAAGTTAAAAAATGAAAAGCTTTGTGGTGTAATCTTGAAAATATGAAAATGTCAAACAATTAATTTGTTAATGAATTTTTGACAAAGGTAAAATGTATAGTCAGTAAAATGAAGATATTAGGAGAAGATATAGATGAAAAACATGTCATTGAAAATATTCTGAGAAGCATGACCCCCAAATTGACATTTTCTAATGTTAAGCATTGGTAAAGAAAAATAACCGAGTGGAAGAGGCTCTTTTGAGAGGAAAGGAGCATTCCTAAAAGAGGGACAAACCTTAGATAAAATTTGAGCAAAGTGTGAAGATATAGAGCAAGCCGTCATGCTAAAGGAGTGTAGTAGAAAATGAATTTTGTCCTGAATGTTTGTAAAACTCCTAAAAAACTGATTCCCATGAGTTGAATAAGGTGTTCATAAAATAAATTCAATCCATTTTACAACAAAAATCAAGGTGTACTTACATCATTATACATTTAATATTGATGTTTTATCAGCTATTATAATTGTAAAATAATGAGAATGATTTTTTCTTGTGTGTGTTTATTGGACTGGTGGAGTATCTCAATTCAAATACCTATGCAATGTGTGTTAATAATTTGTGGTTCATTATAAATATTTTAATATGGTGAAAATTGGTGGAAATTATATACCTAATAGTCTAAATCCTATCTTTGGAAGAGACAATTATAATTATCAGTGTAGTAGGATGAAGACTATTAAAATATAAATATTTGTGTGGATTTTTTCAAAATGTGTATACAAAACCTACATATGTGAATGCTTTAAATGATGCAAAAAAAGGTAATATAAAAATAATGTAAAAATAGACAATGAGGCTCTACTTTATATTCAAGGTGTAATAGATAATACAATATTTACTAGAATAAGATGAGATAATTACTCTAAAGATATACAGGGCATACTTGTAAATGCTTATCAAGGTGCATAAATTACAAAATTAAAAGCTTTGCAGAATAATATTGAAAATATGAAAATGTCAAATAATGAATTTTTGATAAAGGTATAATGTATAGTCAATAAAATTAAGATAGTAGGAGAAGATATAGATGAAAAACATGTCATTGAAAATATTCTGAGAAGCATGACCCCCAAATTGAGGTTTTTTTATGTTAGGCATTGGTAAAGCACAATACCCAAGTGGAAGAGGCTCTTTTGAGAGGAAAGGAGCATTCCTAAAAGAGGGAGAAACCTTAGATAAAATCTAAACAAAGTGTGAAGATATAGAGCAAGCCATCATACTAGAGGAGTGAAGTGCAATTTCAACCATTAACAAGCATTTCTTTCTTGCATTTTAATATAAAGTTTTATTTTTTCATGAAATTATAGGGAAATTTTATTAATATTATTTAAAATTTAATAAATTTATGTATTATTTTATTTAAAATTTATTAATTTTGTAAATATTTACTTTAAAAAATTGTTTAAAATCTATTTAATTCCACATCTAGTGAATGTAAAGAAGTCTAGAACTAATTTCCACATTGTCCTGTTTAAGGAAAATATAATGGTGATTTTTTTGGTCCAAATCATTTCCATTATCCATATTTAATTATTTCCATATTTTTTAGGTAATCTAGCAGAAAGACCATTAATTCAATATCTTATAAATGGTGAAGGTTCAAGAACCAAAAACTAGCTACATTGTGTGGTTTAGGTAAATAGATAGTAGAAAATGAATTTGGTCTTGAATGTTTGTAAAAATCTTGAAAAAATGATTCCCATGAGTTGGATAAGGTGTTCATAAAATCAATTCAATCCATTTTATAGCAAACATCAAGGTGTACTTGCATCATTGTACATTTAATATTGATGTTTTATCAGCTATTATAATTGTAAAATAATGAAAAGGATTTTGTGTGTGTGTGTGTGTTTATGGGATTGGTGGAGTATCTCAATTCAAATACCCTATGTAATGTGTATTAATAATTTTTGGTTCATTAAAAAAAAATTAATATGGTGAATATTGGTGGAAATTGTATACCTAATAGTCTAAATCCTATCTTTGGAAGAGACAATTATAATTATCAGTGTAGTAGGATGAAGACTCTATTAAAATATAAATATTTGTGTGGAGTTTTTCAAAATCTGTATACAAAACCTACATATGTGAATGCTTTAAATGATGCAAAAAAGGGGAATATAAAACTAATGTGAAAATAGACAATGAGACTCTACTTTATATTCAAGGTGTAATAGATAATACAATATTTACTAGAATAAGTTGAGCTAATCACTCTAAAGATATGCAGGGCATACTTGCAAATGCTTATCAAGGTGCACAAATTACAAAATTAAAAGCTTTGTGGAATAATCTTGAAAATATGAAAATGTCAAACAATGAATCTGTTAATGAATTTTTGACAAAGGTAAAATGTATAGTCATTAAAATGAAGATATTAGGAGAAGATATAGATGAAAAACATGTCATTAAAAATATTCTGAGAAGCATGACCCCCAAATTAAGGTTTTCTGATGTTAGGCATTGGTAAAGAACAATACCCAAGTGGAAGAGGCTCTTTTGAGAGGAAAGGAGAATTCCTAAAAGAGGGAGAAACCTTAGATAAAATCTGAACAAAGTATGAAGATATAGAGCAAGTCGTCATGCTAGATGAGTGAAGTGCAATTTCAACCATTAACAAGCATTTCTTTCTTCCATTTTAATATAAAGTTTTACTTTTTCATGAAATTCTAGGGCAATTTTATTGATATTATTTAAAATTTAATAAAATTTATGTATTATTTTATTTAAAATTTATTAATTTTGTAAATATTTACTTTAAAAATTGTTTAAAATCCATTTAATTCCACATCTAGGGAATGTAAAGAAGTCTACAACTAATTTCCACATTGTCCAGTTTAAGGAAAATATAATGGTGATTTTTTTGGTCCAAATCATTTCCATTATACATATTTAATTATTTCCATATTTTTTAGGTAATCTAGCAGAAAGACCGTTAATTTAGTATCTTATAAATGGTGAAGGTTGAAGAACCAAAAACTAGCTACATTGTGTGGTTTAGGTAAATAGATAGTAGAAGATGAATTTTGTCCTAAATGTTTGTAAAAAACCTGAAAAAATGATTTCCATGAGTTGGATAAGGTGATCATAAAATTAATTCAATCCATTTTACAATAAACATCAAGGCGTACTTGCATCATTGTATATTTAATATTGATGTTTTATCAGCGATTATAATTGTAAAATAATGAAAATGATTTTGTGTGTGTGTGTGTTTATGGGACTGGTGGAGTATCTCAATTCAAATACCTATGCAATGTGTCTTAATAATTTGTGGTTCATTAAAAATATTTTAATATGGAGAATATTGGTGGAAATCGTATACCTAATAGTCAAAATCCTATCTTTGGAAGAGACAATTATAATTATTAGTGCAGTAGGATGAAGACTCTATTAAAATATCAATATTTGTGTGGATTTTTTCAAAATGTGTATACAAAACCTACATATGTGAATTCTTTAAATGATACAAAAAAGGGAATATAAAACTAATGTAAAAATAGATAATGAGGCTCTACTTTATATTCGAGGTGTAATAGATAATACAATATTTACTAGAATAAGTTGAGTTGATCACTCTAAAGGTATGCAGGGCATACTTGAAAATGCTTATCAAGGTGCACAAATTACAAAATTAAAAGCTTTGTGGAATAATCTTGAAAATATGAAAATGTCAAACAATGAATCTGTTAATGAATTTTTGACAAAGGTAGAATGTATAGTCAGTAAAATGAAGATATTATGAGAATATATAGATGAAAAACATGTTATTAAAAATATTCTGAGAATCATGACCCCTAAATTTTAAAATGTAGTTTTTACAATTGAGCTTTATACCTCACATAATCACTAGTTGTCTAAAGGAAGATCTCAATAACTTAACTCTTGTAGTTTATGTTTTTACCCCCTTTTATATTCTACATTAGTAATTGAAATGTACTTTCTTATATATATATATAAGAAAGTACATTTCAATTACTAATTTAGAATATAAAAGGGGGTAAAAACATAAACTACAAGAGTTATCTAAGGGGGTATATATATAATTGAGTTATAGTTTCTACAATTGAGCTTTATAACTCAATAATCACTAGTTGTCTAAAGAAAGATCTCAATAACTTAACTCTTGTAGTTTATGTTTTACCCCATTTTATATTCTAAACTAGTAATTAAAATGTACTTTCATATATATATATATATATATATATATATATATATATATATATATATATATATATATATATATATATATATATATATATATATATATATAAACTTAAATGTGTGTTTCTTACTTTAGTCTAATCAGTACAGATCAGTTTACTTGTGAATGTAAGTCCACACCAAACCAAGATACTTGGTAAAGTATTTAATTAATTTTTAACTTTTAATTTTTAATTTATTAAAATATATTCAAACATATTTTTAAAGTTTGTTTGACATAGTAAAACATTCCATTTGACTATTTGTAGGATTTGAATTTACATAGTATCTATTTTACATGCATCTTTTTCACATGGAGTTAATATATTTTATCTAAACAAATAATTTAAAATATTTTAGGCTTTGGAAATATTCTCCTAGCATACATAAATTGAATAGAAAAACCAAAAAAAGGATGATATCATTGTATCATGCCATAATAAAAAAAATAAGGCCACATTGGCAGAGTAGCCTACCCACAAGTTTGTAGATATGAAGGAGTAGATAACTTTGGTATTGAACCAATACATGAGTCATCCATAAGCAATACATGTTTACTAGTTTATAGTATTTACATTTTTTTTACTATCACATATTTAGTAGATCACATATATTCTTTCATACACTTGTGCATTTCAGATTATATATGAGTGAGATGTAGGACATACATGTTGTACATGATACATGGATGCATAGATGCAAGGTATTATTATACCTAGGGACCATGCAAATGCCTGAGCATATTTTTCCATAGGTTACATTAATACAAGTTATAACTTTCTATGACATTTCCCTTTATCATCTTGAGCTCCATTGCTTGGTTACATGTCTTGATATTACACTTACTCTCTATAGTATTATATTTCATGGATATGTTACATTACTATGTTTTGAAATTGACATACTTAGATGGTGTAGACTATATTAAATTTTCTATTCTTCATTGATGTTATTTTCTTTTCAGAGTAAGCTTATAATTATTATTTTTTATGGCCCTTGTCCTTGTGTGTGTGACATTTTACTTTCCATTATTTGTAGCATGTGGCCTTATGTGTGTGAAATTTTATCACCAAGTTTTTGTGGTTATTGGTCTTGATTATGACATTTTATTGTCTCTCATTTTCATCCCTTGGCATTGTGTGTATGACATTTTATTACCCATTGTTTCTAACCCTTGGCCTTATATTTTCAAATTTTAATTATCCAATTTTTACATCCCTTGGCCTTGTTTTCGATATTTTCTTGTCATTTATTTGTGACCCTTGGAATTTTAAATGTGATATCTTATTGTCTATATTTTTGGCCCTTAGCCTTATTTGCGACATTTTATTTTCCCTTGTATTTAGCTCTAGGCCTTATGTGTGGCATTGAATGTTATTGTGTGTGTTTCTATTATGTGCATCATGGCCATGACATTATATGCTTATGAGTGTATTAATTTAGGAGTGTGTGTTGATTTTTTTGAGTTTTTAATTTGATCATACATATCACACACCTCCCCACTTGTGTGCAGTGTCATGATTCACATCATGCACCTTTATTGCATAGTATTATTCATTATTTATATAGTTTATGGTTAATACTATGTGCCTAATTACTATATCTACATTGACATGGAACTTATATGCTTTGCATTACATGTTTCATACATGATTAGATGAAATATTCATATACTATGGTGACACTTTCACTACATGTTGACATGATTATACATGGTTACATATTTTAAATAACATGATACAGTTCAATTTTTTATTTTGAGATGAGTGACTTCTTGGCTACATCTCTCACCTTAAAAGAGGGGAATATTGGTGGGTTTGTCATAGATAATTATACATCTATGAGTAGAAAGTTTAGATTTTGGCTTAGTTTATAAGATTTAGTGATTTTAGAATGGTTCACATATAATATTATATCAAATATGAGACAAGTATTTTCAAATTGGAATGTGTTTTTAGGGCATATGTCATGCATATGCACTCAATTTATAGGAACAAAATTTATAAGCTATTATATATTCATAGATTCAGATAGATAAGAACATGAATTATAGATTTTCATGTTTATGAAATAGTAGCATATAGATGCATAGAATTTTATATTTTATTGGCACTTATTGGTTTAAATTATGGGGCATGAATCTTGTTCATGCATGCACATTATTAAATTTATCATGTTGGCACCAATTATGGGGCATGAACATTGTTCATACACATACACACATTTGTAGTTTCCATTTCAAACATATTCAATGGTACCTAAAAGTGAGCACCCTTGAATCTATAAGAATGTATGCAGTGATTAATCATGTAGATTGAGATAATTTGGTTTAGGTTTAGAGACGCTCATATGCCTTGGAATTACTCAAAGTGAGCCCATATTTGGATCCTACCTTATCATCTTGGGGTAAAATATTACTTGGAAGGTTAATTATATGGGTTAGTGTAGTTGAGGATTTTATGATGCTTAATAGCCAAGGAACTACCCCATTTTCAATGAGGGTTGAGGATTTTATCTTTCTAACCCATGGCTTTGCCTTAATTCAAAAAAATTATTTTCCCCAAAAATTTTAAGTGCTTCAATAAGGAAGCACAATTCTTCAATGCTTCAACAAGGAAGCGTCATCTCCAATGGCATTTTATAGGGCAACATGGTTCACCCACTTATAAGTGTATTCATTCCTAACTTTTTAAGTTTATAAAGTTTCAATTTCATTCTATATTTCATATTTATACATGTATATTGATTACTACATGTTCATTGTAGGTTTCATGGAGAAGGTTGCACATTTGGATCCTTCTCCAAAATACAAAGTGAGTTGTCCACAATCAAGTACATCTATTTTCCTTTTACTTTAGCATTGAACTTCATTTAAATAATAGAATAAAAGATGAATATTTTAAAATACTAAAATATAGTATTAGATACTTGCAAATTTTATTTTTACCATATCATCATCTTATATGACTTGTGTGTAAACATGTGGCTTTTATTCACCCTTTACTTACACCTGCATGATTTATATGGGACCAAACTTGCATTATTTCTATCCATCACCAATATGAATTCCCTAATATTTTTCTAAATTTATTAAAATCATATTCAAACTATCTATAAATCCTCATATTAGTCTTTCTATTTTTTCGACATAGCTAACAAACTAAGAGTGCTCTAAAATTTGAGGTTTTTTTAAAGTTTGATAGACTTATCTTGCACCAAGAAATAGTTAATTTTCAAATTTAAATCATTATTATGAGTTGATATATTCATTTCACATGTTTGTGGCATGATAAATTAACCAAAGAGTACCATATTAATACACCATAGCGCGAAGCGTATTACCCATCAAGAAAGCACCTAGCAATCATATTCAAACATTTGCACATTTAAAGGGATTGCCCCATTATTTCCAATTTAAAAATAAACTATAGGAATTAGGTCTTAGCCAAGTCTAAATCACCTCAAATCCAAGCTGAATTTTTCATTTTCAAAGTATTAAGATCTAGATCACAAGTTGCATACTTTTAAGGAGCACTATTGTACACATTCACCTAATAGGGAGAAATACACATTGTTTGACTTCCCTCTTTAGATTATTACATATGAAAGAAATGATCAATAATTCATTAGTGATTGGTTTGGGTCAATGCAACCAACCTTATTTCCCATTTTGTAAGCCAAAACCCATTACTAAAACTAGACCTAGGGTTCTAATAAAAGGAGATAGGTTTCTAGGTATTACACACATAGTCAGCCTTTAGGATCGCACACAGAGACATAAGACAAGAAGGTGTAACAAGTTACACAAAAATAGATAATCAATATATAAAAAGAAGAAACAATTAGATTTTGATGCAAACATTAGTCAGTGTTCACCAGAGGCTAGTGTCTTATCTAGGCATGCCCAAAGATCCAATTCTTGATTTGAGCATCTCATTGTCTAGTTTTATCCATTTCTTTCCACATGCATTTAGTCTTAGACCCATTTATATCAATAAAATGTGAATTATCTTAACCCAATTAGTGTTTTCCATAATTAGAAAGTGCAGGTGCCAAATTAGTATTTTTGTAATAAAATTACTTAGATTTTCATAATATATTGAAGAATTAAGAGTGGAATAATTATATCCACAACAATAATTAATAAAAAGTAGAATAATTGATAATAATTATTGAGTCACTTTGAGGGGCAACCTACACAATAATGCAAAAAGATAAGAATTCATAATATGGTGATAAAAGACTAACCACTACCACCTATATATACTCTACTTATCCATGGTTATTTTATAGGCTGACCTTACTAAGAACATAGATAAATGTAATAATATAATATGAAAGGTATGTAAGTCATAAGTCGGCCACACATATCTCTAGATGCACTATAGGTTAAGTACATATAATTAACCTCCTCTTAAAAATAATGTTTCCCTCAATGTTGAATCAATTTTGGATGCTATTATAGGAAAGCTTCATCCTCCCATATCGCATATTCATGATTCAAACTCTTCCACTTGATAAAATACTCATTAAGATCTCTTATTAATAGTATTTTTGTGAATGTGTGAATGATATCTTAAGGTTCTAAAATGACTCTGCCTTCTTCATCTAATTTAGGTAACTTAGTCTAGGTACAAACTCTATGTCTAATGACCTTCTTTAAGTGAGATACATAAAATATAGGATGTATGTGAGTGTATTGGGGTAGCTATAGTTTGTATGCCACACTATCAATTTTTTGTAAGATTTAATAAGGATCATAATACTTAGGATAAAGTTTGTTATCATTTTTATATTACTTTAAATACATCTACTGATATCAATGAAAGTGTATAAATACCCTAATCACTGATATAAAAAATCCTCTCACTATGGTGTTGATCAGCTTGTTAGTTCAATCTATATTGTGATATTGCTAAATTCTCCCTTAAACCAACTATGACCTCTTATTGATTTTGAATGTGTTCTTTACTTGGGTTGTACATTCAAATATTAAATGTAAGATGAGTGATGATAGCCATAAAGTGACACAAAGGGAAACATTTTATAAGAGGTATGAAGCAAGTGTAATACCATCATTCTAATAGTGGTAGCTAATGGGCCTAATGTCCCTATTTATCTAATGCAAAACAATAAAGATACCCTTCTAGGCATTTATTGACAACCTTCATTTGCCCATAAAATTGAGGATACTATGATGAGATATGAGCTAAATGGGTACCCAAATTTACAAATAACTCAGTCCTAAACTTACTGGTGAAGATATAACCATATGATGACTTACAATTATTTTTTGGGGTACTATGTAGCTTTTGAACTATATTGAGAAAACAACTACTACTGTTTTGACTACATATGATTATGATAAGGAAAAAAATGATCATATTTGTTGATCCTTTACATAACTACTAAAATGGCATTTTTACCTTAATATATTGACAACCATGTCATGAAATCCATGGAAACCTCTTCCTACCACTAGCTAGGGATGGATAATGGCTGCAGAAGACCTAGTGTCTTAATTGTTTCCCTTTTGT
The DNA here is from genome assembly GCA_037957365.1 of Torreya grandis. Lineage (NCBI taxonomy): Eukaryota > Viridiplantae > Streptophyta > Pinopsida > Cupressales > Taxaceae > Torreya > Torreya grandis. The sequence continues at coordinate 446,654 of JARHVA010000194.1, forward strand.
TATGTTGACAAACCATGCATTCTACCACAAATTTATATATATCTCCCTTGATTCCATCCCAAAATAAATATTTATTGATACAATGATATATCTTTACAAATCATGAATGCCCCCTATTGGAGATGTGTGAAGATCATGGATGATCTTGTGATTGAGGACAAAAACCTTGCATAGGTACAATCTATCTTTATACCATAATGTGTTTCCTTTCCACTCAAATTTATCAAGACCTATATATCCCTATCATTTCCTATTGTGATATTACTCCTTCTAACCAATATGCTTTCCAAATGGTCATTACACATAATAGTGCCTCAATTGATTAATCCCTCCTAGAAAGTGTATTTTCTACCACATTCTCTTTGCCTTTCTTATAGACTATTTAAAATTCATAACCTAACATTTTAGTCACCCATTATTTTTGCTCTTTTGATGACAAGTGTTGTTCCAAAAATTATTTTAGACTACCATGATTAGTCTTTACCTTTAAGTGTCTTCCCATCAGATAAGGTCTCCATTTCTTGACCACATGAAGAATAGCCATTTGTCTCTTGACTTACACAAACATAAAACATTTCACTATTATATTATAAAAATTAAAAATAAAAACTATTAATAATATAAAAATAAAACACATGGCATTCATCTAGTGGCCATAGAGTCATATAGTGATGGATTTAGTTTTTTTATTGTTATTTCTCTATTGGGTTTAATGGATCCATTGAAATTTTAAATTTGCTTTATAATCACACACATTTAGTTCCTTTCCTACACAACACTTAAAAACAAATCTTGATCACATCCTAAGATAATATAATATGTGCACATATTTGATATATTTATGAAATAAGTAGTGGGCATGTAGCAAACATAATGTGATCACAGAGTAACAAGGATCAAAAATATGAATAAACTTTGAAGTGTAAACTAGTCTTCGTGGATACATTAGGATATGTATTCTGATTATGAAGTGCTTTTAGGTCCATTTGTTCACAAAATTTTGTGTAAGGTGTGTGTGAACTATATACTTAGGATAAATTATTTTATGCAGTTGCTAAATATTTGAGGTTTTTTATGAAGGACCTTAGTGTCTAATCTACAATTTCAATGAAATTGAGATAAAATATGATTTTATAAATAGAATTCATATCTCAATTTAGTAAAAAGGGGGCCCTTATTTATTTTCAATAAATCAGGTGGGGGGGTGGGGCAGGGGAGAGGTGGGTGGTGGGTCGGGCTAGGTCATGTTGGTAAAAATATATCCCATATGGGATATTTCTATAAATACCTAAAAGTGGCCGCTAATGGATTTATACCCAACTTTAGATAAATTCTTACCAACCATTGAACATCTAGCCTAAGAATTTATAAATGTCTCAAATTTGGCTTCATAACATGTAATTAAAATCAATTTGGCCCAAAAATCAATTAAATAGACCAAATACCCAAATCAATTAAATCAAAACTCGGAAAATATTCAAAAGCCATAAAATGAACTAATTAACATGCAAATCCTAATTGAATTCATCCTTGAACAATTAAATGAATTATCAAAAAGAAAATTCAAAAATCTATGAATATCCTAAGAAATAATCATTATCTTTTATGAGTTGTCCAAAATCCAAAATATCTCAAAGCATACCTATTCCATGCTAATCATGAGATTTGGACACCTTTTAACCCTATGGGGTTAAGTAAGAAAACCCCATGTTGGTATAAACATATCCCATATGGGATATTTTTATAAATACCTAAAAGTGGCCACTAATGGATTCATAACCGACTTTAGATCAATTCTTACCAACCATTGAACATCTAGCCTAAGAATTTATAAATGTCTCAAATTTGGCTTCATAACATGTAATTAAAATCAATTTGGCCCAAAAATCAATTAAATAGACCAAATACCCAAATCAATTAAATCAAAACTCGGAAAATATTCAAAAGCCATAAAATAAATTAATTAATGTGCAAATCCTAATTGAATTCCTCCTTGAACAATTAAATGAATTATCAAAAAGAAAATTCAAAAATCTATGAATATCCTAGGAAATAATCATTATCTTTTATGAGTTGTCCAAAATCCAAAATATCTCAAAGCATACCTATTCCATGCTAATCATGAGATTTGGACACCTTTTAACCCTACTGGGGTTAACTAAGAAAACCCCATGTTGGTAAAAACATATCCCACATGGGATATATCTATAAATACCTAAAAGTGGCCGCTAATGGATTCATACCTGACTTTAGATCAATTCTTATCAACCATTGAACATCTAGCCTAAGAATTTATAAATGTCTCAAATTTGCCTTCATAACATGCAATTAAAATCAATTTGGCCCAAAAATCAATTAAATAGAGCAAATACCCAAATTATTTAAATCAAAACTTTTAAAATATTCAAAAGCCATAAAATGAATTAATTAAAATGCAAATCCTAATCAAATCTTAATTGAATTCATCCTTAAGCAATTAAATGAATTGTCAAAAAAGACATTCAAAAATCTATGAATATCCTAGGAAATAATCATCATCTTTTGTGAGTTATCCAAAATCCAAAGTTTCTCAAAGCATACCTATTCCATGCTAATCAAGAGATTTGGACACCCCATGTTGGTAAAAACATATCCCATATGGGATATTTTTATAAATACCTAAAAGTGGTCACTAATAGATTCATACCCAAATTTAGATCAATTCTTACCAACCATTGAACATCTAGCCTAAGAATTTATAAATGTCTCAAATTTGGATTCATAACATGCAATTAAAATCAATTTGGCTCAAAAATCAATTAAATAGAGCAAATAACCAAATCAATTAAATCAAAACTTGGAAAATATTCAAAATCCATAAAAGGAATTAATTAACATATAAATCCTAATTGAATTCATCCTTGAGCAATTAAATGAATTATCGAAAAGGAAATTCAAAAATCTATGAATATCCTAGGAAACAATCATTATGTTTTGTGAGTTGTCCAAAATCCAAAATATCTCAAAGCATAACTATTCCATGTTAATCATGAGATTTGGACACCTTTTAACCCTACTGGGGTTAACTAAGAAAACCCTGTGTTGGTAAAAACATATCCCATATGGGATATTTCTATAAATACCTAAAAATGGCCACTAATGGATTCATACCCGACTTTAGATCAATTCTTACCAACCATTGAACATCTAGCCTAAGAATTTATAAATGTCTCAAATTTGGCTTCATAACATGCAATTAAAATCAATTTGGCCCAAAAATCAATTAAATAGAGCGAATACCCAAATCAATTAAATCAAAACTTGGAAAATATTCAAAAGCCATAAAAGTAATTAATTAACATGCAAATCCTAATTGAATTCATCCTTGAGCAATTAAATTAATTATCAAAAAGAAAATTCAAAAATCTATGAATATCCTAGGAAATAATCATTATCTTTTGTGACTCATCCAAAATCCAAAATATCTCAAAGCATACCTATTCCATGCTAATCATGAGATTTGGACACCTTTTAACCCTACTGGGGTTAACTAAGAAAACCCCATGTTGGTAAAAACATATCTCATATGGGATATTTCTATAAATACCTAAAAGTGGCCACTAATGGATTCATACCCAACTTTAGATCAATTCTTACCAACCATTGAACATCTAGCCTAAGAATTTATAAATGTCTCAAATTTGGCTTCATAACATGCAATTAAAATCAATTTATCCCAAAAATCTATTAAATAAAGCAAATACCCAAATCAATTAAATCAAAACATGGAAAATATTCAAAATCCATAAAAGGAATTAATTAACATGCAAATCCTAATTGAATTCATCCTTGAGCAATTAAATGAATTATTAAAAAAAATTAAAAATCTATGAATATCCTAAGAAATAATCATTATCTTTTGTGAGTTGTCCAAAATCCAAAATATCTCAAAGCACATCTATTCCATGATAATAATGAGATTTGGACACCTTTTAACCTTACTAGGGTTAACTAAGAAAACCTCATGTTGGTAAAAACATATCCCATATGGGATATTTCTATAAATACCTAAAAGTGGCCACTAATGGATTCATACCCGACTTTAGATCAATTCTTACCAACCATTGAACATCTAGCCTAAAAATTTATAAATGTTAAAATCTGGCTTCATAACATGCAATTAAAATCAATTTGGCCCAAAAATCAATTAAATAGAGCAAATACCCAAATCAATTAAATCAAAACTTGTAAAATATTCAAAAGCCATAAAAGGAATTAATTAACATGCAAATCCTAATCAAATATTAATGAATTCATCCTCAATCAATTAAATGAATTGTCAAAAATGAAATTCAAAAATCTATGAATATCCTAGGAAATAATCATTATCTTTTGTGAGTTGTACAAAATCCAAAATATCTCAAAGCATACCTATTCCATGCTAATCATGGGATTTGGACACCTTTTAACCCTACTGGGGTTAACTAAGAAAACCTAGGTTAGTATTTAACTCATTCTAAGTTGTTTTTAAAACCTATAAAAGCAAGCATTTGCCTCTCCATTAGAGATCTTGGATAGAGTAATGTTATAATACAAGATTTAGGGCGATGAATCAAATACATAGTGTTATAATGTCAAAATTGAGCCAAGCCAAGCCAAGCTATTTTCAAACCATACCAAAGTTAAAATCCAAGCCAACCATGGTGCCAATAGGAGATGGAGCTAGCTAAACCCCATTGATGAAGACTTATTGAGTATAATTTGAGCAAACCAAATGAAAAATGTCTTAGAGCATTTAAGAAATTGGTAAAAAATTATGTGAGTTTTTTCTATTTTTAGTTATGCTTTATTCATTAGTGTTTCTTCACCATTCTCCCTCTTTTGATCAAGGCAAGATAGTGTTATGCATCTTAGTGTGTGTGTTGTTTTTTTTTTTTATTGATTTTCATTATGAAGCTAGCATATTATCTAACTACCCTTCTTAGATTCCTTGATCACAAATGGCATTTCCAGTGGGACCATGATCACCCCACATAGCAAGGAGATCAATATTAAAGTTAAAAATTGAGAAATGGATGCTTAAATCTCTTTAAAATTGCATTTTTAACCTTGTTTTGGCCATATTCTAATTTTTTTATATTTTTTGGATCTACATAGAGACTAGCAACAGTTAAGTGTGTAGAGAGGATTACATACCATGATTAGTCAAACATTAGTCTAATAAATCAAAAGAATAATGCATAAGAACAAACCAAATTAAGCCTATCTATTCACGTGGGAATTACAAATGATAGAAAGAAATCAACACCATATTACCTTCCCAAATTAATTCACCATACCAATGAGGCTCAAAATCATGTTCCCCCTTGACCAAGATCTCTTGTCTTCAACAACAATGGTGTCCAACTCCTCCAATGTCTCAATAACTCCTTACAAAATCAATGATCAAAGGTGAAATATTATGGAGATAATTCAGCATAATAGCTTTGCATAAATCAAGCTTAAAAATGATGTCCATGGCCTCTCTATTTATAGATTTTCAAGATTGCTTAGAATCAACCTAAACTGTCCATCTTGAGATGATGTGTGGTTGAAGATCAATTCAATATTTAGAATTAAATCCATAATTATCCTCATCATGAATTTGGAAAAAGGGGCATTGAAGAGGTATGGAAGGTCATTATGAGGTATGAGAGACCCATAATCTTGATATTTGTGGAATTTATGGCCTAAGGATGTCTTTCTAAGAAATGATATCACCTAATGATGCAGTTAATAGAAATCAATTTCCAAAAAGAAATATTCAACAACTCTCATGGAAAATCCATTTAAGTTCTTGATTTGGATTAATTATACTTAAGCAAGGTTAATCAACATTTATGCAATTATTTAGAAATTGGCTCTCAATTAATCAAAATGGTCAGAAAGTCATATTATTGAGTTATAATTTGAATTTAAAACTATTGGAAGGTGATGTTAGATGCATTGGAACCATATTCCCATTTAGGATGTTTCTAACACAAAATAATAAAGGTACATGATGTGTACCAATGAATTAGAATAAAAGAGTGATCTAGAGCATAAAAAGGTGAAATCATCATTTTGACTCGAAATGAATTGATCAAAGTTAGCTAAACCATAAATTGCATTTCCCCATTTAGGGATACTTTGACCTAGATTAGAACTTTTAAATGACAAGTTTGAACCATTTAGGGTGTTTTATGGATGTTAGCCTAAAATGTGCATTTGAGTGCAATTCAAGTAAGATTGACAATTTCAACACAAAAGGTGTTAGGAACTGGATGTCTACATTTTTCCCCTATTTGAGAAGGCATAGAAAGACATTCAAGTGAAGAAAAATCTTTTAAAATAAAAGAGTTGTCAATAAAAAATTGGAATAGACCCATGATTCCCCATCGAGAGGACATACTAGGATAAAAGAGAAGGATGGACTCTCAAAAAGAGAGAAAAAGTGAGAGATTAACCCATGGAATAGATCACATGCCAACGAGCTAATGCTTGCATAGGTGATTACCATCAATGATCAAAATATAATTAGGGGTATAATAGGCTCTAGTATATGGTGTAATGGGAAAGATACAATCCATAAATGTTAGGGATACACTTTAAATGTACCCAACTTGAGATTACCAACTGCGTGCTTATGACATTAAGCAATCTTGAGCCAAGTTGCACACTAAAATATTTCCATCATGAGCAATAGTATGGAGATTTTGGAATTAGAGGAAAAGAGATAACATTCTACTTTAGGAAGGGAAGCACCACTAGAATAGGGACTCCAAAGAGAAGATAATAAGAAGTGCCCCAGTAGGGTAGATTTGATCATGATAAAATAGTTGTGCCCCAATAGGGCCAATTTTCATCATTGATAAAGAATAAATAATGGTTTTCCCCTATAGATCTAATTTTATTTTGATGTTGTTCAGATGTTATGCCCCATCATGGGCAATTGGCAATCAAAAAAAGCTCAAGGATAGAACCTAAAAGATAGGTTAAAGTGAGTGGGTGCAAACATATATGTGATGGTAGAATGGATTGTAAAGTTGTTGACCAATTTTTATCCACAGGCCAAAATTGTTCACCTTCTTTCTTCGCTATTCAAGGACACTTGTTTCAGGTTGCACAAGTTTTATGGAGGTTCAACGACTTAAGTTCAACAAGTTTGATTCAATATTGATTCATCAGCCTTCATGACTCATTGGCATGCAATGGTTGAACCTTGAACCGTTGAACCAATTTTTTGTTCAATGGGTTTGGTTCAACGGAAAAGGTTCAAAGGAAGGGGTTCATGACTCATTGGCGCGCTTGATTAAACCGTTGAACCTATCTTTGGTTCAATGGACTTGGTTCAAAGGGATGCCCTTTGGTCGAAGGGGATCTTCAAGTCTAAAGTGCCCTTTCGGAGGGCAGATACTTCAACAATTTCAAGGAATTTAGGCTGATGCTTCACAGAAAAGGGGACCCCGACAAATGTTCAAAGCTCAGGTCCAAAGTTCAAGTCTTGATCAAAATTGACTAAGTCCAAATTCCTTCAGACTTTTTCCTGAAGGAATTCAAGCCGTTTCAAATGCTAAGTCAAAATCCCTGACGAAATTTCCATGGACTTTTTGTCTGCGGGAAATTGTCTGCAGGGAAAAAAGTTAGCAGAAATACAAAGCGGAAAGCCACAGTCAAAAGACCCAAGAAAATTGACTCGAGAAAATTGTCCACGGACAATTTGTCTGTGGAGCGCTTGGGGAGAAGTCCGAAGGTCCAACAGCCCTACAAAGAGACCCGCCAAAGGACCCCAAAGGGCAGGTGCCCTTATGGGGAACTTCCAGCCAAGTGCAAAGGGGCATTTTCAAAGGGCTCGAAGGGTCACCATCCCTCAGAGAGAATGCAAAGGGTAGTTTCAAAGGCAAAAGGGGTGCCCGTAGGGAGAAATATAAGGCAAAGGCTAACAAGGGATCCGATATGATGCCATGTGTACCTGATGACATCCTGATAGCCGTCAAGATTAATAGGATGAAAGAGCCATTGGTTCTCAAGTGATGACATTCGAGAGGCCATCGATTTCAAGGGGGTGAAATATCCATTGATATTTAAAGACATGACGGCCACAGAGACATCAAATTTAGTGAAATAGAATAACCATTTGTTTTCAGATGAAGGAAGTGATGGCCATGGAAAGGAGCTCAAAATGTAGTGACCTACCAAGATGTTCACCCCAGGGGGCCGAATGAGTCAGATAGGACAAATAGACAAAGTGACAAGAAAGGAATGAGTGTGCAGTTGTCCAACTGGTGCCAATTGAAGAAGTGACTTTGGCAAGTGAGATATTGCCAACAAATTGATCATTTGGAATGATAGCAGCTAGCAGTGCAACCGTTTCCTCTATTCACATTAATGAGAAGGCAAACCGTGTAAGTCACCCAAGTAAGAAATGCAGTTCTCGAGCAGGCAAAATGAATAGCTCATTAATATTTTGAGTGACTTGTTCTTTTCATGAAGAGACACGTATGCCACTTGTAAAAGTAGGAGCGCCAAATGGGCCTCTCAACTTCTCATATATATTGTGGACTTGTTCATTTGTAATCATTTTTTCATAATTTTACAAGGCACAGCCCTACTAAAATTTCCACCTGAATCTATAAACATAGTTTTTACCTCTTCTTAGATAGATATTCTATGTATGTCTTGAGTGTTGATTGGTGTCTAGTCATTGTCTTTGATGCTATCATAGGTTCAACACCAACGCACCAGTTATCTACAAGGCACCATCTACAGCTGATAGGAGAAGAGTTCTATTTTTGGAGTGCAAAATAGAGGGGATCATCTACAGAGTGCTTCTCACAACACCTTTGGTGAACCTCCCTTTTTGTATCTTTCATTTTTTACCTCCCTGTCAAGTTTGCAGATTGTTTCTTCTGTCAAGGGTGAAGCGTATAAGTGTGTTTGTCTGATTTTGAGAGTGGATGTGAGAAGGTCATCTTGTTTTGGTGTATCACCTCCTTAGATTAGTTTGATTTCTTGTGACCTCTTTCTCCCTTTTCATCCCCCCTCTATTATATAGCTATATATATATATATATATATATATGCCTATGTTTGCACTTGTTGAAACAAACATGATTCATCAAAGGGAGTTATCCCTTAACTAGAGACTCTCCTCTCCTGCTTCACCATCCCATAGGCAAGAGAGGAGTTTCCATGTTGTGAGGAGAAGGTAGGAGCTAGGCCTCCTGCTAAGGGTGCAATTTCCTGCGTCAACAGTTTTGGCATGCCTGGTGCGACCACAAGTTTTTTTACTTAGTAAAGTTCAGGATTGATGCTGGTCCTGAGACAGCCAATTCAAAGTTTTCCAGCATCTGGTGACTCCACTGGTAAGAGCTTCAGTTCTATTTTAAAACTAATAGCTTAACTTTATATGCCTAAGGTCACCACAAGATCTGCTTCAAGAGGAGTTCCTTTTGATTTCATTGAATTACCTATAAACTCTATTAAAAGATTATGATTTGAGAGGACCCATCCTTATCCAGTAATCAATCCTCCTAGGCCTGTTATAAGAGACACAGTTGTAGTAGAACCCCAGCTACAGCCAATCCCAGCCATGGCATTGCCTTTTGCATCTTTTCATGGTGAGAGCCCCTTAAACCTCCCACACTATGATCCAATTCCAAGAATGGCTCTAAAGAATGTGCCTTATTTTGATGGAGTGGGACCTATTATAGCCATCGAGCATATTAGGAATATTTCCAACCTCTAAAATATTCACAATGTAATAGAAGAAAATATTGCCATCAGATTGTTGGCATTGTCTCTTAAAGGCAAGGCTCTCGACTGGTACGGGACCTTGCCTGTGAATTCCATACATTCCTAGAATGAATTGGGCACTTAGTTAATAGATCATTTTGTGGAAAAGAGTGATGACCTCTCGCTTGCTGATCAGCTGACGACCATAAAGAGAGCTCTGCATGAGTATATGCAGGACTTCAACACACATTTTCAAAAGACATGGGATAGAATTCCCATCTTGGTAAGGCCAACTCCTAGCTATGCTTTCTTGTACTATTTAAAGTTGTTAAATAGTGATATTGCTATGATGATCTAATCCATGGGAGGACATATACTTCCAGCTGCTTATGGCATTGCCATAGCAGCCAAAAATTGCTTGGTTCAAGCTGGGAAAATTGCCCCTAGGCCTCACATGCCACTTTTCCTAGAATTGTTGCCCCCAATTCAAACGATTTCTCCCATAATTGCTCCCCTACCTAGCATTGAGAAGCTAGATTTTGTTCCATCAACTGAGCTTCACGAGGTTAAAAGCATGTTGTAAAACATGTCAAACAAACTTGTTGCCCTTAAAAGGCAGCAAGCTCAAAACAACAGACCGAATCAGGGATACCAGCAATATGGTCAAGCACCTAGACCCCCCTTTCAAAATTATAACCAAGGTCAGGGGTAGCTCACTACAACTAGGCCATTTCAAAATTACAACACTAGTCCCTCTTCATCATCTAAGGCCATGGTGCCTATTCAGAACAATTTAGTATAAGAGCAGCCAAGCTGTTCGACCATGGGATATGGTCAAGAATAAGCCATCTATACAAATGAGATGATGAACTATTTTTAGAATGAAAAAAACCAAATAGCAGCTCAATCTCAAGCCTTTGAGCCTTCAATGCAACCCAACACGAGTAACAATCAGGCTCAGCCTGATTCTACCCTGATGAATCATTTGTAAGGGGAATCTTATTCAGTGAATTATGTGGGTGCTGCAAATAGTCAGGCTGATTGTGTTGTAGCCAACATGAGGTTTAAGATAAGGGCAATGGGAGAAGCCCAGGTGGCAGCATCACCTCCTCCATCACACTCTAATTCAAAGGCCCCAAATTTTAGGCAGCCATATATACCTTTAGCCCCTCAGCCTGCAACTCAGCTTGAAATCAACCCCAAGGAAAGATTAAGGCGTGGTAGTCCTAAAATCAATATAGTGGATCAGATGAAGAAGCTAAATATGAATATCTCTTTATGGGATTCATTATCTCTTCCAAGCCATAAGGATGTGTTGAGAAAGGAATTGCATGAGATGGATTGTCAAACTATCCCAACAAACACTGATAATGTCTTGATGACAAATGGGTAGCCTTCCACTTCAAGATAGGTAAAAAAGGAAGAGAAAACTCCCCCTTTATATGTATCCTTGGTTATATGGGATTTTTTGGTACATAATTGCATAATTGACAGCGGGGCTAGCACCTCAGTGATGCCCAAGTGCATTGCTGATAAGATGGGATTGAAGTATGAAGAAATGAACAAAGGAGTCCTACAGCTAGATGGGACACCTGCAAAAATAGTTGGGATTGTGAAGGGTTTAGGCTTGACATTGCATTCTTTCCCAACCTTCTCAATTCCCCATGATATAGTGGTAGCAGATGTTCCTCTGTATTTCACAATTTGCTTGTCTAGGGACTTCACGTCAAAGATAGGTGGCTATCTAGCAGCAAATTGGTCATATCTAGTTTTCAGAACCAAGTATGGGACCAAATTGAAAATTGAGTTTGAGCCACTCTACAAGGACACCTAGAACCATATTCGCTCAAGATAGCAAATGTCAGTTACACCATCATCGACCCAGAAGAGTCTCAGACAGACCAATCTCCATCCTCTGCTCTTGAAGGAGTTACAGACTTACTCTTGGATGAGTGGGGAATGATAACTCCGAACATGATCCATATAAATTTATTGAGGAGGTAGACCTTGGAGTCTATTGCATGCATGAAGAGGGTGCCTTCATGCCAAATTTCATGAAGGAAAGCAAAGAAGACCTTGGCCTGTGGCAGTTGTATTTTGACAGTTCCAGAAGTAAGATGGGAGCTGGTGGTGGGGCAATGTTGGTCTCCCCCTCAAAGGAAAGGTACTTTTTAGCTTTATGTTTCCAATTCTCTTGCATGATTAATGTTGTAGAATATGAGTCTTTGATACATGGTCTTGAATGGGCAAGAAAAAGAGGGATTGAGGAGTTGCAAGTCTTGGGAGACAGTGAGCTGATTGTAAATCAGGTGAGAAGCTTGAATCTAACCAAGAACTCCTTACTAAAGTCTTACAAGCATAGAGTTTGGGACTTGGTGGAGGATTTTCTTGCTTTTAATATCACCTCCATTCTTAGAGAACAGAATAGACAGGCCGACAGGCTGGCAGCAATTGGCACCCAGTTTGATGTTTCTGTTTCTAATGCAAAATTGCTTTCTACATTCAAAGAAGAAATAAGAAACTAAAAGAAAATGGTCAAGGCTAGAAGTACCTGATAAAGTCGTGCGCACCGAAATCAGATGTTGAAAGATTCTCCTCTTTTGTTGTGGAGGAATGACACCTGCGAAGAAAAGGCTAAACACGGAAAAATGTTAGTCAAAGATATGGTGGGCTGTCAGGCGAACGCCCGATCTCGGAAGTACGAAGACTCCCTAGAAGGATATCAACCCACTGATAAAAAAGAGCAGAATATTGGATGAAAGTAGATGATAATGACAGAAATAAATGATAGAAAAATAAAGAGCGTACCTGATATGTGGCACTGTTCTGCACAGTCGCCGGCGTCGGTCTCTGTGGTGCCGGCGTCGGTTAGGGAAGGTGCCGACGTCGGTTAAGGTGCCGTCGTCGGTCGGGGTAGTGACCGGCATCGGTAGGGGCAGGTTCTAGGAAAAGGTTCGGGACAGGGTCTGAGAGAGTTGGGACAGGTTCAGGGAGAGTCTGGGGGGTTTGAACAGTCGGGACAAGGTCTGGGAGAGTCGGGATAGGGTCTGATAAGGTCAGGGTAGGGTTTTGGACAGAGTCGGGACAGGGTCTGGGCAAGGTCGGGACGAGGTCTGAACAGAGTCTGGGGGGTTTTGGACAGAGTCGGGATGACAGAAAATAAATAATAACTAAGAAAGAAAATGAAATAAACAGAATAATACTTACCTGGTAGAAGATTAGATGAAAGCCATGGTGTGCAGATTAGTTGATGTCGTAGTGTTGATGATTGCTCAGAGTTCGCAGGTTGATGGAGGAATTCGTAGGTTAGCTGCTCAGCATTTCAAATAGCGTTCGGGATCTGGCTCGAATGGCTGGCGGAGGTTGATGAAGGCGGGGGACGGGGACGGTTCCAGAGACGGTTCGTCAACCGTTTCGGGAAATCGAATGGCAACTGATAACGGACAAGGGGAAGGTGACCGACGTCGGCAGGATTGCCGACGTCGGCGACATCGGTCGGGTAAAGACCGACGTCGGCAGATGCATAATGGGGATAGAGTCTACCTTTTGCTCTGTGCTCCTCTTTACATGCTGCCAGGGTCAAGGTTGGTGAAACAAGTGATCGGCAAGGGTTCAATAGGCGAAGAAGAATAAGACGGGGAATGACCAAGGGAGTCGACACGATTTCGGTGTCTACATTTGCCCCTTTTTGTCTTGTTGGTTGTTCTGGACGAACTGCAAGACAAAAATAGGAGTGAATGCCCCAGGTGAGGGATAAGCTTGATTTCGTCTTGTTGGTTGTTCGAATGAACTGCAAGACAAAAATAGGAATCGAAATGCCCCGAGGTCGGATAAGGTATTCCCCCTCAAAGTAGGAGTCGAGGGAAGGGAACCGGGAATCAGGTGCTGATTTGACAAAGAGTGGATGAAAAAGGGGTGAGGGTGAACGCTGCAAAGGTCGTGATTGCACGCATACCACTGCACGAGGTGGTCAGGCCAAAGTGTCGCAGGTCAAGGGTCGAGGAGTGCCAAAATTGAAGTAACCGGGCCCCAGCATTTAGTCGTCTGCTGATCGGGTCACTCAATCTAAGCTGAATCTCCAAATGGGTCGTCGCGTTCCAGGTATCCCGGGCTCAGGAAGTGCTCCTAGAGACGCGAAAAAGTCACAAGTAGGGCGGATCAACCGGTGTGCGATCCTATACTTGTGAGGGTCCAAAAAGGTCTGCGCATAATTCTGCTAACCAGTCATGAGGTAGCATACATGCAAAAACAACCAAGGCAACAATGTCTTGGAAGTGGTCGAGGTCGGAGGAGATAGGCATGATCTCCAATGATTGGTGGTCGATGGATGGATGAATGGACGAAAGGATGAAAGGATGCGGCCGAGCTAACCCCAGAAGACCCCATGTCAACTGAGTGCTGCCTACATAGCCCCTGTGATAGGGCCTCAGGCCGATGTAGTTCTCCCTAGAAGGGAGAAAGGGTCAAAGGGATGGTGAGGAAAAAAAAGATGTTGCAGCCTTTTCCAAATGGTGTATTCTGCAACATTGGTTGAGGGGTTTTTCATCCCTAGCAATATTCCATATGCGTGATGGATGTATGCTAAAAATGAATGGAGGTCTATTTATGCTTCAGCAAGTATTGGTTTATGCTGAACATAAATTGGGTCGAGTCGATAGTTTCCATGTGTATTGGTGTCCATAGAAACTAGGGTGAATAGGCAAGGTCATGTTGATGGTCTGAAAAGAGAGTTGAGCTGAGTTGATCGACAAGTGATGAAGGTGAATGTGACCAAAGTGCAGAAGAGGAAGTGAAAGGCAAAGTGCTCTTTCATTGACAAGGACCAAAAAGATAGCATAGATAGGGGTTATGAGAACCAAGAGCCCCATTCATGCGTGATGTCGTTGACCATAGTTATGTTAGAGCGGTAATCGAATCACTTAGACATTAAAGTGAGCTCGAAGTCCCTTGAGTATGTAATAGGAGGAGGAAAGAGGGTAACCCGTTTTAAGAGCAGAGATAACTTTGCCCCTTTTTATAGGAGACCCTGAGACAACTACAAGCCAAGTCCGTGACTCGTTTTTTTTTTTTTTTTTTTTTTTTTTTTGGCGCAGACTGATCAATGCGGGAAGCCTGCATAGAGATGTCATTTGCTTGGTGGTCAGGTTGTGAAGCTGATCAATGCGGGAAGCTTCTAAAATAAGTTGTTGTTTATTGCCAGAGTAGTCATAGCCATCCTTCGAGGGAGTGGTCTAGATTTTTGTTTAATATAAAGGCTTTTGAATAGCTGTCCTTCGAGGGAGCAGTCTATTTACAGCAATGATAGTACAGCTGTCCTTCGAGGGAGCAGTCTGTTTTTTTTTATTTTGATATTGATATAGTGACCATGGATATGTTTTGACATCTTGATTTGTTTTGATAGAAGTGGAGTCATGGACAAGACTGTAGAAGGTCAAGGGCTCCCTTTTATTAGGACAGAGCATCCATACATCATAAAAGGGTTATAGGAGTTGTTAAGAGGAATAGGGTTGAAAGGAAGTAGGATGAAGAGGACGGGGATTGCTCAAGGGACGAGCTCAAGTTAAGTGTCAAGTAGACGAATACTCGACTAGCAGTAGAACGGTCGCAGATGCAACGCATTAAGAGGCTCAGGTTCTGGGCGTCCATCAAGAGAAGACAGACAGTAAGTCCCTGATCCATACTTGTGCGTGATAATAAAAGGTCTGAGCGAATTAGGAGCAAACTTGCCTCGTTTACTTTGCTCCATATTGGTCACGTGTTGATTCTCTTTGAGGACGAGGTCTCCGATGTTGAAATCTCATTCTCGCAGATTTTTGTCATAGGTGCGCTTGATGCGATGTTGATAGACATGGAGATGATTAAGGGCAGCAAGACGGTGTTCATCAAGTAACTCAAGTTGAGCTAAGCGATCTTGACGAAAGTCATCATTGGAAAGGATATCATGTAGAGAAATGTGGAGAGACGGGATCTGTACTTCGAGAGGTAAAACAGCCTCTGTTCCGTACATGAGAGAAAAAGGGGTAGCACCCGTAGAGGTTCGGATGCTAGTGCGGTAAGCCCACAAAGCGAAGGGAATGTGAATGTGCCAATCCTTGCCTGTATCACTGACCACTTTCATGAGAATTTTGGTGAGAATTTTGTTGGAAGCCTCGGCCTGCCCATTTGCTTGTGGGTAGTAAGGCGAAGAGAAACTGAGTTTGATGCCGAAGGAGTCGCATAGCTTTTGGACAGTTTTGTTTTTGAAGGACTTGCCGTTATCAGTGATGATTTTATGAGGGACACCGAAATGACAGATGATGTGGGTGTTGATGAAGTCGACGATCTTGTCGGCTTTTGTGGAGACGAGAGGAATGGCTTCCACCCACTTGGTGAAATATTCAGTGGCTGTGATGATAGATTGATGACGAAGAGACGAATGAGGGTTAATCTCACCGATGAGATCTAAACCCCACTGAGAGAAAGGCCAGAAATCCTGAGCAACTTGTAAGGCATGACTGGGAAGATGAAGCAAGTTAGAGTGCTGCTGACACTTGATGCAACGCCGAACATAATCGCTACAGTCTTGATGAAGGGTAGGCCAATAATAGCCCAGACGAAGGATGCGCTTGGCAACCGAATTTCCACTGAAATGCCCGCCACAAATCCCGTCGTGGACTTGCTGGATGGCATGAGATGCTTCAGTGGAGGTGAGACAACGAAGAAGGAGGCCGTCGAAGCCTCGCTTATAGAGAAGACCCCCTAGCATGGTATAGCGAGCAGTACGCTTGATAAAAGCTCGTCGTGCATTACTAGAGAGGTTGGGAGGAATGATAGAGAGAGATAAGAAGTCCACAAGTTGCTTATACCAAGCATCTTGTGGGCTTGGGTCTATAGTGTTGACATGATGAATGTGAGGAGAGATATATGAAGGCAACGGCACATGACGCACCGTGACAAAAAGTCTGGATGTAGATGAGGAAGATGGGATATGGGAAGCGAGAGAAGCCATAGTGTCAGCAAACTTGTTCGTGGATCGAGGAACAGTCTGCAAGAGGAAATGGTCGAAAGATGCAAGGAGAATGTCAGCACGATTTTTGTACCTTTGCAAAATTTCATTTTTATAGAGGTATGAACCGTTGACCTGATTGACGATGAGCTGCGAGTCGCCGAAGATGTTGATGGACTTGATGCTGAGAGAGAGGGCAGTCTGAAGTCCCAAAATTAAGGCCTCGTATTCGGCCATATTATTGGTACAATCAAAGTCGAGTTTAAAAGACAAAGGCATGGGCTCCCCTTCGAGTGGGATGAGAATGACCCGAGCACCTCCACCTAGTTGACATTTGGATCCGTCAAAGAACATAGTCATCTGATAGGTGGTGTCGTCGGAGGAAAGCGCAGCGATAGACTCGTCAGGGAATTCACACTGTGAACATTGAGTGTCAGGAAGAGGGGCATCTGCTAGTTGATCAGTGATGGTTTGCCCCTTGATAGATTTCTACTGGATGAATTCGAGATCGAACTCAGCAAGCAGCATGAGCCACCGAGCCATACGTTGATTCTGATATGGCTTGGAGTGCATATATTTGAGAGGGTCGGTGTGGGTGATGACAAAGGTTTTGTGACTGAGAAGATAGTGGCGAAGCTTAGTAGCAGCAAAGACTAACGCCAAACAGAGTTTCTCGATATGGGTATACCGAGTTTCATAGTCGACCAGTGTGCGGCTGATATAATAAACGGCTTGCTCACGGTGATGCTCGTCTCGGTGCGCGATCATGGCACCTAACGAATGGTGAGTGGCTGAGATATAAAGGTAGAAAGGTTGGTCGTCTTTAGGTGGAATGAGAACTGGTGGAGAGACCAGATAGCGTTTTAAGGCTTCAAAAGCCTCTTGACAGTCCTTATCCCATGTAAAAATGACGTCCTTCTTAAGGAGATGATGAAAAGGTTGGCAGCGGTCAGAAAGCTGCGAGATGAAGCGACGAATGGACTGGAGCTTGCCTTGCAAACTGCGAAGCTGCTTGAGATTGGTCGGGGGAGGCATTTCGAGGATAGCGCGAATCTTGGTGGGATCTATCTCGATGCCACGGAAGGAAACGATGAAACCGAGAAGCTTGCCAGAGAGGACCCCAAAGACACATTTCTTGGGGTTAAGACAGACATTGTACTGAAGAAGACGAGAAAAGATGATGTTGAGAATGGTCAGATGGTCACGGCGAAATTTGGATTTGCCGAGAAGGTCATCCACATAGTCCTCCATGATTTTGTGGAGGAGATCGTGGAAAATGTAGGTCATGGCACGCTGATAAGTGGCGCCTGCGTTCTTCAAGCCGAAAGGCATGACTCGATAGCAAAAAGTCCCCCATAGGGTGATGAAAGTAGTCTTGTGCTGATCTTTCGGAGCAATCAGGATTTGATTGTATCCTGAAAACCCGTCCATAAGAGATAGCATCTCATGGCCGGCCGTAAGATCAACGAGCTGGTCGATGTTAGGAAGAGGAAAGTCATCTTTAGGACAGGCTAGATTAAGGTCACGATAGTCTGTGCAGATCCGAATCCCCCCAGTTGCCTTGGTGACTGGGATGATGTTAGAGACCCACTGTGGATAATCGATGGGCTGGATGAAGGAGACAGAAAGGAGACGCTGAAGCTCCTCCTTGACAAGGAGGGCAACGCGAGGATGCATCTTTTGAAGCTTTTGCCTGACAGGCTTAGCCTCTGGTTTGGTGACAATGTTATGGGTAACGATGGTGGGGTCGATGCCAGGCATATCACTGTAAGTCTAGGCAAAGGCCTTGCTATGGTCGGAGAGGAACTGGGTATAGTCAAGCTGCTCCTGAGCGTCTAAAGATTGGCCGATCTTTAAGACATGAGGAACATCAGAAGAAGGAAGGTTGATGTCAATGGTTGATTCATTTAACATAACCTGGGTCTCAGAAGGAAGGGAGCGCTGGATGAAAGAATCATCAGCGCCCATGTAGGAAAGAATGGCGTCATCGTCAACGCAGTGAACAGTGTGAATGGTTGCCGACTCATCTTCGATCATGGTGGGAAGAATGAGAGGGAGAGACTTGGATACCCCATTGAGCTGATAAGTCAAGGGGTCCAGGCGGATGGTGTTTATGGAAAAAAAAAACTAGGAGGAATGGAAACCACTGACTCCGTAGGTGAAGGTGGCGAAATAGGTGAGTGTGGAGGAGATTGGTCAAGGATTGGTTCAGGATAAAGGTCTACAGGGTCTTGAGTGGGGTCGTGATATCCCAGACCATACCGTTTCTTGGCGTCGTCATCATTGAGCGGTTGGATAGGCTGATGGGAGCCCTGCTCATAGCGTTCGAAACCAAAACCCTTCCATGCACACCTGTAAAGGTAAGTATGTGCAAAGGCGGGGTTGCCAAGAAACGAAAAATCTGATGTGAAAGGTTGGGGTGAAGAAAGAGGATTACCATCAGTAGGAGCTTGATTAAGCCCTCCATAGATGAGGTAGGTGCGGAGGTGAGGGGGACCATAAGGTATGATCATCCCAATCCGATGGTCGTAGCTGGGGCTGTGATGAAGGCGTCCATACTCTTGCGGAGTTTGGAACATGTCTAAAGCCAGCAAGCGATACTCTCCCAATGAAAGTATTTGGAAGACGTCTTCCATGGGGTCTGTGGTTGTCGCTTGAAGGGGAGGTGTAAGGGCGACCGCCTGTTGCGAACTGGTTAAAGCTTCCGCGGATGGAGGCGGTGCCGAGGTTGACGGTTTGATAGGAATGAGGACATCGTTTGGACGGTAGGTGGTATTGCATGTTTTGAAAGGCGAAGGGTCAGCGGGAATGGTGTGGACTTGTCTGTCATGCTCAAACTTCACACAACGGTGCAGGGTGGAGGGGACACAGGCCATGGCACGGATCCAGGGTCGGCCCAGCAAGATGTTGTATTGGAACTCTCCTTCGATGATGTAGAAGAGCTCCGGGATTGTGCGTGGACCAACACAGATATGAAGGATGACTGTGCCAATGGTCGTGGCAGTAGTGTCGTTAAAAGAGCGCAAGATCGCGTCAGTTTTGGAGACGCAATTCTAGGGAAGAGCCAACTGATCAAAGGCATGAGTGGAGATGATGTTGATGCTAGCACCCCCGTCGATCATAACGCGTTTAATGCGTGTCTGATCGATGTAGGCAGTGATGAAGAGGGCAGCGTCCTGATCTTCCGTGTTGGATGTAAGAATCTCAGAATCGCTGAATGTTATGGAGGCAACAGGGGCTAAGGAGTGGACAAGGGCAGCAAGTGGCTGGGGATCCTCAGGTTGGACCTCCGCTGCCTGCAGGGCTTGGATGAGGGCCTGACGATGTTGAGGTGAGGTTTGGACGAGATCGTAGAGGGACATCTTCACAGGTGTCTGGTGAAGCTGTTTCAACATGGAGTCGTGGATTGGTCCGGAAGAGGAAGAAAAAGAAGAAGAGGGTTGAGGCGCGCCAAGGATAGAAATCTTAGGCTTAGGCGGTTGAGGTGGATTGACAAAAGGGTAGGTCCAAGGAATGGCGGCTTTTTCTTTCGCCTTATCCTTTTGTGACCTAGTGGTGATGTGAATGGCATTGATTTCAAAGATGGGAGGTGAAGATGATGAAGGGATTGTAACCGGTTGATGAGATGTGGATGGGTTTGAAGAGGTTGAAGGGTTATGAGAAGGAGTCGGGGGGCGGCGAAAGTGTCCTCAAAGAGAAGAGTGTCTTTGTCCAGATAATGGCGAATGACAGCCTTGAGGGCATAGCAAGTCTCAGTGTCATGTCCTGGTGTACGATGATATAAACAAATCTTCGTGTCGTCGAACCAGGAAGGTTTAGACCTGAGAGGTTGAAAGGGCTTGATGGGTGGAAGAGTTATGCTAGAAGTTTTCAAAAGTCGTTGCAAGATCAAAGAGTATGAGCCCACTAAAGGGTCAATGCTCATCGATGTATGCGATGTCGGTGACTTTTGCTTGGGCGAAATGGGAGGAGGTTTTCGTACCACCTTCTGGGTTGATGGTGCGATGACAGGCGGAGACGGTACACTCTTCATGAGAGGTATCACCCTTTTGGGAGAGGGTAGGCTAGCGGTAGGTAAAGGAAGCAAAGGAGGCAACCGGTTTTGGTTAGAGGTTGAAGCGGGAAGGACTCTGGTTAAGGTTGAAGGATGCGGGCCCAAAATGGAGGGCAATGGTGATGGAAGAGGAGGCGTTCGCCTCTGTGGTTTGGCAGTCTTTTGAGATTTGGGTTGAAGACTACTATTAGTTGAAGTTTGGGTTAAGTCCACCTTCACTTGTGGATGAGTGAGGTTGGAGACGGGGCGAACGCCAAGTGATTTGATAGGTTTAGGCGGAGTAGATGAGGGTTTTGGTTTTGATGAGGTTGATGAAGATGTAGACAGTTTGGAAGTGGAGATTGGATTTTTGTTGATAGTCTTAGGAGGTTCCGCCATGGGTGGATTAGCGGCATGAGATGAGAGGGCCCGGGCTTGTTGAAGAGCTGTGAGACGGTCCCACAATCCCTGATGTTCCACTTTCCTAGAAGGGAGAAGTTCGAGTCTCTCCACTAGTCAGGAAAATGGCTGAGAAGATACGGGATGAGGTTTAGGCTCTTGAGAAGATGCCAATGGTTGTGGGACTGAAGGTGAGACGGATGTAGTAGTCTCGGGCCCAAAGCATGGTGAAGTTGTGACAGGTTCATGTTTGGTTGGAGATGAAGGAGAGATAGGTTCTTCTTTGGGTGGAGAAGAAACTGGTGAATGAAGCTCCTCAAGCGGGTAAAGGGCAGGGATGATATTGCCCTCCACTTGTGGCCGAGGAGTAGGAAAGGTTGGGTCCTCCATGGGCAGCAAGAAGGAAGATGGTGAAACTGGTGGTGCTGGTAAGGTTGAGGCGTCCTCCAAAATTAGAGAAGTTGAGGGAGAACTAGCTGGAGAAAGAGGTTTGTCCACATGTGATAGACTGATGGATGAACTCACCTCTTGTGGTTGGTTAGAAATGAGGGGCAAGACTGTATTGACTATTCGAATATTATGTTCATGGGTATTGTCAGTCAAGGTCTGGACGTTGTTTTGGGTTGGTGGATGATTAGGGAATGGTTATTTGAAGATATCGATACCCTGATTAGGAGGGGCGTTAGGATTGTTGAGGATGAGGTCACCCTTTTCCAACATGTCTTGGACTATGTTTTTAAGGGTTTTACAGTTGCCCGTGTCATGACCTTTAACACGGTGGTAGTGGCAGAAGTCATTCTCCCTATACCACGCAGGGATGGCGCGTGAGGGATCAAATTGTGGTGGAGGTCAGATCTGAGGGAGATTGATGGCCCCTTGTTTGACGAGTTTTTCCAGCACAGACGCGTATGATTCTCCAAGTGGAGTAAACTGTCGCTGTATGTATCTCTGCTGAAATTGACGAGTGGCGCTCATGGACGTGGATGGTTTAGGTTGATTAGTTGAAGGCGAAGAAGAGGAAGATCTAACAACCACAGCATTTGCTGAAGCTTTAGATTTAGGGTTGGACGAGGAGGGCTTAGAAGAAGGGTCATTGGTTTTAGAGTTGGGATTCTTACTCCGCAACTTGACTTTATTCTCCTCAACGGCACGTAACTCAAGTTTACGAGCCATCGTGAAGGCTTCATCAAAAGTGCGGAAGGTTTGAACCCTCAAGGTAGAAGAAATATGTTTAGCACAGGCTTGAGAGAAAAGTTCAATAAGCTCAGGCTGAGGTAAAGAAAATGAAAGTTGATTGATAAGGCTCCTCCACCGAGCGACGAAATCAGCAATAGATTCATCCTCAAACTGGCGAATAGAATAGAGGTCTGTGATAGAGACCTTCTTGGTGATATTGATGGAGAAATGATCGAGGAAGAGCTGGGCCAACTGAGTGAATGTGAGGATGGAATGGCTGGGAAGAGAGCTGTACCAGTCAAGTGCAGCACCCGAGAGGCACATGGGAAACGTGCGTAAGAGCAACGCATCGTCGTGGGCGATAAGGTAACAGGCATGTCTGAATGCTCGTAAATGTTGTTGTGGGTCTTCCTTACTCTGGAAACGAGAAAACTTAGGAAGTTCCCACTGGCTGGGATATGGTCTGATGGGGACGGAAGGATGGATGGGCTCGTTACAGATTTGTTCGTACGAGAGAGTGTTGCGTGAGCCGGTAATGGAGGTCTCTAGGTTGGACATTTTATCCATCAGCATCTTGATAATATCTACTGACGGATTGGCGGGTGGAGCACCTCCTAGATTGTGAGGCGCTTGAAAGAGGCTAGAAGAGGTATACGACGTAGTCGGTTGTACCAATAAGGGCGCAACGTACGGATGACTAGTCGTAGGGACGGAAGAAGTGACTAAAGATGGTTGGATGGAAGGCATGGCTAGGTTTGATGTTGTCATGGGAGGTTGGTTAGAGGTAACATGGGCTAACGGATGGGTAGCCACCCTAGTGTTGATAGGAGTAAGGGTGGGCGGAATAGAGACAACCAAGTTTTGAAAGGGGGTAGAAAGTGGTTGAGTGGACTAAGATTGATTGGGGGCCGAAACCCTGGTGAAAGTGGGCCCAACGACGGAAGGAGAGGCCACACTTGGATGGTTGGTGAAAGGTTGGTCATTGGTTGAGGCAACAGCCTGGGTGTCTAAGGGTTGGACTACGGACGTTGTTGATACGACCGCGGTTGCGAGGAGAGAAGTCGGCATTCCATAAATTGGATTGCCAAAGGGGTCTCGCGTTTGGCTATTCGCGAGATAGTGTTGTAGGGCTTTGGTATTGAGGTCCAAGAATCGTGCGAAGTCTTGGTCCCCTTCTGGAATAATAGGCGTTTGGGTCGGAGATGGTCTGATAGGAGTTCTTTCAGTTTCCGAGTTGAACTCCATTATAGGGTTGGTTGTAGGCGGGGTAGATGGAAGAGGATGATGCCTCGCGTGATCGACTAGAGCCTTGGCTTGGCTACGAGTCAGAACCATTCAAGGCAAGGGAGAATGTCCTCACAAGCTCAAACAAGCAGATAAGAACCAAAAAGATGAAGACACAAGCAGATCCTAAAACCCTAGAAATAAATTATTAGGATTATAGTGGCTTATGCCTTAGAATGTGTGTGTAGAGGAAGATTGGCTAAAAAATGGGTCCTAGAAGAAGCAGTCTATGGATGGTTTCGGGTTTTGTTATGGTGCTCAAGAAATCTGTGTTAGCTTCCGTACAGGCCTGGTGCTAAGGAGCAAGCTCCCCTCACTTCACGATTCCAGTGGTTAGCTGGTTTCGCTTAGCCAAAATATACTTCCACTAGATTTTATCCTCCGCCAGAGAATGGAGTGGGCTTCCCCCTTGGTGATGAAATCCAAGTAGGGTCACCGGGACGGGTAAGGTATCCGCTGGGGGATGAAATCCCAGTCGGGCCTTGTCTCAGGTAAGTTTTATGTTTGTTTTGTGGAGGTGGTTTGGTCGTGTAACATCAAGTGATCTAGATTAATTCAATATGCGGTTTAATTACTATGTGTGGTCTAAAAGATGCAGGCAAACAGAGATGAATGCAAAGTGTTTTAATGTCCAAGTCGAAATGTTTGTTCATATGAAGACGAATGGAGAAAGAGTTGAAGAATATGAGTTTTAGCTAGTCTAGAAATGCAAGAAAGAAAGAAATGTTCGTTTTAGTTCTGCTTATGATGTCGTTTAAGAAGAGACGAAAGGAGGCGAAAAGGAAGAAACCTAATGCACCTAAATGAACGAAAGAAAGAAAGAACCCAAGGAGGACCTAGGGTCCCACCGGGCATGCCAGAATGTTTCTAATGCAAAATTGCTTTCTACATTCAAAGAAGAAATAAGAAACTAAAAGAAAATGGTCAAGGCTAGAAGTACCTGATAAAGTCGTGCGCACCGAAATCAGACGTTGAAAGATTCTCCTCTTTTGCTGTGGAGGAATGACACCTACGAAGAAAAGGCTAAACACGGAAAAACGTTAGTCAAAGATATGGTGGGCTGTCAGGCGAATGCCCGATCCCGGAAGTACGAAGACTCCCTAGAAGGATATCAACCCACTGATAAAAAAGAGCAGAATATTGGACGAAAGTAGATGATAATGACAGAAATAAATGATAGAAAAATAAAGAGCATACCTGATATGCGGCACTGTTCTACATAGTCACCGGCGTCGGTCTCTGTGGTGCCGGCGTCGGTTAGGGAAGGTGCCGACGTCGGTTAAGGTGCCGTCGTCGGTCGGGGTAGTGACCGGCGTCGGTAGGGGCAGGTTCTAGGAAAAGGTTCGGGACAGGGTCTGAGAGAGTTGGGACAGGTTCAGGGAGAGTCTGGGGGGTTTGAACAGTCGGGACAAGGTCTGGGAGAGTCGGGACAGGGTCTGATAAGGTCAGGGTAGGGTTTTGGACAGAGTCGGGACAGGGTCTGGGCAAGGTCGGGACGAGGTCTGAACAGAGTCTGGGGGGTTTTGGACAGAGTCGGGATGACAGAAAATAAATAATAACTAAGAAAGAAAATGAAATAAACAGAATAATACTTACCTGGTAGAAGATGCGATGAAAGCCATGGTGTGCAGATTAGTTGATGTCGTAGTGTTGATGATTGCTCGGAGTTCGCAGGTTGATGGAGGAATTCGCAGGTTAGCTACTCAGCGTTTCGAATAGCATTCAGGATCTGGCTCGAATGGCTGGCGGAGGTTGATGAAGGTGGGGGACGGGGACGGTTCCAGAGACGATTCGTCAACCGTTTCGGGAAACCGAATGGCAACTGATAACGGACAAGGGGAAGGTGACCGACGTTGGCAGGATTGCCGACGTCAGCCGATAGGTGACCGACGTCGGCGACATCGGTCGGGTAAAGACCGACGTCGGCAGATGCATAATGGGGATAGAGTCTACCTTTTGCTCTGTGCTCCTCTTTACATGCTGCTAGGGTCAAGGTTGGTGAAACAAGTGATCGGCAAGGGTTCAATAGGCGAAGAAGAATAAGATGGGGAATGACCAAGGGAGTCGACACGATTTCGGTGTCTACAGTTTCAAGGGAAATAAGCCAAGATTATGGTTCACACCACTTGAAAGTGGTAGTCTGGCCCTCTGTCCCAGACAATATTGCAAATTGGCAGGTCTTCAAAAGTGACTAGCAAATAGCTTTCTTCCTACAAGAAGAAGCTGAGTTTGCAATACACAACCAGGAGAAATTGCAACAACAATATGGAAATCAAATTGTTCAGTTGAAGAATAATAAACTCCCTAAAGGTCTGGTCACGCTTGAAAGCATTTTCAACGGGGATGACCAATTGAGAAATGACAAGGCATGCATCACTACCAAAGAGGAAAATTATGAAAGGTTTGAAATCTTCAAGGACAAGTTGCTTACGCTTGGAAAGGTCTGTAAGTTTCAAGAAAGGCAAGCTTTCATTCTGTTGTGTCAAGAATTCTCCAAAGTCTTTGCTTGGGATTACATTGATTTAAACGGCTTCAACCCAAGGCTTGCCTAGCACACCATTGAATTATAAGAAGGTGCCAGGCCAGTCACACAAAATCAAAGGCCTATCAATCCTACAATTGAGCCCCTCATGTAGAGAGAATTGGCCAAATTGATTGAGTCCAAAAATATATTTCCAATCAAACATTCCTCATGGCTGGCCAACCTTGTTCCTATTAGAAATAAAAATGGGGAGATCGGGCTATGTGTCAACTTTAGAGACCTTAATAAAGTCTCTTTAAAATATCATTATCCCCTTCCAAACATGGAGTGGATCCTCTAGAAGGTAACTGGTAGTGATCATTTCTCCCTCCTGGATGGTTATTCAGGGTATAATCAGATTCTAGTGTGAGGTTGTGATCAGCACAAAACAGCCTTCACTACTAAATGGGGGACGTATGCCTACAAGAAGATGCCTTTTGGGCTATCTAATGCTGGTGCTACCTTTTAGCAAGCCATGGATATGGATTTTGGAGGTTTGATGAATAATAATGTGCTGGTCTACCTCGATGATGTGACGGTATTCTCCAAGAAAGCAAACCAACACATAGAGCACCTCAGGCAAATTTTTGAAAGGTGTAGAGAGTTAGGCATCTCCCTTAATCCAAAGAAGTGTGTGGTCAATATTCATGAGGGAAAAATCCTTGGCCACATTATGTCTAAGGAGGGCTTATCTATTGACCTTGAGAGAGTTTGCTTTATTTTGGAGAAGTCCCTACCAAAGCACAAGAAAAGCCTGCAAAGTTTCTTTGGCAGAATTAATTTCATTTGGAGATTCATTCTAAATTTTGTAGAGATAGTCAAGCCACTCACCCCTATGCTAAAAAAGGGTGAGGATTTCAAATGGATAGCTCAAAGGAAAGATAGCTTTGAGTCCATCAAGCAGGCCATAACCTGGGCTCCCACTTTGATCAGCCCAGACTTCAGCAAGGACTTCAACCTCTATACTTTTAGCAATGAGGAGGTGATATCCGCCATGCTTACCCAAGATAACGGTGATGACCTCGAGCAGCCACTTGCTTTCTTCAGCCAAGGGTTAGAGGACTTTGAAGTCAGATACACGTATGTAGAGAAACAAGTCCTGGCAGTAGTGTAGAGCCTAAAGAAATTCAGGCATATGTTGTCTAACAATAGGATTCACCTTATGGTCCCACATCCTGGAGTCAAGGATTTCTTGACCAATCAAGATTTGAATGAAAAGAGGGTAGGGTGGATTACCAAAGTGATGGAGTATGACATAGACATTAAGATCACCAATCTGGTGAGGGGAAGAGGCCTATGTGAATAGCTAGCTGCAGACTTAAAACAAGAAAAGAAAGATAGCTTGTTAATCCATGATGCAGCCACTACAGAAGAACTAGCTGTCATAAAGGATTGGACGTTGGACATGAGGCATTTCTTTCTCATGGGTGAGTGTCCACAGGGTCTTGATAAGACTGGGAAAAGGTATTTTAAACTCCAGTCCCTTTCTTATGTTTTGGTTGATGAAGTATTGTTTAGGAGCGATTTCTTTGGGGTCCTCCTAAGGTGCATTGACCCAAACTAGGTTGATAAGGTATTGGCTGAGTTCCATGATGGGCCAACAGGTGGTCATTTTGCCCCTAGAGCTATGGTAGCAAGGATAATGAGGTTTGGCTATTTATGGCCTACTTTTTTCAAGGACACCCATGCCTGGGTAAGAAAGTGCCAGAAGTGTGCACTTTTTGATGGAAAATAGTGATTGGTTGCCATGCCTCTACAACCCATTCAAGTTGAGCAACCATTCATGCAGTGGGGCCTAGACTTCATAAGGATGATCAATCCTCCCTCTAGTGTTGGGCACAAATGGGTTCTGACTACTATGGATTATTTCACTAGGTGGGTGGAGGCCGTCGCTCTGAAAGAGGTGAATGAAAGCGCAGTCCTAGAGTTCTATGAGGACCTGGTAACAAGATTTGGGGTCCCAGCCACCATAATCTCAGATAATACCTTGGCTTTTTTGGGAACCAAAATTAGTGAATGGGTGCTGAAGTATGGCATATACCTCAGCACTTCATCAAATTATTATCCGTAGGGGAATGGGCTGGCTGAGTCCACCAACAAAAATCTGATCAAAATCATAAAGAGGACTATGGAGGACAATCAGAGAACTTGGCATGCCAAGCTAAAGACAGCTCTATGGGCCAATCGAATTACCCCAAAAAGAGCAATCGAAAATTCTCCATATACGATTGTGTATGGAAGGGAAGCTATGCTTCCCATCTCATTTGAATTGCCAGTGTTGGATCTCTCCCACAAACTACAATTTGAAGAAGGAAATGGCCTGGAGGTCAGGTTGTGTGAGCTAATGGAATTTCAAGAGGTAAGGGATCAGGCTATGGCTTCCATGACCAGTCACCAATGGCAAGTAAAAAGGCACTTCGACAAGAAATCTTTGTCAAGAGATTTCTATGAAGGAGACATTATCCTAAAATGGGATGAAGATCGAGCTAAGCTTGGAAAACATGCAAAATTTGATGCCCTATGGAGCGGTCCTTACATGATCACTCAGTGCAAGCAGCATAATGCGTTCCAACTTTCCAAGTTGGACAGTGAAGAACTACGGATCCCAGTTAATGGGATACATCTAAAACATTTCCACTAATTTTTGGGTTTGTTTGTACATATTTTCCCTATTTTCTTTCCTATTTTCCCTAAGTGATGTTGCATAAGTAGTAGTTTTCTTAGTCTTGTGTGTGCTTTCCTTTCCTTAGAGGTGGATCTGCGTGACTGGTTCTAAGTTTTAGCAGATTTGTTGCTAGTTCTCAAGGTTACTATCTAACTCCATGCCCAATGGATTTTTGAGGTAGCTGGTCTTTAAGCATAGCAGGCATGCTTCCCCTGTGAGTCACCATCTATTGACCAAATTTTATCCACAGGCCAAAATTGTTCATCTTCTTTCTTTGCTATTCAAGGATAGTTGTTTCAGGTTGCACAAGTTCTATAGAGGTTCAATGACTTAAGTTCAACAAGTCTGGTTGAATATTGATTCATCAGCCTTCATGACTCATTGGCGCACAATGGTTGAACCTTGAACCGTTGAACCAATTTTTGGTTCAACAGGTTCAGTTCAACAAAAAAGGTTCAAAGGAAGGGGTTCATGACTCATTGGCACGCTTGATTGAACCATTGAACCTATCTTTGGTTTAATGGACTTGGTTCAAAGGGATTCCCTTTGGCCGAAGGGGATCTTCAAGTCTAAAGTGCCCTTTCGGAGGGTGGATACTTAAACAATTTCAACAAATTTGGGCCGGTGCTTCACAAAAAAGGGGACCCCGATAAATGTTCAAAGCTCATGTCCAAAGTTCAAGTCTTGATCAAAATTGACTAAGTCTAAATTCCTTCAGACAAAAGTCTGAAGGAATTTGGGTCGTTTCAAATGCTAAGTCAAAAGCCCCGACAGAATTTCCATGGACTTTTTGTCTGCGAGGAAAAAAGTCTATAGAAATACAAAGCGAAAAGCCACAGTCAAAAGACCCAGTGAAATTGACCTGAGAAAATTATTCGTGGACAATTTATTCACTAAGCACTTGGGGAGAAGTCTGAAGGTCCAACAACCCTACAAAGAGACCCATCGAAGGACCCCGAAGGGTAGGTGCCCTTGCGGGGAACTTCCAGCCAAGTGCAAAGGGGCATTTTCAAAGGGCCTAGAGGGTCACCATCCCTCTGAGAGAATGTGAAGGGTAGTTTCAAAGGCAAAAGGGGTGTCTACAGGGAGAAATACAAAGCAAAGGCTGACAAGGGATCTGATATGATGCCATGTGTACCCGATGACATCCTGGCAGCCATTAAGATTAACAGGATGAAAGAGTTATTGGTTCTCAAGTGATGATGTTTGAGAGGCCATCAATTTCAAGGGGGTGAAATATCCATTGATATTCAAAGACATGACGGCCGTAGAGAAATCAAATTTAGTGAAATAGAATAACCATTTATTTTCAAATGAAGGAAGTGATGGCCATGAAAAGGAGCTCAAAATGTAGTGACCCACCAAGATGTTCGCCCCATGGGGCTGAATGAGTCAGACAGGATAAATGGACAAAGTGACAAGCAAGGAATGAGTGTGCAGTTGTCCAACTAGCACTAATTGAAGAAGCGACTTTGGTAGGTGAGATAGTGCCAGTGAATTGATCATTTGGAATGATAGCAGCTAGCAGTGCAACTATTTCCTCTGTTTCACATTAATGAGAAGGCAAACTGTGTAAGTCACCCAAGCAAGAAATCCAGTTCTTGAGCAAGCAAAATGAACAACTCATTAATATTTTGAGTGACTTGTTCTTTTCATGAAGAGACACGTATGCCACTTGTAAAAGCAGGAGCACCAAATGGGCCTCTCAGCTTCTCATATATATTATGGACTTGTTCATTTGTAATCATCTTTTCACAATTTTACAAGGCGCAGCCCTGCTAAAATTTCCACCTGAATCTAAAAACATAGTTTTTACCTCTTCTTGGATAGATATTCTATGTATGTCTTGAGTGTTGATTTGTGTCTAGTCATTGTCTTTGATGTTATCACAGGTTCAACACCAATGTACTAGTTATCTACAAGGCACCATCTGCAGTTGATAGGAGAAGAGTTCTATTTTTAGAGTGCAGAATAGAGGGGATCATCTATAGAGTGCTTCTCACAACACCTTTGGTGAACCTCCCTTTTTGTATCTTTCATTTTTTACCTCCCTGTCAAGTTTATAGATTATTTCTTCTATCAAGGGTGAAGCATATAAGTGTGTTTGTCTGATTTTGAGAGTGGGTGTGAGAAGGTCATCTTGTTTTGGTGTATCACCTCCTTAGAGTGGTTTGATTTCTTGCGACCTCTTTCTCCCTTTTCATCCCCTCTCCATTATATATATGCATATGTCTACACTTGCTGAAACAAACATGATACATCAAAGGGAGCTAGCCCTTAACTAGAGACTCTCCTCTCCTACTTTGCCATCCCACAAGTGAGAGAGGAGTTTCCATGTTGTGAGGAGAAGGCAAGAGCTAGGCCTCATGCTAAGGGTGCAATTTCCTGCGTCAACAAAAGCCACAATAAATCAAGAATATGAGAGTGATAAAAGATAAGAAAATATGAATGAAAGATAGCTGAGCTAACTCCAAATGTGTTAGACAAGTGGAAGTTGCCTACATAGTTCCATAGACTCGTGTTCCAACCTAAACTTTAGGCTAATGTAGTTCACCCAAGTTTGGGATAGAATAAAATGAGGAATGATGAAAAATAACCAAGAATTGATTAAACTTACAATGTATACAAATATATGCACATATAAGCATAGATTTGAGTGCTAAAATGCATGTTACCTAGATGCCTAATTCCATATCATGAGCCTAGATGATGCAAAGTGTTCTTGAGAACTATTCATCAAAGCTGATATTAATGTTAAGACTTTGAGACCTAAGAATAAAGTGTTTTCTATAGAAAAATAAATTAGGCATCATAAGTATGAATAACTTAGAATGACATAATATTCTAATTACACTGAGTCAGTTTAAATGGGAATACCTATAACTAAAGATAATGGTAAAATAATGACCAAAACTAGAGTTATAGCTATTTACATTTAAACAAAAAAGCAAAGACAAAGAAAAACAAGACATCTTAAAACATGAGATTAAGATATGAATAATCAATATCTATGTGGACCATCAAGATGTACCTCAAAAATAAAATAAAGAAGCAAAACCAAATAGGAAAATAAAAGACCAGCATGACAAGCAATAATCAAATAAACACACACAAAATGTTTTTGAGTTTTTAAATGTTTTATGAATGCTTTTGGAATTTTCTAAGTATCTCAACTTGATTAAGGATTAAGAGATACAGAATGGTCTAGCTCATGAAATGGTGAGAGCGCACCAACTTAAAATTCTTATAATATGGTGAGAGTGTATGATAAGAGGGACTGAGTTAACCTTGACATGAATCGAGAATGACCTATATAACCCCAAAATAATCCCAAGTCATAGTAATTTTTCCCATGCAAAATGTGGTGAAAAACCAACCAAGTCATAATAAGTTCATAAACAAAGGTAAACAATAGGAAAAATGATAATAGTAATGACCACATGATGTGGTAATGCATGATAAAAGGGCATTGTACCTAATTTTCCCATAAGTGGTTATAATTAGGAAATAATGTCATAATACTGATTTGCCCAAATGTGGTTATAATCAGGGGTACCAAAGTAATACTAATTTTCCCATAGGCGATTATAATTAGTGATACCAAATAAGATGATAGATGAAAGATAACTTGCTAGATCAAATACCATACTACTTCCATAGACTATCATTCAACATTGAATTAAAAAAATGTTGAAACTGGATCAGAATCCCCCCATAAAAAGTGTAGGATGAACCAAAGGAACCAAGATCAAAATGGGATGAGATAGGATGAAGAATAACAGGCTTTGGTCAATAGTAAAGAAATGGTATAATAAAAATGTTATAATGAAATGATCAAATAAAATTGGTTATAGTGGTGGCAACAAAGTTGCCCCCAAGACATAATTATCTTAAATTGCTCACAAAATGGTGAGAGTGTAGGCTTAGGTTGCTCACAAAATGGTGAGAGTGTTTGAATTTAGAAGAATTGCTCATAAAATGGTGAGAACTTGGAAAAGGGGGTAACCAAGCTGACCTCAATATAAATTGAGTGTTGCCTACATAGTCCCAAAGGACCTCAAATAAATGTAGTTCAAACAACATAGTTCATGGATTTAAATCTTATAACAATGCCTAAAAGGGGTTTATAGGGTTTCCCCTAAGAGATGAGGCATGGTAATGGCAAATGGTGATTGGAAAAGTGAAAAATGGTTTTGTTGCTCTTGCTAACAAGGAGATACATGTCCTAGTCAATATGTGAGATAATAGATCAATTATAAAATTTTCTATCCAATTCCCTTTCAAAAAAGTTGTTCTATCAAGAACTTATTGTTGATCTAAACCTAAATAATGTTTTTGTGATCCCTTTTAGAAATTAATTCTATTTCTTTCAAATGTCAAGATAAGATAGCTTGGTAGCCTCTGTAAAGGAAAGTGATACCAGTGATAAATGATATAAGTGGGTAATAAATGGGTGGGTGATAATGGAATGTATAATATATGTGAAACAAATGAAGATTGGGACTTTTAGTCACACATAATTTTTTTCATACTAGATTTAACATAATTTTGGTTATGGTAAGGCCGAAGACCTCTAAAAATTCTCTCAATAAGACTACGCGATTGTTCTATTGTTTGATCTTGAGAGTAGCTACCATATGATTATGTTTTAGATTGGAAGTTATTTTTATTTGATCTTGAATAATATCTTTAGTAAATAGTGAAGAAATTTTGTGCTCAGCTATTGGTGCCTCAATGAGGTTTTCACCAATGAAAAAGTTTTGATCATTCCTTAATGCCTCTAAGAAGGTTTCATGAAGAAATGTTAACATTTGACTTTAATTGTCTTCTAACACGTTCGAAAAGGTTTCACTAAAAGATGCTAATTTTTATCTTTGCTTATCCCCTAGCACCTTTGAAAAGGTTTCACTAGGATATTGTTCTTCTTATACATGAATTTGGTCTTGACCCCACTGACATTCTACAAATGATATGTCACCATGGATACAGTTTAATAAAGTGTGATTCTGTTGATCCCAATCGATGTTTGTGGGAGGTGGAATGTCAATATAATGGCTATATTGGATATGATGATAAAAGGTAGCATAATCCTCATATAAAATACTAGGCGAGCTTATGTCGATCCTGAAGTAATCATCCTCAAAAATCATAGAAGGATCATAAATATATTCAAATTGATCCGCAAGGTAATTGTAACCAATATTATAACAACCATGACTATAATCTATTTCTAAATCTAATTCTAAAGCAAGGGACTCTGAATCCAATGTCATAACTGATGTTGATTCTATTTTTGATACTAAATCTAATGTTGATTCAAAAATAGAACCTGACTCTAATTATGATTCTTCATCTAATATGGTTATTTTGATAATGTTGTGTTGAATGCTAAATGTTTGATAAGCAATGGCTTGTGATGGCATAATGGGCTCAATAAAAACTGATTCATCTTGGAAGGGTTCAATATAGACTAGCTCATCTAAGTGAAGCCCCTCAAAGAGAGGAAACCACTCAAGGGACATCTTGACAAAATCATGTATGTCAAAGTGAGACTCCTCAATGAGTGGGAAAAGATCAAGAGATAACTCTACCTAGATTGGCTTGTCAAGAATATGAGGCTCTTTAAAGATAGGTAACATATGAATAAGCAACTTATCACAGGTTGACTTATCACAAATGGATGTTTCAATAATAGAATTTTGGTTTTGGTTCATAATTCTTTGCAAAATATCAATTTTGAACACATTTTGATGCTCATAAGATGGCTCTTGATGAGGTAATGGTTCTTATTTTGGTTCAAATATCGGCACATAATTTCTAAAGTGGGGAATGTTTGGTTTAATGGAAATAATGGTTTTTTGTTCAATAATGGACTCTCCAAATATTAGACTATTAAAGAAGGGATCAAACACAACTAGTTCATCAAATAGAGGTTCTTCAAAAATACGATCATCAAAAACTAGTGATGGGCCAAGAATGGTAATGATCGAGCGCTTCTTGGTTTGGTTGCTTGTGCAAACCAAAGGAGGAGGTTCTAAAATGGTAATGACTAGACATTTCTTAATTTGGTTGCTTGTGAAAACTCAAGGAGGTCCTAAAATGGTAACGATTGGATGCTTCTTAGTTTGGTTGCTCTTGCAAACCAAAGGAGGATGTCTTAAAATGGTAATGACTAGACACTTCTTAATTTGGTTTCTTGTACAAACCAAAGGAGGAGGTTCTAAAATGGTGATGATTAGACACTTTTTAGTTTTGTTGTTTGTGTGAACCAAAGGAGGAGGTCCTAAAACGGCAATGATTGGATGCTTCTTAGTTTGGTTTCTCATGCAAACCAAAGGAGGAGATCCTAAAATGGTAATCCTATCACATTGTGGAGCCTGTTTAGTCACACAAGCCAAAGCATCCAAGTCTTCTTTATAAACCCAATTATTCCAATCTTGAGTTGGATCTTGAGTTGGATCTTGATTGTGTTCCCATGACTGATTTTTATGAGGTGGATAGAAATCTATCTCACAAACCATATTGTCACCAAGGGGTCTTGACTAAAGTCATAAAATTTATTTTGTGTAGCCATTCTATCATAAGTTGGATTATCCATGACTCCATAAGTGTAACTAAACATATCCAAATTTAATGAAGAAAGATTTGAAAATAAAATTCTCAGAGTTTTGCAAACTCTGAAAAGCAATGTTCAAAAAGACAAAAAGTTTCAACCTTGGTCAAAAGGGTGAAACTGCATCTTCAAAATAGTTTGTGCCAAGTTTTGGTAAAAAATAACCTAACATCAAATATCTAAATGTCAAAGGATTTTGGAGAAAGGTTGTGTTCTATCAAAAAAAGGCACAAATAATGATGATGATAGGCACTTAAATAAAAAAATAATCAATAGTGTTCAAAATTGGGTAACCATTTAACTAAAGTTATGCAATCTAAAAGAAAAAGATCTGTGTATCAGCCCCATGAATTGAGGCCTAAATAAAAATCAATCAATGTTTGGATCCAAACGTGACAAGGTTAATTGAAAACACAATGTTGAAGACTAGGATTGGACCAAATAAGCTGGATAAAAGTGGACAGCATGATGCCACATAAATGAGGTCCAAATGGCACATACACAAACATTTTTGGCAAAACTTCAAGGCACAAGTGTGGTGTAAAATGGATAGTATAACGCCTCTTTAAATGAAAGAGTGGCATATAAATAAATTGATTTGGACATGGTTTATAAACAAACAAACAATTTTTAGTCTCAAAAATACCAAGTAAGATAAATAACCAAAATACACTAAGTATAATCATCTAAATCCTAGCAAGGGTATGGTAATGTGGGGTTAACTAAAACTAACTAGTTTTTAAAAATTTCTAGGGGAATCAATTTCATAATGACTTTCATGTCATGATGCAAAATAAAAGCACACAATTAGGTGTCCATGGCACTTGTCTTGTTGTAAAAAGGTCTAGTCATTTTTGTAACCACTGCATCCTATTGTTCATTTAGTGTAGTGCAATGTCCAAAGTGTAGATACATCTCATGTGCAACTCCATCACTAAAAGGTGGTTAACCACTCAAACCTCTGATCCTAGTAAGAGTGGGTGAAGTCAGTACTGGGAGGTGAAACCTTGGGTCAAATTTCCCTATAGAACTTGTGAGATGTGATTAAATCCCCCTCACAAGCCAAAATGCAATGAAATAAAAGACATAAGAGAAAGACTTTAGGGTCATTTTCAAAATCATCCAAACTATTATGATTTTTTGAGGAGTGTTTTAAATGACATTCTTTCTAAACCTCAGACTAGGATTTTTGTAATAAGGATGGGCATTTTTTATTCCAAAGGTCCCCTAAAAGGGACAAGTGGAAGAGCATACATGCAGCATCCCTCTCTTTGCCAAACAAAAACTAGTTCACACAACTATTGAATGCAAAAACTTGGAAATATGAGTTCATTTTTAAGCACCAATTTGAGAGATTAGGTGATGTTTTTTTTTGTCCCTTGGCCTTAATTGCTAAAATGGTAAAATATTGCACACAAAAAATGTCACATGAAGCAATAAATACCTAAGTTCATTTTAATCCCAAATTGAAGATTCAAAACTTAGCCTAGATTCATGATTAAAACACTGAATTTAAAATGTTGCAAGAGTTATGATGTGTTTTAAGCACTAAATGAAATGTATCTAAAACTTAGCTAAATCTAAGATTGATTTTAAGCACTAATTCAAATGTTTGAAATCAAGCATGTTTATTTTAAACCCAAATAAAAGTGTGTTTGGTTAGTCAAAAGCATTTAAAACAACTTCTAAACTACCCCCTCAACCTACAAAAACACAATTATAAGGGCCTACTTATTTAATAAAGCAAACTAATAAACTAAAAACATTAAAATAAAATACTTTGGATCATTTAAAATAACCCAACACCATCCTTGAAAAATCCTTCATCACAATCGAGTCTATTCCATATGAGCCTAGTCCCCCCATCTCTTTGAAGCACTTAAGAGTTTGAGCAAATGACATTAAGAATTTATCTATCAGGTTGATAGTCAAGTTAGGTTGGATAGGGGAGTTGGGTTGATGGGTGATTTGGGTTGACAAGTGAGTCAAGTTAATAGATGAGTCAAATTGATAGGCGAGTTTGGTTGGACAAGTGAGTTGGGTTGATAGATGAGTTGGGTTGACAAGTGAGTCAGGTTGACAAGTGAGTTGGGTTGACAGGCAAGTTAGATTGGACAAGTGAGTCAAGTTGATAGGCAAGTTAGGTTGACAGGTGAGTTAGGCTAAGATGCAAGCAAGTCAGGGTGATCCAGATCTGAGTCAAATCGATCCAAAGTTGAGTTGGGCTAAGTCAGAGCTAAATTGAGGTGAGATAGAGGTGAGTCAGGGTGATCTAGAGCTAAGTTAGGCTGAACTAGAGTCGATTTGGGCCAAACTAGAGGTGAGTTAGGCTGAGCTAGAGTTGAGTCAAGGTGATCTAGAGTTGACTTGGGCTGAGTCAGAGCTAATTCAAGGTGAGCTAGAGCTAAATTGGGTCAAGCTAGAGGTAAGTTGATGTGAGCCAAAGCTGAGTCAAGCTAAACCAGAGCTAAGTCAGGCCAAACCAAAACCAAGTCAAGATGATCTAGAGCTAAGTTGGGATAAACCAAATTTGAGTTGGGATGATCTAGAGTTGAGTTGGGATGAGCTAGAGCTGAGTCAAGGTGAGCTAGAGCTGAGTTGGGCTAAGCTAGAGTCAAGTTGAGGTGAGCCAAATCCAAGTAGGGTCAAGCTAGATCTAACTCAAGCTGAACCAGAGTCAAATTAGGCCAAACCAGAGCTAAGTCAGGCTAAATTAGAGCTAAGTTGGGCTGAGTTAAGGTGAGCCAGAGATGATTCAGGTCAAACCAGAGCCAAGTTGTGCCATCTTGAGAACAAAATCATGGTTATAAAATTGGACTTTTTAGCTCAAATTTTTTCTTCTTTGCTTCCATACTCCAAGATCCTACATGAAAATGGTTAGTAGGTTTATTGTAGACTTTGTGAGAAAATTTATGGGTTACAGTCCCATCAGGCATGCCAAAATGTAGAGAGGATTACCTAACATGATTAGTCAAATATTAGTTTAATAAATCAAAAGAATAATGCATAAGAACAAACCAAATTAAGCCTATTTATTCATGTAGGAATTATAAAGGATAACAAGAAACATATGAAAGAAAGCAACACCATATTATCTTCTTAAATGGATTCACCATACCAATGAGGCTCAAAATCATGTTCTCCCTTGATCAATAACTCTTGTCTTCAACAATAATGGTGGCCAACTCCTCTAATATCTCAAGAACTCCTTACAAAATCAATGATAAGATTTGAAATATTATGGAGACATTTCAACATAATAGCTTTACATAAATCAAGCTTAAAAATGATGTCCATGGCCTTTCTATTAATATATTTTCAAGATTGCTCAGAATGAACCTAAACCATCCATCTTGAGATGAAGATGTGCGCTTAAGGATTAATTCAATATTTTAAATTAAATCCATAATTATCTTCATCATGAATTTGGAAAAAGGGGCATTTAAGAGGCATGGAAGGTCATTATGAGGCATAAGATACCCGTAATTTTGATATTTGTGGCATTTATGGCCTAGGGATGTCTTCCTAAGAAATGATTTCACCTTATGATATAGTTAATAAAAATTGATTTCCAAAAATAAATATTCAACAACTCTCATGGAAAATCCACTTAAGCTCTTGATTTGGATTAATTAGATTTAAACAAGGTTAATCAACTTTTATGTAATTATTTAAAAATTGGGCCTCAATTAATCAAAAAGGTCAAAAAGTCATATTACTATGTTATAATTTGACTTGGGAAAAATTGGAAGGTGACAATAGATGTGTTGGAACTATATTCCTATTTAGGATGTTTTTTACATAAAATAACAAAGGTACGTGATGTATACCAATGAATTAGAAGTAAAGAATAATCTAGAGCATAAAAAGATGAAATCTTCATTTTGACTCAAAATGAATTGATCAAAGTTAGCTAGCCCATAAATCACATTGCCCCATTTAGGGATATGTTGATGATTTAAAATTTCACTTTGTAATAAACACCAATAATGGGAAGTTTCAAGATGTGGGACTTGCGACTTGAAACAACCTCCATATTTTAGAGAAGCTAGTTCTTCTTTAAATCAAGTGGATACTGGGAAAAGGGATAGGAATTTTAATCAAAAACACAAATGCAAGAAATAAAATATAATTTATGGTGATGCGCCTGAATGTAAGTCAACCTTAATCTTGAGCACAGTGAGACTATATGTAAGATTCATTTACATTTAAGAGCAAACAAGTGCATGATCAATGTAAAAGATGGAAATGATAGAAATAGAGGCTCACAGCATAGACTACTTTTGTAGTGATATAGAAAATGTCATAAAGGCATAGGGTTCAATCTTCTTTTTTGAAATTTCCAGTCACATAAGAGGCATAGAAACATGCATAGTTATATAAACTTTTCAACTCAAGAAAATGAGACAAAAGCAAATGACATTCCTAATCATAGCTCTAGAAAGTCTACAGCCTAGACTTCTTTTGCAAATGACATAGAAAATATCAAAAGAGGCATAGGATTCAATCTTCTCATTAATTCTTTAGTCACATAAGAGGCACAAAAACACACACAGTTACATAAACCTTTCAACTTAAGAAGATAGAACAAAAGCAAATGATATTACTTAGTCACAGCTCTAGAAAGTCTAAACTTGTTACAATAATTATCTCTCCAAATTCTCTCTGATATCTGATGATCCTCCCTCTGGTGATCTCTACACCATTATTTATAGCCTTGGATTCACTCTGGATTTTTTGCTTGTTCCCAATCTAATGGCCCAACTAAAATCTAACCAAACTGGCAGTGTCTAACAGAAGATATTTTATAGATTCTAAAATGTTGTCTTCTAGTAGCTCATTGTCTGAAATAGATTGTAGGATGCTCCCTTCTCAAACGCTAGATAACACAGCTAATTCTTTGAAAATATTCTTATTACTTAGGAGACACTATAAAATGACACTTGGTGTGTTCCGTAGCACCTATTGAAGACACGTCGCACTTTCTGCATAACTTATACTCTTTGGTGTCTTTGCTCCAGAATGTTCTACCTTTGACACTTGTCGCTATCTACTTCCTCAAAACTTCAACAGCTTAAAATAAAATAAGACCCACAACTTTTCTTACCCGATTAACTTTAAAAGGGCCACAGGGACAGGTGTCAATCTCCACTACTTTTATTAAAGGAAACATGGCAATCTCCACTTTACTTATTTGGGGTTATGTGGTGATCTCTACTACTTTTAGATACCCTTTTAGAAATCTATGAAAAATGACACGTGGCAGTCTCCACTTTACTCTATTTATACCATAGAAAAAATTGGGTCTCATTTCACATTTATACGAACAGCGAAACCTGGCAGCTTCCACTTGCTTAAGAAATAAAACTTGGGACCCACCACAGTCTTTGTTATATCAATGAAGCAAAATGAATATAATTTGGATCGTGACACATGGTGGCTTTTGCTCTCTTCTGCTGGGATACATGGCATCTTCCATTGATTTTATAAAAGTAAAATTAAGACCTTCTGTGACTGCCACTTGGCTCTTTTCGCTTGATCCTGATACTTAGCTTCTTAAAACCTTTCACTAAAAAGAGATGAAATGTGGGTGCCAATATGAAACTGTGGATGATGACACTTGGTGCATTCCATAGAGTCGCTTATGAGATACGTGGCACATTCTGACCAACTCATAGAAAATATGAAAGGTGTCTCAGATGATGACACTTGTCAGCTTCCACTTTACTTCAACACTTAGACAAAAATGAATCAAAAGGAAAATAGAGCCCGTGCTCTGTTTCAAAACTCTAGCATCTCAGACCAAAGTATGCGAAGACAAAATTTCATGGTGCACAACTGAACAAAATAGAATGAAACATAGAGTAAATTTCTCCTCTATAGTTATTAGCGACCCTAAGGACTTTTGAGCCTGCTCAAAAAGAAACCACAATTTCTTGCATATAAAAAATGTGGCAACAATCACAACTTCAGTAAGCCCATATGATAAACAGACCATTCAGCATCAAAAAGCTACTAATTATTTTGCAACTCCTAAAAAGCTAAATCAAGGTTAATGATGTCTTTGTGCAAAAACTCTACAAATATGAACTGCAACCTTCAATTAGAATTCAAGTTGCATCAAAAAAACTTCCACTTCTAGCACTGACGAATCAGACACATATGGGGAATTATGGAGATTTGAGAGAGACTTAATGTGTCGAGAGTCTTGAAAATTTTGAAAAGATTCTGAGCTGCAGCCACGTGCTCAAAGAACACTTATTTAAAAGAGAGAGCGGGAAAGAAAAAATGGGAAAATAGAGCAACAAAACTGAAACCAAACTACTATAT
Source organism: Torreya grandis (assembly GCA_037957365.1). Classification (NCBI taxonomy): domain Eukaryota; kingdom Viridiplantae; phylum Streptophyta; class Pinopsida; order Cupressales; family Taxaceae; genus Torreya; species Torreya grandis. The sequence goes on from JARHVA010000194.1 coordinate 488,391, forward strand.
ACAGCTAACCAGGTATATTTGCCTCCCTCCTAGATTAAAAGGAAAAAATTTAAGTTTCCTTCATGGTGAGAAGACTTATGGTGCCAGATAAATGGCTGAATGGGATGGAGCTCTTGTGACTTGCTCATCCTGCTTGCCACCTTGATTGGCCTACATCTGAGTGAATCAGAGTCAAACATGCTTCCACTATATACATACTCTTCTTATTCTTGAAAGTTCGTCAAATTTTGGTTCTTCATACTAGTGTGTCTCATCAAGAAATCAATGGTTATTGGCTCATCACCATAAGCCCTTGGATATACCTTATTGATTGGCTTATCGCTTTTTGCCTCATTCTTAGGTTCTATTGCATGATCATCCTCCTTGATGACTTCAACCTCTTGAAAGGATAAGTTTGAAAGCTTGCATCCTCTTTGCATAGTGTAACCTACCCCAATGACTTCAAACAAGTCATTCAAAACATGATCAAAAATTATCTCTTTTTCATCAGAGATAGAGGCAAAAGCTTGTGACTTGTCCTCTGGTTCATCAAAGGGTGTACCTATGGTGATTTATTCTTCATCTGCACTCATGAAATCTTCTTGACTAGCCATGAACTGAGTATACTCCTCTTTACTTGCTTCCTTCAAAATATATTCCTCTTTGAAAAGGGATGAAGAAGAAGACTGATGGTTATACATATGCGAAAGAGGAGATAATTCTTGAGCTAGAATCAAATGATTCTCTTCTTTCCATTTGTCCATCACTTCATCTATATCAGATGTAGCTTGATATCTCTCTTGGAGGAGTGTAGATGGGGTGTGTTCAAATGTAGGATCTTCTGCTTGATTATCACCATGAGTAAGAGTAGCCTCGACTTCTTCAAAGTTTTGAGCAAAACTTTTCTCTTCTTCCCTTCTGCCCCATGATTCCATTTTTTGTTTCCAACTCATGACCTTAGGTCTAGAACTTTTCTCTTGGAAAGAGTCAACAATTTTATCTTCTTCAATGTTTTCATCTAGTTCATTATCTTCTTTCTTCCAACTTGGAATCTTGTCATCATGCTGAAGGACCTGAGGATTGGTATAAGAGGTATCTTTTGGCGTAGGCTCCTTTCTAAGGTCTAAAAGTTCTATCTCTCTTTCACTAATCAATCTCATTTTTTCCTCTAATTCCTCAATTTGCCTAGCTAGATTTTCTTGAAAAAGTCTTTCTTGGAGCTCATAGGAATCATCAGATAAATGGGAAGTGCATGAAGGTTGCCATGAAAAATAATAAGGTTCTTAAGGAAGGGTTGGAGAGACTTGAAAGGGACTAACCTCATTTTGTATCTCACACTCTTGGATAATGTCTTTCTCCTTCTTTCTGCCCCATGATTCCATTGTTTGTTCCCAACTCATGACCTTAGGCCTAAAACTTTTCTCTTGGGAAGATGGGGTTGCAAGGTGAAGGGGAAGTGAGGGTTTGGATTCCAATTCCCTTGCTACCAACATAGATTTCTATTTTTGAAGATTTGCCAATTCAATCTATTTATCAAGATTGACCTTCAATGCCAGACTTACTATTTCAGAACTTTCCTCAACATGATTGGGGAAAGAACCATGACAGGCTCGACTTGGCTCCTGAGCAAGGGTTGAGTATGTCTGATATGAAACATGGGGCAATGGATATGAAGGTTTATAGACTTGGTAAGGCTGCCTCTCATGAATACTCAGCTTCTCTTCCAAAGATGCAATTAAGCCACTCACATCCAACATCTCATATGTAATCCTTTGCCAATTTGCTCTTTCAATGGGAGCCCATTCACCTTTAATCAGATCTACTGCATTTCTTACTTGATAGATGAAATTATTAGGAATTTCTTGGCCACATCCCCTTTTATTTTCAAGCTCTAATACATGTTTTTTATATCCCAGCAATGCTTGTTTGAAGGTGGAAATGAGATTAGGTTGAGTATGAGATGTAACATATTGGGAAGATTGGGCATAAGACTGATATGGCTCATGACATGGCTGAGGCTGATCATATTGGACCTATGAAGGGAAAAACTCATAACCATATGTATCCTTATTGCTTGATGTGATTCCATGAGCAACCTGATCTTGATTAAAAATATATGAAGGGGCATAAGACCCATAGCTCTGAGTAACAGAATTATACATACCAAATGGTGATTTCTTCTTGACTTTGATTCTTTGAGGTAATCGATGACAATAGAAGATTTAGATCTTGTTACTAATCCACAACTTTGACTCCTTGTTGCTTTTTGGTTCATATGATCTTGAAAGAAGCTTCAAGATTGGTCCCACCAAGTGTGCCAAAAAGTTGTTGATGATTTAAAATTGTGCTTTGTAATAAACACCAACAATGGGAAGTTTCAAGATGTGGGACTTGTGACTTGAAACAACCTCCAAATTTTAGAGAAGTTGGCTCTTCTTTAAATCAAGTGGATACTGGGAAAAGGGATAGGAATTTTAATCAAAAACACAAATGCAAGAAAGAAAATCTAATTTATGGCAATGCGCATGAATGTAAGTCAACCTTAATCCTGAGCACCGTGAGATTATATGTAAGATTCATTTACATTTAAGAGCAAACAAGTGCATGATCAATGTAAAATATGGAAATGATGGAAACAGAGGCTCACAGCATAGACTACTTTTGCAGTGATACAAATAATGTCAACAAAGGCATAGGGTTCAATCTTCTTACTTGAATTTTCTAGTCACATAAGAGGCACATAAACACGCACAGTTATATAAAATTTTCAACTCAATAAAATGAGACAAAAGCAAATGGCATTCCTAATCACAGCTCTAGAAAGTCTACAGCCTAGACTACTTTTGCAAATGACACAAAAAATATCAACAGAGGCATAGGATTCAGTCTTCTCATTAATTCTCCAGTCACATAAGAGGCACAAAAACACACACAGTTACATAAACCTTCCAACTTAAGAAGATAGAACAAAAGCAAATGATATTACTTAGTTACAGCTCTAAAAAGTCTAAACTTGTTACAATAATTCTCTCTCCCTCTTTGATATCTGATGATTCTCCCTCTGGTGATCTCTACACCCTTATTTATAGCCTTGGATTCACTCCAAATTTTCTGCTTGTTCCCAATCTAACAGCCCAACTGAAATCTAACTGAACTGGCAATGTCTAACAGAAGATATTTTATAGATTCTAAAATGCTTTGTCTTCTGGCAGTTCATTGGCTGAAACATATTGTAGGATGCTCCCTTCTCTTAAATGATAGATAACACTTAGCTAATTCTTTGAAAATCTTCCTATTACTTAGGAGACACTAGAAAATGACACTTGGCATGTTTCGCAGCACCTATTGAAGACACGTGACACTTTCTGCATAACTTATACTCTTTTGTGTCTTTGCTCAGGAATGTTCCACCTTTGAAACTTGTTGCTATCTGCTTCCTTGAAACTTCAATAGCTTAAAATAAAATAAGACCCACAATATTTCTTACCTGATTAACTTTAAAAGGGCCACAAGGATAGGTGTCAATCTCTGTTGCTTTTATTAAAGGACACATGGCAATCTCTGCTTTACTTATCTGGGGTTACATGGTGATCTCTGCTACTTTTAGCTATCCTTTTAGAAACCTACAGAAGATGACATGTGGTGGTCTCCACTTTACTCTATTTATACCATAGAAACAATTGGGTCTCATTTCACATTTATATAGACAATGAAACCTGGCGGCTTTCGCTTGCTTAAGAAACAAAACTTGGGACCCACCACAGTATTTGCTATATTAGTGAAGCAAAATGAATATAATTTGGATCACGACATGTGGTTGCTTCCACTCTCTTCTGCTAGGATACATGGCATCTTCCTTTGCTTTTAGAAAAGCAAAATTGAGACCTGTGACTGCCACTTAGTGCTTTCTAATTTTGTGATGCGTGACTGAACAAAATAGAATGAAACGTAGAGTAAATTTTTACTCTACAAGATACTTTAACCTAAATTGGTACTTTTAAATAACAAGTTCAAACCATTTAGGGTGTTTTATGGATTTTAGCCTAAAATGTGCATTTGAGTGCAATTCGAGTAAGATTGACAATTTTAACACAAAATATGTTAGGAATTGGATGTCTATAAGGTGTAACTAACATTGATTTTGCCTAAACCAACCATGGTTCTACTTAACTGACCTTGATTCTATGTAAACCATCAATGATTGTATTACAAGGGAAAAATTTTCATAAAGTTTGAATTTTGATTCTTTTTATGAGTCCTTTTCATGATTTATAGGTTTCAAAGGCATTTATATCCATTGACTAAACTTTTACTTACAAGTTTTCTTGATATTTATACTATCCATTACCTAACCTAATGTGTTTATATTTTTTGATTTTGTATTCAGTTCCACAGGTGATTGGTAATGGTCTTAATCGATCGGCATTGATTCTTATGATCGACTCTAGTTCTCTCACAGATCGACTGGCACTGATCATCTCTTATTAGGGAAAATCACTATGTTTTTCATTAATTAAAACTCAAGAGCTAAAGTTCAAACATCATTTACTCATTCAAGAAAGTGCTTCAAAGTAATACATTATTATCTAATAATTGTAGGTCATGTACATGATTTAGAACACCAATTTTTGTTATTTAGACTAATCAAACATTTTACTTTGGGATTTTAAAAGGAATTAGTCAAATCTTACACATTTCAATTTGGGTCCTAAAATGAACATGTTAAATCTTACACATTTGGACATTGGTGTTTAAAAATAAATGTTTAAGTCTTGAAGACTTACTTTTGGTGTTTAAAAATGAACTTGGGCTAAGTCTTGCACATTTAGACTTTTGGGCTTAAATTGAACATAGATGCTTTTTGCTTTAGTTGGTTTTTTTTGTGCAATTCTGTCAAGATTTCATAATTAAGCTAAGGGTTTAAGTAAACAACATCATCACTTTTTAATTCGGTGCCTAAAATCAAGTTTCATTCATAATTGTTTGCATACTTTTTTTTATTATTTGTTTCACAAAAAGAATAGTGTGTGTATGCTCTCCCCCCATCCACTATAGGGAAATCGTGGGATAAAAATCACATGTTCATTGCATTTGGTTCCTAGTCCAATTCATGGAAATAAAGTTTCCTAAGCTCTCCCAAAACTTGCATGGTATTGGGTGATCTAAAAAATAACCCTAAAGTCTTTCTACTATTCTTTATTTTCATCCATTTTGGATTGTGAAAGGGATGTCATTACCTCTCATGGGTTCTCTAGGGAAGCATTTACCTGGGACTTCATCTCTTGAAATTTTTTCAATCATGCTCCATAGTGGGGTATTTAAAGATGGGAATGCATACTACTAGAGTTAGGGGGTTGAGCAGTTAACCTCTCTTTTAGTAATTAATTTTTTGAGTCAGGTCTGGTCAACCAAGGGACACCACTAAGAATTCCAATGATGGTATCATCATGCAAAGTAATATACCCTTGCATGATAAGTTAATCAGTATGAACTCAAGTTATTTGAAACTTCTCTTATGTTAACCACACTTGGGATCAATCTAGATAGTCATAACTTGTAAGTTTTACTCAGCCCACTTTGTCACACCTTGATAATATTTAGGATGATATACTTATTTATATTTCTATCATTTATTCTTTTATTTCTTGGTGTGTTAGATCTAAAACTTTTTTGTTTAAACCACCTCATGAATGAATCTTGTGTCCAACATTACTCTATTAATTGAGGAGGTGTTATGTCATCCATTTGACACCTTGATTTAACTTAGAAGACTTTCATGTCAAAAATGTTAAGTATGGCACTTTATTGAGATGAGTAGCCTTATGTTTCCTAAATAATTTCAAGTCTTATGCCTTATAATTCTTTGAAACATAACATTATCACATCTTTTGGGAGTGATAATGTCATTACACTACCCAAATTATTTCAAAAAATGTATCTTGTCTTGTGTCCAAAGTATCATTATTTGAACCAATCATTTATGCCTTTTTAGATCTTTATTTTTCATATTCATTATATTTAAATTTACCTAGAATTTTGGTCATCAAAACCCTAGTTTACCTAAGTTGAATCTTCGATTAAATTTTACAAGTTCAGATCTACACATTGATTGATTGATGTTTAAGCTTCGACACATAGGGGATGATATACATATCTTTCTCTTTTGGGTTACATAACTTAGGTTAATCCATTACTCATATTGGGAAACTTTATTATTTGTTTCTTTGTTTGATAGAATCAATCCATCTTCAAAGTGTCTTTTTGTTTTGTGTTTTATACCGATTTGATCATGTTTATGTCTAAATCAAGTGCCTAGTCTTTACCAAAGTGTTCCAAGTTTGTTATATTAAAATCTCATCATCATCTCTTTGTTTCAAGTCTAGTTTTTTATTTCATGTTTGGCCAAAATTCCTATAATAGCTTGTTTGAACCTAGATTTTGACTCCGCATTTGGACAAAAGACCTAGCAACATTTCCCTTTCCTAGTTTAGACCTATTTGGAACATGTTTGGACCTAGAGTTTGGCATCTTATTTTTAGTTTATTTTGCTTGACCTTGTTTGTGTGAAACATTTGATGTTATACTATTTTTACCAAGTCTTTATATAGACCTTTTTGGAGATATAGTTCCACTTCTTTTGACCAAGTTAAACTAAGTTTGAACCTTTTATCCTTTGGACATCATTTTCAGAGTTTGTACAACTCTATACCCTTTTGTCAAGCATTATCATTGATGTGGATATGTATAGCTACACTTATGGTGGATTCATGTACAATCTAGTTTATGATATAATGGCTACATAAAATGACTTTGATTTTTATGGCTTTGTTCAAGACCCTTATGAAGATAATATGGTTTATGAGAAGGATCCATACCCTCCTTACCATAATCAATATGGGGAACAAAGTCAAGATCCACATGATCTAATTGGAGACCCATATTGGGATAAGGATAATTTTATTTGGGAGGAGTATGAATACCCTCCTTACCATAATCAATCTAGGGAACAAAGCCAAGATCACTAGGCATCAAATTTGGTGATGCCTTTTTGTGGTTGGTTGTGATAATATACCCACCCTTATGTGACCACCTAATCCCCTACCTATATTTTTAAACCTCATTAAGAGTGTGTGATCTACCAAGCTCCAAAACATCTAAGCAATATTATTACCATTCTAGGACCTCATCCTTTGGCTTGTGAAAGTAATCAATCTCCAAGACACCCTAGCCTCATCCTTTGGCTTGTGTGAGCAGCCAAGATTCACAACACCCTATCCATATCATTCCAAGACCCCATTTTTTAGCTCAGAATAGAAACAATGATTCATAACATCCTACCCATATCATTTGAGGACTCTATTCTTTAGCTTGTGTAAGCAACCAATATCCACAATGCCCTATCATTATCTAACCACTGATCATTGTTGAAATGTAGTTAGTCATTCCCCACTTTAATAAAATCTTAGCTAATTATTCAACCCCAACTAAGCCAATTAGTACCTCTCCAATTGAGCCAATCATTCAAGGACCAAGTTGTATTCAAAACTGGTATTTTACAACTGATTGTAAAACAAGACCAAGACAACTAGCCAATCCATAATGTTTTTGTTGAACCAATCATTTGTGATAAGTTAACCTATGATAAATCACCTTTTATTCCTAAGCCTATTTTTCAAGAGCCTCCCCTTGATAAGCCAGTCTCTGAGGAGTTGTATCTTGACCCTGTTCCCATTATTGAGAAGTTTCACTTTGATAAATTAGTCTTTATGGATCCCATCATGCCATCACAAGCCGTTACTTATCCAAAACTAAACATTCAACAAGACATCATTATAGAATTATAGAATTATCCACATCATATCAATAATAAGAATTAGAGTTAGGTTATATTCTTGAACCAACATCAAATTTAGCATCAAAAATATAATCAATGTCAGTCTCAACATTGAATTCAAAGTCCATTGAGTCAAAATCATATTCAAAATCAGAATACATTTATGGTTATTACAGCATTAGTTACACATGCCTTGAAGATCAATTTGAATACATTTTTGATCCTTCTAAGATTTTTGAGGATGATTACTTTAGCATCAAAACAAGTTCTCCTAGTATATTTTATGATGATTGTGCAGCCTTTCCCCATCCCATTACTATTCCACATGCCATTACCACCAACCAACATAGCCATTTTATTGACATCTACCTCCCACAAGTGTCAATTAGGATAGACAAAATCATACCTTATTGAAATGCATCCATGGTGACATATAATATGAAGAATAACAAGGATGCTAAGACCAAATTCATGTAAAAGAACACTCTCCTAGTGAAACCTTTTTAGATGCATTAGTGAATAATCAAAGTTCAAACTTAACATCTTCTAGTGAAACCTTGTTTGAGGTGATAGAAGATAATCAAAGTTAAAAATTAATGTTCCTTAGTGAATCCTTTCTAGAGGTTCTATGGGATAATAAAAATAACTTCATTGGTGAAAATCTCTTTGAGTTACCAATAGCTAAACACAAAATTCCTTCACTTCTTGATGAAGACAAATTCAAAGATAAAATCAACATAGCTTCCAATCTATACCCTAATCAGATGGTAGCTACTCTCAAGTCTAAACAACATAAATATATGGTGGTCTTATCGAGAGTATATTCAAAAATCTTTGGCTCTACCACATCCAAAGTTATATTGAATCTAGAATCAGTAACATTGTGTGTGCCTAAAAAACCTGATCTTCATTTATTTCCCACCCATTATACATTCTATTATCATCCACCATTCTATTTCCCAATCAAACCTATCAACCAATGTTTATCCCTATCTACCATCCCTAGCCACACTTTCCTTCATAAAAGCTAAAAAGATACCTTGTCTCAAGGTTTGAAGTAAATATAATCAAAAACCAATGAATATCACAACAACATCATCATTAGGGTCCAAATTTGTAGCCAATTTTTGACAGAGCAACTATTCAGATGACGTGTGGGCTAGTAATTTACATGATGGATTATTCTAATTATTTCATTTTTTGATCAAAATGTACATCTCCACATCAATGAGAATAAAAAAATCATGTCATTTACCATACCTAGGCCAAACACATCAAAAACCAACAACCATCATCATCTAAAAACATGTACCATGCCATTTTCATTTACCATTCTTTTTGCCATTATCGCATACACAGCCAGTCACCTTACCACTTAGGGGCTACCTTCTTACCATTCTACCATCCTACCATCCTATTACCTTTCTTATCGCTTATCCATCCTACCATTCTATTTAATCAACCTAACATGTTTTGTTCACTCCCCACATATCCCATTTGACCTTGGTTCATCCCTTGGTTTCACACTTTTAACACGAAGAATCAGATCAATTTTAGTAGTTATTTCATGAGTTCTAAAGAAAGGCAATATTTTGGAATATTATGATAGAAGTTTTGGTAATTTCATCCTTTGTTTCTTGTTTCATTCTAATCATGTTTGTTTATGTGAGCCTGATTACATCCACCTACATGGGAAAATTAGTATCTCACTAGTCTTGCTACTAATTAGAACCACCTATAGGAAAATTAGGATCATCGATCTGATCTGTTGTATCCTAGTTATAACCACCTATGGGAAAACTATGGGAAACATTTATTTATTTTATTTGAGCAACACTTCAATCAACAATTTAGGTGATGGTTCTACCCTAATTGGTGGTAGAACTTCTGGGAGCCATAGCTTCTGGGATTTCTACCACCAACTGGGGTAGAACCATCACTCGAATTATCATCTAAATTATCACCCAAATTTTTGCCTAAAGTGTTGCCCATATCATTATTATGCCTTGACATATCAACTAGCCATTTCTATGTCATATTGTGCCACTATGCCTATTTTGTTTGAAGTGGTTGATACATTAGTCAGATTCCTCCACTGTAAGTTGGAACTACTATGACTTGAGGCCATTTTGGGAATATGTGAGTAGCGTTCAACACTTGTTAAGGTTAGCTTAATCTCCTTTTGCCATTATTATCTCACCATTTTGTGAGTATCCTTTCAATTTTTTCATACTCTCATTATTTTTTGAGCTTGGATCATTTAGTATTTCATCATTCTTGATTGAGTTGAGATACTCTAAAATTCCAAAAACATTTAAAAAACAAGTTAGAAAAACCAAAAACATTGACCACTTCTTTGCCTTAAGGATTATAGGAACCCTCACTAAGTCACAATAAATCACTTATCACTTAGTTTACCCATCCTTTTTGGCCTTTTTATCCCATGATCTCACCATTTTGTGAGCTCAGTCCCATATTCTTCTATCACATCCCTCATATTTTTTCTATCTCATTTCCTAGGAGAACTACATTTGGCCTAAATTTTTTGTTAGATATTGCATCTATAAAACTATGTAGGCAACATCCACTTGCCTAGTACATATGAAGATAGCTTGGCCACCCCATTCCTTTTCTTCTATTTCCCCATCTTGTTTGTTTGTTAAGTTGTCACCTATTTTCTAGGGGCAATGTGTGTCGTCTTATTTGTGTCATGTTGTTTGTACTAACATTATGACTAACCGTCATTTTTTTATTTATTTTTCATTGTGTTTTTTTGTTTATGTGCATGTTTGTTTGCTTTAATTATTGTTGCCTTGACTCAGTCTATATGCATTCATTGGGTGACACCTTAAACACTTATTCTTGAATCCATCCATATTCATGTGTCAGCATTGTCATTATGGTTTTTATAATTGATGTATTATTTTCCCTTGAGTATTGAATATTGGGAGTCAGTCCTTATGCATATTTTGGCCAAGTTCTCATGGTGTTATATCATGATGCCTAGTCTCACATGCTACAGAAAAAATTAGCTTCAAAAAGTCTACACTAATGCAACATTGATATATCCTCAGCACCAGCACTAACAACAATCCCAATCATATACCAAATAGAGTAATTAAACAATAAAAGAATTATTTTCCTTGTCAATTCAGATGAGCATCTCCCTACTATTAGGTTACCTAATTCATCTTTATCCTTTGTATCAATTTTTCATCATCTTTATCATCATCATTTCTTAACATGTTTGCCACTATTGGGGTACAATGCTTATAACCACCTTTGGGCAAACCATTGTACTTTGTCCCACTTGAATTCTTAATTATTCTAACCACCTTTGGGTAAAACATCCACTTTTTTATACCCAACAAGGGCATGTTTTTATTTTATTTGTTTGTCCTAACTAGGGCCGCTCTATATTCTCAATGATTATAACCACCTTTGGGAAAATAATTGTGTTATCATACCATGTTTACCACTATAGAGGTAGAATGCTTATAATCTCCTATATGAAAACCATTGTACACCATCCCACTTATATTCTCAATGATTTTGATCAACTTTGGCCACATCATTGTGTTGTCACCTCATCATTTTTCGTCAATTTAATCCCCTTGATTCCTTTTGAGGGACCATTTACTGACCACTTTTACCAACCACTCCCTCGAGGGGGCACCCTATAGTTCATCCATTACCATTGAAATCATAAGCACAAAAAACATTTTTATTCTCTAAGAAGATGTTATTGTGATTACAACTTATAATGCCTTCTCAAATAGGGGCAAACTATAGACACCTAAAAGTGGCCACCAATGGCTTCATACCTGACTTTAGATTAATTTTTATCAACCATTGAACATTTGGCCTAATAATTTCTAAATGTTTTGAATTTGGCTTCATAACATGCAATTAAAATTAATTTGACCCAAAAATCAATTAAATAAATAAAATGCCCAAATCAATTAAATCAAAATTTGGAAAATATTCAAAATCCATAAAAAATAATTAATTAACATGCAAATCATAATCAAATGCTAATTGAATTCATCTTTAAGAAATTAAATGAATTATCAAAAAGTAAATTCAAAAAACATTAAATATCTTAGTAAATAATCATTAGCTTTTGTGAGTTGTCCAAAATCCAAAATATCTCAAAGCACACATATTTCATGCTAATCATGAGGTTTAGACACCTTTTAACCCTACTGGGGTTAACTAAGAAAACCTACATTAAGATTGGATAGAGTAATGTTATAATGCAAGATTTAGGGCATGAATCAAATACATAGTGTTATAATGCCAAAATCGAGCCAAGCCAAGCCATTTTTAAACCATATCAAAGTCAAAATCCAAGCAAACCATGGTGTGAAGAGGAGATGGTGATAGCCAAATCAAATTGATGAAGACTTCTTGAGCACAATCTGAGCAAGCCAAATGAAGAAACCTCTTGGAGCATTTAAGGAATTAGTAAGGAATTATGTGAGTTCTTTCCATTTTTATTTGTGCTTTGCTCATTTGTGTTTCTTAACCATGTTCCTCCCTTTGATCTAGGCAAGATAGTTTTATGCATGTTAGTGTCTTTGTTTTCATTTTGATTGATTTTCATTATGAAGCTAACATATGATCTAACCACCCTTATTGGATTCCTTGATCACAATTTCTAATCTTTTTTTGATAGAATTCAAGCATACTAAAAATAACGCTTCACAAACTTTCCCCTATTGAATAATCCTTAGATCAAAGAAGGGTTTGAGGTGTTTTTTCATTTTTTCATCTAGTTTGTTATTTTTTATTCTGCCTCTCTCTTCTTCCCTTCATTTATTCTCTTCTCCCTCTCTCTTTTCTTTTAATTTATTTCTTTTATCTTCTTGTCTTGTTTACATGGTATTTTTATAATCCTTTATTTTTGGTATAATGGTTTAGTGGATGGTTACATCCCACAAGTAGTAAGGCAACCCATAGTGGGGTTATTATTGGTTTGGATTATTTATGGTTTAGTATATTTGAGGTTTTGGGACTAGACCTGTGTGTATGTTCTACTTGGGTATGGACCCTTTCAATCCTCATATTTAATCAATAAAAAAACAATGTTATATGTTAGATGGAAAATTTACTCCCATATTAACACCCAAACCTCATTATCCTCATTTTTATGGAAGGATTCAAACTTGGCACATCATTATGTAGAGCAATTTCTTATCCTCCTCTTAAAACTCTGCTCCTTCAATTATCCTTCACATGCATTCACTAACTCTTGCCAAGTAACCTCTCCTATTATGCAAAATTTATAATCATTATATTAAACAACTTTGAAAACTCTTATTTTCCAAATTTAGGACCTATATACAATGCTTTATCATTTATTTAAACCATAATTTTTTAATGCTTTGTATTCCCTTATCATCACATTCTTGACTCTAGGCTTAAGACTCTCCCTTAAGATCAAAACCACATAACCGATCAACTAAAACTCCAATAAAGTTTTCAAACATTAATATCATCTCCTTTAATCTCTTTTATAACTCACTATTCATCTTATATAGCCATTCATGACATTATCCTTCATATTCACAACATTCACAAGTTTGGATAGTGTATCTAGTAGCCCTATTTTCAAGCTTTTCTTTATTGTATGAATTAGTATGGAATATTATGGTTAAAAAATTTATCAAAATTAATACCCTTTATCCTCCCAATTATTTATACCAATTTTCAAGTCATATCTCCTTCATTAGGTCACTTTATTATACCTTTTGCTCTCTTTGATTAGGCCTAATAGGATTTCTAGAACCCTATTTAGGTACAATCCTCTCAAAAGAGTACCCTCCTATACATAAAAAATTTTAAACATCCACATTATATTATAACACCCTTTCAAACAAATAATATAAAAAAATTAGGACTTTTTCACTAGACAAATCTCTTATAAACTTCAAAACCCTGAATCTAGGGTTTATACCCTTATTCACAGGTCGAGAGCACACTATTAAGCATATCTTTCTTTATAAGAGGTATAAAACCCTTATTATACCTACCTTAGGTCTGTATAAGGACTAGGTACATTCCTAAACCTTTAAACCACACTCATTGACCCTTTTTCAAACATTCCCAAATAGTTTGCACTTGACTATGACAAAGATTTATAGGCTATAGGCCTGTACTCTATGTAAATTGAGAAAATAGAAATCAAATATATTCAAATGGATATTTATACTTTAAAAAACTATCCATTTCACTTATCTTGATTCCCTATATACCTTATTAATCAATATCAAGTCACTTATTCTCCTTTGAACTGAATACACAATATCAAATAGTGGCTTGCTAAAGAAAAAAATAGAGGTTATCTCAAAATAGATTCTAAAGCAATAACTCCTTGGATGTTAATCACTCCCCACTCCTTATTGAGTTTCATATGATTTTATATTTTTATAACAATTACTTCAACAATATTAACTCCTATATCATCAATGTAAAGATCACTTTCTGGCAAGGTAATTCCAATACACTCAATTTTACCAAACTCAGTCATCTATAGGAACAGGGTTCTTTGTAGTTTATGTATCAATGATTATATGGATTGATTAAGGATCCTTTAAATCTAGAAAAATATCATAAACTTTAAATATTCATGACTAAACCACTTTAATGTATTTTATCTCATAATACCAATACACAGTCTGCATGTTAAGCCAAATGCACAAGCAGGGTTCATGCAATATTCCTTTCAACAGTAATCAGAGTTCAATGATTAACTTATAAAATTCACCAAACCTTAAAATCATTATATATATTATTTTTAAACTTAAAAACATTAATACAAACACTCATTTCCTCATTACTTCCTTAGCAATACCTACATATTGCCTTGTGTCTACTCACAGTTTATAAACTCATAAAAAAATACAAGAAATGCAGGGTAGGCCAATTTAAACTTGAATGTTCTTACACTCAGCTCTGAGCAAAAATCCTCAATATGTAATACTTTAAAATTCATACTAAAATAAGTTATCTATTACAATTAGATTCACATGGAGCTTTATTTCATGACAAAAACACAAACTTTATAGACCACATTCTTCCTTCTTGGCAGACCATATTCTTTTCCTTTCTTGTCTACCCTATTTTTCCTCATCCACCCTCTTCTATGTACCATTCACTCTATATAACCTTTTTATCTTCAAATATATTCCATAAAAATACTCTATAACCATTTTTTGGCATAAGAAACTTAAAACAACCACAAAACCCACGTAGGGTGGTGAGCACACTAGCTACCACTTCACATTCCAAACATAACATCTAACTCAATATCAACTTAAGACCCTTAAAAAGACCTTATAGGTCTATTACCACTTTATTTAACATGATATAACATTATAACCCACATAAATTATCTAATCACACTCTCCACTCCATATTACAAGCTTAAAAATTCAAATTACAGAAAAGGCAAGAAAACTCTTAATGGACACAATTTCAAATTTGCATGCACCAAAATGACTCCAAAGCACCTTCTTGAGATTTTACAAGATGCCCATACATCACATTAGAACCCATCCTCATTTAAGTATTTTTAGACATCCCCTTCATTATCTATTAACATCCATCTTCTATTTACTTGCATTCAATACAAAATCACATAGTCAAAATATTAAAATTTAAAAATACACAACCCCATTGTAGATCTAAATTTAGAAGAGTGGAAGATATTCAAATAAATAACTCAATTGTTATTATAGGATATGTAAAAAATATCCAATCTAATTTAGTTACACTTGTAAACCCCTATTATCCTCGTCCATCCTTCATATTTTGCATCCACACATCAATCTTCTCCTTCAAATTTTCCAAAAAAAACACTACCAAAACCCCTATCACTTCTTTGACATGTGTTTCAATATTGTTCCACATATGTCAATGGATTGTATTAAATTTTAGGTCATGTTAGGTGTTAGGTTGGTCTTGTTAGGTTGGAGTCATTATATTATGTCTTATCAATGGTTCTTAATGTTTTATTTTGTTATCATTTTGAATGAGGATAGTAAAAATGAGTTATTATTTTATTTTTTAATCTTAGGGAAATTTCCAACATAAATCCAATGTTATTTGCATTGGATTTGTGCTAAGATTTTGCATCAGGTTTCCATCACATTTTTGCCAAAAATGAGTAAAAACTTTAAAACAAATAAATAAATAGTATATGTTAACCCAAACCAATTTATGGCACCATTCCCACAAAATGTAGTAGTGATTTAAAATCTCTAGAATGTTTTTTGGAAGGAAGTTGGATAACAAGTAATCATTGGAAAAATCAATATATTAGCCTTCATTCTCTTAAGAAAAAAGTTTCCAATTTGAATAGGATTTCCTTGAATTAGTATCATAATATAAATATCTTAGTCTATATTTTAATAGGTTGTGAAATATGCATAATGAATAGTATTTAGGGAGGTTGGAAGGTATCATATAAACTAGAAAAAATTATTAGAATGTAAAATTATGGGACTGGAAGATTACTAGGGTCTTATTTATATTATTTATCACCCCTAAATGGAAATTATCAATAAATCTATACAGAACAAAATCTTAAACTATATCAGAAAGATATAATGGCACACTCATAGTACATAACATATTTTAACATTGGGAACCCTTTTGGGATAAAATAAAATAAAACAATACTCATTGATTTTATTAAGTCAACCATTTAGAATATAATAATGTATTTTGAAGTAGTATTGAACCGTTATCCATGTGAAAATATTTAAAAACATATCAATTTATAGGAAACTACTAAGCAGTATTACAAATAATGGGTATAATAGGCTAATAAACCACCCATAAATTTAGGATATAATGGGTGTAAAGTATATAATGGGTGTAAAACATTCAAAATTTATGACAAATATCTAAAAAATCCATTAGTTTTTAATGTTTTAAAGGTATTGAATAGGGACACTTCAACCCATAAATTTAGGAAAATGGAGAAGATTCATAATTGTCTTATCATGAACAATTTCAAAAATGAGGCTTCAATTGCCTATGAGATATTTCTAATATAAACTTGTAATTTTCCTATATAGGTAGCTAGTATGATGAAATTATTAGGCTCATGAGGGATTTACCTTGGTAAATATGTACAAAACATGTGTAATCATGCAATATTAAAATATCTAGATAGGGTCCAAAATCTTGTTAGCTACCATAAGATAAACAACTACAATGCATGCATAACTAAATTTATGAAAGCTTAAAAATAATATAACATAAATTTATACAAGTATCATAACTATCTCTTTATACTAAGATCACTATCCTAAATCTGTCAGTATAACAATAACTCTCATCCAAAAAAAAATCTCACCCACTAGTCATCTATGTGCTTATACAGATAAGAGAGAAGACTGGGGTTAGGGATAGGGTTTTAGAAAGTAGTTAAAAATAGAATAATATAAACCTATTATTATAATAATTTAATTAATTATTTACTTAATTGATAATCTTCTCTAATAATAGGTTTTGGATAAGTATCTACCAATTAGTGCCTACCCACGAATTACAAATGAATATTACAAGTGCATCTTAAGACCATGAAATTATGCATGAGTGATTAAATACAATAGCATCCCCCCTTAATATGTACTTATATAAATTGAAAGGCATAGGAATCACTAAATTATCTACCCTTGATGACACCTTCCTTCAATCTTAAAAGTTTTTTAAGTTGAACAAATCGGGCTTCAAACAAGGGTTTTATGAAGATGTTTACAACCTGGTCATCTATTAGGCAAACTTAAGATCAATGACCTTATCTTATATCAATTATCAAATATAATTTATATGGATATCAATTTAATTTATGTGTTTGTGGTCTATTGGGTTGAAATAAATGTATATATCACTCTAATTATCATACCAAAGTTATGTGGGTAGGCTTTATGGAACCCAAATTCTGAAAGCAAGTGTTGAATCTAAATTGACTCATGGCTGGTAGCAACAACTCCACTAAACTTAGATTCTATAGTAGACAAAGTAATATGAGATTTATTTTTGTAAGACCCAATCATAAGACCTACCCTAAAATGATAGATGTATTCTTTGATTGACTTATGATCATATGGATCTCCTACCCAATCATTATCTATGTAACATATAATTTTGGTTTTCCCACCAGAAGTGTAACCTAAAGTTGAGGATTTTCCACCTA
Organism: Torreya grandis; assembly: GCA_037957365.1. Taxonomy (NCBI): domain Eukaryota; kingdom Viridiplantae; phylum Streptophyta; class Pinopsida; order Cupressales; family Taxaceae; genus Torreya; species Torreya grandis. The sequence goes on from JARHVA010000194.1 coordinate 506,414, forward strand.
ACTTGTACTTGATCCAATATTTATTAGTACCACAAAGATATCTTTAAATGTGTTTTATAACTTTTAATGGCTTTTATGGGGATCCTGACCGTAATGTGATACCAAGTTCATAGCAAGTGAAATGTCATGATGAGTATGAGTCAAGTATTAAAAGGCTTCCCACCAATTTGCTTTAGAGTTTACCATAAACTAAAAGAGAAGAATACTTGTCAGAAATATTGTCTCCAAATTGATAAGGAGTCATTTTGGACTCGCAGTCTTTCATTTGAAGTAGATGATTATATCTTGAGCATACTTAGAATGATCAATGAAAATTATTTTCTCATACTATGAAATTTGAAGACCAAGGAAAAAATGAAACAAGCCTAAGTTAGTCATCTCAAAATATTTCATTGTCTGAGCTTTCAAATAATAAATTGTCTTGGTAGAACTCCCTTAATTATTAAGTTGTTGACATAGAGGACCAAAATCAAGAATTACCTATCTACTTTCTTGGTATAGACTATGGGGTCAAAGGGACTTTGTGTAATGATAGCGTTGATTAAGAACATGTCAATATTTTCATATAAATCTTAAGAAGTATTTTTCAAAATGTACAAGGACTTTTTTAATCTACACACAAATCTAGATTTCTCATTGTTTATGGACATGGGAGGTTGGGACATGTATATTTATTCTTGAAAAATCTCCATGCAAGAAGGCACTTTTGAGGTCCATCTAATAGACTTACCATCTATTTGTTAGATCCTAAGAGAGTCCTATCCAGATGGAATTCATCTTTTAAAATGGAACAAATCTTTATGGAATTCAACACCTTTAACTTGTGAAAAAACTTTTTCTACAAGTTGGGCTTTGTATTTTTCAATAGACGTGTATGTTGCATAGTGTGGTAGACCCACTTGTACCTCACTATTTTTATTCCTATTGGTAGTGGAACCAATTCCCAATTGTTTTTTTATTTAAATAAATAATCTCTTTTATCTTAGTTTTCTAACATTCAGGATGCTTAAAAGTTTTTTGATCAGTTTCTTGATCATGTGTCACTACCAACTATGCCAAATGTGCAACACCATTTGGATGTTATGATTTCATTATGATTAAATCTCTTGGATCCCCTATCAATACACTAGACTCAATCCAAATTATGCAAACCCATTTTGGTAGATGTTATGTTGATTATGTAGTCACATTATGAATGTCTTTTGGTACTCGTGGTGGAGGTGTTGGTTGTCCTCCCTATCATTCATCATATTAACTATAGTAACTCTCAAAATGAGAGTAATATAAACTATCATATTCTTCATAAAAATACCTCAAAAGTTGTGTCCAACTTGGAAATAAGTAATAAAATATGAGGATTAGGATATGTTGGTGTGAAATCATGGGATTATTCATCAAATAACAAATCCCACCAGTGAATCATGTTAGTCATGCCTAGAATAATAATATAAAATGACTTAACATCTTTATGATAACTGATAAAGATACAAAGATGACCCTATATTTACATTAGTTTTCTATTTTCATCTAGAATGTGCACCCATGCATTTCATCCAAAAACTCTAAAAGTAGAAAAATTTGGCTTGACACCAGACCACTTTTCTTCAAGAGCCATATTTTACACTATGGAGTGGGGAGTGTGAATTTGGATGTAGGTTACACATTGAATTTTCTCTACCCAATACTGTGGAGGTAAGTCTTTGTAATATACCATGAAATTGGCCATTTACTTTAGTGTGTAATTTTTACACTTAGTTACACCATTGTTTTGAGGGGTTTAGGATATAGTATGCTAAAGTTAAATGCCTAATTATTCATAGAAGTTAATCATCTGATTATTGACAAAATATACTCCATTATATATTTTGAGATGTTAAGTTTTTCTCTCTAATAGGTTTTCAACAAGGGCCTTAAAAAATTTTAATTCTTCAAAGAATTCACTTTTAATTTTTAGAAAGTAAACCCAAGTTATATGAGAGAATTCATCAATGAATGAATGTAAGTACATAATTATGTTTCTAAAAAGAAACATTGGGAAAGGACATAATATCATTATGATCCAACAATAATATGTCACTTAATCTTATGGATTTACCTTTAGGAAATGGACCCCTATGTTTTTTTTTCTAAGTGTACAACCTGGACAAACTCCATATTTGAAAGAAACTTGTGGCAAACCAATAACCATGTTATGATTATTGAGGTCTTGAAATTAGAGATAATTAAGTGACCAAAATGTTAATGCAAAATTTTACTCAAGTCATTAGCATGTGCAATCATTACTTATGAAAGTTGAGTAAACATAAAGTTTTCAAATTTGTATAATCATACTTGATGATCAACCTTATCAATGGATACACTAACATTATAATCTTCTATATTTTTTATGACAACCTCAAAAGGTGTAAATTCAATGGCTTTTCTTTCAGCTAAATGTGGGATCTGATATATGGATAAGAGGTTCAAAAAAATGTCTATAACATGGATAAAAAAATTTAATTCACCATTATCCATCTTAGTTATCCCTTTACCCTCAACAACTAGAGGACTAGAGTTTTCCACAAAAAATTTAGTTATGTAACATTGGTCAAGATTTTCAAATAGTGAACCATCATGTGCCATATGGTGAGAGGCTCTTAAATCCATAATCCATTCAGACATAGGTGATCTTGTTGATTCAAAAAGTGTTACTCCCATATTGGTATTAGGGAGCTAAAAAAATTTCATTTATGCTTCAAACTATGTCATTTTATTTAAAAACTAATGTTTAGCTTAGCCTAGTTTCTTACACCAATTATAACACTTTTTTGATGTTTACATTTTATTAGTAGAGGTCCCTAGAAAACACATCAGATCATGCTAATGAATACTATTTGTGTGAATCACAATATAAAATATACTAAAGGAAACTATTGTGGTGGATTAAATTTAAACTATGTGTAAGATTATATATGAATTAACATGAGTCACCGTCTTAATTTACCCAAAACAATTAGTATTTCAAATGATTAATAGATTAAAGGAAAATAAAATGTAACTATGTAAAGGAATAAGTGTAGACATAAATAAGAACTATTATCAAATCTATATATTGATCTCTATTTTCAATAATCCTTTTATAATACAAGTGAAAACTATATAGAGAGCTTATAAAGGATTTGTCGCTTCATATTCCATGTTTTCACTACAAACAAAAGAGAGACTCTTCACATTTTTCAAACTCTTGATGTGCATTTTGGTGTTGAATACATACAAAAATATACACAATGTAAAAAATAGTCTAACTCACATACTTGTCAAATAATTATATTCTACAATTTTATATCCCTATTCTACTATTAATACTTTCCCAAACTTAAACCATTGTCTCATGTCGAGAAAGAGTCATAAGAAGTGTGTTGAATGTTAGAGTTGATGGAGTTATTTGAAGATAAGGGTTAGATTAGAAACATTACTTTCAATAATCACTCAAGGTTCCATTTACTGAATTTCACCTCTTGTACATAGTCACCCTTTTGGGTTTTCAACTGAGGATCATACCAATCTACTACCTTTATAGGTTTTTAATAGATTGGCATAACTAGTAGGCCTTCCTTGTCAATTTTCAACTTTCCTAGACCCACTCATAATATTTCATGCCTTGTTTTATACAAAACTAATCAACTTTCAAAAAAAATCAAAATTGGTGCCACCATACCTATGTGGAGGGTGGAGAAATAGACTAAGAATAAGGAAGAGGAGGATACAATGTGGAAGTTATAACTAGAGTAGTTTTAGATGCTAAAGTAGAGGACAATGATGGATGTGTTTAAATTATTTCCAAGAAGGTTGTAGCTATAGTTAGAGATGCCATTGGTTTCTGTTGAGGTTGAATAGTTGGCTAAGTAACTTGAGTAGATTTCCTTGTCTGGATTTCCTATTAGAGTTGATTTTATGGGATAAACTATGGCTTCATGATGATTTTATAAATATAACTATCCAAGTGGGACAAGGCCTACTCTAAAATATTCCAATCACCAAGAACTTCTTATACTAAATAAATCCTTGTACACAAAGGATTTTGATGTTGTTATTATATTAGTTTTTCATTTTTTTCTCTAATTTAATTAACTTACTAAAAAATCAATGAAAATTAGGGTTTATGATGAATACCTAGAGATATGAAGATGGTTATGCACCGCTTGAATCCAGTGATTGAGGGAACTCCTTTTGGCTTGAAAGAATAACCTACTATTATACTTAAATTTTACTTTATTTCCTCAAGAAGAAAGAGTAAAACTAAAAAGAAGGGTAAGGTTGGTAGAACTTGTATTTGGTTTGTGCTCCATGATCCAGATGGTTGTGAGAGATCCTCTTTGGCTTGGGAGGATGACCTATATAATAAAAAGACTATAAAATGGTTTGTTAGTTAGGTAAGAAGGTGGATTGCCTAGAAAGCTAGATCTAAAAATTACATAACTCCCTTGAAGGCTATCAATCCACCTTTTAAGACAAGTTAATGTTTAAAAAATAAGGTTTCATAGTAGATACAAAAGTACTTAATCAACTAAAATAAATATTTTTCCAAAAAAATATGTTTAATAAAATAGCATTAACTTAAATGTTAAACTATCACAAGGTCAGTTCAGGTTAGGGTCAGGTTATTATTTCTAGTCTGTATAGTGATAAAGGTCAAGAAAATAGAATTTGGTTGAGGTTATTCAATGGTTAGGTGCTTGATAGTTGATTTCTAGTTTGCTTGTTGGTTTTTGGTCTAATAGTGGTCATCAATAGTTAGGGTGACCATCAATGGTTGAGGTAACCATCAATGGTTAAGCTAACCATCAGTGGTCGAGCTAACCATTGGTAGTTAAATAGATCATCAATAGTCACATGGACCATTAATGGTTACTATCAGTCTGGTCTGGGTCAGGTAGCTCAATTGGTTGAGGTTGATTGATTTGGTTCATGGTTGGTTTTGGTTAGCAGATGGTTGTGAGATAGAGGGTGAGTCTCTTAAGGGTCTGGCTTAGAGGTTGAGTGATTAGATGGTCAAGAGGTCAAGGATTGGGTGCAAGCTATTAAAAAACTAAATAACTTGGAATAATGACCAAATACTTAGTTGATAGCTTGATGAAAAATAAGTTTGTTGATGGAGATTACTAGTGATGATTATTGATGTTGATGATGGTTAATGTTAATTGATTGACCTATAAAAGAAACTCCAACACATGAAGATGGTAGATGCAGATGGCTCCTAATAATTGTAGATGAATGATTGTCCATCCTTTTCACCTTTTGAAGCTCTCTATTTATAGGCAAGAAGTAGAGGTGGAAGTGTAGGTTAGATCAAGGGGTTTAACTCATGTCTAAATTTAACTTGAACATGCATTAACTCACATAAGATAATTATAAAAAATCAAGTTGTAGTTGATGTTAGAGTTAACTATTCAAGTAGTGGACACCTAACCATCGATGATCAAGTTGACCATCAATAGTCTAAGATCAAAGGTTAAATTGGTCAAAAGGGTGGGTTTAGCCGATTAGAGGTTTGGTGGGGTAAATGGATAGGAGGTGGTTCAAAGACATCAAGTTGTGATATGTGGAACCATGGTGTGCAGTTTTATAGTATCTACATTTACCCTTTTTTGTTATGTAGTTTGTATTAGAAAACTAGAAAACAAAAATTGATTTTAGTTCAAATGTTTGGTTTAATGTTAGGTTGCCCTAAGCATGGGAAGAGGTGTTCCCCCTAAAACTAGGAATCGATGAGGTGAAAAAGAATTAGGTACAAGTTTGATAAGTGGGTAAATTGGTGATAAAAATTAGGTGAATGATAGGTGGTGCACTAAAGTTCAAATAAGCACATAAAGTGTGATAAAATTGTGATAATTGAGAACACACATAGACTAGGTTTCTATACTTGGTAAAAACAAAAGTCAGTGCTAGAAGGATAAGTGACAAGTGGATAGTGTGACTGCATTTAGGCATGGTAGCTAGGTACACTCGTAAATACAGGTTTCTTAAGTGATGTCTATAGTTCTTTGATTATCCAAGGTAGGAAGTGTTCCCAAAAAATATATAAACTAGTTAGGTGAAGTTGCAGGTATCCAAGGTAGGAAGTGTTCTTGAGAAGACACCAATAGGGTCTAGTGTGTGTAAGGTAGTGCAAGTGAAAAAAGTGGTCTGTTTCTATCGCTAATTCGCTTTTCAGATTATAAAGAGAGAAGAAACTAAAAAGATAAATGGACAAGGCTTGTGAAGTACCTGGATAAAGATCGTGCACCGTAATCCAGACGCTTGTGGGCACCCCTCTTTGGCTGTGGAGGAATGACACCTGCAAAGAAAGAAGACTTGGACAAAAAGGCGTTAGATGGATAGATGGTGGGTTGCCAAGCGAAAGCTTGTTCCCAGAAGTATGAGAACTTCCTTAAGGGAGGTCAACCCACTATTTTGATAAAAAGATCTGATAAAAAGATAGAATGCTAAAAGGACTGAAGTGATAGCAAACTGAAAGAGAAAAGGAAGCAAAGGCTTACCTGGAAGAAGCTGTCGGCCTGGTTGCAGTCACCGGCGTCGGTGGTCCTACCGGCGTCGGTTGTCAGATCTGCCGATGTCGGTTAGTCTGCTGACGTCGGTGGGGGTAATGATCGGCGTCGGTCAGGGCAATGGCCTCTAGACGGGTCTGGTCAGGTTCTGGTCTGTGGATGGTCCGGGTTTGGTCTGTGGTCTGTTTAAGGATGGGTCTGAGTCTGATTTGAGGCAGTCAGGGGGTATGTGCAGAGATACAGGGGAGTCAAATGGACAGAGAGGGACAGAGAGATAGAGGAAGCCAATCAGGGAGATAGGAATCTGGGTCTGGGTGACAGTCAGGACTGAGGGAAAGAAGGGCTAAATCTAGTTTAGAAATGACTAGAAAGCATAAAGAAAACAAACAGAGTACAACATACCTATGCCCTGCTGAAGAAAGTGTTGATCTTGCTGTTGATGTTGTCAGATGTGAAACCTGTTGCTGATGAAGAATCCCTGTTGTTCACTTGCAGAAGCCTGCTGTGTACCTGAGGGAGAGAGTCAGATTGATTGGCAGAGAGGTCAAGTGAAAGGACTGATACAAGGGTCTGATACGAAGGTTCAAGAGTCGGGATGCCAGAGAGAAACGCAGAGAAGCCAAGAGGGAAGGGATAACGGTGCAGAAACCGTTATGAAGGGTGCCGACGCTGGCAATATCACCGACGTCGGTCGACGGTTGACCGACGTCGGCGGCTAAAAGGCCGGAGAAAGGCTAAAAATAGCCTTTAATTCGTTTTCCAGCCGCCAGGTCAAATGAATGCGAGGATGAAACGGTCGACGGGGGTTAAATGGGCGAGTGAAGAGATTGGAATGGGAGTCTAAGGCATTAAATGGCCATGTGGGGAATGAAGGGGATCCAAGGAGGGTATCTTAGGGTGGCGAGGTGGCAAGGAGAGGGAAAAATGGACTTATTTAATTAAAAATAGATGATTATTTTCAATTAATAAGACCTAGGTAGGTTAGGGATAGTTGAAGTGGCAAGGGACCAAGGGGAGAGAGAAAGACCAAGGGTTAGACACTTTTTAGGTGTCTACATTTGCCCCTTTTTGTCTTGTTGGTTGTTCGAGACGAACTGCAAGACAAAAATAGGGAGTGGTTGCCCCAGGTGAAGGATGATGGATTGCCCCAAAGTATGGATGAGGTATTCCCCCTCAAAGCAGGAGTCGATGGAAGGGACCTGATGTCGGGTGCTGATTTGACAAAAGGTGGATGAGAAAGATGAAAAGTGAGTGAAAATGCTGCAAAAGTCATGATTGCGCACATACCACTGCACAAGATGGTCAGGTTAAAAGTGTCGCAGGTCAAGGGTCGAGGAGTGCCAAAATTGAAGTAACTGGGCCCCAGCATTTAGTCGTCTGCTGATCGGGTCACTCAATCTAAGCTGAAGCTCCAAATGGTCATCGTGTTCTAGGTATCCCAGGCTCAGGAAGTGCTCCTAAAATCATGAAAAAGTCACAAGTAGTGCAGATCAACTGGCTTGCGATCCTATACTTGCGAAGGGTCAAAAAAGTCTGCGGACAATTCTGCTAACCAGCCGTGAGGTAGCACACATGCAAAAACAACCAAGGCAACAGTGTCTTGGAAGTGGTCGAGGTCGGGGGAGATAGGTATGATCTCCAATGGTTGGTGGTCGATGGATGGATGGACGAAAGGATGTGGCCGAGCTAACCTCAGAAAATGTCATGTGATCTGAGTGCTGCCTACATAGCCCTGGTGATAGGGCCTCAGGCCGATGTAGTTCTCCCTAAAAGGGAGGAAGGGTCAAAGAGGATGATTTGTCTTGGTCAAAGTCGATGATTGGTCTTGGTCAAAGTCGACGGATTTGGGCGTGATAAAATTCAAAGAAGAGAAGGTTTGTCCATCAAAGAGACGAACAAACGGGGGTGGTCGAGCTAACCTCAGAAGATGTGGTATCTGAGTGCTGCCTACATAGCCCTGGTCATAGGGCCTTAGACCAATGTAGTTTGGACTGCGAGGGTCAAAATGGTTGATGATGAGTTTGGTTGAGTGTCGAAATGATGAGGGGAAGATGATGTTACAGCTTTTTTCAAATGGTGTATTCTGTAACATTGGTCGAGAGTCTTTCATCCCTAGCAAGTTCCCATAGTCGCGATGGATGTATGCTAAAAATTAATGAAGGTCTATTTATGCTTCAGCAAGTATTGGTTTATGCTTAGCATAAATTGGGTCGGGTCGATAGTTTCCATGTGTATTGGTGTCCATAGAAACTATGTGAAAAGGACAAGGCGACGCCTAATGTCATGTTGAAAATGTCGAGGTTGGTTTGAAAATGTTGAAGTTGGTTTGGTTTAATGTGACCAAAGTAAAAGATAAGTGAAAGGCAAATTGCTCTTTCATTAACAAGGACCAGAAAGGAAGAATAGATAGGGGTTGTTAGAACAAAAGCCCCGTGCATGCGTTGCATCGTCGACCAGTGTGGTGTTAGGGCGGTAATCGAATCACTTTGACATTAAAGTGAGCTCGAAGTCCCTTGAGCAGGTGATAGGAGGAGGATAGGGTAACCCAGTTTAAGAGCAGGAATAACCGTGCCCCTTTTTATAGGAGACCCTGAGACAGCTACAAGCCAAGTCCGTGACTCGTTTTTTTTTTTTTTTTTTTTTTTTTTTTTTTTTTTTTTTTTGGGGCAGGCTGATCAATGCGGGAAGCCTACATAGAGATGTCTTTTAATGTAGTGGTCATGTTGCGAAGCTGATCAATGCGGGAAGCTTCTAAGAAAGGTGCTGTTTGTAGCAAGATTTAGTCATAGCCATCCTTCGAGGGAGTGGTCTATATTTTTGCTTAATAAGATGTTTGAATAGCTGTCCTTCGAGGGATCAGTGTATTAGCTACAGCAATGATAGTACAGCTGTCCTTCGAGGGATCAGTGTGTCTTTTTGATTTGATATTGTGACCTTGGATTATGTTTTGATATCTTGATTTTGATTTTTAGAGAAATGTGAGTCACGGACAAGGCTGTATAAGTTCAAGGACTCCCTTTTTATTAGGACAAAGCATCCATACAGCATAAAAGGGTTATAGGAATTGTTAAGAGGAATAGGGTTGAAAGGAAGTAGGATTAAGAGGATGGGAATTGCTCAAGGGATGAGCTCAAGTTACGTGTCAAGTAGGCGAGTACTCGACTAACAAAAGAATGGTCGAAGACGCAAGACAGAAAGTGGGGCTCAAGGTCTAATAAGACCCTGGGCCATGCTTGTATGTTATGATAAGGTCCAAGTCAATTAGGAGCAAACTTGCCCCAATTTGCCTCTTTCCAGATTGGTCAGGTGTTGTTTGATGGATGTGAAGTTGGTTGACATTGTCGTTGGTTGGTTGAAAAAGGTTGAATGTTTGGTCGAGAGGTCTGGTTGATTGATATTGGGTTGAAGTTTGGTTGAGACTAGTCGAATAATTGGTCGGGGGTTGGGTCGATGGACACTTGGTCGGGATTTAAGATTAAATAAGTGATTGATATGTGGTAGAGACTGGGTTGAAGAGTTGGTCGAGGTTTGGATGAAGGATGAGTTCCCCCAGCAGGTAGGGAGAATGTTTGAAAGATTGGTTAAGGTCAGTTGAGGTTTAGTGGTCAGATGGACGGTATTAATGTCGAATAAGGGGGTCAAAGGCGGCAAAGGGACCATAGTCTGGCGTGGAGATCCCGATTTAGGTGATGAGGTTGGAGAGGCATGAGTCGGGGTTGATGTTTTGTCGAAAAGGTGGTCAAGAGGATCCTTGATGAGAAGGGAATCCTTTTTCCGGTGTTGACGAATGACAGCTTTAAGAGCGCAACAACGCTCAGTGTCATGTCCGGGAGTGTGATGATAATGGCAGAATTTAGAGTTGTCGAACCAAGATGGCCTTGATCTGAGAGTTAATGAGGGAGGCGGTGTTGAAGGTTTATTGATGATGTGGTCAAAAAGAAGGGTGTCATTCCCAAGACATTGGCGAATGGCGACCTTGAGGGCACAACACTGCTCCGTGTCGTGTCCAGGCGTGCGATGATACGCACAAATGCAAGTGTGGTCGAACCAAGGTGGTTTAGGTCCGAGAGATTGATATTGTCTAAGAGGTGGGAGGTCGATACAAGAGGACTGCAACAATTGTCGTAAGAGCAAGGCATATGAACCTGCTAACGGGTCAGGATGTTTTATTGTAGTGAGGGTTGGTGACGCTGGTTTGGGAGGTGAAAGAGGCATAGGTCGAGGGTTTGGATGAGAAGTATGTCTGATGGGATGAGGGAGTAATGGAGGTGATGTGCCTCTGTGAAGGATGGTAGTGGGGATCACTCCTATTAAAGTGGACGGATGTGGGCCCAAGATTGAAGGTAATGATGAAGGTGGAGGAGGAGTCCCCCGATGAGGTCTAGTGGTTTTCATGTGTTTGGGTCGAGGGCCACTATTGTGCGAGGCGAGGTTAGATGTAGGTTTGGGTTTAGATGTGGATGGAGGTGAGCGAGATGTAGAAATCTCAGGCAAAGGGCAGGAGGAAACCGTGACTGGGTCTTCCTCGATTGAAATGGGTGGAGAGACTGGTTCTTCTCTTGGTGGAGAAGAAATAAGAGAGAGCAGCTCCTCGAGTGGGCAGAGGGCATGGATGATCGTGCCTTCTACTTGTAGTTGAGGAGTAGGCAAGGTAGGGTCTTCGGATGGAGGTGGGCTTAATGGCGTTGATGTGGTCAAAGCATCTTCCAATATGAGAGAGGTAGATGGAGGACTAGTAGGAGAAGAAGGTTCTTCATTCTTTAATGGAAGAGGTTGGTCAAGGACAAGAGGCAAGATAGTGCTAATCGTGTGAATGTCAAGGTCTTGAGGGTCATTGTTCGAAGTCTGGACGTTGTTTTGAATAGGTGGATGATTTGGAAAAGGGTGTTTGAAGATGTCGACATGTTGGTTAGGTGGGGCATTCGGGTTATCTAAAATAAGATCCCCCTTGTCGATCATGTCTTGGATGATGTTTTTGAAGGTTCGGCAGTTGTCAATGTCATGGCCTTGGACGCGATGAAAGGGACAGAAGTCGGCCTCCCTATACCATGTAGGGATGGATTTTGAAGGGTCAAATTGAGGTGGTCAGATTGGAGGGAGATTGAGGACCCCCTGTTTGAGAAGTTTTTCCAAAATGGAAGCGTATGGTTCTCCAAGTGGAGTGTAAGAACGCTAAATGTACCGTTATTGGAATTGTTTGGTGATGCTTGGAGATGTTGAAGTTTGAGAATAATTAGTTGACGTCGATGATGGTGATCTAACGACCACAGTGTTGGCCACTCCTTTAGATTCGGAACTGGCAGAAGAAGAAGGTCTGGAAGGAGAATGGCCAGTAGATTTCGCGTTGGTATGATGCAATTTGACCTTATCTTCTTCAAGGGCACGGAGTTCGAGCTTTCGAGCCATGATGAAAGCTTCATTAAAAGTGCAGAATGTTTGAATCCGCAAGGTAGAAGAGATGTGTCTGGCACATGCTCGAGAGAAGAGCTCGATGAGCTCAGGTTGAGGCAAAGAGAAGGAGAGCTGGTTGATCAGACCTCTCCAACGAGCGACAAAATCGACTACAGATTCGTCGTCAAACTGCCTGATGGAGTAAAGGTCTGTGATTGAGACTTGTTTGGTGATGTTGATCGAGAAATGGTCAAGAAATAGTTGGGCGAGTTGAATGAATGAAAAGATAGAGTGTCTGGCAAGAGAACTATACCAGTCAAGGGCAGGGCCAGAAAGAGACATAGGGAACGTGTGTAAAAGCAACGCATCGTCATGGGCAATAAGATAACAGGCATGTCTAAATGCCTGTAGATGTTGTTGTGGGTCTTCCTTACTCTGAAAGCGAGTGAATTTAGGAAGCTCCCAATGGTTAGGGTATGGTCGAATAGGGACGGAAGGATGGATGGGCTCGCTGCAAATTTGCTCATATGACAAAGTATTGCTTGAACCGGAAATGGAAGCTTCGAGACTAGACATTTTATCCATCAGCATCTTGATAAGATCTGTTGACATATTGGCGGGTTGAGCGCCCCCTAGGTTGTAAGGCGCTTGGAAGAGGCTAGAGGAGGCGTGCGACACAGTTGGTTGTACAATGTATGGATGACTAGTCGCAGGGGCAGAAGTGGAGGCTAAAGGTGGTTGTGTTACGAAGGTCGAAGGTATAGGTTGACTGGGCACCGCCAAAGGTGGTTGAATGGCGGCACTGGTAGAAAGATAGGTCGGCATGCCTACATTTGTGGGCGTAGGAGTATGAGGGGTCGAGACAATCAAGTTCTGATATGATGTAGAACTTGGTTGAATTACAGGTGGTTGAGAGGGTAATGGAACCCCGATGGAGGTCGGTCTAAAAATAGACAGGGAGGCCAAACTTTGCGTATTGGCCATGGTTGGCTTAATAGTTGAGGCGAAAGGCTGAGTCATAAAGGGTTGGGTGGTGAATGGTGTGGATGTCGTCTCCATGTCACCCGAAAGGTCTCGCGTTGGGTTTCTCGCGAGATAGTTTTGGAGGGCTGCGGTATTGAGGTCCAAGAATCTCTCGAAATCTCAGTCCCCTTCAGGGATGATCGAAATTTGAGTCGGGGTCGAGGTCAGGGTCGGTCCTGTAGGAGTTCTTTCAGTCTCCGAGTGGAACTCCATGATAGGACTGGTTAGGGACAAGGTAGACGGAAGCGGTTGTTGGCTAAAGTGGTTAAGAAGAGAGTCCTGGTTCCAGAAACTGTGTTCTTGCAGTCTCAGAAAACCAGAATGGAGTTTTTGACAAAGAAGGAACAGGTTTTAGGCTGTTGGTTTTAAAAAAAAGGACAATGACAGAGACCGACGTCGGTTGAAAAACCGATGTCGGTAAGGAAGATAGCCGACGTCGGTCAGATAACCGATGCCGGTAAGACAGGAAAGCCGACATCGGTGACAGAACCGATGCCGGTGACTGTGTCTTCCAGAGAACAAAAAGATTTTGAGATTCTTTGGAAAAACAATGAAGAAAGCGTCCTTACTCACTCAAATAAACAGATGAGACGAGAAGAACTGAGAGAGACAGACAAGCCTAAGCGATAAATCCTAGAAATTAACTTTAGAATTTTATGGCTTACGCCTTAGATGAATGTTTGGGGAGATTGGCTGTAAGAAGGGTCCTAGAAGAAGGCGGTCTAAAGCTGGTTTCGGGAATTGTTTTAGGTGCTCAAAGAAATCTATGTTAGGGTCTGGTACGTGGCCTGGTGCTAAGGAGCAAGCTCCCCTCACTTCACGATTCCAGTGGTTAGCTGGTCTCGCTTAGCCAAGATATACCTCGCCTAGAGTTTATCCTCCGCCAGAGAACGGAGTGGGCTTCCCCCTTGGTGATGAAATCCAAGTAGGGTCACTGGGACGGGTAAGGTATCCGCTGGGGGATGAAATCCCAGTCGGGCCTTGTCTCAGGTGAGTTTTATGTTTGTTTTAGTGCATGTGGTCAGGTAGTGTAACATCAAGTGTCTACGATTTATTCAATATGCGTCTAAGTTACTAGATGTGGACTAATGCAAGCACAAGCAGAAATGAAAGTGCAATACGTTTTAATGCCCAAGTCGAAATGTGATGTTTGTTATGAAGACAAGTTTGAGAAAGGGTTGAGAGTATGATGTTGGACTAGTCTAGAAATGCAAGGAAGAAAGATTCATTTTAGTCCTGCTTATAGTGTCATTGAGAAGAAAAGAAGGAGGAGAAAAGGTAAGAACCTAATGCTCCTAAATGAATGAAGAAGAAAAGGAACCCAGGAGGAACCTAGGGTCCCACCGGGCGTGCTAAAAATGTTTCTATCGCTAATTGCTTTTTCAGATTTAAGAGAGAGAAGAAACTAAAGAGATAAATGGACAAGGCTTGTGAAGTACCTGGATAAAGATCGCGCACCGTAATCTAGACGCTTGTGGGCACCCCTCTTTGGCTGTGGAGGAATGACACCTGCAAAGAAAGAAGACTTGGACAAAAAGGCATTAGATGGATAGATGGTGGGTTGCCAAGCGAAAGCTTGTTCCCAGAAGTATGAGAACTTCCTTAAGGGAGGTCAACCCACTATTTTGATAAAAAGATCTGATAAAAAGACAGAATGCTAAAAGGACTGAAGTGATAGCAAACTGAAAGAGAAAAGGAAGCAAAGGCTTACCTGGAAGAAGCTGTCGGCCTGGTTGCAGTCGTCGGCGTCGGTTGTCGGATCTGCCGATGTCGGTTAGTCTGCCTACGTCGGTGGGGGTAATGACCGGCGTCGGTCGGGGCAATGGCCTCTAGACGGGTCTGGTCAGGTTCTGGTCTATGGATGGTCCGGGTTTGGTCTGTGGTTTGTTTAAGGATGGGTCTGAGTCTGATTTGAGGCAGTCAGGGGGTCTGTGCAGAGATACAGGGGAGTCAAATGGATAGAGAGGGACAGAGAGATAGAGGAAGCCAATCAAGGAGATAGGAATCTGGGTCTGGGTGACAGTCAGGACTGAGGGAAAGAAGGGCTAAATCTAGTTTAGAAATGACTAGAAAGCATAAAGAAAACAAATAGAGTACAACATACCTATGCCCTGCTGAAGAAAGTGTTGATCTTGCTGTTGATGTTGCCGGATGTGAAGCCTGTTGCTGATGAAGAATCCCTGTTGTTCACTTGCAGAAGCCTGTTGTGTACCTGAGGGAGAGAGTCAGATTGATTGGCAGAGAGGTCAAGTGAAAGGACTGATACAAGGGTCTGATACGAAGGTTCAAGAGTCGGGATGCCAGAGAGAAACGCAGAGAAGCCAAGAGGGAAGGGATAACAGTGTAGAAACCGTTATGAAGGGTGCCGACGCTGGCAATATTGCCGACGTCGGTCGACGGTTGACCGACGTCGACAGCTAAAAGGCCGGAGAAAGGCTAAAAATAGCCTTTAATCCATTTTCCAGCCGCCAGGTCAAATGAATGCGAGGATGAAACGGTCGATGGGGGTTAAATGGGCGAGTGAAGAGATTGGAATGGGAGTCTAAGGCATTAAATGGCCATGTGGGGAATGAAGGGGATCCAAGGAGGGTATCCTAGGGTGGCGAGGTGGCAAGGAGAGGAAAAATGGACTTATTTAATTAAAAATAGATGATTATTTTCAATTAATAAGACCTAGGTAGGTTAGGGATAGTTGAAGTGGCAAGGGACCAAGGGGAGAGAGAAAGACCAAGGGTTAGACACTTTTTAGGTGTCTACATGGTCAACATGGAAATTATTGTCATCACAGTCAAAATGACCAAGGCAAGGTCATCACAAAATGTGTGCTAGCTAGGCTAGAAGGACTAATGATGAGCTAATATGGTTGGCTATGGTTTTCAATGGAGAAGGTTAATATCCAATGGTTGTGGGGTTGGGGTAAGGTATTAAAACAAGGTTGGTATTAGAAGGATAAGTGATAGGGTAACCAAGCCATAGCATTAGGTACTCCTATAAAATCAAATCTCCTAGGTAAGCTTGATGTATTCACAGGTATCCCACGTAGGATGTGATCTTGAGAAGATAAAAATGGTTATAGGTGTTGGGACCGCAAAGGCCCGTGCTTTGAAGCACCTAAATGGTCGAGGTGTACAAGTAGTGAAATTTCATCAAAAATGGCAAGGTAAATGATGGGATCAAATTGACTAAGGCAAAGTTAGGTCATAAAAAGTGTGAAAGGTGGGTCAAGATGACCAATTTAAGGTTAATTAGTTTGGTTGGGTGCTAGAGAAGGTGCTCTCTAATGGGTGCATCATTGGTAGGTTGGTAGGTTGGCTGGAAAAGGTTCTCTAGTGGTTTGGTAGTGGAGAAAAAAGTGCTCTCTGATAGGTGGTATGGTTATGGTAATGTTGTTTATTTGAAAAGGTTTGGTTGGGTTTTAATGACTCTAAGAGAGGAAGACATATGCCTTCACAAGTAATCATGATAGTAAAAGCAGGTTGAAATGCATCAGTTGGAAAAGACCATAATGGCAAGATGTGTGAGCCTAAGAACATAAGCCCCTTTTATGTATTGCATTGGTGTTAATTTGTTGGTTAAAATAAGTATCTTAATCATGTAGTATAAGGTAAGCTCAAAATCTATTGATTTGTAGAGTGTAAAAGAAGAGATGAATGAATTAGGTGAATGGATGGTAGTGTAACCTTCTCATGGGGATGGCTTGCCCCTTCTATAGGTAACCTAGGAACCATTATAGATGAGTCTATGTTCTAAGTTTGGTGTAGATTTATTGATGTGAGAAGTTTACGAATGTTGTGTGAAAGTTGATGGAAGTTTTCTTGGATTGCTTTAATTTTGAATTTTGACTTTGGTTCTTTTGATGTTTTTATTTTATGGGTTTGGGAAGTTGATCAATGTGAGAAGCTTCCAAGTGATTGCTTGATAAAATTTAACTTAGCCATCCTTCAAGGGAGTGGTCTAAGATTTGTATTTGTTTATGTTGATAGTTGTCCTTCAAGGGAGTAGTCTACCTTTTTAATTAATTGTTTTGATAGCTTTGAGCAGTTGTCCTTCAAGGGAGTAGTTTGTAATGTTAGATATTTTTGACCCAAGTGATATTTGGTATCCCAAATTGAATGTTATGTTGGTTTAGACATGGACTAATCTATATAGGTTGAAAGGATTTCCTTTATAGAGGTAAAACCATAACATAAGAAGGTGAATGATGGGTGAAAGAGGTTTAAGTGAAAATGACCATGGGGATTCATCCTATAAGGGGAAAATATTGTCTATGACAATCATGTCGTAGGTAGAGCTATGGTACCCATGCTTAGGATCAGGCTAAAGTTGTGAAAAATAATCACATGATCTTTTTTTCATTAGTTGTTCTTAAAATAAAAAAATTAAGATGGATGAAGATAAGGGATGAGCTTAAGTGAGACACAAGATGATAAAGAACTTGGTTTAACAAAAGAATGGGATGAAAATGTAAAGCATTGAGAGGTTTAGGTTTTGATATTCCCTAGATCCAAACTAACATGTAAATGGTTTGAACCAATAAGGAGTGAAGATGCCCCCCAGTTACTTTATGACACTTGATTAGACATGAAAAAGACTCTAGATTGGACAGAGTTAAAAAAAAAGTAAGGTTGACTAGAGCCTTTTGGAGGGAGAGTTCCCCCAGTTGCTCTTTCCATAAGGTTGAGCTAGGAAGGGATCCCAAGGCAAAGGTGTTCGTTAGAAAAGAGGGTTTAAGAGGTATGAATATGAATTCATGTGCCTCTTAGGGATTGTTAGTTGTTAGTTGTTAGTGGGTGAGGAGGTCATGTTGTAGGTGGTGGTTTAGGTGAGATAGAAGGTTGGTATTGGTTCAGGTTGTTAGATAAGTTGGTCATGGTTAATTTAAAATGTGGGTTGATCATGGTTGATTATTTTGGTTTAAAGGTTGGTTTGATTGGTTGAGAGAGGTAAGATAAATGGTTGATTTGGGTTTTTGGTTAGGTATGATCATTTATTTGGTTGTTTGGTTGGTCAGTTTAGTTTGACAACATCAATAAGTAGATGAATGTGAGTAGACTATAGAATAATTTGATTGCCTTTATTATAGTTGAGGTTGGATTGGATTTAGTTTAGGTATGATTTATTTTAGTAAAGGTTGGTTTGGTTGTAGGTAAGGTGTGGTGATTTTGGGTTTGCTCCACTAAATTAGGAAGTGGAATTGGTGAATTAGTGGTAATTGGTTCCACAAAAAGGGAAGGTGGAATTGATATGGTTGTTAGAGGTGATTCCACTCTCTGAGGAAGTGGAAGAGGTATGTTGGTTGAAGTTTGATCCACTAAAAGGTGAAGTGAAAGAGGTTGGTTGGTTGAAAGTTGATCCACTAAAAGGTAAAGTGGAAGACGTTGGTTGGTTTCCTTAATTTTGGTGTTTAAGGAAAGATGTAAAGGTTTCACTTGGTCAGAAAGTGGATTGGTCAAGGTTGATTTTCCCTTAGTGATGGTTTCTAAAGGAAGTTTGATAGGTTGAAATTGGTCAATAAGTGAATTGGTTGAGGTTTTGATTATACTTTCCTTAGTTAGTGGTGTGCTAAGGATTAAATTTAATGGATAGGCCTCATTATGTTGAGGGATTTGATTAGGGGTTCCCTCATGAAGAGGTTCAATGATTGATTGTTTGGAGATGTTTAAGGATAAGATGGGTGGAACACAGAGTCTATATTTTTAGACATCCTTATGATCAATAAGGTTTTGGATAATCATCTTAAAATTTGAACATCGGTCTATCATATGTCTATGTGTACGATGATACACACAAAATTTAGTCTCTATAAACCAAAGTGTTTTTGGAAGAGAGGTGTTGATGGGTTTGTTTTGAGGAAGTATAATGGAAGAATCCTCCAAGATTTTGTTAAGGATTGAGGCATATGATTCCCCCAGTGGGATATACTATCTAGGAAGAGGGTGTGTCAATGGCTCTTGAGATGGTGAGCTAATTGGTTGTTTTGATATAGTTGATTGGTTTGACATGGTTGATTTATTTGATAAGTTGGGTTGGTTTGATGAGGTTGATAATGTTGTTAAGGTTGATAGGTTTGATTATTTGGATATGTTCAGTTGATTAGATAGATTTGGTAAGGTTGATAGATTTTATTGATTTGATAGGTTTGGTTGGGTGGGTTGGTTTGACAAGTTTGATTGGTAGTTGATGGTTTGGTTTGGTAAGATTGATTGGTTTGATAATTTTGTTTGATTTGATAGGATTGGTTGGTTTGGTAGGTTTGATAAGGTAGGTTAGTTGGGTTGATATTTATTAGTTTATCTTTGTGATTTTGGTTGGGTAGGTTGATTTGATAGGTTGGGTGAGGTTGATAAGATAGGTTGGTTAGGTTGATATGAAAGGTTTGATGAGGTTGATAAAATAGGTTGGTCAGGTTGATATGATAGGTTATTTGATTAGGTGAGGTTGATAAGGTTGGTTGGTTGGGTTGATATGATAGGTTAGATTGATTAGGTGAGGTTGATAAAGTTGGTTGGTTGGGTAAGATTGATAAGGTAGGTTGATAGTGGTTGGTTGATAGGTTAGATGTTGGGAAATATGGAAGCACAATTGATTACCATATACAAGCAACTTAATATGCAGAATTAAACCAAAATCACAAGTAACTAGAAACCAAAAACAACATAGAATATGAGAGACAATACACAACTTGTATTAATATTCATCTAGAAAAGAATACAATAAAGAAGATGCCACTTCTCCACACCTCTCAGAGGCTTCTCACACCTCAAGTGTATAGTACTTATTTCCTCAAAGCTCTCTCTCTTATGGTCCCAACACACAACTCAAACACAGAGTTGGTGTTCACCTCTAACCAGTCAGTATCCACTACTGCCAGTACACCAGTGCTCCATGCACTCCACAAGTGCTCCATGCACTCCACAAGTGCTCCATGCACTCCAAGTAGATCTCCCAAGAACTACAACAACCTGCAACCCAAATGATCTTACTTATGGAAGGATCTTTCTTGCCTTCCTCTTTGCTCTCCAACTAAGTACACACCGTACTCCAAGTAGATCCTACCTGATCTTCCTCCCTTTTGTGTTGTTGTCCTCCCTGATCTTGCACACCTATAAATCAATTTGGTTCTGCACACCTGCAAACCTAGATCTTGCACACACATACACCTGAAGATCAATGATCTTACTTACCCATGTAGATCTCCAAACATGGCCTTGCACACCTGTTGACCAAGATCCTACATACATGAAGAACCCTTCTGATTCTCCAAAACTAGCACCCACACTTGGTACTACTGTGGAACTAGGAGGAACACCCTTACTCACTTCACACACAGAAGGAGCTAACTTTGCTCAACTCAAACTAGAATACGTTTACAATATAGCCCATGAGTCTATTATATAGATCTCATGCAAACAATAATTAGAAACCTAATTATAATAATTAGATCTGTAGCTCAAGACTAAAATTAGCCTTCTTCATGCAAACACCTGATTCGTTAACAAACTGTCCATAAAACTCACAGTTCAAATTGCACAGGTGACAGACGTCAGTCCCTATCTGCCTGGATGTGACCGACATCGGCTGACTTCTGACCATCGTTAGTTTCTTCCTGTCTGTACCCTACCGATGTCAGTTGGCCTGACCAATGCCAGTGTCAGTGACACTCAGCAACCTCCTTCCATATTTGCATCAATGAAGCTTTTAGCTCCATAACCTAACAATCTCCCACTTGGAGATAAATAGCTACACTGTACCTATACCTGTACCCTATCTAATTTATTTCCTGGCTTGTATCCCTCTTCAAGCTCAACCCTAAAGACCACCCACCACACAACCTGTGGTGCACCTCCTGTCATCTGAGTACCTTGCCACATTCGAACCTATAAACCCATGTAGTGAAGTCCTAACCCTGCATAGCATGAATCCCTGCTGTTGGTCTCTCTCAAATACCTGAGAACCCACTTCCCTAAATTGGCTCCCAACTCTCTGACAATACCCACTGCTTGGGCAAACTCAAGTCTATACCAGACCTCATGTGATTTCAAACACTGAACTGTCCAGATCTTGGTGTGCTCTAGTTCTGCATCTTGCATATTGAACCTCACCAACACCTGATACACATCAGCTCCCACTAGAGACAAAATCAACCTGTGATCTTCCATGTCTCTCATGCCAAAGAATTTTGTTGCTCTAAATTCCTCATGACATGCCACTAAACTAACCTTACCCTTAGCTCAACAAAACCCTATATGTACAAACCTACTAGCTAGCATACCATCCACATACAGTAATAGGATAATGTCACGACTCATCATCCACCTGGTAAGACAAACACAATGGTTACACTGACATTGACTAAAGCCCTACTTTGTCATCCACCTATCAAAACTTGTACCACTGTCCTGCAGCTTCCTCAAGACCATATGACCTGGCCTTTTATCTCACGTGTCTATTCTCTCTATTCTTTAACTAAGGTATCCATTCATCTCTCAGTGCTTTCTTTCAGTTGGCAACCCTACCAAATCTCCCATTTGGTTCTGCATCATATTCCTGCCATGTTCTCATTGTTTCTTGGATCCTTCTTACTCTACAGTGAATAATGAGTATAAAGAAGAGGAACAATGAATTTGAGGCTTACTTACCCCTTCAATCCTCCATATGGGAATTTGAGACTCCTTGACATCTTGTTGTCTGCCCAAAATCCGTTACAGTGACCGACCTTGGTCACCACATAGTCTGCATCCGATCGACGTTGGTTCCCATGTGCTTGTCTTGAATACCAACCCCACCAACATCGGTGTCTACCTGCTACTGACGTTGGTCCTCCTAACCAATGTCGGTCTTACTATCACCAACATCAGTCCTCCTGATCGACGTTGGTCTTACCCTGCCTAACACTATCAGCTCTGGTCTGCACATGACTGACATCGACACTTATCTGTTCGACGTCAGTTCCTCCTGACTGATGCTGGTACCTGTGTTTGCCTATGAGTGATGACTTTTTACCTGCGAGCTTTATTTGAATCAAATCTATGTCCAAACTGCTCTGCTCAGAGTTACTCAACCTTCTCCACTGATCTCTGTCTGCCATCTCCTCCATAAACACCAAGGCTTTCCAGTTCTTAAGTCTGTCAAAGACATTTGACTTCCTCTTAAGAACATGCATCTCCTTCTTGCTCATGTGACCAAGCCTATAAAGCCATGTCTCTACAACAGAAGAATAATTAGTAATATAAGCAAGTAGATAAAGAGTACCTACTTTCTTACCACAAGCTAATTCAAGTGCATCCGTTGTGAGAGTTCTTGTGCATCTCTCTTCACCCAACTTTTTTGAAAAAATTAGCCATATCTTCAACACTAAGACCTACATGGCCTCCTTCAACACCCATGTGTTGGCCATCTGCAATTTCAGCTTCACTTCCCCTTTGCCAATTCTTTGGCAAGGCACACTAGCCCCTAAATAAATCTTTCCAAAGTCTCCAAAGACCTTAACATGGAAAAATACTCTATTTCGGACTGCATGGAAAGAGGCAACAAAATCTATAAAACAAGATTCTACTTTATCCAAGAAACCTCCTAGAGCATCTTGTGTAACAACACCCACAACATCTGCTTCTTCAGTTCCTTCATGTTGATCTTCCACAAACCAACAATTTTCTTTTTCCTGCTCTTTCTTTCCATAGGACCGTAATTGACCGATCGTGCTTTTCAATTCCTCCATTCTTAGCTTACTTTCTTTTGCCATTGCTATACTCCCACTCAATCAAAAACCCTTGAGAGTGACTTGTAATCAAACACAAAACCTGCTCCCTGCAACCTTAGCTTTGATACCACTTGTTGGTATCAGCTCTTGAACCTACAACCAGGCTCTGATACCACTTGTTGGGAAATACGGAAGCACAATTGATTACCATATACAAGCAACTTAATATGCGGAATTAAATCAGAATCACAAGTAACTAGAAACCAGAAACAACACAGAATATGAGAGACAATACACAACTTGTATTAATACTCATCCAGAAAAGAATACAATAAATAAGATGCCACTTCATCTCCACACCTCTCATAGGCTTCCCACACCTTACATACATGAAGAACCCTTCTGATTCTCTAAAACCAGCACCCACACTTGGCACTACTGTGGAACTAGGAGGAACACCCTTACTCACTTCACACACAGAAGGAGCTAACTTTGCTCAACTCAAACTAGAACACTTTTACAATACATCCCATGAGTCTATTATATAGATCTCATGTAAAAAATAATTAGACACCTAATTACAATAATTAGATTCATAGCTCAAGACTAAAATTAGCCTTCTTCATGCAAACACCTAGTTCGTTAACAAACTATCTATAAAACTCATAGTTTGAACCACACAGGCGACCGACATCGGTCCCTGTCTGCCTAGATGTGACTGACATTGGCTGACTTTTGACCATCATTGATTGCTTCCTATCTGTACCCTACCGATGTCGGTTGGCCTGACCGACGTCGGTGTCAGTGACACTCAGCAACCTCCTTCCCTGTTTGCATCAGTGAAGCTTTTAGCTCCACAACCTAACATTAGATTGATGTGATAGTTGGGATAGCTAACCCAAATATTGGTTAGGTCAAGATAGTTGAGGTTGATGTTGGTTATGGTAAGATCTAAATAGGTGTTGATGTTGGTTATTAGTTGGTTGTGATGATGGTTAGGTTGATGGTAGATTGTTGGTTGGTTGTTTTTATGGTTAGGTTGATTATAAGGTGGCTTGAGAGCATAAGTGGCTCAAGATGCAAGATAATGCTCTAAGGCAAGAGGGTTTTTAGTCTCAGGGAGTAAGAGGGAAATGAAGATGAATTGAGTGAAGGTAAGATGGTATAATATTACCAAAAAGAGTTAGACTCCTCACAACTCAAACAAAGAGAAGACAAGAAAATGATCAAAAGAATTCAACACACACTACAACACGTTGAATATTTTGATTATTTTTAGTCTCACTTTTGGCTTATGCCTTAAGTGTTAAGAGTATGTGACTCAAATTTTCTTATATATCAAGTCCTAGAAAGGCAATCTATGGATGGTTTCAGGTTATTCAAGCTCTCAAAAGGGATCTATACTAGAATCAATACATGGCTTGGTATTGAGGCCTACCCCCTCACTTATCACACCATATCAATAAGGGTATGAGGTGCTTATATAATATATATTAATTTATAGAGTTTATACTCTACCAGAGAGCTAAGTTGGTTCTTCCCTTAGTAGTGAAGTCCAAGTGGGATAGTCAGGAAAGGGAAAGGTGATCACTAGGTGATGAAATCCTAGTCAGACCTTATGTCAAGTTATTATGATGTTTGATTATGAAGGTGTTTTGGTTTAGTGTGTAAAAAAAGGTGAAGCTATGATAGAATTACTTTGCATTTAAATAATCTAAGTGAACTAAACTTGTAGGCAAATGATGTATGTAATTTATTTTAAGCCCAAAAGAAATTTCAATTTTGATTATGAGCATAGAATAGGGAGAAAAGCATATATATGCAAATAAAATAAACCCCAATAGAGACTCAAGGGTCCTATTGTTTCTATACAATTTTTTGCTTTCACATTCAAAAGATAGAAGTAAGAAACTATGAGAAATGGTCTAGGGTTAGATGATACCCGAATGAGGTCTACGCACCGTTATCCAGACATCGTAGGGACTTCTCTTTGGTTGTGGAGGATGACACCTGCAGAAGAAATAGACTCAAACAAAGAAGGCATTAGGTGGACATATGGTGGGCTGCCAAGCAAAAGCTTGATCCCAGAAGTGCAAAGACTTCCTTGAGGGATGACAACCCACTGGTAGATAAAAAGAATGTCTGATAAAGACCAGAATGTAGCTAGAAATAGAGAAGATAAAAGACTGAATTAAAAGAAATAAAAGCAATGTGTACTTGAATGATGATGTCAGTCTTGCACAATCACCAGTGTTAGTTAGTCTGCTGACGTCGGTTTGTCAAGGTCTATCGATGTTGATTATACTACTGACATTGGTTGATGCAGTGGCCAGCGTCGATCAGGGTAGTAGTCTTTAGATGAGGTCTGGACGGGTCTGGATGGATTTATGGTCTGTGGATGGGTTTGAGAAGGGGTCTGGGTCTGTTTGAAAGTTTGTGTAGAGTTTTACAGGGAAGAAAGGTATGGTTTAAAAAAGGGGATCAGATAGAGGACAGGGTGATAGGGAGAATAAGGATTCAGGTTTGGTCTAGTTGATAGGCGGGTCTAAGTGCTGAATAAGAGCCAATAGCTAATACATTTTTAGATTGTTGAAATGAAATAAAGGAGGCATATTTAGCCCATACCTATTGAAGAAGGAGTGATGCTGATGCTTGTACCTATTGTTGATGCTGCTAGTGTGGAAGTCCTATTACTGATGTTGCTGGTGTAGGAGCCCTATTGCTGATGCTTGGTATGTGCCTGAGAGAGAGAGAGAGAGGTCTAAAGATTGGAAGGTTGGCTACTTGGAAGAATGAAAGATCGAATTGTTGAAGGTTGAAAGGTCAGATTGAAAGAAGGTCAGGTCTACATTTTAGAGGTGGAATGCAATTTTGAAGGCAATTGATGCTGGCAATACCACCAACGTCAGTCGATAGTTGACTGATGTTGGCATTTGGAAGGCAAGAAAAAGGCTAAAAATAGCCTTTTGTCCATTTTCCCAACTGTCAGGTCAGCGGGTCGGGGGAAGAAACGGTCGAAGGTGGATTAAAATGGATGAGAGAATAGAAATAGGTCATGAATGGGGTTTAGGCATTTAAGACATGGCATGGGGTAGTGAAGGGCATCCAAGGAGGGGTATCCTAGGAGGGGTGAGGTGCCATGAGTGAGGTGGCAAGGAGAGAGAGAGAATTATTAATTTAAAATAAGATAATTATTTTAAATTAATAAGACATAGGTTAGGCATGGTTAGAAGTGTTGAAGTGGACTAAGGGGATGAGAGGGGAGGACGACCAAGGAGTAGACACGATTTTGGTGTTTACATTTACCCCTTTTTGTCTTGTTGGTTGTTCTTGATGAACTACAAGACAAAAATAGGAGTTGGTTGCCCCAGGTGTGGGATAAGGTTGATTTCATCCTGTTGGTTATTTGAATGAATTGCAAGACAAAAATAGGAGGTTGATTGCACCAGATGTGGGATCAGGTATTCCCCCTCAAAGCAGGAGTCGAGGGAAGGGAACCTGAAGTTGGGTGCCAATTTGATAGAGAGTGGATGGAGATGGTGAGTGTGAACGCTATAATGGTTGTGATTGCATGTATACCACTTCACAGGATGGTTAGGTCAAATTGTCGCAGGTCAAGGGTTGAGGAGTGCCAAAATTGAAGTAACTGGGCCCCAGCATTTGGTTGTAGCTGATCGGGTTATTCAATCTAAGCTGAAGCTCCAATGGTCATCATGTTCCAAGTATCCCAGGCTCAGGAAGTACTCTTGGAAAACACAAAAATGTCACAAGTAGTGGGGATCAACCGGCTTGCGATCCTATACTTTTGAGGGTCAAAACATGGGTTGTGGACAATTTTGTTAACCATTCGTGAGGTAGCATACATGCAAAAACAACCAAGGCAAAGTTGTCTTGGAAGTGGTCAGAGTTGGAGGAGATAGGCATGATCTCCAAGGTCTGTGGTCAAGGTCGAGATAGATAGATGGTCTGTTAGATGGATGGATGAAGGAATGTGGCTGAGCTAACCCCAGAAGATGTCGTGTCATCTGAGTACTGCCTACATAGCACCTGTTGGAAGGGCCTCAGGCCAATGTAGTTCTCCCTAAAAGGGAGGAAGGGGGTCAAAGTTATGGATTGTTTTGGTCGAGGTCAAGTCATGGTCAAAGGAGGATATGGTTTATCCATCAAGTAGATGAACAAATGAGGGTGGTCAAGCTAACCTCAGAGGACATCATGTCGACTGAGTGCTGCCTACATAGCCCCGGTCTTAGGGCCTTAGACCAATGTAGTTTAGACTAAGAGGCAAAATGGTTGATGATTGGTTTGGTCATGTGTTGAAATGATGAGGATAAGATGATGTTACAGCCTTTTCCATATTGTGTGATGGTGTATTCTATAACATTGGTTGAGGAGTCTTTCATCTCTAGCAATTTTCCATATTCGTGATGGATGTATGCTAAAAATGAATTGAAGTTATTTATGCTTCAGCAAGTAATGGTTTATGCTTAACATAAATTGTATGGTTGATAGTTTCCATGTGTATTGGTTTCCATAGAAACTATGTGAAATGGACTATGTCATGTTGGTGGTCTGAAAAAGATTTGGTTTGGTTTGGTTGGGTTTTGGTTGGATAAATGATTTGGTTGGATGTGACAAAGGTATGGATAAGAAGTGAAAGGCGCGTTGCTCTTTCAATGACACGGACCATAATGATAGCACAGGTAGGGGGTTTTTAAAACAAAAAGCCCCATTCATGCATGATGTCGTTGACCATGGTTGTGTTAGAGAGGTAATCGAATCACTTTGACATTAAAATGAGCTCGAAGTCCCTTAAGTAGGTGATGTGATATGAGAGGATAGGGTAACCCCTTTTGAGTGGAGATAACCTTGCCCTTTTTTATAGGAGACCCAGAGAATGACTATAAGCCAAGTCCATGAACCCTTTTTTTTCTTTTTGGCAGACTGATCGATGCGGGAAGTCCACATAAGGATGTTGTTTTGCTTGGTGGTCATATATGTGAAGCTGATCGATGCGGGAAGCTTCTGAAAAGGCACTGTTTATAGCAAGAGATTTAGTCATAGCCATCCTTCAAGGGAGTGGTCTATATTTTTGCTTTATATGTTATGAGGGCTTTTGAAAAGCTGTCCTTTGAGGGAGCAGTCTATTAGCTACAGCAATGATAGTATAGCTATCCTTCAAGGGAGTAGTCTATTTTTTAGATTTTGACCTTGGAATAGGCATCCCAATTTATTATATATTTATTTATTTTTTACTGGACTTTGGTCATGGACTTGACTATAGAGGTTCAAGGGTTCCCTTTTATTAGGACAAAGCATCCATACTGTATAAAAGGGTTACATAGAATTTGTGTAGGGGAATAGGGTTGAAAGGAATAAGGATTAAGAGGACAGGGTTCCTCAAGGGACGAGATCAAGTTAAATGTCAAGTGAACGAGTACTCGACTAACAGTAGAATGGTCACAGATGCAAGGCATAAAGGGGCTCAGGTTCTAATAAGTCCATGGTTCATGCTTGTGGATGATGATGTAAGGTCTGAGCCAATTAGGAACAAACTTGCCTTGTTTACTTCTTTCTAAATTGGGCACGTGTTGATTGATGTTGATTGATAGGTTGATGAAAGAATGTGATGGAAGGAATGTGATGAAGGAAGGGGGTCAAAGTTATGGATTGTTTTGGTTGAGGCTTGGTTGATGATTGGTTGATGTTTGGTTGATGGTCTGGTCGATGTCATGGTCAATGTTTGGTCGATGTCATGGTCAATGTCTGGTCAATATCATGGTCAATGTTCAAGTGAATGTCTGGTCAATGTCTTGGTCGAGGTTTGGTTGAGGTCTGGTCAAAGTCTGGTCGATGCTTGGTTGATGTCATGATAGGTGTTGATTGATGTCTAGTCAATGTCATGGTTGAGGTCTGGTCAAGGTCTGGTTAATGTCTGGTTGAAGTCATGGTCGATGGTTGGAATAGTCAATATAAGGTCGAATTCCCCCATTTACTTGTGATGGGGACAATGTTTGGCAGATGGTTGGTAATTATTTGATTAAAGTGGCCAGTGGTTGGGGGTCATTAGGTTGGACCTCCATTGATTGTAAGGCTTTGATGAAGGTTTGATGATGCTTTGGAGAGATTTGAATGAGATCATACAAAGATATCTTCACAGGGGTCGTGTGGTGAGGTTGTTTCACCACAGAGTCAAGGATTGTCTTCGAAGATGCTGGTTGAGATGTGCCCAAGACAGTAATCCTAGGTTTTGGTTATGGTGAAGGCTAGATAGATGGATATGTCCAAGGGATAGAAGCATGTCTTTTCCCTTTATCCTTTTGGGTTGATGGGCTGGTGGTCACATTGATTGTGTTGATTTCGAATAATGGGGTTAAAGGCAGTGGAGGGACCATAGTCTGGTGTTGAGATCCCGATTTAAGTGATGATGTCTGAGAGGCTTGGGATGGTG
Source organism: Torreya grandis (assembly GCA_037957365.1). NCBI lineage: Eukaryota > Viridiplantae > Streptophyta > Pinopsida > Cupressales > Taxaceae > Torreya > Torreya grandis. Next base: position 535,503 of record JARHVA010000194.1, read on the forward strand.
TTGGTGATTTGTCAAAGGGGTGGACAAGAGGACCCTTGATGAGAAGGGTATCCTTTTTTTGGTGTTGATGAGTGACAGCCTTGAGGGCACAACAATGCTCAGTGTCATGCCTCATAGTGCGGTGATAGTGACAAAATTTAGTGTTGTCGAACCAAGATGGTCTTGAACTGAGAGTTGACGAGTGTGAAGATGAGGAGGTTGGGAGGCAAGGGATGGTGTTGAAGGTTTGTTGAAAGTGTGGTCAAGAAGAAGGGTGTCTTTCTCCAAATGTTGGTGAATGACAACCTTGAGGGCACAACAATGCTCAGTGCCGTGCCCAGGTGTGCGATGATACGCACAAATTTGAGTGTCATTGAACTAGGGCAGTTTTGGTTTGAGAGATTGGTATGGTTTAAGAGGTGGAAGACTGATGTGAGAAGACTGCAACAATTGCCGTAATAGCAAGGCATAAGAACTTGCTAATGGGTCTGTGTGTTTTGTTGCAGTAGGGGTTGATGAATTTTGTTTTGGAGGCGTAGGAGGCATTGGTCATTTTTGAGGAAATATATGTTTGATGGGTTGAGAGAGTAATGGAGGCAAGTTGCCTCTGTGAGATGTTGGAGTAGGAAGCACTCCTATTAAGGTGGATGGATGTGGGCCCAAAATAGAGGGCAATGATGAAGGTGGAGGAGGAATTCTCCGGTGTGGTTTAGTGGCCTTCTTTGGTTTGGGGCGAGGGCCACTATTGTGTGAGGCAAGGTTCAAGTCGACCTTCACTTATGGGTGAGTGAGGTTCGGCTTGGTGGTCGCTTGTGAGGATTTGGACTTAGATGTGGATGGCTCTTCTCTTGATGGAGAAGGGATTGGAGATGTGGGCTATTTAGGTGAAGAGAGTGCAGGGATGGTCATGGTTTCTGTGTGTGGTTGAAGAGTCAGAAAGGTATGATTGTCTATGGATGATAAGAAGGATGAAGGCGAGATAGCTAGCGTTGATGTGGTCAAGGCATCCTCCAATGTAAGAGAGGTCGATGGGGGACTAATAGGAGAAGAAGATTCTTCTACCTGTGGTGATGAAATAGGGGAAGATGGCTCTTCCACCTGTGGAGGAGGTTGATCAGGGACAAGAGGAGAGACAATGTTGACTGTGCATATATTATGGTCTTGGGGGTCATTGATCATGGTCTGGACATTATTTTGATTAGGAGGATGATTAGGAAAGAGTTGTCTAAAGATGTCGATGTTTTGATTGGGTGATGCATTCAGGTTATCCAAAATAAGATCCCCCTTATCTAACATGTCTTGGATAATGTTCTTGAAGGTTTGGCAGTTGTTGATGTCATGGCCTTGGACACGGTGAAAGTGACAGAAGTCATTCTCCCTATACCATGTAGGGAGGGATTTTGAGGGGTCGAATTGAGGTGATCGGATTGGAGGGAGATTGAGGACCCCCTGCTTGATGAGTTTTTCCAACATGAAAGCGTATGACTCTCCAATTAGAGTGTATTGACATTGTATGTACTATTGTTGGAATTGTTTGGTGATGCTTTGAGATGTTGAAGGTTGAGATTGGTCTGTTGTTGTTGAAGATGGTGATCTAATGACCACAGTGTTGGCTACTCCTTTGGATTTGGAATTGGCAGAAGAAGGTCTGGAAGAAGAAGGGTCATTGGCTTTTGTGTTGGTATTACACAATTTGACCTTATCCTCTTCAATGGCACAGAGTTTGAGCTTTCGGGCCATGGTGAAAGCTTCATCAAAAGTGTAGAATGTTTGAACCCGCAAGGTGGATGAGATGTGCCTGGCACATGCTCGAGAAAAGATCTTGATGAGCTCAGGTTGAGGCAAGGAGAAGGAGAGCTGGTTGATCAAGCCCCTCTAACGGGTGACAAAATTGACTATAGATTCGTCATCAAATTGCCTGATAGAGTAGAGGTCTATGATTGAGACTTTTTTGGTGATATTGATTGAAAAATGGTCAAGGAATAATTGGGCAAGTTGGGTGAATGAAAAGATAGAGTGACTGGTGAGAGAGCTATACCAGTCAAGGGCAGGGCCAGAAAGCAACATGGGGAAGGTGCATAACAACAATGCATCATCATGCGCTATACGATAACAAGCATGTCTGAATGCTCATGGATGTTTATGTGGGTCTTCCTTACTCTGGAAGCGAGTAAACTTAGGAAGCTCCCACTAACTGGGATACGATCGAATTGGGATAGAGGGATGGATGCATTCGTTGCAAATTTGGTCATATGAAAAGACATTGCTTGAACCAAAAATAGAAGCTTCAAGACTAGACATCTTGTCCATCAGCATCTTGATGAGATCGACTGACGGATTGGCAGATGGGGCAACCCCTAGGTTGCAAGGCACTTGGAAGGTGCTAGAAGAGGCATATGACGTAGTCGGTTGTGCTTGTATAGGTGCAATGTATTGATGACTAGTCATAGGGACAGAAGTGGAAGCTAAGGGCGGTTGTGTCATGAAAGTAGAAGGCATAAGTTGACTAGATACTGCCAAAGGTGGTTGTGTGGTGGCATTGGCAAAAGGGGAGGTAGACACTCCTGCATTTATAGGCGTAAGAGTGTGTGGAGTTAGGACAATCAAGTTTTGATATGATGTAGAACTTGGTTAAATTGTGTGTGGTTGAGGGGGTAATGAAACCCCGATGGAGGTCGGTCCAAAAATGGATGGGGAGGCCAAACTTTCCGTATTGGCCATGGTTGAGTTAATGGTTGAGGCAATAGTTTGAGTCATAAAAGGCTGGGTAGCGGATGGTGTTGATGTCATCACCGCTTCACCCAAAAGGTCTCGCATTTGGTTTCTTGCGAGATAGTGTTGGAGAGCTTTGACGTTGTGGTCAAGGAATCTCTCAAAGTTTGGGTCCCCTTTGGGGACAATTAAAGGTTGATTAGGAGTTGGTCGAGTAGGAGTTCATTCGGTCTCTGAATGATACTCCATTAGAGGACTAGGCATAGATGGCAAAGGCGGGAGTGGTCGTTGCCTTGTGTGGTCAAGAAGAGTTCTGGTTTGATTGCGTGTCAAAACCATTCAAGGCAAGAAGGGTCAGGTTGCAAAAACTATGTTTTTCAGTCTCAAAAAACTAGAATGGATGTGGGACAGCAAGAAAGTCAGGTTTTAGGCTTGCTATTTTTTAAAGAAGGAAAATTTGGACAGTGATCGACGTCGGTAGAAAGACCGATGTCGGTAAGACAGATTGCCAATGTCAGTCAGATAACCGATGCCAGCAAAGAAAGGTTGCCGACGTCAGTGGTAAAATTGATGTCGGTTACTGTGTTTTCCAAAAACTCAAAAAACTTGAATTTTTTTGGAAAAGAAGAAAATGTCCTCACTAGCTCAAAAACCCAGATAAGAACAGAAAAATAGATGGAGACAGGCAGACCCTAAGCGTTAAATCCTAAGAAATGACTTTTAGAATCATGTTGGCTTATGCCTTAGAGTGTGTTGGGGAGGTTGGCTTGTAGAGCAAGTCCTAGAAGAGGTAGTCTAAAGTTGGTTTCAAGTTAGTTTCAGTGCTCAAGAGTCTATGTTAGGTTTTGTACGTGGCCTGGTGCTAAGGAGCAAGCTCCCCTCACTTCATGAGCCCAGTGGTAAGCTGGTCTCGCTTAGCCAGTATATACTTCCCCTAGATATTATCCTCTGCCAGAGAATAGAGTGGGCTTTCCCCTTGGTAGTGAAGTCCAAGTGGGATTGTCAAGATGGGTAAGGTATCCGCTAGGTGATGAAATCCTAGTCAGACCTTGTCTCAGGTAAGTTTAGATGTTTAATTTTGTGCAAGTGGTTAGGTTGTGTAACATGAGTGGTCGACGCTTTATTCATGATGTAGTTCTAATTACTAGATGTGTGGACTAAATATGCAAACAATCAGAAATGAGATGCAATAAATTTTAATCCCAAATAGTAAAGTGAGTTTGGATGCAGACAAATGGAGAAAGGGTTGAAGAGTATGAGTTGACTAGTCTAAGATGCAAGAAATAAATGACAAGAAAAAGAAAGATTCTTTTTAACTTGTACTAATAGTGTCTTTTGGAAGAGATAGAGGAAGAAGATGCAAGGAGAAACCTAATGCACCTATATGAAAAGAAAGAAAAGAACCCAAGGAAGACCCTAGGGTCCCACTGGGCGTGCCAGAATGTTTCTATATAATTTTTTGCTTTCACATTCAAAAGATAGAAGTAAGAAACTATGTGAAATGGTCTAGGGTTAGATGATACCCGAATGAGGTCTGCGCACCGTTATCCAGACGTCGTAGGGACTCCTCTTTGATTGTGGAGGATGACACCTGCAGAAGAAAGAGACTCAAACAAAGAAGGCATTAGGTGGACATATGGTGGGCTACCAGGCAAAAGCTTGATCCCAGAAGTGCAAAGACTTCCTTGAGGGATGACAACCCACTGGTAGATAAAAAGAATGTATAATAAAGAGTAGAATGTAGCTAGAAATTGAGATGATAAAAGACTAAATTAAAAGAAATAAAAGCAATGCATACATGAATGATGATGTCGGTCTTGCACAGTCGCCAGCATCGGTTAGTCTATCGATGTCGGTTTGTCAAGGTCTACCAACGTCGGTTATACTGTCGACATCGGTTGATGCAGTGGCCGGCATCGGTCAGGGCAGTAGTCTTTGGATGAGGTCTGGACGGGTCTGGATGGGTTTATGGTCTGTGGATGGGTCTGAGAAGGGGTCTGGGTCTGTTTGAAAGTCTGTGCAGAGTTTTACAGGGTAGAAAGGTATGGTCTAAAAAAGGGGATCAGATAGAGGACAGGGTGACAGGGAGAATAAGGATTCGGGTCTGGTCTAGTTGATAGGTGGGTCTAAGTGCTGAATAAGAGCCAACAGCTAATACATTTCAAGATTGTTGAAATGAAATAAAGGAGGCATATTTAGCCCATACCTACTAAAGAAGGAGTGATGCTGATGCTTGTACCTGTTGCTGATGCTGCTGGTGTGGAAGTCCTGTTACTGATGTTGCTGGTGTAGAAGCCCTGTTGCTGATGCTTGGTATGTGATTGAGAGAGAGAGAGAGGTCTAAAGATTGGAAGGTCAGCTGCTTAGAAGAATGAAAGATCGAATTTTTGAAGGTTGAAAGGTCGGATTGAAAGAAGGTTGGGTCCGCATTCTGGAGGCGGAATGCAATTTTGAAGGAAACCGACGTCGGTGGCTGGAAGGCAGGAAAAAGGCTAAAAATAGCCTTTTGTCTGTTTTCCCAACTGCCGAGTCAGCGGGTCAGGGGAAGAAACGGTCGAAGGTGGATTAAAATGGACGAGAGGATAGAAATAGGTCATGAATGGGGTTTAGGCATTTAAGACTTGGCATGGGGTAGTGAAGGGCATCCAAGGAGGGGTATCCTAGGAGGGGTGAGGTGTCATGAGTGAGGTGGCAAGGAGAGAGAGAGAATTATTAATTTAAAATAAGATAATTATTTTAAATTAATAAGACATAGGTTAGGCATGGTTAGAAGTGTTGAAGTGGACTAAGGGGACGAGGGGGGAGGATGACCAAGGAGTAGACACGATTTTGGTGTCTACACCTACCAGGTGTGCCAAAATGTTAAACTCAAATTTTGCTTTATTTCTTCAAGAAGAAATAGTAAAACGAAAAATAAGCGTAAGGTTGGTAGATCCTAGATTTGGTTTACGCTCCATGATCTAGATGGTTGTGAGAAATCCTTTTTGGCTTGGGAGGCTGACCGGCATAAGAAAGAGACTAAAAAATGGTTTATTAGTTAGGTATGAAGGTGGATTACCTAGCAAGCTAGATCCAAGAAGTACACAACTCCCTTAGAGGTTGTTAATCCACATTTTAAGATAAGTTAATGTATATAAAAGAAGGTTGCATAATACATATAAAGTACTTAATCAATTGAAATAAATACTTTTCTAAAATAAATACATTTAAAAAAATAGCATTAAGGTAAATTTTAAATTGTCACAAGGTCAGTTCAGGTTAGGGTCAAGTTGTTTTTGGTCTATATATTGATAAAGGTCAAGAAAATAGAGTTTGGTCAAGGTTATTAGGTGGTTAGGTGCTTGTTAGTTGCTTGTTGGTTTTTGGTCTGATAGTGATCATCAATGGTTAGGGTGACCATCATTAGTTGAGTTGACTATTGATGGTTGAGTTGACCATCAATGGTTAAATAGATTGTCTACAGTCATAGGGACCATCGATGGTTACTATCAGTCTAGTCTAGGTCAAGCAACTCAGTTGGGTGAGGTTGATTGATTTGGCTTAAGGTTATTTTTGGTTGGATAATGGTTTTGAGATAGAGGGTGAGTCTCAGAAGGGTTTGGATTAGAGGTTGAGTACTTAGATGGTCAAGAGGTTAGGGATTGGGTGCAAGATATAAAAAAACTAAATAACTTAGAACAATGACCAAATACTTAGTTGATAGCTTGATAAATAAGTCCATTGATGGATATTATTGGTGATGATTATTGATGATGATGATGGTTGATTTTGATTGATTGACCTAAAAAATAAACTCTGATAAATGAAGATGGTAGATACAGATGGTTTTTAATAATTGCAGATGAGTGGTTATCCATCCTTTTCACCTTATAAAGCTCTCTTTTTATAGGAAATAAGGATAGGTGGAAGTGTAGGTTGGATCAAGGGGTTCAATGTACATCTAAATTTAACTTGAACATGCATTGACTCACATAAGCTAATATTAAAAATAGGTTACATTTGATGTTGGATTTAACTATTCAAGTAGTGGACACCTAATCATCAATAGTTAAGTTGAACATAGATGGTCAAAGGTCAAAGGTTAAATTGGTCAAAAGGGTGGGTTTATCCAATTTCAGGTTTGGTGGGGTGAATGGCTAGGAGGTGGTTCAATGAGTTCAGGTTGTGATATTTAAAACCATGGTGTGTAATTTCCTGGTGTCTACACCTACACACAAATAAACAACTTAGACATAATAAATTAATAGATAGATGGGTGAATTGCCTAGTTAGAAATTAATCCCATGAACTTTTGAACTTCCTCAAGTGGATGTAAGCTCACTATTTTCATAATTAAGTGGATAAATCAACACTAAAATTATAAAAGATAAAGATGTGATAGCAATAATGATTATGATTTAATCTTCATTTAAGCTATCAATGTAAGAAAAGTATTCATCCCAATAAGTTGTATTAGTATTCACATCCTCTTGTATAACATCAAGTTGTTTGATAGTTTCTTCAATAGAGGGAGAGTAAATAATGACACAAAGTGCTAGCTCAAAATCTATGTCCCTTTGATCAGCGAAAAGGGGTTGAGATACTATAGGTAGATCAGTGATATTAATGACGTCATGCATAATGTCAGGTATAGTCATCTACATAATAAGTCCATGTTTAAAAGGATATAAAATTAGAATGATTTAAAGACAAGGGTCTAAGATAAAAGGCTTAGGTTTTTAAAAAATAAGTACAATAGATCAATGTCAATCTTGTAGGATTGATGTTGATTCTATAGAATTGGTGTTGATTTAGAATGAATCAATGTCAATTCTATCTGAAATTACACTTAATTAAAATAGAGAATTTAAAAGATGATAGAGGATAATAAAAAGCCATAAAGGGATAAATATTTTATAATAAGGGATAGATAAGTAGATAGAAGCAAATAAACTAATGAGAAATGAAATAAATAAGACAATTACTTACCTTGAACTCGGTTGCAAGTAGAATGAATGAATTCCCACAAATGCAAGCAGTCCCTCAGGGTTGAGATGATAGATGCATACTATACATATCAAAATTCTAGTAGATTGGTAGTAAGGTCTCCTTATTTATCCAAAAATTCAAGTAGTGTTTTGAGATTCAGAGTTTATAGGTCCTAAGATCCAAAAAAATAACATCAATCAGGGGAGAATTGATAAAGACTCACCTAATTTGGTAGCTAAAGGTTTTATCCATGTTGGTTTATTCCAACCATGCATAAATTTGGATTTTTGAGCATGAAGTTGTTGGGAATAGGGTTATAATAGGTAAAGTGTTTAAAATGTTAGGATTCCCTAGGTTGTTAATAGATTTAAGTGGCTAGGGAGTTGAAAAGGTAATTTGTAAAAATCAATTATCAGGTGGCTAACAGTAAATAAACTAAACTTTAGGATAGGAATATTTATGAGATTAAAATACTAATAAGGTCCTAAAACATCTATAAAATCATATATAGTGTACAAAATTATACTATCTACAATTTCATTAGGTTTTAAATATCATCATCTTTAGAGATGATGATGTCAGCCCTACTCTATGAAACTTTACATTGAATATATAGCATGAAATCCTCAATTCTATCTATGTATTGATCCATTTGGATTCTATTTTATATTATATCAAATGTATTGTGTAGCATGTCATTATATAAAGTATTCATCTTATCCATCACTACATCTCTTGAGTCCAAAGACTCCTTCAGGACCAAATCCATTGAATCAGGTGTAGTCTTTTGATCTACCATTATTTCCTTAGATTTGTTAACCTTAGAAATCTCCAAACTTACCTCATTCAATTTATTATTGAGTTGTTACTTCTAATCTATCATGTGAGATTAATCTATAGAGACTGATGTGCAATAGTGTCCATGACTTACTCATATTCATCTAAGAGTTCATAGATAGCCTTTGTTTAGGATTTTCAACCTTTGGCCTTACATTCAAATCTTTTAGATCTTCTATGTAGCAATCCATTATTTTGGTATCCTAGATATGAGTGTCGTGAATTATTTATCTTCAAACATGACTTGGTCACCCAAGACTTGAGTAACCAGGGCAGGGTATGTGTCATCGATAATTTTCCTTACATTATTAAGGCAAAGGTGTAATTTTGTGTTTTCCTCCCTCAAATATGATTTCTCATGTTCCATTTTATAATCATTTTGTGATGGATTATTGGAATGTATCCACTCCCTCAAATTTTTTCACCAAGTATAACTATGAGACATTGAGTGATGCTTCCTACATTATTATTGTAAGGGCTAATGTAGAAGTTGTAGATGTTGAAACTAACTTTTTTATTTGTGAAATTAGAATCAAGAGGTTTTTCTACCTCACTAAATGTGTAGGAACATCCCATAGCCATTGGATATATAATTTTGGCATATGTTTGGAAGCCTACTCTTACACACGCCCTTGAGTAGACTTTGAGCCTTGTGATGTGGTGGATGGTTTTTGGGCCTCAGCTATCACCACATTATTGGTGAGTTTTTTTGTTGTGTTTAATGCTAATTTGTATTGGAATCCTATTTAGGATTGAAGGGTTAAGTATAAATAAATGATAGGGCACAAGGGTGAATATCAAATCTATAGTAGGAAAATTAATGTGTTAAATTAAAATGTACCATATGTTGAATTTATAAAATTGAGATAGGTTATTAATGGAAATTATAGATATGTTAGATATATAAAAGAGAAAAAAGAAGGTACTTAGTTTTTAATGATGCTAACACACTATTGGATCTAGTACTTGTAGGAAATAGGTAGGAAGACAAATTTTTATCACTCATTAGATTTTGGATCTAGTGTTTTTGGCTCTTTAAACACATGTGTCAACCTAGGATAATTATGTCAATATTAGTGTCTAAGTTCAATGCTAGTTTATTATATGGAATATATATTAAAATAAGATGCGACCATCTAGATGCTTATGGGTTTAGATTTTCCTTTATTCTAGTACATTCAATTCTAGGTCATAGACTGTCACTCCTGGTGAAATGGCAAAACCCTATATTTCCATCTTCAATGTGACTTTGGGGGAAAATGGGTTAGTGGGTACACGGTGTCGATCTGACTTACAATGACCCTACTTTCAAATTGCATTGCCTACATGTCTAATACTCTAGAAGATGGCCTTATATTCATGTATTTATCCCCTACATGTTGGCTTGTGTGTGAATCATTAATGTGTAAATCAAGTATAATAGTGACCTATCTTGTAACTTAGAAAATATGATCTTATAACTACTAATTTAGTAATTCAGACCTATAGTTGGGTTGTTTCTTTGATTGATATTAGAATAAGGTAGTATAAGAAAGATTTTGGTAAATTGACTACTTCTTGAGTGCTCTTTTAGTCTGATTGTTAGGTATTTGTATGTGAGGAATGAATTAGGGTTGATATTATATTTATACCAATCCTATCAGGAGATAAATTATGTTAAAGCACTTAGGTTGACCATTATGATATGTTTCATTTATAAATTGGATGACTTTAGGGCACTACACACTTGCATTGGGTTAGTTCAGTAATGTCGATGCTACTATATATCCCAGATGTTAGTTTCTATGGAGAAGGAGAGTAGGCATAGGATTAAAACTTGCAAAGTTATAATATAAGTACATATTAAGCATTTTAAGTAAGATGGGATGTATGTTTCTTCAATCTAAGGCTAGTCAGACTAAGAGATAGGCCAAGGGGCACAAGATAGAGCATATGTGAGGCTTATGGAAGCAAGACATGTGTAGAACTAAGAGGAACAACTAAGGTCTGAGTTTTCCAAGTATACAAGACTAAAGTGCTAAATAATCACAAAATATCATCTATAGGTTGTTTCACTATGAATTATGCCTACATTTGTTGATTTAATTATATCCTTACTTTGGTGGTTACCCATGCCTACTCCTTAAATGCTTGATATTGGACTTACTTTTGGTCTCTTCCTCCTATTTTCATAGGGATTCTTTCTTTTTCTCTTCTTATTTTACTTTGTTTATTGTATAAACCTCGATCTTCCTTTTGTGCATTATTTGTGCTTCTTAAATTACTCACTCTATCTCTTTCCTCACAACTTCTCCATCTTGTTTCTTATTTTCCTTCTCTTGTTTATTCCTCTAATCCTTCTCCTTGGTACCCTTGCATACTAGTTCCTCCTTCCTCTTCTAATTTTCCTATTTTGTATCCTTCTTCACATCCACCTTTTGAGCCTACTCTTATTTGAGTTGATCCTTAATAGCTTGATCATGTATTATGATATTTTCTTATATGGTCAGTTGATCTAGTTGTGTTTGTGCACTCACTTGTGGCCCATGTATAGGATTTGGATAATCCAGCTATGAAAGTAATAGTGAAGGAAAGGAAGAATGGGATGACTCAACCAGGATGCACATGTAGAGTGGTGCCTTTTATCTAGTTGGGGGAATCCAAGTCTTCTTTAGCCACTTTTAGGCTTGGATTGTCTCTTGTGGTTATTATCTTGGTATTTGAGCCTCATGTAAATCATCTTCCTTAATTTATTGAGGTTTGGAAAAGGAACCCATGCACTATGATATATGGTGATATTTTGGGTGCAATATGGGTCCTTGGTTTGTGAATTAATAGTTAATTTAGGCTTTTATGTTATTGTGTGGGCTTGTTTAAGCCCCTACAGACCCTTTACCTAGTGTCCCTTTAAAAATCATATCCATCCAGCATCTATGTTCTTCTTATTTTGTCATTATCTATAATTATCAACAAAGGAAGTATGGTAATATCCATCAGAAGTATCTTTGACACATTATTTTGCACTTGACAAGAGTGCATTACTTTTCAGAAGAAAAATTGCATTACTTTTCAAAAGAAAAATATTTTTCTTCTTCTTCCTCATAGACCTCAGTACATATGTCCTCCAACATATACTTATAAAATTATTTCCCTATGATCCCCAATTGAGAAAGATCATATTTAGAAGTGGTCTATGGAACATTCTTATTAGAAGTCCATAATTTATTACTATAAGTCTTCTTATTTGGTGTAGGTGGTGATGCTCTATGTGTTGGTGCTTTCTTCTTTCCCATAGTAGTCCATTATAGATTTACTTATGCTTTATTTGGTTCCTATGACTATGCTTGTGGTTACATTTTTGGTTGATAAGGTGATGGTTGATGTACCCCTAGGGGTCTCATTCATAGTGATGGTACTAAGTGAGCAGTCAGAGCTTTATACCATAGAACTTCCACTTGTACATCCAAAATATTAATGAATAATAGTAAAGAAGTGATAGGTGCCTTTGGGAGCTCATGGAATATGATTTATATGCCATCATAGAGCCTAGTTACTCAACATGTTGCCCTAAATATTATATGATGTCTGTAGGAACTTAAGGGTGTAATAAGATAAGACACAGGATTTCTACCCATCATGTGTTGAATCTTCCTAGATGCTCATAATATTTCTCTATTTTGGTCAAGGAAATTTTTTTTAAGGTGGTCACAGGTCAGAATTTGACATCTAGATTGATGGGTCCATATGGGGACTTTCACTAGTTGAAGCAAAAAATCAATGCCAAAAATTGGTATTAGATGGCCAGTGATGTCTTGTTGGTGACCTCAATAGTCATGATGAGCTCAAAAACAAAAATTTTGGTCAACTTAAATCTTCATTAAATTGGATCATATGGTAAGCAATGTTGATTACCCATTTTTTGGCTTGCTTCATGTTTTTGGTGGTATTCTAAAAATGTTTTGTGATGTATTCAAATAGAATGTGCATCAAACAATCTTAAACAAAATCTATAAGGATTCCCCTAGATGTTATACGGTATTTATCCCTTGTGTCTAAATGAATGGGTGGGTTATTTATCTTATAAGGGGATAATGAATTACCCCTCATAAGTAGTCTTGTTATTTGTTCCATGGTAGTGGTCTTGATGAAAATAGTCATGTCTTGTGATAAATGAATAGTGCCCTCAATGTATTGATTGAGAAGTGTCATCATCACCTCATCAAGCTAGCCAAAGTTTATTACTTTGATGGGATGCTCTGCATTCATTCCTTGTAGGTGATGTTTCAATGTTAGGGCTCCTAATTTTATTGCTTCTTGTTAGTCCAGGATAAATAGATTGGCTTCTATTGCATCAATGAAGTTGAACAAGTATAGATCATGGTACAGCATTTATCTAAGTGCAAGTTTGATCTACATCTCTTAATTTTATGAATGAAAGAGGAATCAAAATATATGAGTTATCCATAGTTGCTATTTTGGAACCCTTCGATCGATGGATTTATCTAAAATTGATGTTAGTGAATAATCTATGTGTAAATGAGTGAATTAGGCAAGATTATAGAGATCACTTGTTTAAAAATGTGTGTAATATCATTGTGTTATGCATACCATTTTTATATAGTTTTTCCCATTTGAATCAATCTGACACATTGCTTTGAATGTGTTAAGTTATTTGTGTGTCACTCTACTTGTTGAATTAAATACAATTAGTTGCTTAAGATTTTACATTGGCTCCTAAATGTCTATAAGAATTATTTCAACTGACAGGGATTATTTTTTTACCATGTCATCTTTTCCCTTGTCACTTTTATTTATTGTACTTTACCTAATTCCAACACTTAGTCTGCTTTGGGAAAGATACAATATTTTAATTGTGTCATCATTAATAGTTTTTTGAGTGATCATTGATTATCTTTCTTTTGTACATTTTCAACAACTTATTTTAGGACTTAATTTATGATCTTCATGTTGACATTACATGATGTCATTCATTATGTCTTAGGTTATTTTCTTGGCATCCTACTAAAAAGTAACGGACAAAAATGTAGTGGTTAAAAACATAGCATGAAAAATGTGGCGAGGATAAAGCATAACAAGAAAAAATGTAGCAAGGACAAAATATACCAGGAACAAAACATAGTAAAGGATGCACTCACATAAAATATGACATAACTTTCAACTAAAGGTCCAAACTCACAAAATCACATTTTCCTTTATTATTTTTCTTGTAAATTTGGTCATTACTTTTCCACCATGAAATGTTAACTACTATCACCAAAATGAACTAGATAACAAAGAAACAATGTGATAATCATGAAAGTGTCCCAATTATGCTCTTCATGACATTTTTGCAACATTACCAATATCACTACATTTTCCTCACTATGTTTGTCCTCGTGATGTTTTTGTCATACATTTTTGACATACTACATTTTTACCGTTATGTTTGTTACCACTGCGTTTTTGTCTACTACGTTATCACATAGAGCCATTTTATTTATCACACTTTGTAAATTTAACTTTTATAACTTGGTTATGAAGTCCTAAAATATAGATTTTTCACTATACAGCTACACTACAGACCTAAAAATAAAATAATAAATTAAACAAAATTTATAATCTTCATGGTGTTACTCAACACCCTCTCTTAGTTTTTTATGAGATTTGATAGAGATTATTGATAGTAAGGCTTAAACCTATAGCCATATAAATATCTTGGGAGAATGGTTCACTGAAGGTCCATTAACATACTTTTTTATTATTGTGATACTTCATGGAGGATGTAAGGTCATTTCTATTAGATGCATAGCTTTCTTTGAAATGCCTAAAATTTTCTATCATAAATTAATATTGCTTGTTCTAGGTAAAATTATTTAGATCATAGATTACAATCATGCCACACTTTTTTACTTTGTTTTTTGAATTCATGTGTCCATTATGATATTTTCCTAGTTTCTTCCATCCAAGTTAAATCCATCAAACATGCCTGAAGAGAGTCCTAATCTCATAGTCACATGATCATTATAATTCATAGGCTGGGGACTATGTATTCCAGTGGCATGGCTACTTCTAATCCATAAACTAGTTGAAACAGAGTGAAACATGTTGCACACTTATATTTTGTATTATATTTCCATAGGATCTCAAGAATTTGATCCTCCCAGTCATCTTTTCGCACATTACATATTTTTGTGAGCTTCTTTCCAAGGACTTTGTTTGATGCTTATGTCTTCCCATTGGCTTGTAAGTGGTATGATGTGATTTTTTTGTGCTATATCATAAACTCCTTCATTATATTTTTGATGGTATTATTGAGTTATTTCATTCCTTTGTCATTAACCAACTTTATAGGACATCCAAATATGGTTATAATATTCTCATATAGAAATTTGGTTGCATCCTTAGCATTATTGTTTGATATTATAGTAACTTCTACCTATTTTGTGAAGTAATCCATCACATTAATTATGTACCTTGCATGATTATGTTCATTTGGTAAAATTTATTGGTACTAAAAATTCAATTCCCCACTGTTAAAATTAATTATTGGATAACATAGGATTTAATGGCATTTTATCTCTATGATTAAGCCTTCCCATCCCTTGACAAATGTCATAGTGTTTTCTTATCGGGTATGCATCTTAAAATAGATTGGTTACCATACGTCACTTTGTATTATCTTCCTCATAGTTAATTCTCCTATGAAATGTCATATTAGTGTGTCTCTTGAATAATTTATCTCCGCTTATGCTCTAAATCTACTATGCATAGTACGTCATCTTTACCTATTTTATACAAAAAATCATTAATGATGTTAAATGAAATGGCTCTTATGGTCAACTAATTTTTATCCCTTTCTAAATAATGCCTAATAAAAATTCATTATTTAATTAAATTAGCTACATCTTCCATATTTTATGGAATCATAAATAATCAAAATAAATGGGAATCTAGTGATTCATCTTGGAGTTCTTCATGTTATTCTCCATCACGTATTCAGCTCAAATTATCTAGCCCCACATTTTCTCTCCTAGACTTCACATTGATTATGAACTGAAATTCTTAAAATAAAATCAACCATATATATATCCTGTTACTAACATGGACTTATTTACCAAATATCATAGATCCTGGTGATCATTAAAAAAAATCAAATGGCATTGCTAGAAGGTAGTGTTTGAAATTTTGGAGTGCGAACACCATTTCCAAGGCTTCCCATTATGTAGCTATGTAAAAAAACTCTATCTATGAGAGTTTTTAATCTTAATAACTGAATGGAATATCCAATCCTTAGTCTCCTAGTTGTAATATGAAAAGGTTTACTCTAGTTAAGAAAGACCAATATAAGATCTGTTACCAGCCTCTATTTTAGATCTACAGACATTGTTTGGCACTCATTATTCCATTTAAACCTAGTGTATTTACATAGTATCTTATCCATGAGGGCATATATATATACATATCATTTTTATGAATTTATTTTAGTATCTTGTATGACCCAATATTTATCACACCTTTGTATAATTTATAGGAGGTGGTATACCCACAATAACTATGATTTTGGTTTGATCAACGAAAATCCCATCATTATGTACTATATGACATAAAAGGTATTAAGAACAAGAACTTATTCATGTTCAATTCAATACATAGATCTCGGTATCATTACAAAATTAGCCATAGCTTAGATAGGTGCTCTTTGAATAAATAAAAACTATCCTAATCATCTAGATAGAATTCTAGGAAATCATGGATGAAGTCTTTAAATGTGGTGACCACAGCCCTGAAGAACATATTAGGATAATTATTCAAGACAAAAGTCATTAAATTGTATTCAAAATATCCCCATTCCATTTCAAATATGGTTTTATCTTGATATTTATTATGATTGGGATCTGATGGTAACCACTAAACCCATTTGTAAAGGAATACACTTGATGTCCTATGAATAACTCTGAGACTTCATATGTGAATGGAATTAGGAATGAATAATTTATGTATACATAATTTAATTCATGGTGGTCCCCACATACTCTAATTTCTCCAAACCTTTTAGGCTGCATCACTGATGGGCTAACCCAGCATTTTTTCCACTGGATAAATAATGGTTGGTTCTTGCATCTGATCTAGTTTAGCCTTTACTTTCAGTTTCATGTTGGTATTTAATTTGTATGGGCACTTTTTAATACTACATTTTTACCCATTTATATCTATGTGAATCTCCCCCATTTAAGGTTCTACACCTTCTACTTCTATGAACTTTATTGGAAATACATCTTGATAATCTTGTAGCAATTGCAGTCCTTCTAAAATCTCATTATGTATCTAGTAGTCGTCTAATGTCAAAAATTTTGGTTGAGACTCTAGCCCAATATTCCATACCAATTTATTTAATGGATCCTTTCATATTATTTTAAAATCACTTGGAATCAATTTTTGTAATGTTCTTTGTCCTTCTTGCTCTTGAATATTAAGATTTTGCAACTATTGATATTTAATTTGGTCTTTGATTTTGGCTCAAGGCTCCTCCATTTATTACTCAAGGTAAAAAAAATCCTTAAAATATAGGTCCTCATCATTATCATTAGACTTAGCCTATTCCCCATTATCAATTATTCTATTACATGTTTTTATCAAAAAAGTCTCTTACTGTTTACCCTCATAGTTTTGAAGAGTTGTGTTTAAGTCCTTAGTTGACTCCTCTTGTGAATCATAGACTTGTGTATTACTGATATCCTCTAATTGGTCATGGAATAATAATATCTATAGATTTTTAAGGGATTTTTCTACTAAAGGGTTCTCATATTTGAACATAAATGGTTGAATAAAGGCATGTTAGACATGCAACCAATTCTTAATCTCCCTTATGCATTCTTGATGCATGTACAACACCTTTGAAATATGCACTAAAGTATTCTTAAATACATCTTAATATTTAGGTTCTACAGCCTGTGAAGACCACATATCTACACATTTATAAATATGAATTTTAGGACATTGTCCTTCCAAGAAAAATTATCATTTATTCATGATCACAGGTGCTATTTGAAATCGAGCTTGCAACAATTCACAAACATATTCCTATTGAACTTGATTTGAACTATGCACTACACACCATGTCATAGTAGTGACCTTTAGAGCATTATTTAGCATAGTGACTCATTGATCTATATTTAGACCATTTTTTCTAATCTATAAATAACTTGTTCCAAATCCTTGATTAATAAATATTAATGTAATTTTCACTATGTAGCTAAAATCAATTACATTGGTCTTCATCTCATGATCTCATCTTACATAATTTTTCATATAAGTATCTTAATCCCCACTCACAAAATACGTATCTTCCCATGGTAAAACACCTTCTTCTATAGGTTTGGTGTAATCCATGTATTTCGCACCTACTTGATATATCAAATTTAATTTGGACCTTATTGGCAATCGCACAATAGGTGACTTACATTCTCTTACTTGGAACTATGTAACTTGTGACTTTGTTATCATATGTCTAAATTAAATTTGTTATGTATTTATTAGTTGTTATTGAGGCTCTATTTTAGATGGGAAAAGTAATACTTTTCATCTCGTAATGTATTTTGTTTAGATTATTTTCCCACCTTGAACCAACTATTATCTTCATAGTCATAGGGTGAATCCAACTCTTTACGTATGTTGTATGGATTGCTCTTGGCTTGCTCTTGGATTTTTTCAAGGGTACAATAATAATTTTATCCCCTTGGTGCACCTCCAACTAATTGTGCACTATATTAATGGTCATCTGACCATCATAAGCCCAATTATTTCTAATCAATGCAGGGTAGTGCAATTCATCAATCTTCATGTCAATTACTTTGAAATCACCTCATAATTTTAGGTTATGAACTTTGATTTCCACATCCTCTAATTGACCAATAGATTATATTTTCTTGTAGTATGCAATACTTAATGTTACTAGACTATAACTGAGATTTAGTCATCTAATAACTTCCCATGTAGACCAAGGGATCATATTGACTTTGCTTCTAAAAGTAAATACAACATTGGGTACTACATATCTTGATAATTAAATATCCATGTGGGAATCAACATCCATGGTTTCTTGATCTTTGCATACACCATACCACCATATCAATATTTTTTTCCCCTCTTTTTGCATAGTCTAATAACTTATGTAAGATATTTGTGATGTTCTGTGAAATATATTCATTTTGTATAGTGCTTACCAACTTAAGTAAATCTGTCAAAGTAGTAACTACTCCATCCTACCTCATAATGTGCAAAATTTGACCATACATATGTTCGTGAATGACTATAGCATTGTTCTCAAAAATAGTTTGATGTTGCATATTCTAAAATGTACTGGTTACTTGATACATTAAACCCTTTTCTCTTGTAAGATCAAGATAGTTATCATGTTTCACCCTTCTAATTTTATTATCTTATGGCATATCTAAGGTTGGTAATCCCTTTTATGAATCCTAGTGTTGAGTGGCCACTTATATGTATGTAGGATCCTTTAGTTATGAATTTAGCATGTTGGCATTTTATACAAGCTTCTCTTTTCTCTATTTTTATAATACTAGACAATCTTTAGTGTGGTGTTATCCCAAAAATTTATAATAAATACATTACATCTACCTCTAAGGATTAGTTGGGAAATTCCATGTGAAGCAGTTGTATTCTCCACACAAATAGCATACAATTAGTTGACACCCTTGTCATTCATCTCATCTATAATTACCTCCTTGGTATCTACCTTGGTAACCTCATATACATCCTCCCTATCTTTTTTGAAAGCCCCAATCTTGTTTTTGTTGACTGTTATATTCTCCTTGTCACTACAATGAACCCCACCCCTATTGTTGTTGACTATCATATCCCCCATATGACCCTTAGGGATAAGATGGGGTCTATCTTGTCAGCTATTTTTAGGTGATGTAGTGTTTCATGACTATTTATATTGAGGATATGGTGGATTCCATCCTATCTAGTACTATAGAGACTATGATGTCCATCCTACTAAAACCTAAGGCTAATACTGAGTCATAATAATCATTTCCAATCTTGTCTTGGAATCCTAAGTTTTATATAAGGGATCTGTTATGTAGATATTATGAATACATTCTTGGTGATGTCTTCCTTCAAATATTAGAGATCTCTTAAAAATTTATCATCATGTTTGTGAGACTTACAAAAATTATATTATAAACTATGTTATTATTGGGTATATTTTTATAAGAGATGATATTTTACAATTGAATGTCCTACTACTCAATAGATCTCACAAAAATCTATTTTGACTTCTAAGAAATCATTCCTATGGTGCCCCTAATTTCTTCAATCCATACACACAATCCTAACTTAGGCATGTTACTTTCATACATCTTATTCATCTTACTCAAAACATCATCTAATGTTATGCTAACTTTCATAGTAGACTGTAAACTTTCCCCATAGTATTCTATTTGCTTGACCAAAAGTGCAACTATCTTGCATTGGCCTTTCAATTAAATTGGGTTTGAGTAATGTAAAACTTTATCCAAGGTCACATACCCTCTACAAACCATGAAGACTTATTTGTATATTCAAAAAATATATATTCTATGTTTATTACATCAGAGAACCTACAATCATAGTCCCATACTGACTCCTTAGATTGTTTACAAATTTATTCTAGATCTTATATTATCTGACTCGTACATTACTTTATTTTAAATTATCCTATCAAATATTCTTTGACATCCTAAAATCTTAGATTGGTAACATCCCTTTTTTATATGAACTCTAGAGATGTTCTTTTCAAGGCTCCTAAGAGCTCATATTTCTTTACATCATTTATAGTTACATTTTTAACCTATCATTTCATTTTATAGGTTAACCAATACCGCTCAGGGTTAGTAGACCCATCATATGGTGTTAAAGTGATAAAAACTCCTATATTGAGAGCCATGATTCCTATGATCATGCTTGAAACTAGTGTCTATTGTGGACTAAAATTTACTAATGTCTTAATATTTATTGTGTCCTGAAATCTAGCCTAAATCAATTTCTTCTTATCCAATGCTTTCTTGGTGTTTTTACTATATTTTCCAAAATTGTCTGTAAATCAACCAAATCATGTGCTATCTTTATCAATTTATTTATTTTATATTTTTATTTCTATCGATAAATTAGGCACATGGGATGTGTACCCTTGAAATGAATGATCTATGTCTATGACTTCTATTTCATTTAAATTTAAATCTCCTTTAATCTTGTGACTTAACATAAATTCTTCAAAATATTATTTCTTCTCTTCTCCAAATGATATCCTCCCTTGTAACTATAATCTAAAACTACCTTCTAATTGATATGATTTATCATATTCTCTCTTTCTGCTCTCTTCCAACTCTTCCACATCCCTTTTTTAATCTCTATCCATTTATGTGCTCTCATTTGTGCCTTTTCTTATTTTTGGTCCTCTCATTTGCTCATCTTTATCATCTTCATAATCTATAACTCTTCCTTGAGCTCTCATTATTTATTTATATTCTAAACTCTCTAATATACTCCTAATCATAGCTACATTAGGATTATTCTATTTAGTCCATCTTTTATGTTGTCACATGTCTTTTTGTAGTCCCAGAATTTGATTTTCATTCTACTTTTATATGTCCTCCATATTTTGGGTTCAAATTCAAGTTCTTATTCTCGGTTCTTCATCATTCACTTCATTATTGTATTCATCTCCTTACACTCGATTCAACTACTCTATGTTAGCTGAAATAAGCACCATGACCTTTTTCACAATCAAATTTTTAAGCATGATAGGTAGTCACTACAGAAAGTTTCCCTAGATACTTCTTTTAAAAAGTCCTTCATAGCTTTAAATGTGATATACCCTTGCAAAGAAAACTTAGTAATATATCTATTAATAGTATTCTTTATCCAATGATCTATTGCATACATCCAATTGATGTCTAAATTTAATAATTGTTTTATTTTTTCCTCAATCCAAACAAAGTACTTTATTTCTCTTAGCTTGAAGCAATGGTACTCAATTATCGATAACCATGTAACTAATAACCCAGGTAATTTATACCAAAATATTCCCACTTAATAATTATCTCACAGAGCTTCATATCCTTTGTGCCTCCTTTTCTATAAAATTATGAATTTTCTCATCTAGTCATCGCTCCAAATCTCTCTATCTAGGTAACCATCTTATCATGTTTCAACTTGACACACTTACCACACTATTATTAGCAGAGGTTCCTAAAAAACCCATTAGATCATATTAATTAATATTATTTATGTGAAGCATAATACAAAATATACTCAAGGAAACTATTATGGAAAATTAAATTTAAACTAGGTGCAGGATTGTAAAGGAATAAACATGAGTCACCGTCTTAATTTACCCAAAACATTTTTGTTGGACATAGTCATTGATGTGCTAAATATTGTCATTGATGTCAAAGAAAGCATGAGCTATTAAATCATTAATGATAAATATGTTGAGTTGAATGAACATGTTGTAGAGATCTCATGGAGCTAAGTGTGTACTTTGAATGTTTATGGAAATACAAGAATAGTCATATGAATCCCTTTGCTCGTGTAGTTATCTTAATAGATATGGCTAAGTACACAGGTTGATGATAATAGTATTTGCATGTATGGAATTTTCTAAAGGAAGTGATCACACTATGATAATCAGGTTTGTGCCTATTTTTTGTGGTCTAAGTTTTAAGTCATGCGGATGAGTATAAAAAATACTACAAATGCATAAGGTTGCCTCTCAGCTATAAGTTTACTAAGTTTTCATACTTAGTCTATTTTATAACTTGGCATTTGTTTCAAGAAAGTTGTTATCGAGAAAAATGTTCTCAAAAAAATGTTTCAAAGTTTTTTGGTATTTTTATCGAGAAAAATATTATGAAGATTTTTGCATTTGTTTTGGGAAAAGTTTTTTGAAGAATTATTTTAGGAAAATTGTTTAAGTCTCTTTAGCCAAAAATCCCACAATCAAAAGTTCTAAGGAAATTATCTTCGGACAAAAATCCCACAACAAAAGTTTTGATGAAATTAGCTTCAAACAAAAATCCCACAATAATTATTCTAAAGGGCATGTTGAGAAGTTATGAAGGGCACTTTCAGAAGGATTGAAGGACACTTGGAAAGTTCTGAAGAGTCATTTTGTATGTTCTGAAGGGTATGTTGAGAAGTTTTGAAGGGCAATTTTGTAAGGATTGAAGGATGCTTGGAAAGTTCTAAAGGGTCATTTTGTATGAACCGAAGGGCACCACTAATGTCTGAAGGACACTTTAAGAAGTTTCAAAGGTTACCTTACAAGGTTTCATAGGGAGCTTTTATAAGTGTCAAAGGTTTTAAGTTATGGCATCAACAAGAAATTTTTATTTTGATGTTGACTGGATATAGCCTGGTATTGATAGCTCAATTTATTTCTTAAGCATTTATCATCATTGAAAAATTGACCCCTTGACCTAGAAATTATCAACTCAAGCAGTGATCAATAGACTTAATATTTCCAAAGTCTTAGACTTTATATTATGTCCCAGCTTGATTAATAGCTAGCACTTAATCCTAAAAGGATGATCCAATTAAGCACAGAGAGTCAAATTGTCAAAAGGACCTTTAAGTTAACACCCAAGTGAAAAGTGTCACAATCATGGACCCTACATAGTGAATCAACAAAGAAATATAAAATTTAAAAGGTTGATGATCAATGTAAGATTAACAAGTGTCTCAATAGTAAGAACTAACAAAAATATGTAGAAGGCATGTGTTAATGTCAAGTATCACATTCTTGAGAGCTAAGAAAATATAAACATCAAGCTTGTCATAAGATATAATGGTGAGTGGATAATCATGAAAAGAAGATCCAATGGAGCGAGTAGATCCAGATGGAAAAAAGTGATCAAGGTTTATCGACATAGTAGCGATTTAAAGATTGAGCATGTTTGAGAAGATTGATGGAGTGTAAGTGATCCAAAGACTTAGGAAGCAAAAATATGGATAAAGAGATTGATGTTTAACATCTAGACAAAGATAAAGGTTTTGCATCTTTATAAATACAATGGTACATGATAGCTTTGGTCAAAAATATCAATGGATGCATTTTAAAGGTGACAAAGCTAAAGTTTAGAAGCATACAAAGATCAAATGGATAGCATGAGCTTGTCAGAATAAGATCAAATGGACATAATTTAAAGATGAGAAAAATGAATATGGATCATCAAATCATGGTGCCAAACTCAAGATCAATGATTGATATTTAAAGATATGTCTAGACTAACAGCGAGATGCAAGAACATGCAAGAAATCCATGAATCATGACATAGACAATGAGATTGATCAACGTAACTAATCAAATCCATGTAAATGTGTATGTGCATCAAAACTAGATTCTAGTGATTGCTATAGATAGTAATGAGACCTAAAAGCATGGTAGTGATGCATGAATTTAAGACACAAGAAACTCATAGTTCAAGTCATAATGAACTAAAGTCTAGAATTGGCATGATGTGATATAGTCTAAATGTGAACACATAAAATATAATGAAACCCTAGATCAATTGGCTATAAATATGTAATTAAGGACATGAGTAGCTGTTCTTGCTAACCAAACTGAATAGATTCAAGTTAAGAGATAAGCAAAGAGACTATTGAGCAAAGTTGAAGTGTGTTGTATAAAGACAAATATAAATATAGAGAAATAAGTACAAAAAGAGGAAGAAAGGCATGAAGAGAGTGCGTGCATATAGTGATAAGTTACATATTAGACTTATAACATAGAATAGAGACCTAGATTCATTTTTAAATTTATGCTATAATATGGAGTTGTAGCTAGATAGTGGATTATGATAGGTTGGTGTCATCAGATAGACTAAGTGGGTGCTTAGATTAGGGAGTGGGTTCTTCCTTAGAGTTGAAGCTCTTAAATTAAGGGATTGGTATCTCCTTAATATTGGTGTCCTTAAATGTGTAACCAATGAGGTTTGTCTATGAGACTTTGAACTATGAGGTTGGATTAAAATAGGAGATTCTAGTAGTTATTCTCACTATGGTTTTTCCCTTTGGGTTTTCCACATATAAATCTAGTGTAATGTGTATTTTTGTGTGATTGGTCTCTACATATTTTATTTCATCTACATGTATCTTTTAATCTAATCCAAAAGGTGTTAAAAGACTAGTTTTTTACTTAATGTTTTGATTCAACCCCCTCTTAGTATACTATCATGTTCCAATAATTGGTATCTAAGCACAGGTTCCATAGAATAATCTTAATCATCTCAAGTAGATCTTGGAATGGTGAACACAATGGCTAGTCAAGAAGGATCTTCATCAAATAAAGCACCTCTCTTTGATGGATCAAACTATGCATTCTGGAGCATCAGAATAGAAGCATATCTATCTTCATTAGGGTTTGATGTATGGATGTAAATGGTAAATGGATATATATCCCTTTCTATAAATTCTAATGATCATGCTTCAAAAAATTCATATGAGAGCAATGCTAAGGCTAATTTCCATTCTCTATGGACTGTCAAATTCAAATTTTGTTAAAGTGATGCATTGTCAAAATACACAACATATCTAGAACAAACTGAAGAGCATATATGAAGGAGATGACAAGGTAGATTAGGCTAAGCTACAAATGTTCAAAGGCAAGTTTGAGATCCTTAAAATGAATGAATATGAGAATATTTCATACTACCTCCTCAGGGTAGATGAAATAGTCAATGCAATTAGAGGTCTTGGAGAAGAAATGAAAGAATCAATCATTATCAAAAAGGTCTTAAGATCTTTCCTGTCAAGATATGATTTTAAAATATCTGCAATAGAAGAAGCAAGAGATATAGATAAACTCACTTTTGATGAGTTGCATAAGACCTTCACAACCTATGAAATGAGAATGGGAGATACAGACACATTCAAGAGAGAATTTGCATTCAAAGTAACCAAGCAAGTAAAGGAATAAGAACCTACATATAGATCTGAGGAGACTGATGAAGAAGAAGCTAATTTTTTTAGAAGACTGTTGATGGCATAAAATTGTGTTGGATCTTAACCAATCAACAATGGGAAGTTTCAAGTTATGGGATGATGCGGCTTGAAACAACCTCTAGGTTTTAAAGAAGTTGGTCTCTTCTATTTTATAAGTGTTGGGGAAAAGGGATAGGAGACTAAATAAAAACACAAAATGTAGGAATTAAAACCTAACTATGGTGATGTGCCTGAGTCTAATCCTAATCCTAACCTGAGTATAGTGAGACTATTATATGATTCAATTACATTTAAGAGCAGACAAGAGCATGATCAATGTAAAAAATTGGAGTAACAGAAATAGAGGCTCACAACAGGGGAGTCTTTTGCTGAGATATAGGAATTGTAAACAAAGGCATAGTGTTCAATCTTCTTAATAGAATCCTCCAATCACATAAGAGGCACAGAAGTCATGCACAATTATGTAGAACTTCAGACTCCAGAAAATGAGATAGAATCAAATAACATTTCCAATCACAACACTAGGAAATCTACAACATAGACTACTTTGCAAATAACGCAGATAACATCAACAAGGGCATAATGTTCAATCTTCTTATTGAATCTTCCAGTCATACAAAATATGCAAAAACACACACAGTCCTATAAACCTTTCAACTCAAGAAAATGAAACAAAAGCAAATGATATTATTGGTCAAAACTTTGAAAGTCTAAAACTATGGAAAATTCTCCCCCCTTTTAATTTACAATTCTTCTTCTTTTATAGCCTCAAATGTTTCCTTCTATCACTCCCCTTCCCACACAATTCTCTTCCATCCTTCACTCATGGGAACAAAACAGACGGTGCATTCAATGCCTTAGATGTGTCCTAGTCTTATCAAGAACTGCCTTGACTGTGGCATGGTGATCCCTATCTAGTACCTCTCTTTGTGCCTGAAATTCTTCATTCCATCACCTATTTGGCCACTCAACTATCTACTCTGCCTTTGCTTATAGGGGACAAATAGATGGCATCTTTAATACTTGTAAGCCCCAACAATCTACCTGGTGCACTGTTCTATCTACCAAGAATAACTCTCACTGAATTTCCCTCCATTTTTGCTGTAATAGGTAGACGGGCACTCTGTTCTATTGAAATGAAAGAGGACACTTAGTCAATTTATGAAATTTCTCTCATTTTGTCTTAGAAGACATCAGAGGATGACACTTGGCCACTTCTATTTTCTTGATACTTTGCATTTTTATCAAAACAAAACTCACTGCATTCCTTGCTCAGGCAACCTTTAAGAAAGGATGGATGTACGTGGAAGTCTTCACTTGTTGACACTCAGTGCTTCCTCAATCCTTTGAAATATCATCTGGGACCCACCAAAATCTCTATTTGGTAGTTAGGCTCAAGATGGTTTCTCGTAGGTTGACACGTGGTGACCTCCACTGCTCCTGAGAAGATACATGGCATCTTCCACTTCTCCTTCTGGGGGTATGTGGCACCTTCCAATTTCTCTAGGGATGGAGTAGAGAGGGACCCGAAAGGTGACACTTGGTAGCTTCTGCTGCACTTTAGTATTTAAGCAAAATGAAATGACACCTTTATACGTTGCATGAAATTGTTGGACCAAAGTCTTCTGGATGATGACATGTGGTGGC
Source organism: Torreya grandis (assembly GCA_037957365.1). Lineage (NCBI taxonomy): Eukaryota > Viridiplantae > Streptophyta > Pinopsida > Cupressales > Taxaceae > Torreya > Torreya grandis. The sequence goes on from JARHVA010000194.1 coordinate 562,632, forward strand.
TTCCATTGCTTCTTTAAAAAGGTAGTTCAGGGCCTCCACAACTACCACCTAGTGCTTTCCGCTCTCTCTGCTGCTTAGCTTGTTGAAAGTCTTTATCAAAAATAAAATGTGGGTGCCCTTATGAGATGCAGATGCTAGTACATGGTGCATTCTGCTTAACTGCTACTATATATGTGGCACATTCCATGGTTCTCCCAAAAGTTACAAAAAGGTGTTCAGAGGATGCTAGCTATCCAGCTTCATCTCTTGGAGATCGACACTTGGCGACCTCCGCTTGAATTCAAAACTTAGGCCAAGAATGAAATGAAAGGAAACAAAAGGGGAAAAGGACCCACACTTAGAGGGTGACACTTGGCAGCTTCTACTGCACTTCGATACTTAGGCAAAATGAATCGGCCCTCTGCTTCAAAATTTTGTTGATTTGCCCAAAGTGCACAGGAACCAAAATTGTGGTGCTCGATTGAAAATTTGAATGCAATGTAGAGTAAAATTTACTCTAAAATTATTGGTGACCATTAAGACTTTTGAGCCTGCTCAAAAAGAAAACTCCAACTCCTTCTATATCAAAATTGTGAAAATTACAGCTTCAAAAGAGCCGTCGACATATGTTTAAAACACTTATTTAAAAGCAAAGCGGGAAAACAATGCGAGAAAGGGAAACTATTTAACTACAATACATGAGAGACCTAAGTCAATTAAAATTTTTTAAATAGATTCCATTTACAAGAATCTCTTCAGGTTCTCCTTCCATCGACTCTAGCTCGAAAGAATTATCTTGCTTGCATGTGTGAATTCTATACGAACCAGTCCATAGCGCTTTGAATTTGGTATGCTGACCCAGCTTTGTGGCCCGTGCATCCCATTTTAAAACAATTGAGCCCACTTCAAAATTAGGATTCAAAGTCTTTTTATCAAAACAATTCTTAACCATTCCCTGATGCTTGATCAATGAATCATGGGCCATATCCCTCTTTTCCTAAACTTCTAGAAGTTTTGTGAGTCTGACCTGCATGGGGCCATTTTCTTCAATTTTAATCTATTTAATCAGTTGAAGAGTAGGGATTTCCAAGCTTAGGGGAATCATGGCTGACTTTCCATATACCAATTCATATGGAGACATTTTGATCACCTGCTTGGGTGTGATTCTATCAGCCCATAGTGCTAGATTAAGCACTTTATGCCATTCTTTGTGATGATCCACCCCTATTCTTTTCATGAGTCTTATCAGGTTCTTATTGGTTGATTCTGCCAAACCATTACCTTGAGGGTAATAGTTAGATGACCATGTCTCAAGGTGAAGTCAGATACCTTAGACCCCAAGAATGCTTTAGCATTATCTAAAATGATGGTGCGAGGAGCCCCAAAGTGAGTAGTGATTCCTCCTAGAAAATCTAGGATCACATTTTTTATTGCTTCCTTAAGTGGGACTACTTTGATCCATCTGGTGAAATAGTCTGTGGCAGTTAATATCCATTTATGACCCATGTTAGACACTGGATTTATCATCCCAATGAAGTCAAGACCCCATTGAGTGAAAGGCTCATCCATAACTATAGGACTAAGGGGCATGGCTGCATTCCTCCTCATTCCCATATAATACTGGCAAGATTGACATTTTCTAACCAGCTAATAACAATCCACAAATAAAATAGTCTAAAAATACCCTGCCTTAATTATCTTTATGGCTGTAGTCTTTGAAGAAAAATATCCCCCTGATATTCCATGATGCATTTCGTGTAGTATCCTTTGGGCTTCAGCCTGTTCTACACATCGTAATAATTTCCCATCAGAATTTCTTCTAAAAAAGACTAGTTCAATTAAAACCAAATGAACTCCCTGTATCCTATAAAATCTCCTCTTGTTTCGAGGGAGTTCTCTTGAATAAACACCATTTTTCATGAATTGAATCATGTTTGTGACTCAAGATTCCTATTCAACCTCTTGCAATTTTAGCACGGTCTCTATTTCTCCTTCTGAATCTGCTTCCTCAGGTAACATCTTTTCAAGCTCTTGGGTTATATATTGGCACAGCCCCCTTCCTCTAACTAGCTTGGTGGGTCTGACCTCCACATCATATTCAAGGATCTTAGTGATCCACTTGGCTCTTTTCTCAATAATTTCCCCCTCCATGATATATTCCCTGACACTTGGGTGAGCTACAAGTATCAAAATCTTGTTCCTTGATATTAGATGCCTAAATTTCTTGAGGGCTTTTACAATGGCATAGGCCTGTCTTTCCAAAAAATTGTACCTAGTCTCATACTCTCTGAGAGTTCTTGAGAAGAAGGCTATTGGGTGTTCCCCTTCTAGCTCATCATTTTTTTGAGTTAGGATGGCAGCAATACTCGACTCTCCTCCATAGACATACATTACAAAGGGTTCTGAAAACTCTGGGTTCTTGAGCACTGGGGCTGCTGAGATAGCCTTCTTGACCTCTTCGAATGCTTGTTTCCCTTCTATATTCCAGTTGAAGACCAGGTCCTTTTTTAGAAATAGTGTCATTGGTCTAACCAAGCCTACAAAATCAAAAATAAATTTACTGACAAAATTGATCTTCCCTAAAAAGGACTAGACTGCCTTTTTATTAGCTGGAAGAGGTAGGTTCATTATAGCTGTGATTCTCTTAGGATCTATAGAAACTTCTTCCTTCGATACTATGTGCCCCAACAGCTTACCCTGAGGTACAGAAAAAATACATTTCTTGGGATTCAATGATATCCTGAAATCTTGACATTTCTTAAAGACAGACTCTAAATGATCAAAATGATCATCAGCATTTTTTGAGAAAATAGTAAGGTCATCCAGATAGACTAGGGTGACCTTGTTTATAAGTTCACCAAAGGCTATATCCATAGCTCATTGAAAGGTAGCTCCTGCATTTGATAAGCCAAATGGTATCTTTGCATAGGCAAATGTCCCCCATTTGGTAGTGAAAGCAGTTTTGTACTGGTCTTCCTCAGCTAGCCAAATCTGGTTATACCTAAAGAAACCATCAAGTAAAGAAAACCTCTCTGATCCAGCCACAGTTTATAGAATTTATTCCATGGAGGGCAAGGGATAGTGGTCTTTTAGAGATGCTCTATTTAGATCTATGAAATCTACACACAGTCTTACATCTCCATTCTTTTCCTAACTGGGACTAGATTTGATACCCAAGTCGAATGCTTGATTGGAAATATTATTTTGGAGTCTAAAAGTTTCTGCAACTCATCTACCATCAAAGGCTCAATCCTTGGATTTATTGGCCTCTATTTCTGTCTGATGGGCTTAGATCCCTCAGCCAATTCTATTGTGTGCTGGATAACATCTCTGTTGTATCCATGAAGGTATTCATAGCTCTAAGCTATGACTCTATTATATCTCTAGCACAATTCAATTAATTTTTCCTTTTCTTCTCGAGTTGTAGAATTCCCTATTTTTAGACTCTTACCGTCACTCACCTCTACCTCAGAATAGTCTGCTTGATCTACTTGGAACCTTTTCTTTCCCAGGCTTACATCCTCTGGATCAAACAAGTTTTCTAAAGTGATCAATCCCTTAGGGAGCTTATTTATTCTTAATTGTATAATCTAATCACCATATACCTCTTCAATTTTTGTTTGCAATTAATCAGCAAACTCATCTGATTGTTGTAAGAAAGAGACCACCTGAGCATCATTTTCAAACACTTGCCAATTTTTGTCATTGTCTGGGATGGCCAATCTCACTATAACTTTTACTGACTCATTGTTAACCAATAGGCCAGTTTCTGGGTTAAACTGTGAGCCAATCTAAGCCATTGTATCAGCCTCAAAGTTTTGACTTCTAGGGATTATCTCAATATTAAAAGCTTTAAAATATTCTATCAAATCCCAAATCCTATGCATGTAGGATCTCATTCTCACATTTTTGGCTCCTACCTTTTCCCTAATTTGCTTTACTACTAATTCTAAATCTCCTTTTACTTTTAGGCTCTTTATTCCCTTTTTCTAGGCTAACAAGAGCCCATGTACTAAAGATTCATATTTTGCATCATTGTTAGTGCAAGCAAATTGGAATCGGATAGCCCTTAAAATCTTATCACCATTTGGAGCAGTAAGACAAATTCCTGCTCCAGCACCATATTTACTTCTGGCCCCATCAAAATTCAAAGTCCAAACCTCTGAATCTTAAGTAGTAGGTGCCTCCTTCCTTATAACATTTGGGATCATCTGATCCTCATCAAAAATGACATACGTCCCAAAACCATTAGAGTCATAGTTCCCATACGGATCGCTATGCATCATAGCCAACAACTAGCTATTTTCTTCTTCTTGATCATGATCAATCCAGTCACCTAGTTCTTCAACAAAATTTCTTTCTTCTTTATTCAACATGGCATGATCTACTTCTAATCTTGTTGTTGGTTCATTGGTGATGTGGTCTTTGGACTGTGGTTTAGATAGAATTTTCATCTTTGAACCGTATATGGTTCTTAAGATGAGGTGAGACCAGTCAAGAGACATGTACCCTCCTATTTTTGTTATAAAGTCTCTGGATAAACATAAACCAAAGACAGGAGGGATATCTATAAAAACTATATCTTGGTTGACAATTACATTGGGGCATGTGTATAACTACAAGGGGAGTTGTTTAATCCTCCCTATGGTTTGCACTGTTTTGCCATCTAGCTGCATAACTCCCTTTGTAAGGGGTTCATATTTTATTTTCAAAACATCAGCTATTTGCTTAGGCATCACAGTTGTGCTAGCTCCTGAATCTATCAATGCATTATGTAGAAGTTTCTTTTTAACTATCAGAGTCAAATAGAAAGGCTCTGGCTTGGATTTACTTACTTGTGTTGCATCGTTCACAAAAGCTATTGTCTTTGGAGGAAACGTATCTTTGAGTTTTTCCTTTTCATTATATCCTTCCTTGGTAATAGCATCTTTGGGTACTGCTTGCCCTTGCAGAGCCTCTTGCAGTAGTGTCTTTTGTTCAGGAATAGCCAAGATATCCCATATAGATACTTGTGCTGGAGTCTTCTTTAATTGGTCCACTATGTTGATTGGTCCCAAAGACTAAGTTTTTTGGAAATAAGGATACCTCATTTTTTCTTGAATCTGGATAGGGATCCCTTGATCTTGTACCGACTGAGGCACTTCTTATCTGACAGTAGCGTTCCTTTTCCCTTGAGGTGGAGGATTATTCTTGACTTGACCACTTGCATTTTCGAGCTGCTCCACCATCCTCCTCTTTGACCTGGTATAATAATCAGATTGTAATATTGGCCTTTGGGAGGTAGATGCTTCATTCAATAAAACTACTTCTTCATCCTCGACCCATGAGAACAAATCATGTTTAGGGGCTATTTCTTCCTCTTGTTGCAAGGACATTCCTCACATCTAAGCCACCATAACTAAATTCTGCATGCCGAGAGACTAGTACGCTTGACTATTATTGGTACTGGCAAACTGACCATCCATTCTTCTCTGCTCAGCCACCCTTTGTTGTAGATTACCCCTAAGACAATCTCCAGGTGTGTGAGCATCATTGTAGGGGAAACACCAAGCATTAGTATCATCCACATAATTATTCTGACCTGGAACCATCTCTCGATTTGAGTTGGGAGGAATGGTCTGTGAGGGTGTGGGAATAGCAACTAATTGATTGTTGGTTGATGATTAGTTTGCCTAAGAGGGCCTTGATATTGGTTTGGTTGGGATGAAAACTTGTTTCCTTGATATCCTTGATAAGGGGGCTTAGGGAAAGTATTCTGCTACCTCTTCATATTAATCAGCTCATTAGAGAATGTCCTTAGCATACTCTTGATATCATCCATCTCAGATGATTGAGCAGGGACCAGTTGCTTTGCAGATGATGGAGGGTAAGCATACATAGACATAGGTGGGCTTACAGCTTTAGGAACTTCTTGAGGTAAAGGTAAGGTAATTTCTGGGAACATAGGCATGGGAGGCCATGGAGGTAACTTTCCAGCATTAATTAAATGGTTCTCAGCTCTAACTACAAGGTCATAAGCCACTGGCAAAGTGTGTCCTCCTAGTGACTGAATCATAATAGATATATCTAAATTTAAAGCTTTGAGATAAAATACTATGGCCATACCATGGGGTGGCTTAGATGCAATAGGGATTCTGTCCCAAGTTTTTTGGAATCTGGTGTTGAAGTCAGTCATGTCCTCTTGTGGTCCCCTTTAAATGGTGATCAATTGTTGTAACAAGGAAGACTTATCACCCTTCTCTACAAATCTTTCAAAAAACTAATCTCTGAGCTAGCCCCATGTAGATATGGTATTTGGGGTCAAAGACCGATACCATTCTAAAGCCTTCCCTTTGAATGAGGCTACTAACAACCTTAGGGCCACATTTTGCTCTATGACACCATGTATGGCACAAACATCTGATACATCTTGAATATGTTCTACGAGTGTTTTTGAGTCTTGCCCACTGAATTTGGGCAAAGCTTTTAGGGCATTTATGGGGGTAGGGTCCCAAATAGCTAGTGGTGTTGGGAGGATTAAGGGGCTACCAGTGTTCCAGCTTGCATAGTTTCTTGGGGGGACATTGGCTCCCATATTTGGTACCGGTACAAACTAGTTAGCTCTTCTTCTTAGACTGATCACCAGAGGTGGCAAAAGGATACCTAGATTTGCAATAGATTGTGATCTAGTGATTGGTCCACAGCTCTGACTCCTCGTAGCTCTTTGGTTCATGCAGTCTCATAAGAAACTTAAAGACTGGTCCCATCAGGCATGCCAAAAACTGTTGATGGCATAAAATTGTGTTGGATCTTAACCAATCAACAATGGGAAGTTTCAAGATGTGGGACAATGCGGCTTGAAACAACCTCTAGGTTTTAAAGAAGCTGGTCTCTTCTATTTTATAGGTGTTGGGGAAAAGGGATAGGAGACTAAACAAAAATGCAAAATGCAGGAATTAAAACCTAACTATGGTGATGTGCCTGAGTGTAATCCTAAACCTAACCTGAGCACAGTGAGACTATTATATGATTCAATTACATTTAAGCGTAGATAAGTGCATGATCAATGTAAAAGATTAGAGTAACAAAAATAGAGGCTCACAACAGGGAGTCTTTTGCTGAGATACAGGAATTGTCAACAAAGGCATAGTGTTCAATCTTCTTAATAGAATCCTCCAATCACATAAGAGGCACAAAAGTCACACACAGTTATGTAGAACTTTAGACTCTAGAAAATGAGACAAAAGTAAATAACATTTCCAATCACAACACTAGGAAATCTACAACATAGACTACTTTGCAAATAATGCAAATAACATCAACAAGGGCATAATGTTCAATCTTCTTATTGAATCTTCTAGTCATACAAAAGATGCAGAAACACACACAGTCATATAAACCTTTCAACTCAAGAAAATGAAACAAAAGCAAATGATATTATTGGTCAAAACTCTAAAAGTCTAAAACTATGGAAAATTCTCCCCCCTTTTAATTTACAATTCTTCTTCTTTTATATCCTCAAATGTTTCCTTCCATCACTCCCCTTCCCATGCAATTCTCTTCCATCCTTTGCTCATAGGGACAAAATAGATGGTGCATTCAATGCCTTGGATGCGTCTTGGTCTTATCAAGAACTGCCCTGACTATGGCATGGTGATCCCTATCTAGTACCTCTCTTTGCACCTAAAATTCTTCGTTCCATCCCCTGTTTGGCCGCTCAACTGTCTACTCTACCTTTGCTTATAGGGGACAAACAGACGGCATCTTTAATACTTGCAAGCCCCAAAAATCTACCCAATGCACTGTTCTATCTACCAGGAATAACTCTCATCGAATTTCCCTCCATTTTTGCTATAACAGGTAGATGGGCACTCTATTCTATTAAAACGAAAGAGGACACTTAGTCAATTTATGAAATTTCTCTCATTTTGTCTTAGAAGACACTGGAGGATGACACTTGGCTGCTTCCATTTTCTCGATACTTTACAGTTTTATCAAAACAAAACTCACTGCATTCCTTGCTTGGGCAACCTTTAAGAAAGGATGGATGTACGTGGCAGTCTTCACTTGTTGACACTCGGTGCTTCTTCAGTCCTTTAAAATATCATCCGAGACCCACCACAATCTTTATTCGATAGTTAGGCTCAAGATGGTTTCTCGAAGGTTGACACATGGTGACCTCCGCTGCTCTTAAGAAGATACGTGGCATCTTCCGCTTCTCCTTCTAGGGGTATGTGGCACCTTCCACTTTCTCTGGGGATGGAGTAGAGAGGGACTCGAAAGGTGACACTTGGTAGCTTCCACTGCACTTCAATATTTAAGCAACATGAAATGACACCTTTATGCATTCAATGAAAGCGTTGGACCAAAGTCTCTCAAATGATGACACGTGGTGGCTTCCACTGCTTCTTCAAAAAGGTAGTTTAGGGCCTCCGCAACTGCCACCTGGCACTTTTTGCTCTCTTTACTGCTTATCTTGTTGAAATTCTTTGTCAAAAATAAAACGTGGGTGCCCTTATGAGACACAGATGATGGCATGTGGTGCATTCTACTTAACTGCTACTAGATACGTGGCACATTCTGTAGTTCTCCCAAAAGTTACAAAAAGGTGTTCGAAGGATGCCAGCTATCCAACTTCATCTCCTAGAGATCGACACTTGGCAACCTCTACTTGAATTCAAAACTTAGGCCAAGAATGAAATGAAAGGAAACAAAAGGGGAAAATAACCCACACTCGAAGGGTGACACTTGGTAGCTTTCGCTGCACTTTGATACTTAGGCAAAATGAACCGGTCCGCTGCTTCAAAATTCTGCTGCTTTGCCCAAGGTGCGCAGGAACCAAAATTGTGGTGCTCAACTAAAAACTTGAATGCCACATAGAGTGAAATTTACTCTACAAAGACTAAAAGGACAATTTGTAAATTACAGAGGTAAGTTGCCTTTCAAATGCTTTAACTATGATAAAGTAGGACATTTTATTGCTAAATGCCCTCATAATAAAAAGGATAACTCTGAGCAAGTAGAGAGTAAAAAAAAGGTGAAACCCTACTATCCCAAGAAGAATAACTTATTCAAAAACAAGAAAGGTTTATACACAAAAGAAGATAGTGATTCAATAGATGACAGTGATAGTTCCAATGATGATCATGACTATGCTTTTGTGACTGAGGAAAAGGAAGTCCTATTCATGACAATAGTAGAGATTCTTTGGATCAATAAGAAGTTGAAGACTCAGATGAAGAAGAAGAAGAAGGAGAATTGGATCTAGAATTTGAGCTCATTTGTGCTCTAAATGAGATTGACAAGCTGAGAAAAGAGAACTCAAAGTAGAAGAAGCTTGGACAAAAAGAAATTGAAAAGGTGTCCAAAAGTCTTGAGAAATCTAATCAGATGGTAATTAGCTTAAAGACACAAGTTGAAGAATATAAAATAATAGAAGATGTAGTCAAAATTGAAATACAATCTAAATCTAATGATTGTATTAAGCTTGAAGCAGAGATTGTGGTCGTAAGAAAAGAGCTTGAGAAATCCAAATGTCAACTAGACAAAAGTTTGAAGTTGATAGGAGGATCAAACATTCTTAATGAACTGATCAATTCTTAAAATCCCTTAAAAAAGAGATCAAGTATTGGATATGAAAATGGAAAGAATTCCACTATTATTACATCCTCTAACCTATATGAAAACTTCAAAGTAGAAGGATAATCAGGAGCAAAGAAAGAGAAAGCTTGTAAGGACATAAAAACAAACTCAAACATAGCTAATGTGAAGAAAGCTAAACCTTAAAAGAAGCTTGAAGATAATAATAAGATAAAGGTAGATGATGTTGATGGATACACCAAGGTGAGAAACTTGAAGAAGCCACAGGTTAGAAGAGATCCTCAAGCTACACCAAGAAATGCTATGACCAGGTATTCCTCATCTTATTATGGTTATTATTATATTTATAATCATTTTGGTCATAAGGCTAGTAATTTTAGAGTTGTACCTACAAGGAGAATCATTTTTGTAAGCAAAAATTCATTTGCACCCTTGTTAGATACAAATGTAATGTGTTATAATTGCAATAACTTTGGTCACATAGCTAAACATTATAGAACTAGATTTGTAAGATAAAAAGTACACAGTGTAAGAAAATACATGCCTCCTAGTGTGAACAAAGGTTCACAAGTTTCTAAAAAGAAGCTAAATAAGAAACCCAAGGATGTATGGCGAGTGAAAAATCAATCCAATATTACTCAAACTGCACTCCATGCCAAGGAGCAAAATTTATGGGTGATAGATAGTGGTTGCTCAAAGCATATGACTAGTGATAAGATCAAGTTCACCAAATTGAGAAAATGTAAGGAAGGATCTGTCAGCTTGGAAGATAACACAGTAGTAAAGATCAAAGGTAAAATAACCTTGAACTTAGATGGTAAACTACCTACACATGATGTCCTTTATCTTGAAGGATTGAAGCATAATTTGCTAAGTATCATCTAAATGTGTGACAATGGATATAAGGTTACATTTGATGCAAAAATTTGTAAGCTAAAAATATTTGGAAAAATAATTATAGAAGGGAAAAGGACTAAGAGCAATATCTACAATCTTATTAAAGTAAATGTAAATAGCTACCTGATAGGAAAGGTTGATGAGATTTAGTTGTGGCATAAAAGAATGGGTCATGTCAACTTTGATAACCTAGTCAAAGTAAGCTCAAATAAGTGTGTAAGACACATGCCCAAGATAACCAAACTTGTAGATACTACTTGTAAGGAATGTCAGCTAGGCAAGCAGACAAGGGTCAAATTTCAAACAAATGAGTATGCAACTACAAAGCCTTTACAATTAGTTCATATTGATCTTTGTTGTCCTACTAAGACAAGAGGATCTAAAGGAGAGAGATACATCATGTTGTTTGTAGATGATTACTCAAGAATGACATGGGTAACCTTTTGAAGTATCAATCACAAACCTTTGAAAGATTCAATATTTTTAGAGCCATGGTAAAGAATGAGATTAGATGAAAAATTAAATGCTAAGCTCAAATAAAGGCAGGTAATTCACCTCAAATGAGTTCAACGAGTATTGTGAGAATCATGGGATCAAAAGGCACTACTCTATAGCAAGGACTCTATAGCAAAATGGAGTTGTTGAGAGAAAGAATGGAACAGTCAAGGAAATGGCTAGAACAATGCTAAAGGAGGCTAATTTACCTAATGGATATTGGACAGAAGTAGTCCAAATAGTAATATACATCTTGGACAGAGTTAAACTGAGGGTAAATAGTGACAAAACTCCCTATGAACTATAGTATGGAAAGCCTACCTTTGTTAAGTACTTCCAGAGTGTTTAGAAGCAAATGTTACATTAGGATAAAGAAGGAAAATTTGGGAAGCTTTGAATCAATATGTGATGAAGGAATATTTCTTGGTTATTCCACTCAAAGCAAAGTCTATGTATGTTATAATAAAAGTCTACATAAGATAGAAGAGAGCATCAATGTCAAGGTTGAAGAAGGCATAAAACATGTTGAAACTGACAAAGAAATTAGTATTGAAGAATTAGATCTTGTAGAATAAGAAGATAATGAAGAAGTTAAGGGAATGAATGAAAAGGCACCTCCAAGATTTGTTTAAAAGGATCATCTTAAAGAATAGATAATTTGAAATAAAGATGAAGGAGTTCAAATAAGGATAAGATCTATGATGAACAAGGAGCAAGTAATTTTTGCTCTAATTTCTGAAATAGAACCTAAGAGCTATGTTGAAGCCAGCAAGGATGAGAATTATCTTAAAGCCATGAAATAAGAACTGAACCAAATTGAAAAGAACAAAACTTGGCAGTGGTTCTAAGACCCTCAAACAAGAATATGATAGGTACAAAATGGGTCTATATAAACAAGCTCAATGAAGATGGAGTTTTTATAAGGAATAAATCAAGATTAGTGTGCAAAGGATATGCACAAGTTGAAGGTATAGATTTTGAGGAAACATTTTCTCCAGTTGCTAGATTGGAAGCTATAAGAATGTTTCTAGCATTCTCTACTACAAGAAGTTCAAAGTCTATCAAATGGATGTCAAATCTTCTTTCTTGAATGAGAATCTGGAAGAGGAAGTCTACATAAAACAACCTAAAGGTTTTCAATTATCAGAACAAGAATATTATGTATGTATACTAAATAAGGCATTAAATGGTCTAAAACATGCACCTAGGGTATGTAATTCAAGATTGGACTAGTACCTATAGCAACAAGGTTTCAACAAAGGGTGTGCAGATAGCAATTTGAATCAAAAGGTAAGCATATGTTAATTGTTGTTGTTTATGTAGATGACATCATTTTTGGTGGTAAAAATAACAAAATGTGCAAATAATTTGCTACACAAATGCAAATTGAATTTGAGATGTCTATGCTAGGAGAACTTTTGTTCTTCCTTGGTCTACAAATAGCACAAACTGATGAAGGGATATTCATATCCCAAACCAAGTATGCAAAATAAATGCTCAATAAATTTGGAATGGAAGATAGAAAACTAGTTATTACTTCCATGATAACTGGATGCAAGATAAGTAAAGAGGATGAGTCCCTTTATGCAAATCAAACAATGTACAGATCAATGATGGACAGCTTGATGTACGCAACTGCATCAAGCCCTGATATCATGCAAGAAGTGTGCATGGTTGAAAGATTTCAAGTTGTTCCTAAAGAGTCACATGTCAATGTAATGAAAAGGATCTTTAGATACATCAAGAGCACAATTAACTATGGCTTATGGTACCCTAAAATTGAATATTTTACTTTGACAACATATACAGATGTTGATTGGGAAGGAAGTGTAGATGATAGAAGAAGCACTAGTGGTGGTGCATGTTTCCTTGGAAATAGACTTGTTTCATGGCTAAGCAAAAAAGAAAAAGTTAGTTACTTTATCTACAGTAGAATCATAATATGTAGTAGTAGTGGCATGTTGAACTAAGTCCTATGGATGAAGTAAACACTCAAGGACATCAACATTGAGTACAAGTCACCTATTTCTATTCTTTATGATAATTCAAGTGTTATAAATATATCAAAGAATCTAGTGATGCATTCTAAAACTAAGCACATATCAATCAAGTATGACTTCTTAAGAGAGAGGGTTGTAGATCAAGAGGTCACAATGGAAGATGTGCTAACTAAGGACCATATTGTAGACATTTTCACCAAACCTCCTTCAAAGGAACAATTTGAGTATCTGAGATAGAATTTGGGAGTGATGGCTCCTACATCACATCACTAGATCTTAGTGATAGGGCATGAATCTAGGGGGAGTCTCATAGAAATTTTATTAATCTCTAGAAGAATATTAAAGGACATTGAGTGGTTTGAAGGTGTTCATGAAGTATCTAGTCTTAGATGACCTAGGGGGAGTTCCTCATAGTGTGTTCAAGCCTAATAGGTTCAAGGATCAAAATAGTCTCAATTCAAATTGATAAATGTCAAAGGAGGAGAAATTGGTTCACATGTTTGGAAATCGATAAGTATCCTAAAGTTTTTTTTTGTAGTTGAACACATGCATGAGAAAATTATTGACACCTTAATGAAGAGACCCTTTCTCATTAATGTCAAAGGGAGAGAAAGTAGAATGATGTTGCTAGAATGTGTAAGAAGTCATTTTGAAGGTGTTTTTCCATCAATGACAAAGGGGGAGATTATTGTACATAGTCATTAATGTGATGAGGATTGTCATTGATGTCAAAGAAAACATTATCTATTAAAACATTAATGACAAATATGTTGATTTGAACAAACATGTTGTAGAGATCTCATGGAGATAATTGTGTACTTTGAATGTTTATGGAAATATAAGAACAATCATATGAATCCCTTTGCTTACATAGTTATCTTGATACATATGACTATGTACATAGGTTGATGATAACAGTATTTATGCATATGGTAGTTTCTAAAGGAAATGATCACACTATGATAATCAAGTTTGGGCCTATTTTCTTTGGTCTAAATTTTAAGTCAGGCGGATGAGTATAGCAAATATTTAAAATGCATAAGGTTACCTCTTTGCTAGAAGTTTACTAAGTTTTCATACTTAGTATATTTTACAACTTGGCATTTGTTTTAGGAAAGTTGTTATTGGGAAAAATGTTCTTAAAAAAATGCTCTGAAGCTTTTTGGCATTTTTATTGAGAAAAATGTTCTAAAGTTTTTTTTGGCATTTTTATTGAGAAAATTGTTCCAAATCTTTTTGCATTTGTTTCGTGAAAAGTGTTTCAAAGAATTTTTTGGGGGAATTTTTTTAAGTCTCTTCAGCCAAAAATCCCACAACCAAAAGGTCTGAGTAAATTGTCTTCAGAAAAAAAGCCCTCAACAAAAGTGATGAGGAAATTATCTTCAGATAAAAATCCCATAACAATTATTCTGAAGGGCATGTTGAGAAGTTTTGAATGGAAATTTTAGAAGGATTTAAGGACCATTGGAAAGTTCCAAAGAGTCATTTTATATGTTTTGAAGAGCATGTTGATAAGTTTCAAATGGAACTTTTGGAACAATTCAAGGACACTTGGAAATTTTTTTAGGGTCATTTTGTATGAACCGAAGGGCACATCTAATGTTTTAAAGGATAATTTGAGAAGTTATAAAGGGTACCTTGTAAGGTTATATAGGGTACCTTGTAAGGTTATATAGGGTACTTTCATGAGTGCCAAAGGGCTTAAGTTATGGTGTCAATAGGCACTTTCTATTTTGATGTTGACTGGATATAGCCTGGTCCCAGTAGCTTAAGTTATTTCTTAAGCCTTTGTCATTGTTTCAAAACTAGCCCCTCGACCTATGAATAACTGGCTCAAGAAGTGATCAATGGACTTAATATTTCTTAAGTCTTAGACTTTATATTATGTCCCAAATTTATCAATGACTAGCGCTTAATAATACAAAGATGATCCAATGAAGCGTAGAGAAGTCAAATTATCAAAAGGACCTCTAAATGAATGCGTAAATGACAAGTGTCACAATCATATAGCCTACATAGTAAATCAATAGAATATTTTAAAATTCAAAAGGTCAATGATCAATACGAGATTGATAAGTGTCTCAATAGTAAAAACTGATAGTAATATGTAGAAGACATGCACTAATACCAAGTGTCACATTCTTGAGAGCTAAGTAGACATAAAGATTGATCTTGTCATAAGATGTTACGGTGAGCAGATTATCATATAAATAAGATCCAATGGAGTGAGTGAACCTAGATGGAACAAAGTGATAGAGGTTTATCGACATAGTAGTGAGTTAAAGACTGAGCATGTTTGAGAAGATTCACATAGTGTAAGTGATATAAAAACTCAAGAAGTAATGATATGGATAAATAGATCGATGTTTAACATCTAGACAAAGATAACTATCATGCATCTTTGGAAATATAATGGTGTGCAAAATCTTGGGTCAGGAAGATCAATAGATGTGTTTTAAAGGTGACAAAGCAAAAGTTTAAAAGTGTACAAAGATTGAATGGGCAGCATGAGCTTGTCAGAATGAGATCAAATGGACATAATTTAAAGTTGAGAAAAATGAATATACATCATTATATCATGGTGCCAAACTCAAGATCAATTATTGATATTTAAAGATATGTCTAGACTAATAGTCAGATGCAAGAACATGCAAAAAAGCCATGAATCATGACACAGATAATGAGATTGATCGATGTAACTGATCAAATCCATGTAAATGTGCATGTGCATCAAAACTAGAGTCTAGAAATTGTTATAAATAGTAATGAGACCAAAAATCATGATAGTGATGCATGAATTTGAGACACGGGAAAATAATAGTTCAAGTCATAATGAACTAAAGTCTAGAATTGGCATGATGTATTATAGTCTAAGTGTGAACACATAGAATAGAATGAAACCCTAGATCAGTTGGCTATAAATATATAATCAAGGACATTAGTAGTTGTTTCTGATAACCAAATTGAATTAAGTTAAGTTAAGAGATAAGCAGAGAGACTACTGAGCAGATTTAAAGTGTGTCATATAAAGACAAATCTAAACACAAATAAATAAGTACAGAGTAAGAGGAAAAAATCCATGAAGAGAGTGTTTTTAGATAGTGAGAAGTTACATATTAGACTTGTAACATAGAATAGAGACCTATATTCATTTATGAATCTATGCTATAATCTGGAGTTATAACTCCATAGTGGAATCTGATAGGTTGGTGCCATTAGATAGACTGAGTGGGTGCTCAAATTAGGGAGTGGATGATCTCTTAGATTTGATGATATTAAATTAGGGGATTGGTGTCTCCTTAGAATTGGTGTCTTTAAATGTATAACCAGTGAGATTTATCAGTGAGGCTTTGAACTATGAGACTGGATTAAAATAGTAGATTCTAGTAGCTATTCTCATTGTGATTTTTTCCTTTGATTTTTCTATGTATAAATATGATGTAATGTGTATTTGTGTGTGATTGGTCTCAACATATTTGATTTCATATATATATATATATATATATATATATATATATATATATGTATGTATGTATGTATGTATGTATGTATGTATGTATGTATGTATTAATCTGATCCAAAAGGTGTTAAAAGACTAATTTTTTAATTAATATACTGATTCACCCCTCAGTATATTATCGTGTTCCAACAATTTGATATTTCAAATGATTAACAAATTAAAGGAAAATAGAACATAACTACATAAAGGAATAAGTGTAGACATAAAGAAGAACAATTATCAAAGATCTATGTATATCTCTATATTCTAGAACCCTTTTACAATAAAATTGAGTAGTATATATAGGACTTACGAAGGCTATGTTGCTTCATATTCTAGCTTTTCATAACAAATAAAAATGAGACTCTTCACATTCTATAGACTCTTGATGTGTATTTAGGTGTTAAATACATATAGAAAAAATATACAATGTGAAAAATACTGTATATCACACACTTGTCAAACAATTATACTATGTGATTTTATAGCTCTGTTCTACTACTAACCCATTTACTTTCATTTTGCCTTTGCCTTGACTTGGAGAAGGATTATGATGAGTTGATTAATTACCCTTAGGCTTAAGATTTACTTTCCATTTATTTTTGGCAAGGACCTTACCTTTTTCAGAGTTGGGTTGTGATGTTGCATTAGTATCATTGACCATTAATGTTTGTTGCTTACTACCTTCAAGTTGGATTTCCTCAATAAAAATTAGTTTTTTTTGTACTATGAAGTTGGTCATAAAACTTGTCAAAATTTGGTGTCATATTTACATATCCCTTAAATTATTGCTTTGTATATTAGTTTTAAATAAAAATTGAAAAAATATAACCCCATTCAGACAAATTAGACATAATGATGTTTTCATTATTCTTGGTTTCACTAGTCTCAACAAGTAAAAGCCTCAAGTGCTTGACTAAAGTGATGAAGTCCTCAATGCGAGGATAGTTGTTTGGACTAAGAGTAATGAGATCATTTTCTAGTTTTCATGATTTAATTTTACTTTGCTTTCTATAAATTTCCTCCAAGGTAGTCCAAACTTTATAAGGTTTCATGATGCCCTAAAAAATAAACTTCAATTTAGGGATATTGATGGACCAAGGATGCCTCTAAGTTTGTCAAAATGGTTTTTCCATTTTATTCATTTGATAATATCAAAAGGTATGTGTTCTTCATTCATTTCAATGCAATGAAGGTCCTTGCTAAGGATCTCATCAGTAAAGTATCATTTCTAGTTGATGCAGTTAGAACTTGAGAGGGTTATCTTTTTTTTGCCATTGTTAGCATAGAAACTTGTGTAAAAAAAGAAGCCCAAAAAAAATTGTATGCAAAAAAATTTTGAAAAAATGTTTCTAGAAATACACATTAAAAATGATCATCTTGATGATAAAATCATAACTATGCAATCAGACTATAGGCAAAAGAATATTTTTAAAAAGTTTCTAGGACTTTAGGTGAAAAAAAGTATGTGTATTTTTTTCAAAAAAAGTGAAATACACATTATAACGATTGCCTCGATGATAAAATCACAATAATGTAGTCACCCTAAGGGCCACAAAAAAAAATTGTACTTTCTTAATTCACATAGAAACGTTGGTCTATGACCTTTCCACACGGATCAAAAAAATGAAAAATTGGTTTTCTACCAAAAAATGCCTTCTCCTTTGCCCTTTCATTGTAATTTTATGAAACTAGTTCTCTCTCTACTTCTTCAGGAATAGAAATACCTATGTATTTTTTTGAAACAAAAACCCCTCTATACTATTCTAAAAAATAGAACCCCAAATAGGAATATTGAAACTAAATTTGAATAGGGAATACTACAATTGAGTTTGAACAAATAATATTTTGACTAAATTTGAATAAAGAATATTGCAATAGTATAGATCTACCAAATGTAACCAGAGTTGTTTTTTTTTTAATACTAGATTGAGGGGTGTTTGATTTAGGCTCTTTGATATATTAATCTACAATTGTAACTAATGAACAGGCCCAAATGACACTGACTACAGAGGTTTCTATTTTCCTATAATTGCATTATCCCATCTTTGAGGTACCTAAAGAATAACTTATTGATGCTTACCAATACACCCTAAAATCAAATAGTTGAGAAGCTTCATTTTGACAAAAATAAAAAACCTGGGTGCTTCTTATATAACATGAGGTACGTGGAAGCTAAAATGTGTGTATAGTAATGTATAATGGCTTGATTATTGAGATGATACCCTTCACACCATAAATTAGGTAAAACTAATAATCACTTTGCCCAAAATAATCTCTTGTGAGTTTTACAACTATCAAAAATAGATCTAACTTAAGGGATTTTCTATGAAATAACTTTGCTTCAACTTTTAGTAGTCCACTACGTTCAGCAATTTCTTATCAAACAAGATCTCATAAGAGTGAGGTGAAAACATAAGATTGGTTATTTACGGTAAGCCACTAAATCTTGGCTTGAAACATGAAATGTAAAAGAAGAAAAAACTACAAATCTAAAACTGAAAAGAATGCTAAATATGCATTAAAATTAAAAATTACATATTTAATTTTCAAACCTGCATGCAAAATGAGGTGAAGTTTCTACAATTTGATACCATATTATAATATTTAGATAGGATCGAGAATTGTATTAGCTACCATAATACAAACACCCACAATACATGCATAAATAAATCTATGAAAGCACAAAAACAAACTAACACAAATCTAAGTAACATAGCTTCTTCTTTTGATTAAAAACATTAATCTAAATTTATCAATATAACAATAAATCTCATCCACAATGTTTCTCACCCATTGACCTTATATGTTCTTATATAGATAAGAGAGGACATTAGGGTTAGGATTAGGGTTTTGAAGAGTAATTATAAATAAAATAAGAAAAAATATTATTCCTAAAAATTGATAAGGTGTTTACTTAATTAATAATATTTTCTAACAATAGATTGTAGATACATATGCACCAATTAATACCTACTTACAAATTACAAATGCATAATTAAACCATATATGAATAATTAAATACACTAACATATAAATATAATTTCTATTTAAAAAACGTATAATAATATATTAGTAAAAATAAGGGTTGGTGGTGGTGAAAGAAAGGTCTCAATGATAAAAGGGCCTAAGAATACATACTGAAAATAATTGATGATACTTAGAATTTGATAATCATGTGTGTTATGAACCTTATTTTACCAAGCAACACATTCAACATGTACCCTTCCTCCTCCCTCTCCCCTCTTTCCTATTACACTCCTTTAAAAAATCATGTGGCATGGAGACTGTTGACCATTTTTTGCCCAACAGGCAAAAAATTGGTCCCCTTCTGTCCCTGCTATTTTAGGCCATGTCATTTTTCAATTTTGCATGAATCTGTTCATTTCTATGGACTCTACAGGTTAGTCCTTTGGCGCATGAAGGATCAATTCAGAGAGTTCTGGGTTTTACAAGGCTTCTTCGGGCTCTAGTCTGAAGAAAATGAAGAATTTTGGCATCATTGAACCATTAAACCCAGTTCAATACCTTGGTTCAATGCCTGGTTCAATCACTTGGTTCAATCGGCCTTGGTTCGTGCTTTGTTTCAATCGGCAGTTCAATTCCTCCATTTCAAAGCCTGGTTCATCACTTCAAGTCCATTGCTTCATTTTTTAGGCTTGGTTCAATGCCTTTGGTTCAGCGGCTTTGGTTCAATGCGGGTTCAATGTTTAAAGTTCATCAACAAAGTTCAAGGCCTTGGTTCTGCGATTAAAGTTCAACGCATTTTGGTTCATCGGCGCGTAGCTTTGAACCGTTGAACCGGTTCAGAATCGGTTCAAAGGCTTGGTTCAATGGCAACCATAGAGGTTTTCAACATGCTTTTTTAGGAGCAGCAAAACATGTCATGTGTCCCCTGTAGAGCTTGGTGGAAGCTGACAGGTGGCAACATCCATGGGTTTCTCCTGTTGGCTTCAAGAAGACTGTGGTGGGCCTGAATGAGTTGCTAAGATTTACGTGGAGCATGCCATGTGTCAGTGTCTATGATTACCAAAAAAGGGCTTGAAATTTTTCTAAGGTAGCTAAAGGCTCTGTGAAAGTGGCCACTTGTTAATTTTGATTTAAAGGCTTGGTTCAATGGACTCAGCACGTAATGATTGAATTGATTAAACCGTTGAACCAATTTTGGTTTAATGGATTGGTTCAACAGCTTAGTTCAAGGGTGTGCCCTACAGCCAGAGGGCAGTTCAAGATCTGAAAGCCCTTGCGGAGGGTAGAGAGTTTCAAAGACCCTGAAGAAAAGGACAAAGAGCAGCCAATTCCTATAGACTTTTGTTTGTGAGAAAAAAGCTTGAAACAAAAGCCCGAAGCTCAAAAAAAATCCGTAGGAAAGATTCGATGACTTTTACCGAAGACGGTGACGTCTCGAAAGCCGTCAAATTTAAGCAGATAAACTAGCCGTTGGGTGATGGCTGCGTGAACGTCAAATTTAACATAGTGAAGTAGCCATTTGTTTTGAACTACCTTAGCACCAAATCAAGAAAAGAGCCTGAGGAATGGAGTGACCCGCCAGAAGATCACCCCTGAGGGCTGAAAAAGCAAGAAGAAGACAAGGAGCAAAAATGACAAAGCATTCAAGTGGTGAAGGGAAGGTGAGTTACTGCAAATGAGCGGCGTGACCTATTTTTTGTAGTTGGCATTGATGAGGGGACAAATTGCAGTTTGCCTACAGAAAGGAGGCACGGCCATGCTCTTATATTAATGTTTGAATGCCAAAGTCAATTTGGGTGACTGTACAGCATGGTTCCAATAGGCCTTTTTTGAATAATGACATCAGTAATAGTGGTTTCCTCTTCTCGATGTGTTCAGTGCACATGGGCCACTTACATAAATGAGTGCCAAAATCCTTCCCAAGAAGTGCCAATTTCTCTTCCTCTTCGTATATATTGTAAACTTCTCTTTTGAGAAGGAATCGACTCTCAGCCTTAAGGCAAAACTCTGCCCAAAAATCTCTCGGGGCTTGTAAGGTAGAGCTGCCAAAAATTTACCTTGAATTGAAACACAGCATTTTTACCTCCATTCTGAGTTTTGCATCTTTAGTATGTGTCAATGCCTTGATTATGTGTTAAGCCATTTTTTTAATGCTTTTATAAAATGATTTCAGCATGTCTGGTGCATTTTCTGAGTTTCCTTTTACAGGTTTGTCAGAAGTGTCCCTAGAGGAGTATAGGTGAAGTGGATAGGCTGCTGCAGTGTGTCTCAGAATGCCTCTAGTAGTTATTTCCTCCCTGTATCTCCATGGACCCTTGACCCACTAATGCAGAAGGTTCTCTCATGTCAGTTGAAGTGTATGGGAGCTGTTTCTCAGTGGAAAGTGTATGTTCAGGCCTGAATGGGTCACACTTTTTTGGTGTATCACCTTTTAATTTTTAGGCTTAGGTTCTATTTTCATCATCTCTCTCTCCCTTTTCATCCCCCCTTTTTTACATTTTTTTGTTAGCAGTAGGAGAAACTAGGGCCTAAAAGATACATCAGAGGGAGCTAGCCCTCATCTAGAGACTCTCCCCTCTAGCTTCATCGGTCCCACAGGTGAGAGGAGAGTTTCCATTATTGCGTGAAGAAGGTAGGAGCTAGGCCTCCTGCCAAGGGTGCAATCTTCTGCGTCAATAGTTTTTGGCACGCCTAGTGGGACCAACTAGGACAAGTTGTGTCCAAAGAGTTGAAGAACTTTGGTGTGTTTTTCAACCGACCAGCCTTTGGAGGCTTTTGCATCAACACCAATGGCAACTCTGAGTTGAATCAGCTAGTTAAGTAGCCTGGTGCCATTAAGAAATCACTTTTGTATGTATAATTCTGTTGCACAAAATCATGGGTCTTGTTTTCCTTCATATGACTATGATCAAGCTCAAGATTTTTAGAGAATCGCCTCAAACAGCTCTCCTAGTTGCCCTTCAATGATAAGGTAGGTGGCGCTAGAGTTTGAGAAGCAGACAATCGAGATTGATAGACTGGAGGAGTAGTACGGATATCAAAAGGAGTTGATGTATAAAGAGGAGTGTTTGTTTAGGCAAGCATAGGCCTTGCAGTCCATGGAGGAGGAGGTAGCAAAATGGAGAAATCCATTTATTCAAGGTAGTCAACCTTGTGTGCCCCTTCCTATTCTGAAGAAAGCCCCCTCTTTTTCACCAAATCCTTTTTATCAGATAGCACTCACCCACTCCAGCTCATCTGACGCATTTACTCTCAATCCCGTGGCTTGGCTTTCCAACATCAAAGGGCATCAGAGCAACCCCCCATGGAGATGAACCTTCTAAACTCCTTAGATCATGAATCTTCTTTTGGGGGAAACTCTACAAACCAGCACATCTCTCTCAAAATTGCTCCTATTCAACATGATGATGTTGGTGACCTCCAAGAAAGACTCTTTCAGGACAACCTAGCCAAAAAAATTGAAGATTTAGAGGCTAGGATGAGACTACTTCTTGAAAGAGAGATAGAACTTTCAGACCTTGTGGAGGAGCCCCATGACCTTAGACAAAACAAAGTTGCTACCTATTCATAGGAGCAAAATTCTAATTTTGAGATCCTAAAATAGGGAAATATAGTAGAATCATGGGGCAAGAAGGAGGAGAAGCAAGGTTTTTCTCAAAACCTTGAAGAAGCTGAGGCTGCTCCTACTCATGATGATGTTGGTGACCTCCAAGAAAGGCTTTTCCAAGAAGATCTGGTTAGGAGAATTGCAGAGTTGGAATCTAAAGAGAGATTCCTCAGCCAGTGTGTGATGGATGGTTCAGACCCAATGGCACATTCCATGTCTGAACACACCCCATCTACACACTTCCAAGAGAGCTATCAGGACACACTTGATATAGATGAAGTGCTGACCAAGTGGAAGAGAAGAATCATTCGATTCTAGCTCAAGGACTACCTCCTCTTCCACATGGTTTTCCCACTTCACCCCTTCTCAAGGAAGAACCTGTTCTACAGGAGGTGAGTGAGGAGCAAAAGATCCAAGCTACAGTTTCCCAATGGGCTATCATGAGCGACAACGAAGAAGAAATCATCATTGATGCTTCTTGTGAAGACACCATCAGTAATGGAAAAGATGCAGGTCTTGCATATATGTAGATGCTCCAGCAATACGAGGAGGAACAAAAGCATGGTGAGATCTCTTCCCCCTTATTCGATGAACTTCCTTGTTGCTTTGATGAGGAGGATGACTACACTAAAGATCCTAAGTTGGAGGAGGAAAAGGAGAGATCTGTCTTCCTAGAGGAAGGCCTTGAAGAAGAAAGCTTTGAATAAAGAGGCAATGTTCTGTGGGATGAGCAATCATTTTGTGAGTCCATTTCAGACATCACCACAGTCACCCTTCTTCAACAAGGCCAAGAGGAAGCAGAGGATGAGTCTGACAGAGTCTTCAACGAGGCAAAAGGAAACAAGTCAGACCATGATACATTGTAGAGGAGCTATACACATCAAAGGGCTTATGGTGATGAGCTAGTAGCCATTGATTTCTTGGTGAAGAGCACCAGTATGAGGGACTAGAATTCAATAAGATTCCAAGGACAAGTAGAGTACATATACATCAAAATCATGTTTGAATCTGATCCACTCAGATATCAGCTAATCCAGGTGACAGGCAAGAGCAGCAGGTCACTAAATCTCTTTTCCATTCAGCCACTTGCCTGGCACCATAAGTCTTCTTGCCAGGAAGGGGACTTAAGAAATTTTCCCTTTGATCCAGGTGGGAGGCTAACATTCCTAGTTAGTTGTATATAGTAGTTTATTTTTAGTTTCTTTTCCTACTTTCCCTAAGTACAGTTTGCACAGGTAGTGTTTTTTATCCTTGTGCATTTCCCTTTACGTGTGGGGTAGAAAGCTTCATGTTTGATTATTGGATCTTTTGGGGCTGTTGCTGATTTTGTTTAAGATGAATTTGACTCTGTGCCTAATGGACTGCAAGGCAACTGGTCTTTAGGCATAGTAGGCATGCTTCCCCTGGGAGTCACCAATTTGTTGACCATTTTTTTCCCAATAGGCAAAAAATCGGTCCCCTTCTGTCCCTGCTATTCTAGGCCATTTCATTTTTCAATTTTGCATGAATATGTTCATTTTTATGGACTCTGCAGGGAGATCACAAGTTGATGTTGTCATAGGATGATTGTGTGAAGGTAGTGCAGGATGTAGAACAGGGCAGGTTAGTCCTTTGGCGCATGAAGGATCAATTCAAAGAGTTTCAAGTTTTACAAGCCTTCTTCAAGCTCTAGTCTGAAGAAAATGAAGAATTTTGGCATTGTTGAACCATTGAACCTGGTTTAATGCCTTGGTTCAATGCCTGGTTCAATCAGCCTTGGTTTGAGCTTTATTTCAATCGGCAATTTAATTGCTCCATTTCAAAGCCTGGTTCATCGCTTCAAGTCCATCACTTTATTTTGTAGGCTTGGTTTAACACCTTTGGTTCAGCGGCTTTGGTTCAACGTAGGTTCAACGTTTAAAGTTCATTGACAAAGTTCAAGGCCTTGGTTCAGCGGTTAAAGTTCAACGCATTTTGGTTCATCAGTACGCAGCTTTAAACCGTTGAACCAGTTCAGAATCAGTTCAAAGGCTTGGTTTAATGGCAACCACAGAGGACTTCAACATGCTTTTTTAGGAGCAGTGGAATGTGCCACATGTCCCTTGCAGGTCTTGATGGAAGCCAACAGGTGGCAATTATTAAGGTGTGGAGCCTAAAAGCTTCACCAAAGGAGTGCATTTGATAGTTGTAGGTTTACACAGTCACCGACGTCGGTCAAGAGCGATCAACGTCGGTCAGGTGTAGTTCAAGAGACGCTGACATCGGCAGGTATTGGCTGACGTCAATCACAGGCAAGCAGGCAAGAATCGATGTTGTTTACCTGTGCGTCCATAGAGTTATTTCTGAGGACAGAACTGAGTGTTTGCATGATGGGATTAAGTCATAGTCTTAAGTCCGCATCTCTATCTTTAGTAAGACTTTTTTAGAGCCCTTGTTTAAGTGGCATAACTATTGGTTGTAAATGCATGCTCATGTTTCCTAATTATATATGTAGGATTAGATCTTCTTAGCTTATGGTAATGTAATGTTGAAGAACAGTACAAAATTGTGCATGTGAATCATTCTAGGTTGTTGGAGTTGATTGTACTTGAGAGAGAGAGCTCTTGAGGGAAAGAGATCTAGAGAGATATCTATACATCTGAGAGAGGTGTGGAAGAAACAAGTTTCTTCAATTGTATTCCTTCTGTAAAGAGTTTAATACAAGTTTTCAGGGTGGTTTCTTGTATCTCTTGTTCTTTGCTATTTATCATTCTAATTACTTATCATTCTGACTTAATTCTGCGTTTATTGCTTTTATAAGTGTAATCAAATTGTTGATTGATCCCTAACAAGTGGTATCAGAGCCTTGGTTGTATATTTAGAGATTGATATCCAACAAGTGGTATCAGAGCTCAGGTTCACTAACAGGTGGTTCAAATTTGTGTAGTGTGTATTGATTACACGTTACTCACAGGGGTTTCGACAGGGATTTCTGTTTGAGTGGGAGAAGCAATGGCAGAAGAAAGTAAACTGAGAATGGAGAAGTTTAATGGCAAAAATTATCAACATTGGAGAATGCAGATAGAGGATTATCTATATCAGAAAGATCTATACTTACCGTTAGGTGGGATTGCAAAGAAGCCCACAGACATGGATGATGAAGAATGGGAAGTTCTTGATAGAAAGGCTCTTGGGTCTATAAGACTGAGTCTGGCATCTACTGTGATATCTAATTTATCATAGGCAAAAGTCTATGATAGAGTTAATGACTACTTTAGCAAATTTGTATGAAAAACCCTCAGCTTCTAATAAGGTATATCTTATGAAGCAGTTATTTAATTTGCGTATGCAAGAAGGTGGATCTGTATCTAATCACCTGAATGATTTCCATGGAATTGTAAATCAATTAAGTTCAGTCAATATTGTGTTTGATGATGAAATTAAAGCTCTTTTAATATTATTTTCTTTGCCTAAAAGCTGGCATAGCTTAGTAATGGCAGTTAGTAATACTACATCTGCTTCAAATATTTTAAAAGTAGAGGATGTTGTTAGTGTTATCTTGAATGAGGAAATTCATAGGAAAAGCACAGAGGAAACATCAGGGAACGCTTTAAGTTTTGAGAGCAGGGGAAGGCAAAAAGAGAAGAGCAAGAAAGGGAGATCAAGGTCCAAGTCTAAGGTGAGAGGAAGATCCAAATCTAGAAATTGCAGGAAGCCACAATGCTGGAATTGTGGAAAGATGGAGCACATAAGCAGAGATTGTTGGTCAAAGCCTAAGGAGGACAATCAGCATGAAGGAAAAGAAGAAGCAAAGGTTGCAGGTATTGCACAAGATGCTTTAATATTCTCTTTGCATAATAATATAGAATCTTGGGTGCTAGATTCTAGTGCATCTTTTCATGCTACCCCTAATAGAGAATATTTTAGTGACTATATCCATGGAGATTTTGGAATAGTGTATTTAGGAGATGATGAGCCTTGTAAACTTATTGGCAAAGGTAAAGTGCAGCTAAAAATGTAGAATGGCAACACATGGGTGTTGAGAGATGTTATGCATGTTCCTAGCTTGAAGAGGAATTTGATTTCTACAGGAGAATTAGGAGATGAGGGTTGTACAGTAACTCTCACAGTTGAATCTTGGAAGGTGACCAAGGGTGCACTTGTAATGGCCAGAGGTAAGAGAGTAGGTACTCTCTATTTATGTAATTATGTTACTAATAATTCTCCTTCTGTATTATCTACTTCAGATGTGGATGCAAAATTGTGGCACTCAAGGCTTGGCCACATGAGTGAGAAGGGAATGTCTATTATTAAGTCTAAAGGTAAGCTTTCAAATTTGAAAAGCATAGATCTAGATTTTTGTGAGCACTGTGTTTTTGGAAAATAAAAGAGAGTGAGTTTTCTCAAGACTGGGTCAACAAAGAAGAAGCATAAGTTGCAGCTTGTTCACACAGACGTGTGGGGACCGGCTCAGGTTGCTTCTATTGGAGGATCATAGTACTATGTTTCGTTCATAGATGATGCTACAAGAAAGCTATGGATCTATTGTATTAAGAAGAAATCTGATGTATTTGAGACTTTTAAGATTTGGAAAGCTATGGTTGAGAATGAAATAGGCAGAAGATTGAAGTGCCTGAGATCTGACAATGGTGGTGAGTTCTGCAGCTATAAGTTCAACTGGTATTGTTATATGCATGGAATCTGTAGGCAAAGGACGGTTCCAAGGACACCTCAGCAAAATGGAATTGCTGAAAGAATGAACAAAATAATTATGGAGCGTGCAAGGTGTATGAGATTGCATGTTGGTTTGCCCTTAGAGTTTTGGGCAGAAGCTGTTGATACTGTAGTGTACCTGATTAACAAAGGACCCTCTACAGCTCTGGATGGTGGAATTCTAGAAGAGGCATGGACAGGTAAAAAGGTAGATCTCTCATTTCTCAAAGTTTTTGGTTATGAAGCCTTTGTGCACGTTGATAAGGAAAATAGAAAGAAGCTGGATGCTAAGTCTATGAGGTGCACATTTATTGGCTATGGCTCTGATAATTTTGGTTTCAGATTTTGGAATCTAAGAACTAACAAGATAATTAGGAGCCGTGATATTGTTTTCAATGAAAAAGTGATGTATAGTGATTAGCTAAAGAAGCTAAATCAATCTGGACAGAGCAATGGAGAATTGGACAAGGTGACGGTCCAAAATGAGCTCGTGAGAAAAAGAAATAATCACTTGCAGGAAAACACAGAGACCGACGTCGACCAAGTAGGAACCAGCATTGGCAAAATAGAAATTGATGTCGGCAATACAGGGACTGACATCGGTAGGACAGGAACCAACGTCGGTCAGGCAGAATCGACGTCGGCCAGTTATAGGCCTGAAAGTGACCGAGGTCGGTCACTGTCAGAAAATTTGGGTGGACAGCATGTTGTGAACGAGTCTCAGACGCCCATCAGGAGGTCAAAAAGGGTAAGTAAGCCTCCAATTTGATATTCCCCTTCATTATTCTATTTATTGCTAACTGATGGTGGATAACTAGAGAGTTTTGAAGAAGCAATACAGGTGGAGTCCAAGAGTCAGTGGGAGCGTGGCATGGTTGAGGAAATGGAGTCCTTGAGAGAGAACCAAACATGGGATTTGGTTGAGTTGCCAGCTAGTAAGAAGACACTGAAGAACAGATGGACCTACAGATTGAAAGAAGGTGAGAATGGACAGATGAGATATAAGGCCAGATTGGTAGTGAAAGGATTTGCACAAAAGCCAAGTATTGATTTTGGTGAGATTTTTTCTCTTGTTGTTAAAATGACTTCTATACGGACTGTACTGTCTTTAGTTGTTATTGAGGATTTGCATCTTGAGCAGCTTGATGTTAAGACAGCGTTTTTTCATGGAGATTTGGATGAGGAAATATATATGGAATAGCCAGAAGGATTTGAGGTCAAGGGTAAGGAGAAGTTAGTGTACAGATTGAAGAAAAGCTTGTATGGCCTCAAGCAAGCTCCTAAACAGTGGTATTTGAGATTTGACAGGTTTATGACTGAGCATGGATACAGTAGGTGTCAATCTGACCATTGTGTGTATTTTAAGAGATTGAATAATGGTAGATATATTATTCTGTTGTTGTATGTAGATGATATGCTGATTACAGGATCACACATGCAGGATATCTCTGAGCTTAAGGTGAAATTAGCTCAAATATTTGCTATGAAGGATTTGGGAGCAGTAAAGAAAATCCTTGGCATGAGCATTAAGAGAGATAGGAAAAATCATAGGTTGATTTTGTCTCAAGAGGATTATGTGAACAAGGTGTTGAAACGGTTCAATATGCAGGATGCAAAACCAGTAAGCACACCTATGGCTGGACATTTTAAGTTGAGTAAAGAACAATGTCCTAATTCACATGATGAGGTAGAGTACATGAGTAGAGTTCCATATTCTTCCGCAGTAGGGAGTTTAATGTATGCAATGGTGTGTACTAGACCGAATATTGCCCAAGCAGTGGGAGTTGTAAGTAAGTATATGGCCAATCCAGGAAAGGAACACTAAAAAGCAGTTCAGTGGATCCTTAGATATCTAAGAGGAACCAATAGTAGGCATTTATACTATGGAGGTTCAGATACTTCTCTACATGGTTATGTAGATTCAGATATGGTAGGTGATTTGGATGGCAGGAGGAGCACCACAGGTTATGTTTTTACTGTTGGTGGAATGGCGGTTAGCTGGATATCAAAGTTACAGAAGGTTGTTGCCTTGTCAACTACAGAAGCATAGTATATTGCAATCACAGAGGCTAGCAAAGAGATGATATGGATGACACGGTTCATGGAAGAGCTTGGAAAGGAGCAAGAGAGTTACATATTGTATAGTGACAGTCAGAGTGCACTTCATTTGGCTAAGAATTCAGCCTTTCACTCAAGAACAAAGCACATACAGCTAAGGTACCACTTCATAAGACAAGTATTAGAGGATGGTGAGTTGAAGCTAGAGAAGATCCATACAGATAGGAATCATGTGGATATGTTAACCAAGCCAGTTACAAAGGAGAAGTTGAATCTTCATTCAACTTCTGTTGGTCTTCATGATTGAGTTGAAGATGGAGGAGCTAGAAGATGTTTTTGTACAGGTACTGGTGTAGCTGTTTATCTCCAAGTGGGAGATTGTTAAGGTGTGGAGCCTAAAATCTTCACCAAAGGAGCGCATTTGATAGTTGTAGGTTTACATAGTCATCAGCATCGATCAGGAGTGACTAACGTCAAGCATTTGTAGTTCAGGAGACATCGGCGTCGACAGGTATCAGCCGACATCGGTCACAAGCAAGCAAGCAGGAACCGATGTCGATTACCTGTGCATCCAGAGAGCTATTTTCGAGAACAAAACCAAGTGTTTGCATGATGGGATTAAGTCATAGTCTTAAGTCCACATCTCTATCTTTAGTAAGACTATTTTAGAGCCCTTGTTTAAGTGGCATAACTATTGGTTGTAAATGCATGCTCATGTTTCCTAATTCTATATGTAGGATTAGATCTTCTTAGCTTATGGTAATGTAATGTTGAAGAACAATATAGAATTGTACATGTGAATCATTCCAGGTTGTTGGAGTTGATTGTACTTGAGAGAGAGAGCTCTTGAGGGAAAGAGATCTAGAGAGAGATCTGTACATCTGAGAGAGGTGTGGAAGAAATAAGTTTCTTCAATTGTATTCCTTCTGTAAAGAGTTTAATACAAGTTTTTAAGGTGGTTTTTTGTATCTCTTATTCTTTGCTATTTATCATTCTAGTTACTTATCATTCTGACTTAATTCCACATTTATTGCTTTCATAAGTGTAATCAAATTGTTGGTTGATCCCTAACAGCAACATCTGTGGGTTTCTCCTGTTGGCTTCAAGAAGACTGTGGTGGGCCTGAATGAGTTGTTAATAATTATGCAGAGCATGCCAAGTGTCAATGTCTGTGATTATCAAAAAAGGCCCCAAAAGTTTTCTAAGGTAGTTAAAGGCTCTATGGAAGTGTCCACATGTCAATTTCAGTTCAAAGGCTTGGTTCAACGGGCTCGGCATGTAGTGATTGAACCGATTGAACCGATTGAATCGTTGAACCAATTTTGGTTCAATGGCTTGGTTCAAGGGTGTGCCCTACAGTCAGAGGGCAGTGATGGGTTAAAAATCCCTTACACAGGGTAGTTCAAGATCTAAAAGCCCTTGTGGAAGGCAAAGAGTTTCAAAGAGCCCAAAGAAAAGGACAAAGAGCAGCTAATTCCTGCAGACTTTTGTCCGCAAGAAAAAATCCCAAAACAAAAGCTTGAAGCTCAAAAAAAAAAGTTGCAGGAAAGACCCGATGACTTTTGCCAAAGATGGTGACATCCCAAAAGTCATCAAATTTAAGCAGACAAACTATTTGTTGGGTGACAGCTGTGCGAACGTCAAATTTAGCACAGTGAAGTAGTCATTTGTTTTGAACTACCTTAGTGCCAAATCAAGAAAAGAGCCTGAGGAACGCAGCGACCCGCCAGAAGATCACCCCCGAGGGTTGAAAGAGTAAGAAGAAGACAAGGAGCAAAAATGACAAAGCATTCAAGTGGCAAAGGGAAGGTGAGTTATTGCAGATGAGTGGCGTGACCTATTTTCTATAGTTGGCATTGATGAGGGGACAAACTGCAGTCTGCCTATAGAAAGGAGGCGTGGCCATGCTCTTACATTAATGTTTGAATGCCAAAGTCAATTTGGGTGACTATGTAGCATGGTTCTAGTAGGCCTTTTTTGAATAATGACATTAGTAACAGTGGTTTCCTCTTCTCGATGTGTTCAGTGCACATGGGCCATTTGCAAAAATGAGCGTCAAAATCCTTCCCAGGAAGTGCCAATTTCTCTTCCTCTTCCTATATATTGTAAACTTCTCTTTTGAGAAGGAATCGACTCTCAACCTTAAGGCAAAACTTTGCCCAAAAATCTCTCGGGGATTGTAAGGCAGAGCTGCCAGAAATTTACCTTGAATCGAAACACAGCATTTTTACCTCCATTTTGAGTTTTGCATCTTTAGTATGTGTCTATGCCTTGATTCTATGTTAAGCCATTTTCTTAATGCTTTTGCAGAATGATTTCAGCACATCTGGTGCATTTTCTGAGTTTCCTTTTATAGGTCTGGCAGAAGTGTCCCTAGAGGAGTATAGGTGAAGTGGATAAGCTGTTGCAGTGTGTCTCAGAATGCCTCTAGTAGTTATTTCCTCCCTGTATCTCCACGGACCCCTGACCCACTGATGCAAAAGGTTCTCTCATGTCAGATGAAGTGTATGGGAGCTATTTCTCGATGGAAAATGTATGTTCAGGCCTGAGTGGGTCACACTTTTCTGGTGTATTACCTTTTACTTTTTAGGCTTAGGTTCTATTTTCAGCATCTCTCTCTCCCTTTTCATCCCCCCCTTTTTTACATTTTATTTGTTAGTAGTAGGAGAAACCAAGGACTAAAAGATACATAAAAGGGAGCTAGCCCTCATCTAGAGACTCTCCCCTCTAGCTTCACCGGTCCCACAGGCGAGAGGGGAGTTTCCATTGTTGCGTGAAGAAGGCAGGAGCTAGGCCTCCTGCCAAGGGTGCAATCTTCTGCATCAACAGAGACCAATAGATTCCGTAAGTAAATCAAATTCTATAATAGAAAATATTGAGAACATGGATAAAGTTTGTCATCTTTATTCAAACTCCTTGTGATGTCTTTTAAAGGCTCATAAACCAAACACTTCCCCAGAGAAAACAAACCAATAAAAAAACATGTATTATTAGCCATATGAATGCACTCGAGTGGGGGATGCACTTGACTAAGGGTTAAATTTGTTAGCCATATGAATGGTTTTCAAAAGTATATAAAAAATAAGAATATTTATTTATTTTATAATAAATATATCTTAAATCTTTTAATGTTGCCTTCTTTAAAAATGAAATGCCATATTTTTTTAAAGATATTGTTAAATAGATGAACATCATTAAAAATTTAAGATTATTTTTCAAATTTAATTCCTAAATTTGATTTTTTAAATTAATCCATCTTTTACATTCCAAAAATGAGTCTTCATAATTATATCATCCATTTTTATACGAACTGCCTTCCAAATAATTTATTTACATAATGAACATATTTTTATAATGTTTTATATGTGAAATATAAAATTTAATTTAATTTTATATAGTAATATTTATCAAAGGCCAAGATTGATCTATAAAATCTTAAAATATAAGATAAAATGAATATGTAAAATATTATTTTACATTTTATTTTATCAAAAATAATTATAAAAACTTATTTAACAAAAAAAAATCTACAAAATTTTAACATCTTATATTAAAAAATAAGTAAATCAACAATGAAGTATATTAAATTATAATTTATTTTGTTACACGTATTTAAATACATTTTATATTTTTTAATTCTAAAAATATAAGACACCCACACAATATATGTTACAAAACAAAGTAACATTTAGAAGAAAATTTTTAGAAAAAATTGTGTTGTTAATATTTAACCATCAATGTTTCAGATCATAACATGTAGTCCATCATCAAGTATAGGACATATGTAACAATTAAAAACCCGATCTTGTTATATAGATAACTCAATGTAGTACATGATGGATCTCCATAAGTAACTTAAACCCAAGCCCTCATCTCTATTCAAATTTTAGGAATGTTTACAAATATATGTAGCCTCCCTGATTGACATTTGAAGAAATAGTTATCCACTACTAACACGTTAGTGTCTTTGATACAAATTGTGTGCAAGGTTTTTGAGGAGGTTTTTTAACATTAATTTGACCTTCTTTTTGAGGCAAATATCAACAGCATGTTCTTCAACTCTCCCTTAAATAGACATCTTTGACGAGCCCATAAAATGGCTCATTATATCTAAGAAATGACTCCATTTTTTCCAAAGAAGTTTTGTTTTTTTGTGGATTTAGATGTACATTTTATAACTCATTTCTAATTCAAAATAGAAAATGATTATTTTACCTTGATTATTCTGTGCAAGTTAATGTTGTTTATATTTCACCACTTTATCCTAACTTTTTCCATGAAAAGCCATTA
Organism: Torreya grandis; assembly: GCA_037957365.1. Taxonomy (NCBI): domain Eukaryota; kingdom Viridiplantae; phylum Streptophyta; class Pinopsida; order Cupressales; family Taxaceae; genus Torreya; species Torreya grandis. The sequence continues at coordinate 596,677 of JARHVA010000194.1, forward strand.
GTTTTGTGTATAAAGGTCATCCAGATGTACTAAGGAAAAATAATGTGTTTTAATAAATCAAAAGGACTTCAAAATATCAATTCAAACTAGCTTTGATGATCACCAGGGTAATTATGATGATCACTAGGCTAGTTTTGATGATCACCAATCTAATTTTGAAGATCACCAGTCTTGCTCTGGACATGCTCAGACTAGCTTCAAAGATCACCAGTCTTGCTCTAGACATGCTCAGACTGGCTCCAGAGATGCTCAAACTGGTATTAAAGGTTTTGAGGAGCTCAATAAAAGATATTTTAAAGACATTGCATCATGGTGAAAACCATATTTGCTTGATTAAAAGCATCCTAGTCTTTTTTAGAATATTTTTTAGAAATCATATATAAACTTTCTAAAAGTTGTATGTCTATTTGTAACCATAAGTATTTATAGAAATTTTGCTAAAAAAAACTATAAGTATTGTTATGGGATTTATTGTTAAACCAGAAATGGTTTTAAGTGCAAGAAAGAGTTGTAACAAGCAGCAGACAAAGATAACACATGTGAACCAATTTCAACACTCTTCCACCAGTTTGCCCCTTGAAACATGAAAAATATGTTGTATCTTTTTGTTTTCAATAAATAATATCTTAGTTAGTTATGGTATTGTTAAGAGGTTAGTCTATTTTGATCAATTGTTATAAAAGTGTTGTCACACATAAATAATGTCTTCCTGATGATATGAGAGGAATAGAATAAGAGCATGTGGCAAATAAATTATTGAAGGATAGAATTAAGCTTTTATAGCATTTTAAGCACTTCCATAATTAATGAAGTATTGATTTCATGATATTTTTAAAAGTCTAATGTGATCTAATCATATTTCAATGGAGAGCAAGGGCCCACTCAAATAAATAAATATAGTTTATTTTAGTATTAATATGTTTATTTCATATTGTTGTGTGTCTTAGAGTTTGTCATTTATTATTTTATGCAAAGTATTGTGTTTTAATTTACCTGCAAGTTTGTGTGTTTAAGCATGTGTATTTTAATCAAATTTATTTTCAGCACTTTAAATTTCAAAGCATTTCTCTTTCAAAATATTTACATTTAAGCAAAACATAGATTAAAAGGTGTGTTTTCATTTCATGTAATTTATATTTCTGCAAATAGATTAGTTGTGTGTTTCTTTCAAAAATAATTTCAATTCTAGCAAAGTGTTTTCCATTATAAGCATTTCCATTTCTAGCAAAGTATGTTTACCTTTACAAGTAATAGATGAGATTTCAATTCAAGCAAGTAGATTAGACCTTTAGGATTAAATGATCCATAAATCCACATAAACATATAATTTTTAATCACTATTTAGGATTTCTTATTGCTCACTTTCAATGGACATCAACACCAATTTTATATGTCATCAACTTAACTCAGTTAATTAAATGAGATGATTGATAACCCCATCATTTTTGACATCTTTGCTAGAAATTTTCTAAGTGTCAGTAGGGTATAATATCCTAAACTAACAACTGATTAAGAAAAACTTCTCACAAATAAAATAAATTTATGAATAAACAAAGAGGTTTAAATGGAAGATATATTCTTAAGAACCCTCAACAAAATACAAACACTAGTAGGTCACAATAAGAAAATTTACTAGAAGACCTTCTAGGAAAATAACTTTATATTATTGAGGAAGAACCATTGTTAGATTAACCTTAACTTTGAGATCATTCCATATAGGTAGGTGCATCCTTTCAAACAAAGAAATTAATACTAAATAATATTGTGAACCAGAGTCTTGAATCCCAATCAAGTAGCCTTCTAGCCACTTTTGACAATTCAACACTTCCCAGGAGAACCCTCTACAACATCTATTGAAAAACTATGGGAGATAATCTGGAAAACAATCCACCAAATAGAGTTGCAGGAGGTATAACTCAACCACTATGGTAAACTTTCACCTATCCTTTTGTCCCAGATCAAAATAAGAATGTTATAATGAAGAACATATCCCCATCCATACTATTTATTTTTAAGGGATTGTCCACAAAATACCCTGACTAATTTATGTTTAAATTTAAATTCTTGTGTCAAAATTATGATTACAAAATTGATAATTACAAACTAAAATTGTTCCTTTCTACACTGAAGGATTCAGCCATGATATGGTTTATGAGTTTACGACCAAATTCTATTTATACATGAGATCAAATGAAAAATAGATTCTTGGACAAATATCAAGATTATTATACAGTAAGAGATAGAAATGAAGAATTCTTCTATATAAAATAAAAAGAAGATGAGAATATGGAAGACTATATTGATAGTTTCTTCTTTACACGTAGAAGATGTGGATATGAGTCAAAGAAATATTTAAGCAACACAATTTTATTAAAAGGATTGGATGATGATGATAGAGAATCCTTGAACCTAATGGTAAAAATAAACATAAAACTTTTACATCTCAATGACATTGTTGAACTATACAGGACTTACTTAAGAACAAGAGCTAGCATTAGAAAATAGAATATGGGGAAAGAAAACAATGATGTAGAACAACTCATGGATGAATTTTCAAATCTTAAAACAAAAATTTTAGTTCAATTAAATACCACACTATAGGGATTCCAAACAAAATCTAATGCCACCAATGAACTTATGGGTATGTATTGCCCAAAATGTAGATTGAAATATACACTCCAATATTATCCTCTAGACATGATAGATATGCATGAAATTTTTGATACAAATAATTGTATCATCCTACCTATCCTAAAGAATCAATTGAAACAAGCTACCCAACTAGTGAAAGATATCAATTATATACAAAGACAAGGGAATAAGTTCTCTTATAATCAAAATCCAAATCATTTTGTTCCTATAACTCCTTCCAATCCATGGATGATGCCATGGACTGGACCAACACCTCCACAAACATGAGGACCACCAACTTGGCCTCCAAAAGAGTGAACATCACCACAACTATGGGTATCATAATAAAATACACAACCATGGATTCCACAAATAAATCAATAGTGGGTACCTCAAATATTTAATCAGCAAAAGATGTTTCCACCTCAATAATTATTGATGCCTCCTCTACCTACTCAGTGTTCACAAATTGAACAACTTAGCCTCAATTGCCTTCAAATCTAGTACCAAACCCTAAAAATAGATAATTAGCCCCTATCTATGAGACTAAATAACAAGGAGCTAAGGAAATCAATGTTATTGACTATGGTAATATCCAATTACATTTAGGCAAAACCTAGTCCTCTAATCACCATTATAGAAATCCCAATTGGAAAAAAGAGTCCAATACCTCTTACTGAGCCAAACAAAAAGAAAGAAGACATTTAAGAAAAATAAAAACCTTAGAAAACTACTCCTTCACCAAATCTTTTTCCTGAGAGACTTAAGGAAACAGCAAATAAAAGTAAATCTAACTTTGTGTAGTCATATAAAATATCTAAATTGGTAGTTTGAGTGTGGCTTATGACACCCTATCCATAGGTCCTTTTTACATGCTCTTCTGACCCTTCTAGACACCTTTTTGCTCATTACTAGCCATATGAAACCTTCTAAATAGTCATTCCACCTCAACTAGGTTACTTTCCCCATACTAATCCTGATCTTCTAGGTCCCGATCCAGTAGGATAGGAGTGCCATACTTGGACTATAGTGCCTGACCCTAGGGTGTCCCATTTTTGACACTCTTGTCTATTTATATTTTGAGCCCCAACAGTCATTTTCATCCAATTTTTATCCTTAATTATGTTAACCTACCATGATTACAACTGACCCATGATTAATTGTTCCCTATAAAATCCCATTCAGAGCTCATTTACAAGGGGAGGTGACAAATCTTATAAATCAAGCAAGAATATAAACAAAGTATTAAGGCAAACTTCCCTATTCTCTGCATACAGTCACCCAACATAGTTGCAAACATACTAAAACCCTCATACCAGTCCCTAACCACCTCCAACACTATTAAATTGGTAATTTTGCATTTGCATCACACTATTGCACAAAGCACATTAGGTGAGAGAAATACATATGGCTTGATCCCTCTTCAGAGTATTGGTATGTAGGCAGCATGCTCACACACGAGGTGTGGATTACACATTCAGTGCATCTTACACGCTAACCCCCCCATTTCTCAAGTGATTCAAATATTTTTCATCAAGCATGATGGAGGGTTAGGGTTTTGAATATTAAATTATCTATATAGTGAGTTCCATCTATAATCAGCACTTAAGATTTCACATGCAGGCTCACACAGGAACAACACAAAAACCCAAAAAGTTTTAGGCCTCTATGACCAGTTTGGACAATAGCGGTAGGAGTGAACAACAATGCCAAACACTAAAGTGTCTTGTTTTTGGCACTCCTATCTTTTCACCAAATTAAATCTAGATTCAGATTTATGACACTGTTATAGTCCTACATAGCCAGTTTCAGCATCTATCTCAGCCATCTCTGCCTGTTTCCAGCTAAATCATATTTTCTTTATTTATTACTATTTTTAGAAAGGTAAAATGGATAAATAAATCATACAAATTAGGACTGTATTTATTGAAATATTATTTATTGCTTTTTTAATCTAGACCTTTAGCTAAATTAGGAATAAAATTCTATTATTTCCAAAAAAAGTTAAATCATTTGGTGAACCTAACATACTTCGTTTGCACATTAAAACCCTAGAAACCCTAGGGAAAATTCTTTACTAATTTTTCCAATATTTTTTTTATTTTTCATGAATATTTAAATCAAAATTTTACATTAATTTTTTAAATTTTATCATAATAATTTTAAAAAGCATTGTCTCTCAAACCCTAATTACATATACTAGGTTCCTATATTTTTGAAGTATCACCTACATGTTTGTGAGCCTCGTATCCTTTTTATGCATATTCCAGTTTGTTGTTTTTAGGAAGTTACATTTATTTTATTCAGTGCTTTCCTTCCATCACATTTTGCTTATTACAATTTATTGAAAAAAATCCAATCAATTTTTTATTTATTTTCCTACTTTAACAATGGCCCAATATACCAATTTTGACGAAACTAATAAGAGGAAATTCAAGACCTTTTAACTAAATATCCTGATATACAAGATGATATTCTTAAAATAATACAAGAAAAACAACAAAAAGCAAATAATGATCATTCCTCTCAAACCATATAACAACTAGTTGTAAATGACACTACAAAGACAACTATGTCTCAACAACCCCCTATAGCAACCCAACTTTCCTATGAGGCACCACTAGTTACGGCTAGTACATGTTTATCTCCCGATGTGGCTACCCTTGTGCAAGAGATAAAATCTCTTCAATCCAAGGTGATACATCTTGAACAAGGTGCCTCTTTACCAACATAGGCTTTTGACTATTTTTCTCTACTTTATACACTATTGGCATGTCATATTTCTTCTATACCTTTGCCACCAGGTTTTGTTCAACCCAAGCTCACTCTATATGATGGCAAGGGTGATCTAGAGACATACTAGAGATCTTTTCATACAGCATGCTTGGACTATGTGCCAAATGACTAGTTATTAACCAAGATATTTCCATCGAATTTAAAGTATTATGCCTTACAATGGTTTTATAGTCTACTAAATCAGTCGATCAACATATTCAATCCTTTACCTGACATGTTCCTAGCTTATTTCAGCATTAACATAAGTGACAAGGTTTCTTATGCCCAAGTTACATAATAGAAACAAAGGTCAAATGAGCATCTCATAGATTATGTTCTTCGATATAAGACTATCTTGGTTAAAATGACTAGCACCATGGCTGATCAAAAATTATAAGATCTCTTCAAATAGAGTCCTCTGCCAGCTTTGCATGAGTCAATAATGTTCAAAAAGTTTTCTTCCTTCACTAAGTTATGTCATACACTAAAGAAAAGGGAAGTCAAATTAATTCCAATGGGCAAACTCAGGTACACAAGCATATCAGAAACAACAAGCAAGAGTAACAGTAAAGTCCCATACAAAGTAAAGGTTAATGATAACAAAAGTTAAAGTCAACCTATAGTTAATGACGCTTTAGAACCCCCTCATTGAGTGGTTTTATTAGCACCTCCTCGATGAGCCTTTACCAATCTACCAGTATCTTTAGCCAGAATCTTACAGTAGCTATTGGAATGCAATGTCCTATCTCTCCCTCCTATTCAAGAAGTTGATACGATAAAGCCTCTTCCAAGTGGATATGATCAAAATGCATTTTGTAATTTTCATAGGGCACTTGGCCACACAATAAATAGATGCATTAGTTTATTACATAAGATATAAGACTCGATAGATGGTAACCTTATTGGTCTTGGCATTCTAGTTGAGCCTCCTCAAGCAAAGCAAACATAGGACAAGGCTCTAAAAAAAAATTTAAATATTTTCCCACATCATTTAACAAGAGATAGGGGACACATCAGGCATTCACCATGCATATCATGCACACACTCCACCATATACATATCAGGCACCTTCAGTTGAGTCACATCCTTTGAGCAAAATGATTAGTGTATATAATTTTAGAATTCTAGCTAGACCTTTGATCTCCTTCTTAGAGCAGGAGATAGTTAAAGAGGATTCAGATTACTATGTACTTTTTATCAAAACCTATATTAATCATCATCCCATTCATATTTTTCTCATCAACAACAGATCTAGTGTGAACATGTGCACTATGACATTACTTCCGCATTTAGGATATTTAGAGCAAGATATTACTCTGATGAACATATTTATTAGTGAATTCATTAGACACATAAATTTCATTAAGTGAGATTGTACTCCCTGTACAGGTTAGACCTACACATATGGCCACATCATTTATTATTGTTCCCAGTGTAGGAGTCTTCGACATGTTGCTTGGTCGATCATGAATCAAGAAACTTTGAGTAGTACCTTCTATAGTTCACATATGCATAAAATTCATTCACGCTAATCAGGTTATTACAGTCAATAGAGTTCCATATGAGTTACCACTATCCACTCCAGAGCCATCTCTTACTCTGTAGTCACCAGTTTTAGCTCCTATACTAGTTATAATTCTTCTTCCTTTAGTTGAGATTTAGAAACAATCAAAGTCTCCCTTTCCAGCATAGAGAGTTCATACACTTCCACAGAGGCCTCTTTTAGATCAACCACTACATCAATGATAGTTTTAGGACTCTAGATAGTTTATAACTACAATATTCACACCCAAGGAAGTATCATTGAGATCTCATGCCTCTACACATAGAGCACAGTTTCATAGAGATTTTTCTACTACATGATGGGTCCCTAAGAGCCCCATAGTTGCATCCACTTCTTAAAGTTACAAGGGAACCCCATAGTCAATTTATACTACAAAAATTTCAAAACACTTACAGCATATACATCTTTTAGATTCACAGACTCAGCCCTTCCATCATGCTTCATGATCATGCATGATCCCTCTCCTTGATATAGGACACCATGATAGGGATTCTCTCATGAGACTCATCGATTAGTATCATTTCTTCTCAGTCTTTCTTGTACATAACTTATTTTTAATTTCTTGTACATAGTTTCCTTATGATTGCTTGTACATAACTTATTTCAAAAATACAAAAAACAATATAACATGTCAAAATACAAAAATAATCAAATAACTCAAAACACCAAAAATATTTCAACTGTATTCATTATCTATGATTTACATTTTTACTACCATGCTAGACTTACATTTTTCTATTTTATGCTATTATCTGTCAATTTATCTACATTACCATGCTTCACTTGATCTTATTTGAGTGAGTGTAGTAACACCCAGATCCTTGATTGCTTCACTCTACCCATTGAGGGAGTATCTTATTTCATACATTTGAGACATATATCGACATATTTACCCACAAAAGGCATCTTATACATGACTACACCATCTAGGTTATGTAATTCCTACACCACACACTCTAGTTATCATATTGATGTACATTACTTACTAGTTTACATAGATTATTCTATTGACACTCACTAGTATATAGCACTTGTGTATTTTTTAGCATCTACCTAGTCTTGTACTACATGTTATGCATACTTTCACTTCTTTCTTTGATTAGTTAGATGCGATAGTATTTTCAACATTTACATGTCTTCCTTTCTTACTTTGAGTAGCTAGATGTGATTATATTTATCAGTTCTTGCTTGTACTCTTGTGTGTGCCTTAGGACATTTGCTAATGTTCTTTACTTATTTTCAATTATATATGTATGTGGGAATTTGAACATGCCTTGTATGCTTTCTTTTTTAGTTCAAGTGACATGTGCACATGTCCCTTGTTTTCTTGGCCCCTTGGCCACTTTTGTGTGCTTCTTTCTTCTTGCCTTATGTGCTTGTTTTCTTCTCAATTGTTTTTAATGCCATGATCCACATCATGTATTATCTTGCTTTCTTGGATGCCATGATGGACATCATGATTCATCCCTCCTTGAAAACTAACAACTAATATTTTCTAGTTTTAGTTCAGTATACTACACATGATATTACATTATTACATCTATCTAGGCATACACATGTTAATCTAACCATCTCTAATACAAATTATGTTATATCTTGAGACATCTTTTCGATTATCATTGCTATATCATGTATTCCACAGCATAACACAATTATAAGGCTCTTTATTCTAAGCGCAATTATTGTAGGGTCTTCATTCCTACCCTTAGAAAAGTGATCAATAAATAGAGGTTTTATCATAGAGATCAGATCCCTCTATCGGTAAAAAAATCAATTTTTAAAGCACTCAAAACAACATTCAAAACCCAAAACATGCAGAGTAGACTAGAAAGATAGTGATGAATACAGAATAGTCATCAAAAATAGTAAAGGACAAGAGCACCATATTTGGACTATAGCACCAGATAGCAAAGTGTCATATTTTTTATGTTCCTATCCAAAAAGCCAAAAACTCAAAATTTCTAGAAATAGATAGAAAATTAAGGTTAGTTACATTTTTGTCAGCTATAGTACAGTTCAAATTGAACAAATTTAGTACAATTGTACTCAGAGTATCCAGATATAGGGGGCATCATGCATAGAATGATGGCTCTCACCTCCAATTTTAGATTGAGTAGTTGGTACAAATTCTAGATCATAATCTTTGTTATAGACACCAATGATTGGGGGCAATGTGCATGGCACATTTACCTTCTTTTCTTTCCAAATTTAGTGCATTATCTAGGTATTCTAAATAGTTGTGTGTCTTATTCCATTTACAAGTAGTTGGCATTATTTTGGAGTGGCTTTCATATAAGCCTAGTTCTCTATTTTGGAGTGGCTTTCATACAAGCCTGATCTTCACCTTTTGAAGTGGCCAAGATTGGCCTGGTTTTAAGTACACATTCACCTATCCATACCACATTGTCAGATTACAGAGCATTCATGGGCTTCATGAGCCATCTCATATGACACACATTCATACCAATATCAGTTCATATCTTCATAATTATTGGATAAATATGGAACCAAAGGACTAGCTAGCCTTTGTATTCTTGAGCCACCTACTCAGAGGGATTGGACACATAATCCAAACATCGATTAACACATGCATGATCACATAGCTTCACTTAGTGGGTGAATATGGATCCAAAGGGCCAACCTTTATATTCTTGATCCACCTTTAGGGAATTGAGTACTTAGCTCCATTTGTGACATTACTTTTGGTACAGCACATACCCAGCATCACTCACCATCACTCAACATCACAACAGGTTTTATATCAATTCACATACCCAGTGAGGTGTATTCATTCCTTTCTCTTCCTTTCTTTTTTTCCTAGTTTTTGTATGTTCTTATTTTAGACATAGCATGTCTACTAAGAAATAATCTACTCCTTTTTTTTTCTTTGTAGATTTATTCTTCATGATGTGCTCTTTCTATGCATACTCAGTATCATACATCTCTATGGGCTTCACCCTTACAAGTAAGTTCAAGTACACTTTATACTTTTATTTTATCTTAGTATTTTTATTTAATGCATCACTAGAATAAAATGGGGGCAAATGTAGTCATATAAAATTTTCAAATTGGTAGTTTGAGTGTGGTTTGTGACACCCTATACATAGGTCTTTTTTGCATGCTCTTGTGACCCTTATAAACACCTTTGCATTCATTACCAGTCATCTAAAACCTTTTGAATGGACATTCCACCTCAGCTAGGCTACTTCCCCCATACCAATCCTGATCCCCCAAGTCTCTAAAGTGTCCCATTTTTTACGCTCCTATCCATTTGTATTTTGAGCCCCAACGGTCATTTTTATCTGATTCCTATCCTTAATTATGTCAGCCTAGCATGAATACAACTGACCCATGGCTAATTATTCCCTATAAAATCCTATTCAAAGCTCATTTACAAGGGGAGGTGAAAAATCTTAAAAATCAAGAAAGAATACAAATAAAGCATTAAGGCAAAATTTCATATTCTCTGCATACAGTCATCCAACACAGCTATAAACATACTAAAAGTCTCATATCAGTCCCTACCCACCTCCAACACTATCAAATTGGCATTTTTTCATTTGCATCACACTATTACATGAAGCACATTAAGTGAGAGAACTATATATAGCTTGATCCCTCTTCAAAGTATTGGTGTGTAGGCAGTGTACCCACACAAGGGGTGTGGATTACACATTCAGTGCATCTTACACACTAACCCCCCTTTCTCAAGTGATTCAAACATTATTTAATCAAGCATGATAGAGGGTTATGGTTTTAAAAATTAAATCAGCTATATAACAAGTTCAGTCAACAATTAGCACTCAAGATTTCATAGACAGGCTCACACGAGAACAGTGCAAAAACGCATAGAGTTTTAGGTCTCTATGACCAATTTGGATAATAGTGGCAAGAGTGGATAACAGCATCAAACACCAAAGTGTTATATTTTCAATGCTCCTTTCCTTTTGTCAAATGATAGCCAGATTCAAATTCATGACACTATCATAGTCCTGCATAGCCAGTTTCAACCTTTATCTCGGCCATCTCAGCTTATTTTTAGCTAAGTCATATTTCTCCTTATTTATTGCTATTTTTAGAAAGGTAAAAAAGATAAATAAATTATATAAGTTAGGACTATATTTATTTCAATCTTTTTTACTGATTTATTAATCCAAACCTTTAGCTAAATTAATAATAAAACTCTATTATTCATAAAAAAAGTTAAATCACTTAGTCTAGGAACTAAGGAAACTAAGTATTGAGATACCACTATTGAAAGCAATAAGAGGCATTCCAAAACTCAATAAAATCATCAAAATTTTGTGTATTAAAACCCCAATGATAAGAAAACAATATCCCAAAACCATACAAGTAGATAGAAAACTTGTTGACCTCTTAATAGGAAAATTATTTTTACCAAAATATGGAGACCCTAGGAGTCCAACAATCATTGTAGCTATAGGAAAGGAGATACCAAATGTGTTAATGGACCTAGGATTTGATATCAATGTTATGACATTAGACACATTTAAATCACTCTCTCTTATTAGGTACAACTAAATATTATGGTATTACAGATGGATGATTGATTTATTGCCAAATCAAAGGGAATCATAGAAGATGTTTCAGTAAAATGGAATCTTGGTAATACCCCATGGATTTTATGATACTTCAGTTAAAGATTTAAAAATTAAGTTAACCATCAATCCTAGGAAGACCATGGCTGGCCATAATTTTAGCCCTCATAGATTGCAAATCTATAGATATAAACATTTAAAATGAATTAAAAGAAAAGAAATTTTCTTTGTATCCACCTGCAAAACTCTCTTTAGATTTCACATATCACTTATGGGTAGATGAACCAAAGTAAAATAAAAATAGTATTTCCTCTTTGGCCATGGTAGTAGTCAAAAAACACATGAATGAGTTAGAATAGGAGCTAGTTAATTATATTGAAGAATTTAGTATGGTTCTAGATATGCCTAGTCTGGCTTCAGAGATACCCAGTCTGGTTCTAGAGATGCCCAGTCTGGCTCTGGAAATTCTCAGTCTCAAGTTAGAGATTATCAAACCATATTTTTAAGGTTACCAAAATGATTATGAAGACACTTATGATAAAATTTATGATCACACACCTCTCTAGCAGAGCATTGTTAGTTAGGCACACAACAATCAAGAAACTTTTCTTTCAGCGTTTTGTTGTCATCTAGCGGGTGTGATTTTAGAAAGAGAATCATTTCTCAAAGTCATAACTACCTTCCACATGTTAAAACTTCATCCTTTCCCATTTAAATCTCTCATAAGTGAATTTAGGCAAGTTATTTCTATCTATTCCGGGATAAAACAACTAGTAGTCCAATTGAGAAAAATATTAATTATAAATAGTTGGTAAGACAATTAGTAGAAAACTAAGGTCTTTGGAGTTCTAAAAATCCATACAAAATATTTTACTTACGAATATAGTGATATGAAAAGGATTCATCCAAGTGTTTTTACTCATCACATTTACACGAAAAACATCAAACCAGTAAGACAACCATAGAGAATGATCAGTTCAACACTGAGAGACATGATCAAAATAGAAATAGAAAAACTAATGTAATTAGGATTCATTTTTCCCATATTATATATTCAATGGGTGTCACCACTTATAATAGTAACAAATAAATATGGGAAAAGATGAACATGTATCGATTATAATGAGATTAACAGAGCTACCATGAAAGACTACTTCTCTCTACCCTTTATAAACCAAGTTATAAATAACTTTACTAGGAAGAAATTACTTTCTTTCTTAGATGGGTTTAATCGATACAATCAAATAACGGTATCTCCAAAGGACCAGGATGAAACAACATTTACATGTCCTTACAAGACATTTGTGTATAGAGTTTTACCCTTTGGCCTATGTAGTGCACCAACTACTTTTCAAATAGCAATCTTAGTTATATTTTTTGATCTTACACATGAGTGTGTTGAAGTGTTTATGGATGATTTTATATTGCATGGTGATTCTTTTGATGAAGCCTTAAAATTCTAGATAAAGTGTTAACCAAGTGTGAACAACATCAATTATCCCTAAACCATGATAAATGTTTAATGATAGTTGACCAAGGAATAATCTTAGGTCATCACATCTCAACTCAAGGAATATAGGTTGAATCTAAAAAGGTTGAAGTTATCTCACATCTATCTACACCTAAAAACTAAATGGATATCAAAAGTTTTTAAGAATATGCAGGATATTATAGGCATTTTATAGAAGATTTCATTAAGATAGTTGCACCTATATTTTTGTTGGTCACTAAGGATAGTAAATTTGTGTGGAATGGTAAGTGTCAATAGGATTTTGAATTAATAAAAAAATTGATTTATGTTCCAATCTTGAGAAGTCCTAATTGGGAGCAGTCTTTCCACATACACATAGATGTCTCTAAAAATGTTATGGGGGCAATACTTAGATAGAAAGATGAGGAAGGTAAGATGTATATCATTTATTACATTAGTAAGAATTTAAATCCTACTGAAATGAATTATACTACTACGAAAAAAGGAGTTCATGGCTATTATCTATGTCATAAACAAATTTGGTCATTATATCACTGGATATAAAATATTTATTTATACAGATTATTCAGCTATAAGGTATCTAATGAAAAAATCAGTGGTAGGAAGCAGGATCATTAGATGGTTACTACTCTTACAAGAATTTGATATCACAATCATTGATTAATTAGAAAAGGCTAATGTATTGCTGATTTTTTATCAAGGTTGAATGTTTCAAGTGAAGATAAGCTAGTAGAAGATTGTTTTCTAGATAAGTATTTATTCATAGTTTCAACACACACACCATAGTTTGTTGATATGACCAACTATCTAAGCATAGGAAAAATTTCCTTGTAATTTCACTCATGAAGAAATGAAATGTTTAGTTAGAAAAAGTACTAACTATAAATGGCTTAGCAGTGTTTTGTTTAATTGTGGACCTAATATGGTGATTCGCATGTATGTAAGAGAAGATGAAATTTATCGACATCCTAAGAGTTTGTCATGATGAACCAAGAGGAGCCCACTATTCATCCAAAAAGATTGTTCACAATATCCCTGAGGCTAGATATTGTTGGCCTTCACTTCACATAAATGTGAAAAAATATATTTGGCAATGTGATCATTGCCAAAGGATGGAGAAACCCTCATTGTCTAATGAAACGCCCCTCAATTTGTTAGGAATCTAGAACAACAAACATGCTCTGACGCCACTCATTAGGATCTTGCTCCTCAGAAAGAGCACAGTATGATTACCAAATATAAGCAATAGAATATGCGAAAATAACCAGAAACACAAGTAACTAGAATTTACCAATAGCACAGAATATGAGAGACAATACACTATCTTGTATTAACACTATACAGAAAAGAATACATCAAAGAGCCGCCACACTCTTTCACCTTACAGAGATTCGCCACACCTCAAGTGTACAGTAATTCTTCTCACACACACTCTCCTACACAAAAACGGTCCCAACAACCAACTCACACACAGAATTGGTGTTCACCTCACCAACCAGTCAGTAATAACCCTGCCGGTACACCAAGCACTCTATAGCACTTCAAGCTGATCTCTCATGAACCTGCAACCTGCAATTCAAAGACCAAACTTACATGTAGATCTCCAATGAGCTTGCAACAACCTGCAACTCATAGATCTTACAACTAGAAGGAACTCTTCCTTTCTATCTCATGCCTTAAACAATACATGCCAATGGGTCTATAAATAGATCCCTAACTCAAACACTAACTAAGACTCTTAATTTAGACAATTATCTTCGCAACCCAAGACTCTGGCTGGTCTTGACATGCAAACTCATCGTTCACTTAACTAACTGTCCGTGAAACGAACACTTCGGGAACACACAGGTGACCGACGCCGGTCCCTGCTGGTCTGGTTCTGCCAACGTCGGCCGACTTCCTGCCATCGCCGGTGGCATTCTGCACTCGTCCCTGCCGACGTCGGTCATGCTGCCGACGCCGGTTCCTGTAGAACTCAGCAACCATCTGTTCCTAGTTTGCAAAGGTTGAAGCTTTTAGCTCCACAACCTAACAATCTCCCACTTGGAGATAAACAGCTGCAACCTGTACCTGTACCTGTACACCGTCTAGTTTGTTTCCTTGGCTTTGTATCCCTCCTCAAGATCACTCTTGAAGACCAACCACCACAAAATCCGTGATGCAAAATCTGTCATCCAAATTACCTGCCACATCTGCATCTACAACCATGTAGAAAAAGAACTTGACCCTGCATAGCATGTGCACCTGCTGCTGGTCCAACTGAACTGCCCTTCAGCATTACTCTCCTGGATTGACTCCAAACTTGTGACAACTCCCACTGCTTGGGAAAACTCAGGTTTAGTACATACCATGCACTCAACCTCATTATGTGAATCAAGACACCTGTTCAATGAACTGTCTAACCATCGGTGTGCTAACCGGTTTCACACAATCATCCTGAAACAAAGTCAACAAGACCTCCATGTCTCTAGAACACACTCATGCCAAAGAATCTTGCTGCTCCCAGATTCTCCATGACAAACCCCTGAACTAGCTTTACCTTTAGTTCAGCAATACCTGTATATGTAACCCTGCAACAAGCACATCATACAGAAAATAGAATAGTGTAGCTAATACTATCCAACCTGGTAAAGAGAAACACAATGATCAAACCTCCATTGCCCTGCAGCTAAAACAAGATCATATACCCTGATCTTCCATCTCACGTATCCATTTCCGCTCTTCTTCATCCTCAACATCCATTCGTCTCTCAGTGCTTACTTCCAGCTGGCAACACTACCCAAAACACCTGTTTGGTTCTCCTCCAAGGAATCACATCCTCATCCATGCCAAGCTCCCACTGTTTCCTGGATCTACCTGTTCTGCTTCTTCAATAACTTCCTGGTCCTATGCCATAAGTGAGCAACAAGTAGTGTAAAGAAGGGAAATGACGAATTTAAGACTTACTTACACCTTCAGTCCTCCATATGGGCGCTTGAGACTCCATGACAACTCGCTGTCCACCCAAAATTCGTCTCAGTAATCGATGCCGGTCACATCTCAGTCTACAGCCGACCGATGTCGGTTCCCTGCAACTGCCTCCTTGCCGACGTCGGTTTCCCCTGGCCGACGCCGGTCTCTGTCTGCCCCGCGTCACCGACGTCAGGCTGCACATAGCCGACGTCGGTCCCTTTCTGGACACCGACGCCGGTTTTCCTGCCGACGTCGGTCTCTGTGTTTTTCTTGTGAGACCTGACTTTTTCCCGCGAGCTCTTTTTGGATCAAACCCTTGTCCAAATCACCCTTGCTCTGCTCAGAATTCCTCTGCACCTTATGCTGAACTCTGTCCGTCACTTTCTCCTTGAAAACCAAGGCTTTCCCGTTCTTGTCACTAGCATCGAATTCCTCAAGAAACCTCACCTTCTTCTTCTGCATACAGAAACCACGATCCATGCCTTCCAAATCCGAAAGCATACTCTTTGACTCAAGAACCAGCATCTCCTTCTTATCTATGTGACCAAGCCTATCAAGCCACATCTCTGAATCTACAGCTGAAGTAGATAACCCAGAAAGAGAATCAGTAAAACAAGTAGATAAATAAAGCGTACCTACTTTCTTACCTCTAGCTATAACAAGTGTACCCTTGGTAACCTTCCAAGAGTCCGCTGTGAGAGTTACTGTGCAACTCTCTTCACCCAAACTTCTAACAGAAATCAGATTCTGCTTCAGAACTGGGACATGCATGACCTCCTTTAACACCCATGTGTCACCTGTCTGCAATTTCAGCTTTACTTTGCCTTTGCCAACAATCTGACAAGACTTACCATCCCCTACACAAATTTCTCCAAAGTCTCCCTGGACATACTCATGAAAAAATTCCCTATGTGGAGATGCATGAAAAGAGGCACCAGAATCTAATACCCAAGATTCTACTTTATCCAAAGAACATACCAGAGCATCCTGTGCAACGTAGCCTGCAACATCTGCTTCTTCTCCATGTTCTTCATGATGATCTTCACCCGATCTACAATCTCTCTTTAAGTGCCCTTGCTTTCCACATTTCCAGCAGGTTATTCTGCCATACCTGGACTTGGATCTTTTGCCTGTCTTTGACCTTGATCTCCCACGCTCTGTCCTCTCTCTTGGCCTTCCTCTTCCTTCAACACTCAAAGCATTTCCAGATAATTCACCTGTGCTTTTCCTGCGTATCTCTTCATTCAAGATTACACTCACAACATCATCCACTTTTAAGACTTTTGAAGGAGACACAGTATTAGAAACTGCCATTACCAAACCTTCCCAACTTTCAGGTAATGAACACAAGATTAAAAGAGCTCTAAGTTCATCATCAAATACAATATTAACTGAACTTAACTGGTTTACCAAACCATGGAAATCACTAAGATGGCTATGAATAGATCCACCTTCCAACATTTGCAAATTAAATAAACGCTTCATAAGAAATACCTTATTTGAAGCCGAGGGTTTTTCATACAAATTTGCCAAAGATTTCATCAACTCCACCGTTGTCTTACACTGTGATAAGCTGGAAATCACAGATGAATCAAGACTCAATCTAACAGATCCCAGAGCCTTCCGATCAAGAACCTCCCATTCTTCATCTTTCATATCCAAGGGTTTGCTAGCAACCCCACCCAATGGTAAGTACAAATCTTTCTGATACAGATAATCCTCAATCTGCATCCTCCATAATTGGTAGTTCTTGCCATTAAACTTTTCCATTTGTAGTTGACTATTTTCTGCCATTGCTCAACTCCCACTCAAACAGAAACCCTGTGAGTAACCTGTAATCAAAACACACTACCCAGATCTACACCAATCTGTTAGTATCCCAACCAAAAGCTCTGATACCACTTGTTAGGAATCTAGAACAACAAACATGCTCTGACGCCACTCGTTAGGATCTTGCTCCTCAGAAAGAGCACAGTATGATTACCAGATATAAGCAATAGAATATGCGGAAATAACCAGAAACACAAGTAACTAGAATTTACCAATAGCACAGAATATGAGAGACAATACACTATCTTGTATTAACACTATACAGAAAAGAATACATCAAAGAGCCGCCACACTCTTTCACCTTACAGAGATTCGCCACACCTCAAGTGTACAGTAATTCTTCTCACACACACTCTCCTACACAAAAACGGTCCCAACAACCAACTCACACACAGAATTGGTGTTCACCTCACCAACCAGTCAGTAATAACCCTGCCGGTACACCAAGCACTCTATAGCACTTCAAGCTGATCTCTCATGAACCTGCAACCTGCAATTCAAAGACCAAACTTACATGTAGATCTCCAATGAGCTTGCAACAACCTGCAACTCATAGATCTTACAACTAGAAGGAACTCTTCCTTTCTATCTCATGCCTTAAACAATACATGCCAATGGGTCTATAAATAGATCCCTAACTCAAACACTAACTAAGACTCTTAATTTAGACAATTATCTTCGCAACCCAAGACTCTGGCTGGTCTTGACATGCAAACTCATCGTTCACTTAACTAACTGTCCGTGAAACGAACACTTCGGGAACACACAGGCGACCGACGCCGGTCCCTGCTGGTCTGGTTCTGCCGACGTCGGCCGACTTCCTGCCGTCGCCGGTGGCATTCTGCACTCGTCCCTGCCGACGTCGGTCATGCTGCCAACGCCGGTTCCTGTAGAACTCAGCAACCATCTGTTCCTAGTTTGCAAAGGTTGAAGCTTTTAGCTCCACAACCTAACACAATTTTCAAGAGGTTTTAAGACCTTTGAGAAATAGGGGATGGATTTCATTGGTCTCATTGATCCACCGTCTCAAGGAAAGGAGTACATCTTAATATGTACTTATTATGTCACCAAGTGGGTAGAAGTTCAATCTCTTTCATTTGCTTGTAAAAAAATAGTTGTTGATTTCTTGTACTATATGATCATGCAACATTTTAGAGCATCTAGAGTAATAGTATCAAATCAAGGCCCTCAATTTACATACAACATAATCAAAGCCTTCACAGAACACTACCAAATCACTCACTGAAAGTCATAACCACGCCATCCTCAAGGCAATGGTCAAGTGAAGGTTACCAAAAAAAAACTATAAAATATTTTGACCAAGATAGTGAGCATCCATAGAAAATATTGGGCAAGAAAGCTACCTGAAGCAGTATGGGCCTACATCACTACATGGAAAACCACCACAGGGTTTTCTCCATATGAACTTGTGTATGTAAAAATTCACTACTTCCAATTGAATTTGAATTGCAGACACTAATAACCACAATGAATATAAGTATAGATTTGGATGAAGCACAAACAAATAGTGTTTAAACTAAATGAACTTGATGAGATGAGACTAGAGGTATTACATCAATTAAGACTTCAACATCAGATAAAGGCATGGCATGATAGTCACATCAAGTAAATGACATTCAAGGAGGGAGATTGGACCTTGTTGTTTGATTCAAATTACCATTATTTCAAAGCTAAACTTTGTACTAGATGGCTAAGTCCTTACCAAGTAGAAAATATTTTTGACAATGGATCAACTCAACTATTACTACTTGATGGGAACAAAAAAATACTCAACCCCCAAGTAAGGATGAATTTTTCAAACATATTCAATCTCAAAAAAGAATTTGGATATATGGAAGAACCTTATTTTTTATCATAACCAAGGAATAAGATTTTGAATCCAATAAAAGAGGGGGATTGAAATCCAGGAAATGGTGATCCTCTTCCCAAAAAATATAAAATAAATTAAAAATAAATAAGTGAAAAAATTAAAAAATAGTAAATGACAACTTTTTGGGGAATAAAGCAATAAAATAGTACTCCTAGTTGACTTGTATAAAACCCTGAATTAACTTGTGTGATCTTTTTCTCACAAAACAAGTGGTAGAACCAAGAATAAAGACAAACCATAAGTAATTCAAAGTAGTTTTATTTTATTATTATATGTCATTTAATCCACTCCCAAAAAGAAGATTATTTTGAGTAAGGACATGCCAAAGGGAGGTCTTTTCAAAAAGTTACAAAGATATTTTCTAAAAAGGTTTGTGTACCATTGGATGTCTTTTCCAACATAACTAAAAATATATATGATGACACTAAGGTGTTGAGGTCTGAGCAATCATGAGGAAAAACATTTTTTTAAATGGTTCATCATGATGGGGATAGCTCGAGGCATGAACCAAATCAAGAAAAGGACTGGCAGTGGATTTTTGCACAAGGGAAAAGACAAGGGTAGATTTGGATCCTATCAAGTCACTCCACACGTGAACGGTAACTATTTCTCTCCCCTCAATTATCCCCATCTCACAGATTTCTTAAGCTCCAATATATTTCATGAGCCAAGTCACTTAATTACAGAATGTTTTAATATGCCTTGTTATGTTCTTTTACGAAAAATATTATGCTATGTTGATCACAAAAGGATCTCACTAGTTAACCTGCTACTTCACTCTTCCAAATTGTTTCCCAAGGGTTACTCATAGCATCAAAATCTCAAACAAATACATAAGATGGGCTAGAAGAAATTCATAACCAGAATCTGTAACACTATTAATAGAAGATGAGGCGGTGGCGGTCATTTTTGAGGAAGTTGGATGACTGGAGTTTCTTAATAAATTCCAAGGCTACGACGAGCAATTAGTCAAGGAGTTTATAATCAACCTTAAGGTGGAATATGCTAAGGTTAAATGCATCAAGATCCCTGTTAACAGCTCTATAATTAGCCAAATCTTAGGGATTCCAAAAACAGGGATAAGGATTGCAAGGAAATCCACATTCAAAGACCTAATTTAGATATTCCATGAAGAAAGAGACCCATACCTAAACTAATTATTAGCCCTCAGGGGATAACCAAAGGAATCAATAAAGAAAATTTGCTAGAGCCATGGAAGACTGTTGCATTTTGGGTCATCAAATTCTTTACTTGTGATGGACAATATGGTTCTCTTGGTGGGGATGCAATGAAAATTTTGAACCATATAAAGTAAGGACTACATAAACCTAAATGAAGGATCAATTTACTAAATTTTCTTCATTGATCCATTTAGGTTATGGCAGGAAAGTATATATAAGGTGTAGCCTCCATTAGAAAGGTTATTTCTCCCAACAACCTCGAATGGTGTCTCGGACAAGCAAGAGTTGTCATTACACCGATACAACAACTTGAGCAAAAATATGTGCAAGAATGGATTGGCATGCAATATAGGCCACCATTGATTCTCAGTGCAATGCCCTCATGGCAAAATTCAATAGCTCACATAAAGGAACAGTTTGAAAAGTGGAAAACTCAGACTAAAACATACAAAGGTTATATCAACACAACACAACTACATTGGGATACCTATTATGACACTTATGACCTGAGTAAGAAATTGAGAGATATTATATCTAAGAAAGAACAGAGGGGATCTTAGCTTGTAAGAGGACTTGTAAAAATTAAATTGTGGGAGAAATGATGAGCCCATAAAATGACTTATTATATCCAAGAAATAACTCGATTTTTCTTAAAGAATCTTTTTTTTTGTGGATTTAGATGTACATTCTATAACTCATTACTAATTCAAAATAGAAAATGAGTGTTTTGCATTGATTATTCTATGCAAGTTAATGTTGCTTATTTTTCACCACTTTGTCAAAAACAATTGCATGAAAAGCCATTCGTTTTGTGTATACAGGTCATTCAGATGTACTAGAAGCAAATAACAGGATTTGATAAAGCAAAAAGACTTCAAAAGATCAATGTAGACCAGCGTCGATAATCACTAAGCTAACTCTAGAGATCACTAGTCTAACTCTGAAGATAACCAGTCCATCTGGAGATGCTCAGACTATGCTTGAAGATGCTCAGATTGATATTGAAGGCTTCCAGGAACTCGACAAAGGCCATTTTGAAGACTTTACATCATGGTGAAAACCATATCTACTTAATCGGAGGCATCTTAGTATATTTTTAGAATATTTTCTAGAAGTCAAATATAAACTTTTAAAAAGTAGTATGTCTATTTATAACCATAAATATTTATAGAATTTTTACTAAAAATAATACAATAGGGTCTATTGCTAGAATATAAATGGTTTTAACTGCAAGAAAGAGTTGTAATAAATAGCAATCAAAGATAGCACGTGTTAATCAACACTAGCACTTTTTCACTGGTTTTTCTCTTGAAATGTAAGAAGGATATTGTTATCTTTCTATTTGTAGTAAACAAGATCTTAGTTAGTTATGGTCTTGTTAGGTGGTTATCTATTTTGATCAACTGTTGTAAAAACGTTGTCACATATAAGCATCTTCCTACTGATATGAGAGGAATAGAACAAGAATACATAGCAAATAAATGGTTAAAAGATAGAATTAAATTTTTATAACATTGTAAATACTTTCAAGATTGTTGAAGAATTGATTTAATAGTATTTCTACAAGTCTAGTGTGATCTAATCATATTCTAAGGAAGAACAAATGCCCACTCAACTAAGGAAGCATGATTTACTTTGGTATTTATATATTTATTTTAGATTGTTGTGTCTTAGAGTTTGTCATTTATTTTTTTAATTTAAAGTATTGTGTTTTACTTTACCCTGCAGGTTTGTGTGTTTATGCAAGGGTGTTTTAATCAAGTTTACTTTCAGTGCTTTGAATTTCAAAGCACTTCTCTTTCAAAGTATTTACATTTAAGTAACTTATATTAAAATGTATGTTTGCATTTCATGTATTTTATATTTCTACAAATAGATTAGTTGTGAATTTCTTTCAAAAGCAATTCCATTTCCAACAAAGTGTGTTTCCCTTACAAGCATTTATATTTTTATGAAAGTCTCTTTACCTTTACAAGTAATAGATTAGATTTCAATTCAAGCAAATAGATTAGACCTTTAAGAGTAAATGAATTCAAGCAAGTAGATTAGACCTTTAGGAGTAAATGATCAACAACTCCTCCAAACATATAAATGTTAGTCACTATTTGGTATATCTTATTGTTGATTGTCGTTGGACATTAACTCCGGTTTGACATGACATCGATTTAACTCTATTGATTAAATAAGAGGATTGACAATCCCATCACTCTTTGTTTCCTCAATCTAAAGGACACCATAAGAAGAATTGATTCTATAAATGCCATTCCTTAGGCTAGGTTTCAATTGATCTTTCATTAATCTAAATACCTCTTTTACTTTGTTCCTTGGCAGAAAAGTGGTTCAATGTACAAATAGAATGTTGCATGAGTTTCTACAAAAGACTCAACATTTTGTCTATTACCATGACAATCTATTATTTATTTAAAAACCTAATAAAAATTTTTCCCTTTGTATCCACTTCTCTTAAAGACCAAGGTCAAGTTTCTAATCTCTTGCTCTAAATGCTACTCATCACAAATTCTTAAACTCCTCACACAAAGGTTTTGAAAATACCCACTTTTTATAAAAAGTGATGATAGGTGATAATGTGAAAAGACCAAAAAATAAATAAATAAATAAACTTTTAATATTTTAATATTTACATAACTTCAATTACATGGTACTTTTAATCAATAACCCTTTAACTGTACAATTATTGATTTGTTTAGATAAAGTATTGATTTGATGAGGGACACAAATTTCATGTGCTCTACATTAAAAAAATGATAAATTATACTAATTCAAAAAGTTATAATATTTCAAATCAATGTCACCATCAATAAGTTTTTCACTAATAAAGTCAATACAGTTTTTGTTTTTATTTTTAAATCTCACGCATAAAAAGGTTTTTTTTTATTTTTTATTTTCATATATATATATTTTTAAATTATTACATTATTAAATAATAATTAATATAAATTAAATTAAATTTCATAAGTCAAAAAATATTTTTTTATTTTTTTATATAATATTCATTTTTTAAATCTATTATTAACTCTAACTAAATGTGTCATATGATTTAACAAATTTTCATTTTATTAAATTTGTAATGATAATCATTTTAAGCTAAATTTTATTTCACTGGTGTCAAATGGAAAACATTTTAATTTGTAAAAAAAATCTAATCCTTGCAACATTCTAATTTCCAGCATGTCAACATATTACATCAAACTCTCCCCAAAAAAACAGTTAAAATTGTTAAGGAAAATATTATTCTAAATTATAATGATTTCTTGGATAAAACTGTGTCCAAGTTTTTAATCAAAAATTTTGGTTTGAGGAAATTTTGAATGCAATGGAGTACTAATTTTATTTGAAGTAGTGACCTTTTGGGGTAAACAATATTCTTAAAAAAAACCATTCATTTTGTATCTTGTCAAAACTATAAGAACAACAGCAACAGTTTAAATATCCATACAACAATTATAGGAAGCCGCTAACTGTCTTGCAAAATAGCACTCCAGAAAATTTGGAAATTTTTGACAGTCCATCCCAATTCCATTCAAATCATTTCATCCATTCCTTCAACGCATTTGGAATGACTCTGGCCACATGGAATGATTTGAATAGTATTGGGATAGGGTGTCAAAAATCTGCAAATTATCTGGAGTGTTATTTTGCAAGACAGACAGCCACTTCCATAATTATATGTCCCGAAAACTGTTCAATCTCCTATGATAAGCATAAAAAGGTTGCAACTTGCAAGCTAAATGGAAATCCATAATAGAGTATTAACCAATGATCCTATTTAATTTCAATCCAAGACAAATGCACATTGAATGAAGACAACAAAGAATTATTTGATTGCATGGCTTGCTGCTACTCTCAATTAAATACAACCAATTGATTGAAAAATATAAAATTACAAATAGTGATACCAATACTCAAGAGTACAGGTTCCCACAGTTTAAGGGCTGCCGTATACATTTTAGTGTAAGAGGTGTCTTCTTCTGCACATCCTCTGCATCGCCATTTCCATGAGATTAAAAAATAAAATATCAGGTAACTTTAATACAACCATGCACATTTTGATAACTTCATGAAATACTTTACCAAAACTATTGCTAGACCTGGAAAACTTCATAAATTCGATTAGTTGCTACTGCAATTCGTTTATTTCCTGAATTTCTGCTTAAGACAAATTTTATAAACATTGCCATTTAGGTATCAAATACCTTTTCTTGTGTAGATCTCATCAGCTTAGAGAACCAATTAATGAAATTGGTTGACTAAGCTAAACTTCCAATAATACCCATGCAACAGAACACCACCCAACCATTTGCTTCAGTTCTCTCCCTGATGATGGGTCCTGTAAATAGACCCGAAACATAGGACCAAATTATTTCTAGGCAGTTATTTCCAGACCCAACCATTTACCAATTGTCATACACGAGTGAATGAGACCGGGTTTCAAGTTCCCCAATACTTTTGTGTTCATCATATGGACCAAATAATGGCAAATGAGATTCTGCCCTTCTATATCTCGAGGCTCTGCTTTCTCTTACATTGCTTCTTTGGAGCCCACTGCTCAAAACAGAAGGATTGAGACCATATTCACTAGTGCTAACGCTGAAATCGTTGCCATGATCTTGACCCCCAAGCACCATCATACGAAATGTCCTGACCAATGCAGAGTTTTCTGGACAATCAAATTGAGCGCTATGTCCCGGTTTGACACCATTATTAAGGTCATAGTCTCCAGCATTACCTTCCAATGCCCGCACCACCTTGAGAAAAATAATCATGAGGCCATCAATGAATAAAACATAAAATCACTTGCAATGATTGAAGGTATTAAATTTATTTCTCACTCACCTGTCCCATTCGTGGCCGCCTTTGAGCAGAGTGACAAATGCATGCTGCTGCAATTTGTAACATACTGAACATCTTATCCCTATCAAAATTATTTTCTAGTTTTTTATCAGCCAGTCCCTCAATGTTTCCATCTTTGAGTGCATGGTTCAGTAGGGGTCGAGCCTGCAAAATTTACAGTTCCCATTGCAAATCAGAGTAAGTAAATGGATAAGATAATACTCTAAAGCACAAAATGATATGTCAATCAAATTGCAGGTTAAACCCCTCATTAAAAAATATTTCCATGATCCAAAAGACCAAATTAATCTTGATGGACATTATCTTTCTAACTTATTGGAATATGGAAAAATAAATAAGAAAGTTAGCAGAGTTTGTCTCTTAGGATAGACTTTGTAGATAAAGCATAATATTATGTGTAGATTGTGAGGGTCTTACAGAGGATGTTCGGGGTTGAGTTGCCCGTTGTTTTGCTAGTTTTTCTTGCCTCAAATGGGCAAGCCTATGTGGCTTTAGTTTTATAAGCGGCTGTCCCCTTTCTTGTGGCTGATTTTGTACCGATGCTTGGGCCAATTGTGTGGTCCCTATTGTGCTGAAGTTTGTTCTTATTCTTGAGGAAAAAGTTCAGATTTGGGAGAGAATTGAGGGCAAATTTAGGTTGATTTTGGTGGCATATCAACTGGTATTTGGTTGGCAACATATCAGTTCAGCAATATAGGAAAACAACAGCACAAAGCTTCATTTTCTCCATCAACACGCTCAGCATCAGCTTCCTCCTCACCCCTGTAGGCATGGCTACTTAGCACAGTGGGCCAAATGGGAAGGAGAGTGCCCTTGACATTGGCCGAATGGAAAATCTGGTGGTTTTTGGTTGGTGCAAAATTCTAGGTAACTTTATACTCATCTTATACTCTTTTTTCACTTCAATCACCAATCTTGTAGATTGAATGTGCATGAATTTAAGCAATGGATTAAGTTACTCTCACTGATATCTTAGGAAAATGAAAAGGGAGATCTGGAATTTCTATTATTTCTTACCCTCTTTCCTTCCTTACTGGAATGGGGATTGATGAGTACACGTCATAAAATGGAAAAGAAAAAAGGAATAAATGAATATAGATAGGGTGTGTAACTCCGTCTCTCTCTTTCTTTATGTTTAATTGGTCATATTCTTGCTTGATAGGAGCTTTAATAGTAGGATGACATAAATGGTTAAACTAAATGAGCTTTTAGGACTGTAATTCATGCGTTTGAGAGGTAAATAGTTGTTTGTTCCTCATGGAACTGTTAAGCTCTTGAAAGAACATGAAATGAATGGTTCTATCGAGTTTCTATCCCTAACAGTTAAATTGGATGAATAAACATATATGGAAGGTTCAGCTGATTCAAAATGCATTCACGGTTAATAAAACAGAGCTTTAAAGGCTGTAGATGATGTGATTTAAAGTTAAAAGTATGAGTTTAGAGTGAGTGAGATTCATGCCATGTTGGATGCACAAGATATTTACAAGATGAGGGGGAGCAGGCGGCAAGGGATGAGAGTTGCTTCCTCATTACTCTTTAACTATGCTATGATGCTCATTACTCATACATATAACAATTACAAATACCAGCATTGCAAAGACTTAACCAAGATGATGCAGCTTGAAGCACTCATGACGGTCACAAAATCTCCGCTGATTCTTTAAAACTTGGATCTAATGGTGCACACTGATTTTCATTTGGGACCTTGTGGGATCTTGATCAAAATATGTCATAATTTGTAAACTACAAAGGACCTTTGGCTTTTCTTAATTATCCATGATTAGTAGCTTATGGGTCACTGATTTGGGCCATGGTATTCCAATATTACACCATAATTTGATGGATGTTATTAGCGTTCCTGATGCAGCTTGCAAGGGATAACAGGATGTTGAATTTGTCGCCTTAATTCCAATGGAGGAGGATGAATTTTTCACGAGTGAGTGGTTGAATAAGGTCCAAATGACATCAGCATTCGAACTGCAGTCGCATTTTATTATTTTGTTTTTTCCATCTTCCCCCTGTGAATTCCCCTCTGCACACATAAAAAACCAGTGTTCCCCAAGTTTCAGGGATGGCAGGGCAGTGGGCCGCATTTCAGGAGAGGGCAAAAAAATCCAGGATTTTTGGGGATATTAAAAATATATAAAAAGATAATATTTGAAAATTATATAACAGAAAATAACATTATAAAAACTAAAACATTTAACAATTTGAAAGAAGCTGAAATTAAATTGATAGTATCCATGATCCAACATTGAACGATATTGTCACATTACTCACGGCTCATTAATGATTAATCATTTAATGCCAATGATTATCGCTGAAGTCACATTGTTACAAGGACAACCCATCATCAACAGTTCAAACTTCAACAATGAAAATCAAAATGCTTAGCTGCATTGAGCAGCAAGCTCAATAATCAGAGTCATCATCAGATGATTGGTTCTCCTCATCAATGGAACTGCTGAACACATCTGGCTCCTGCAATGGGATCCCAACATATCCTACTTGTGCATCCATGTCCCCATCAACTTGCATCAGCTCCTCGGGGTCTACATCCCACTGTGATGCTGGATTTTCCTTGTACAGATTTGTTTTGTGACCATGCAAACGCAAGGCACTGTGTACAGCAACAAGCTTTTATGCTTTCCTAGAGGTGAGTTTGTTCCTCTAGCAGAGTGTACCCAACTAAATGTAGACCACATTCTCTCACATGCAGAGTAACTAAAATCCTGTGAAAGGGGGTGAATGTCGAGTACTCATAGCAATGAATGAGGCCCATAGAACCACCACCAGCTTACCAGATTTTCCTGTGCCATAGTGTGTAAATCTATCTTAACTGAACTCTTGTAGCCTTCGGGTCCAGCACATTTGGTCCACTGAGTCCTGATTGTTGCAGCATCCTCAACACTATACATTTTTTTTATGACCTTCATGAATCCCTTCTTAACCACCTCACCATCAATAGGAACAGCTCTCCGAGGGCTATGTGTAAAGGAGTGTTCAACTTCTCCCACCTCTGCTGAATGATGGACTGAATATATTCATGATAGAATTCCAAGGTGGGGTTTGTATGACGAATGGTGGCCTTCATCTGGTCCAGCATGTTGTCAATGCCCTCATAGATCTCTCCAAGATTGGGACTTTCAGTCCCAATAACTGGTGACGGAAAACATAAGGGATACAAAGTATATAATGTATTTGACTTCCAACCAAAAAGAATCTCTAACCACCACCTACTTCACCTCCTTTCCCTGATCTATCTTGGACTCTCCTATCCTAGTCCACCCGTGTCATAAGCATTAGTTGCAAGGGATCCTGCGACTCAAGCATATGTCTTGGACTCCCCCCACCTAGTCCCCCGATTCAGGTTTAGGTTAAATATTCTTAATTTGTGAGTGATTTTTTTTTTGTTTTTAAAGACAAGGGCATGGGACATCCAGACGGCCTGGGGCTGTCAGAACACCAACTGTCCCCAGGCAAGGTGTGTGACGGTGGGACGTTTCTGGGACATCCCCCACTTTGGATTTGAAATTTGGGACAGCAGCAGGTTTCCTCCTCATCCCGCCATCCCTGAAATGTCCCAGGTATCCAGGACAGGGAAAAACATGCCCAGGGCAAGTACCGGGGGAACACTGAAAGATATTTGTATTTGTGGGCATGGATGATTGATTCAACAATTCAGTTTGCTTGTATGCATTTGAAATGGTAAAGAAATTCAAGCTTAAGGTGTAAAAAGTTTCCCATTTTTGCCTTTGGTAGATCACACAACATTTCTCTTTGGATTAATAAATGAATATTGGCTTATATCTATGAATGAAATTGGTTTGAAATTTATCAGATCAGTTTAGTAGTTCCTTTTTTCCTTGATTTTGGTGGCTGTGTAAGTGGCAGGATCATGCTACAACAGATGCATGATTTAATAAAAACGAAAACTAAAAGAACAAAGAAAGTAAAGATCTTTGTGTTCTACAAGCATGTCAAAAGAAAAACTTTGAACTATATCTTGACCTGCCAAAAAAATGTATATTATACTAGGAGTGCTACAAGTTTTAAAATCTTGGAAGTTGAAGGCAAGGCTATTGTGTGCAGCACTATGAGCATTTGGAGACAGATATTTATTATTCAGTTATTTGCAGTCTAGGTTGAAACCCATCAAAGTCTATGTACAGGTCCTTAATGTGTATCATGTAGATAAAATGATAGAAAATTTCTGTGCCAATGTTAATACCACAAATAAAAGCTTCATATTTATTTCACACAGAAGGCAGTGGGGTGATACTTGACCAAACAATAGTCAAAGAGAAGTCCCATAAGGCAGAGGATAACAGCATAAATCAGTATATAAAAACAAATTATGTTTCAGTAAATTGCACAATGGTTCTATAGATTCTTTTTTCACAGGTTTGAAAAATCTTATGAAAAAGAAGCAGGCACCGTAAATTAGGCCAATTCCAAGCTGGGGTGTTTAAAATCAGATTTAATGCCAAGATAATCCACCATCCATGGATGGATGCATAATTAGTATATACTATATACAAAGATCCTCCAAGTCGTCTTATCAAGAATGAAAAATCATCATCCACAATCATTGATTGACATCCATAACTAACTTTTCTCAAAACATTCTTCACACAGTTGCCATCCAGAAGCAATGGATAGATGAAACTGATTCTTTTCATGGGACTTTTCCATTTTGAAGGTCCAAATCATCAATTCTCTGATCACAAGTATTGTAAGGAAGAACTTGAAGATTTGTATCTTACAAACACACCATCTAAATTTCAAGATAAAGAAATAAATTATATAAATGTCCACGAATAACCAAAATGGATTAATGGAACTCAAAAAGTATAAAAGATAAGTACTAGGATAAAAAGACTCTATAGGGTATGATAATGAAAGTAACTAAACAAAACGTACAAGAGAAAGGTGAACAAAGCCAGATGGGGTAAACCTAAAGTGGTTAAACCTTGAGCCATAAGAAATGCTATAAGTGTAGATAGCCCTGCAAGGGAAGGACACCTCAAAGGAACATGGAGCTGTTGAAGATCGAGAAAGGAGATCAACGTTGTTTTCACATATCTGCAGTAAGGCTCAGACTGAAAGAACCAATGACATTGTCATCTATCACCGTGAGAGGTCCCAAGTAGGAGTTGAAAATGCTCATGTGGGAATGTCTAGGGTTGAGTGGGGCAGGTTGGACAATCCTAAGAGGAAGCCAAGTACTCCCCCTAGATTCCCTCCTAATATCTAAGGTTGATGAACCACTAGTAGTAGAGAAAAAAACTAGTAATGTGTGTTTGCCTTTGTTACACGGGCTGCGGACAAGGGGAAGGCACTCAACGCCAAAATGAAGCATATCTTCTGCCTAGAATTAGACTATGGGGTCTGGGGCACTCTAGTGGTAAAATGCAAATAGGAACATCGTCTCACTCTCCTAACATCCAAGGTCAATAAACCGCTAGTAGCAAAGAAAAAACTAGTAACTTGTGCTTGTCTCTGTGACCCAAGCTAAGAACAAGGGGAAGGCCCTCAATGCTAGTCTGCTAGATAAGCATATCTAATTCAGATGGAATTGGATAAAGGGATCGGAGGTGCTCTAGTAGTAACATGCAAATAGGAACATCATTTAACATCTCCTAATATCCAAGGTCAATGAACCATTTGTAGCAGATAAAAAACGGGCAATGCACATTAGTATTTGTGACCCATGGTGTGGGCAAGAGGAAGGGCCTCGATGCCAAAATGAAGCATATCCACTCTACCTGGAATGAAAGTGGGAGACGTGGCACTCTGGGGTAGTAACACACAAATGGGAACATCGTCTCACAAGTCCTTGCACCTAGAAAAATATTTCTATCAAGTATTTGGTTTATTAAAAAATATTTCATTTTCAGCCATGCTATTATGGTCCATCTCAATATAATTTGTCAATGTTTATATGATTTTATTGTTGCCTGACTTGTACTAGGATCTACATTATAGTCATAGTAAAACACAATAATAGTCAAAAATCAATAATTTATTCAAACTTCTTTCACGACTGAACCAAATTCTGGGGTTGAACTGGACAACCTAATCTTAAGGAGCCTTAGGCTGTAGCAAATATTCAATTATCTCATGCATGATGCATGTCTCTTTGCCAATCCACCGTGCATATCCATGGAGAAACAACCACAGGATCCAGGGTAATATTAATTCCATTAATTAGAATGCTGTTGTCAAATATAATTTTACAACTGAGTTGAGATGGAACTTCGGATGAATTATGATCTTACAGTGACGTCTAGCAGATGCAGAGTTCTAATTTGTTGAGGCAAACGTGTAAATTCTGACCAAGTGCCATGTTGTGCAAAGGAAACTCTGTTGCTGCTAGCTAAATTATTTAAATCCATTCAAGGGTCATCTAAGACATGCGAGAAGCTTAAATTACACAATTAAATAATTGATCAACTAGTTCAGTTCCACTTCTTTGTCCACTGGTAAGCTTGTCAATGGTTGTCCATCTATGATATTTCATATTAGTTGTCAACAAAACGCATTTAAGTTGTTGAGGCAGGCCACTTTGATGTTACTGTGCAGCTCAGAAGTCTGAACAAATGTATTGGGAAGATTGGCTTTTGTGGAGCCTAAGATACTTTTGCACGCATTTTAAGGTCCACTACCAAGATTAAATCTCTAAGTGCCAACATTTACTCAGAGCTTTAACCTTCCTAAATCTCAAAAGTTAGTGCGGGCCAAAGTTCTGAAACACTGGTAGTGTGGGGCATGAGGTGCAAACTTGTTGAGGACCTGTACGGGCTTCAAAATGCTAGCAAAGGAGTTTGAAATCCCACAAATGTTGCTACCAAATGGTTGAGGCTTGGAAGTATAATTTGGATTGGTGTGCAAAGGAGATAAAAACATAGCAAGTTAAACTGCATCATTTCTATATATGCTGCTCTTCAATGGTGACTGAAAGATTTGGTAATTGACAAATTGTCAGTGACAAGTTCATCAATGAGCACCTGTCCATACCAATTCTAAGTGGGGTCGCCCCCTCTTGAGAGAAACGGCCACCCACTGCGAATGCAAAGACATTGCTTGGAATTAGTCGTGGTGTAATGCTTGCCCTGACAGGTATATTGTCTGGCATTGGCCACTTGGAATGAGGGTGTTTTAGAAGTGCCGATGCACTTGGATTGTGTGGAAATGACTCGATCCAAAGAAGTAGATTCATCATACATGAGATCCAAATTAAAAAGTTGATGCAGAGAAGCATATGTTTGTTCCAATCGGAGTCAGGTGTAAGTTTTCAGAAGCTCACCCTGAAAACTAGATGTATGATGAGGTAAGGTATAGCATTCAAGATGAAAGATTTGTCTTTCAGTACTGTGATTATGGTGTATGGCCCATATTGGAGAAGCTTAATCTCCCAATGCAGACCTGTGAGTTTCACTTTCAGTGTGTGCTGGTTATCACCAACTGCTAAAGGCTGATGAACCTCCATTCATCATAGTGTGCTTCATAATTGTGTCAGGGTTAGTATTTCCACAACTTTTCAGCACATTCTTTGGATTTGATCTGTGAACTTCTTTGATTTTCCTGCTTCTATTGTGCCTGTAGTAGTGGTGATATGCTGGGAGCAATGTAGGCAATACTGAGAGGTGCTAATTTGTTAGAAACTCGCAAGCCAGTAGAAGCGTCAAAAAATTGGCTATTACTAATTTGAGTTGTATAGATGCCAATGATAACTATGGTTGGGAAGATTGAAAGCTCCCATCCCATGCATAGGGATGTTTGTGTTCTTGCATCGACAAAGGTTAAGCCAAAGATCAACTGGCAACTTTTGACTATGCCTGAGGCCCTGATGCATGCAACAATTTCAATAGTCAGAGCTTGTTTTCCAATATGATCCAAAGAGACTTCCATATATATAATGAATACAAAGTCCTGATTAAAGATGATGCACGTTGGAAATATAAAGTGCCTCCATATGTTGATGAAGAAGA
Organism: Torreya grandis; assembly: GCA_037957365.1. Classification (NCBI taxonomy): domain Eukaryota; kingdom Viridiplantae; phylum Streptophyta; class Pinopsida; order Cupressales; family Taxaceae; genus Torreya; species Torreya grandis. Next base: position 630,421 of record JARHVA010000194.1, read on the forward strand.
GTTTATCAACCTCTGGTGTGGCAATGCTTTTTTGCACATAGTGAGAATTGCCATTTCGACAACAAATTTGAAATTGGGACAAAACAATTCCAGAAGGGGGGACTCTTGCACTGCCTGAAGATAATCTGCAATAATATTAGTCATTTATATTTTCTACTAGTTAACTGATTTATGTTTATATCAGTCGTTTTATTAGTCACCGAACATTTTGTTAAAATCTAATTATCCATCGTTCAAAGAATAAAAGAGCTAAAGTGGAAATTTCACTATAAATATGATGATAGGTGTTAAGCGTGGGGTAAGGCATATTTTGGGTGAAAGTGGTTTTGTGCACAGGTCTATGAAGACTGTATCTTGGTCAAGAGCAACAACCATATTGCACTTGGAGACTTTCTTGGCCTGAGTTGGCATCCCTACCTCCTTACGAAAGTTCTCCTCATCTATCTACCACCTGAAATGATATCTCAATAGTACTATAATTTTGTTTCTGGTTTCTATTTTTATGCAATTAGATCTTTTATAACAATTCTGCTTTTTCCCAGTCTCCAAAACAGAGAGAAAAAAATATATATCTTTTTAAGTGAGCATTCAGAGTTCATATTTCTTCATTCCAGATTAAGACTATTCAGACCTGAGGCTTTTTCTTTAAGGTTTATAGTAATTATAGCAAGTTTCAGTTGGGCCTATAACATCTGCAATGCCAATTATGAATTTAACAATTTTACTAGTAAGAGCATGAACAAGAATGTGATGTCTTTAAGGTAATAACACAATTTTAGTAAAACGAACAAAAATTTGTCTAATTCAAAATGACACAACAGAACCTGTAAGATGAAGAATTGAGTGATACCCATTCAACCAAGCTCTCACTTTCAACATGATGTGATGTATCAACAGGTCTCCGCCCAGTCACAAGCTCCAATAACAGAATTCCATATGAATATACATCAGACCTTTCAGTCAGTTTTCCACTTGATACATATTCTGGGGCCAAATATCTGAAAATTCAAAACATTTTTATGACAAATTTAGTCTACTCATAAAATGAATTTAGTAAATTAGTATTATTCTCTGAAAACACAACCAAGTTTCAATGGGCTCGCCATTCCAAAGATGAGATTAACATGACAGGACTTAGATAACTTACCCAAAAGTTCCGACAACATGGGTTGTCACATGGTTATGTGTATCAGTTGCTAATTTTGCAAGTCCAAAGTCCGACACCTACAGGGGTAACGAAGATAACACAAGATGCTAATTGATCACCATGAATCTACAACATCGATGACCATGAATCTACAGAAATAGTGAAACTCCTCAAGGAAAGAATACCCGAGCTTCAAAATTGTTATCAAGTAGAATGTTGGATGACTTGATATCCCGGTGAATTATTTGAGGATGACCTGTGAAAAAAAGTCGGGAAATTGAACTCAAGTATAGAGAAAATTCATAAGAATTAAAAAGAAATAGAGCAAACACAGAAGAGGTCTCTTACAATCTTCATGCAGATAAGCCAATCCCCGAGCAGCTCCTACAGCAATCTTGATTCTAGTTGCCCAGTCCAGCACAACTCTTCCTTTTCCTATATGGGTTAGAACTTAGAACACAAGTAAGATTGCAAAACATATACAAGCATATACATAAGTAACCAAATTTAAAGCATCCAAGATTAAAGTAATGTCAATAAAGCCATCCCTACCATGGAGATGATGTTCAAGGTTGCCATTTGGAACATACTCATAAATAAGAAGCCGCTGACTGTCTGCAATGGAGTAACCCACTAGAGAAACCAAATGCCGATGATGAACCCTACCAATAATTTCCACCTCAGCTTGAAACTCACGTTCTCCTTGTCCACCTCCCACTTTGAGCTGTTTCACTGCAACTATCCGTCCATCCTGCAGGTACCCTTTATAAACACAACCAAAACCACCTTCTCCCAGTAAATTCTCTCTGGAAAACCCGTTTGTTGCTACTGCCAATTGCTTATAGGTAAACATAGATCTCAGATTGCCCCACCCATGTCTAGGTGTTTCGTTCAAGGGCTGTAGGGCTCCAAGCAAGTCTCCAGCCATAGAAACATTATTACCATAGTGGCCATTTTCATAAACTTGAACAGGAGGAAGGTGGGGTGATGTAGATGGCCTAATTGGAGAGTGACCTGACGAAGTAGAGTTATCAGACCTTGGCCAGCTTTGAGAGCCATTCAATCTACCTGATAAAAAATTAGAAGAAAACTAATAAGAACAGGACTATACTTCTCCGTCCAATAATTTAAATATCAAAAAATGTTACAATGCATCCTCGGTATTCACTATTCATACATGCAGTCATTTCAAATTGCCTACGTGTCTTGAAAGTTGTTTGCTTGAGTTACAGAGAATGGAGGAGGATATCTGACCCAGAAACTGGACCACATTAGTGGTGCTAATCTTTCCCTAGCACCTACATCTATGGAAAGGTCCGCACTGTTAATGTGCTGCAATTTATTGGTCAAATGTCCTAGTACAAAATTACTGTGCTGAACATGACCTTTTCATCAAAATTGTCTTCGAAAGAAGAGAATTAAATGTGTTTTCGAAGTAAATGTTAAATGGATTGAAAAAAAAAAAACCTGGTTTGTAAGAGAAGCTTCCAAAAGAAGACCCCAAGTAATTGTCTCCATGGTGAACCCTCCTCTTCTTTGCATACCAAATAAGAAATCCAACCACAGAGAGAATTAGTAAACCACCAACTACTAATGCCACAGTGCTTTGGGGAGAAATACCGCCTTGATTGGGCTTGTGTGTTTTTGCTACAAGTTCTGACGAAGGCCTAGTTGCTGGCAAGGAAAATTCTGAAGGAGGTATGATGCCTGAAGAAGACTTCGGATACCGATGAGAAGGTCCAGTGGGAGAAGTCTGAGGGGGGTTTTGAACAAAGGGGTTAAGAATGGATGGAGCAGAGGAGGAAGTTTTAGACGGTATACCAGGTTTTGGATCAGGTGGGAAAGTGGGTTTTGTGTTGAGAGGGGAAGACTGTGATGAGATACTTGCTGTTGGGGTTGTGATGGGACTGTGCGAAGATGGCACTGTACTTGATAATGGTGGTAATGAAGAATGGGGAGAAGGAATATCATTTAATGATGGTGGTAATGAAGAATGACCAGAAGGAATATTTGTGGAAGGCTGTGAAGGCGACGGAGGCTGGGAAACAGGGGAAGAAGGGGAGGAGGCTGTTGAAAGACTGGGTAGAGGAGATGGAGTGGAAAGCGTCGGTACAGGAGGAGGAGAAGCAGAAGAAGAAGCGGGTGTAATAGAAGGCGAAGTGGGTCTAACAGGAGGTGAAGTGGGTGCTACAGTAGGTGGTGGCAATGCGATTCCCTGTGCAGGTGAGGATGAGTTTGAACTTGAAGGTGAAGGAGAAAACGGGGAAGGAGAATCTGTTATTACAGAAGGAACAGATTTGGATGGTATTGGAGGATCTGCTTGATGATGGACAGATGGCTGGCTAGCATGTATAATTGATGGCATTGAACCAGATGAAGAGTGGGCATTTGAATCCATTGCATTCACTCGAATTGATTTCTACGGATTAATGTTGTCATTGGAGATGCGGCATTTGAATGCCCCGTATTGAGTTGCGCTGCATTCTCTGCGATGATTTTAATAGTGCACCATTCTACTTATTCACAGAAAATGTTAAAACGGAGATGGGTTCCCCGGGTTATTCAATGTATTGGTAGGTGAAATACAACAACAGCATACTTGTGATCTCCAGAGGATACATCAAAAACATACTTGTGATCTCCAGAGGGTGGATTTGTGTATTTGGATACACAATGGTTTGAGAAAACTGCTAAAATCGTCATTGTGCCTGAAAAGCAGAAATGCATAACTATGCACTGTGCTTTTTATCAATGCCTGACAAAGAAAGGTGGCCTGCTGAATAAGTTTAAGTGTTAATAAAACCACTTGGGGTTCTAGATCACATTTGAAAATGGGTACCCAAAACCTGGTTTAGTCAATCATAAGACTTTCTACAGAAATTTTACAGGTTGCCATCTAGAAGTAATATTTTTTCTTACAAGCATATTGACTTTAATGACAGCCCCCATCCCCACCATCCCTTTGTGTAAGATACTTTTGGCATCACATTTGTTTCCACTTGATCTGATAAAGTATTCACCAAAAAAATTGGGTGATACCCCCCCCCATGATCACAATTGAGAGGCACCATATACTTTAATTTGAAGGGATATTATCGTTGCGACCCTTGACAAGGGACAACTTTAAATATCATGTGCCCTTCATGAAGAAAGCAATGTTCTACATTGAATTTCACTAGGGGTGATATGTCATAATAAAGAAATCCATGTTCTACATTGAATTGATTGAATTCAGTACAGCTTATATATGAAAATATTTATGAATATTTTGTATTACATTTATCTTGATTGTCGAGATTAGAGGCTAAGAAATTATATTTATTAATAGTTGAGGAATTATATATCAGGATTTTTTAACTATTGAAATGCATCGGTATAGTTATTATTAACTAAAAAATAAAGATATGTTGTGGTTACAAAAAGAAGTGGTCAGTAGAATGTAACTGCGCAGTTTTATGTTAATTAAAAAGGACCAACTTATATCAACAATATCGTCAAACAAGGTACGTAACAAAAGAACAAAATAGCTCAAAACAACAATATAAAAGGCAAGGAACGAAATACAAATTGTTGTCCCAAAAGGAGGAGGTGGTGAATCATTTGTATGCAGTTGGGCACTCCAAGAAGAAGGCTCAACAAAAAGAGGTACTGGTGCCACCCAACCACCTTGAATAGGATCTAGAGGAGCCAAAGATACAGTATTACCCCAACCAAGAGGTGGTTGAACAACACTGCCAACTAGACCACTCCTTTGCACAGGGGAATTCCACTAGGAGGGACCAATAATATACTTCCCACGTGGCATTGACAAACTCCACCCCCCTCATTGAGGAGGAGTGGAGAAGCAGTTATGACTACACAAATAGCTTCGTGATAATGAGGCATCGGGGGAGGAGATTCATGCACTAGATGGTCCAGGCAAACATGGCTCATGTTGCAGGGTGCACTCCCCCAGGATTGAGAAGCTCCTGCAAGTGTTGGAATTCCAGAGCCACCTTAGCTGCTTGTGTTTATATATGCATAAAATTTAAAGAGATAACAACTTCCTTGTCATTAACAAAAAAGAGACAAGATGCTCCTTCATTGTTAAACAACACTGAGCTTCTAGCTTTCCATAATTGAAGTAAGATGATAGCTCTGAAGAAACTCCATAGAAAAGTTATATATGTTGGCCACTAAGTACTATCCCCAAAGAAGGTTGATCACCAAGAAAGTGGTTTTGGGTGAAAGGGTTGAAAGAGGTTATGGATCTAGTGCCAAGTAGATTGGGCTTTGGGGCAAGTCCAAAAGATATGTTTGAAAGACTCTGGTCTAGAACAAGTGGGATACTTGGGTTGAGCAATCCTAATATGAGGAGATGCTCCCTGAGAGGAAGGCCTTCGTTAACTAGGCACCAAAGCAAGTGAGTGAGTTTAGGCATTTGTTAATTTTTTCAAATTCCATCACCTATTTAACTTATTTAGAGCCAGAGAGAAAGGGCTCATGATTTGATAAAGGAGACCCAAAGAATAATTCTTAAAGTGTGTATCACAATTCCATCTCCAATGTTTTCACCAAGCACGTGGAGACTATAAACCCATTTTTTGGAGCATGACATCAAGCATCATTTCTTAGATGCATAACATACAAGGTAAGTCAAAATTGATTAACTTGTATTTTTATTTTAGTAAAGGCCGAGGAGCTCAATCAGAGTAGGATATCAAGTCTATAGTTTATGAATACATTTAATGAAAAGCCTAAAAGCTTTCATACCCAGTAATTATGCTAAGAGAAGAGTGGAAGTGGTCATAATAGGAGACCGCCACATTTTATGATCAATGAAAGACAAGCCATTTTGGAAACCGTTGCCCACCCATCTAAGATATGGTTTGGCATCTTCAAAAGCTTTCCAAATGCTTTTAATCATGAAAGATCCCTTAATTTTGATGAGAGTAGTGGTAACAATTAAGGTATGAAACCCAACATTTTTTCAACCAACTTTACCATATGGCGACTCAAAGGTAATGTAGTCCTGCAAGAGAATTTTCTAGGCCTCATTGCCTTCAATTGTTCTAACCACCCATTTAGCACATAGAGCAATGCTTTGTCTGTATATGTCAATAATGCCCATGCTACCTTTCTTCCTCAACAACAAATATCCCAAGTAACTATGTGGTAACAACGAGTCTATTTAGTATTAACCCATAAAAAAATCATTATAACTTCGACCAACTTGTCATATGAGGCTTTAAAGGGGACTTAGCAAGAACAATAGTAGACATGGGTGGTAGCCAGGATCTTAGAACAAACCTAAAAATTTCTAGCTAATGATAGGGGTTTCATGATCTAATACTCCATATTTTATCCACTCTATCAATGGCATATTACCATAGCTCGAAGGGAGAACTATCAAAAGTAAATGAGATGCCAATAAATTTAAATTTATCACCTTTTTGGATCCATTCCTAGTTATATTGCTTAAACCATCATGGCATATGCATTTTGCTTGTATGAAGCATTAGGTTTTAGCCCACTGCAAATTAGAAGCAAAGGCTTCACAAAATATATCAACACAATTCGACACCTCTTGAACAAAAGCTTCTTATTAATCAAGAGTGAGAAAGGTATCATTTATGAGTTGAGAAGAGTGATTAGGAAGACAAATGCCCCTAATGAGACCTCGTTCCTCCCTATGAGCAAGTAGATAGCCAAAAGCTTCAACAAATGAAACATATAGAGTTGGAGCCAAAGGGAAACCTTACCTGATGGATCAGAATAAGCCATTAAAATAAATTTATTTTAGATAAAAATAATAAGTACATGTTGGATCAAAAAAGGTGGGGGATGTGAAATCACAACACACCTCAAGTAGAAATCAAATTGGGTTCAATAAATTCATAACAAAGTATAAGTACATAGTACCAAAGTCTATGATAAAACAACAAAGCCAAAAAATCTACATAACATGCAACAAGCACCAATAAAAACCTTTAATATCACTCTACCATGATAATTTTTTAGGCTATTGGTACTACTAGCCCCATCCAAGGAGGAGGAGTAGGCGATGGACTATAAGGGTTGTCTCCAAGAAGCAAGATATAGAGTCTATGTTACTTCTATTTTAGGAATATAGAGTCTATTGACTACAAGAATTAGAACTACTTGATGAAAAATAAGTAGTTTCTTTGAACAATCTCCAAGCATCAGAACAGGTTGCATTGTAGCTACAATAAGCATATCAAACCCAGAGACTTTGAAATTGGTGACCTCATCCTAAAAGAGAACTAGAAAAATATCAATTTCACCCATGATAAGAAGGGAAAGTTTGAGCCTAATTGGCTAGGCCCATTCATCATCACAACTAATTATGGATTTGGAGCATACATATTGATTACATCAAACGGGGAGGAGCTGGATGAGCCCATGAATACTATGCATCTCAAGCATTTCTACACTTGATTTACTTAAACATAATCTATGAGGACCCTTGATTGAGGGCATGGCCTAAAAACACCCTCCCTTCATCCCACTTCTCATTGGGTCAATCCATCCTGGTCTTATTCCCCCATTCTATTACCAATCCTAATATTGATTATGGTTCATCAGTATAGTAGACAGTTTTAGATGTCAAAATTTAGAGAAACAGATTCAATATACAATGCAACTTTGGTCATCATCAACATGTATTTGAAGATAATTTATTATCACACATGTGCATGGTTTGTGCATGGTGGTCCCTGAAAAGTGCATCTTTTAGCTCTTGTTAAACTATGAACCATTCATTATATTTTATTCCATTCCTATTTTCCCCCTGTTATTGATTCGTAGTATCTTCCACTATAGGGTGGAACTACATTGACCTAAGGTCCATTTGGACTATGTAAGCAATGCTCACTTCCTGAGGTCAACTCGGTCACCCCTTTTCCACATTCTTACTGTTTCATGAGTAACTTAAGCCATACTCTCATTATTTTGAGAGCAACTTAAGCCACACTCTCACCATTTTGTGAGTAACTTAAACCATGATTTCACCATTTTGTGAGTAATTTAAGCCATACTATGTTATTTTGTAAATTAAACCATGCTTTCACCATTTTATGAGTAATTTAAGCCATGCTCTCATCATTTTGAAAGTAATTTAAGCCATGTTGTCATCATTTTTCAAGTAACTTAAGCCACGCTCTCACCAATTTGTGAGCAATTTAAGCCATAGTCTCATTGTTTTATGGGCAACCTAAACCATACCCTTGCTATTTTGCAAGCTCCTTTGTTATTTTCTATATATTAAAGTATTTTTGTAAATACCTTGTTCTAAAAACATGAAAAAACTAAAAAAAATTAAAAATCCCAAAAATAACCTAAAAACCAAAAATGTTCAAAAAGGGGCTTAAAATCTCCATGAGAGATATAAAGCCGTAAAATATTTACTTATTTTGTCATCCTGTTCACCAGTGGTCTTTGGCCCTATACTGTCATATTTTACAACCTAACTTGGGTGGAAACCTTTTATCTAGTCACAAATCATTTCCAATTTACCATTTCCTTTCCTTCATGCACATTCCCATTTCTGGGAGAACAACATCGACCTAAAGTCCACACAAAATATGTAAGCAACACTTGGATGCATGGGGCATATCGAGTCAGCTTGGTGAATCTTATTACTATTCTATTTTTCTTGATTTATATAAATGCTCTCATCATTTTACGAGTATACCTTTCATATTCTCCCTCTTTAACCAATCTCTTACTTGTCATCATTATTCTTTCCCACCAACCTAGGATAACTACATTTGGCCTAAAGTCCATTAGACTATGTAGGCAACATCTACTTGCATAGGGCATTTGGAGATAACTCGACCACCCCTTCCTTTTTCTTCTCTTCCCTCTTCCATCCAAGTTGTGATCTAGTCATATCAATTGTCCTCTAGAGCTTAGGGGCAAAATTTCCAAGAGTAACACCTTACTTTCACACACACACAGATGGTTAACTAATTACTTGTTTATTTTTGTTTGTGCGTTTGTTAACAATGTTTATTTTTTATTGTTATTGGTGTGTTTCTTTATTTTTCCTTGGTTGGAGATAACTCGACCACCCCTTCCTTTTTCTTCTCTTCCCTCTTCCATCCAAGTTGTGATCTAGTCATATCAATTGTCCTCTAGAGCTTAGGGGCAAAATTTCCAAGAGTAACACCTTACTTTCACACACACACAGATGGTTAACTAATTACTTGTTTATTTTTGTTTATGCGTTTGTTAACAATGTTTATTTTTTATTGTTATTGGTGTGTTTCTTTATTTTTCCTTGGTTGCCTTCAGTTTAGGGCATTATAATTTACACTTAAGTTTGGATCTGCTATATCATGTTCTTGAGTTGTAGATATTTATACCTAACTTAATTTTGGAATATTGCATTATGCTTTACACATATGACTGGATTCTTCATATCTCAATCTTAAGTTGTTTACATATGTAATTTAGTCAAGTTCTTACGCTTTTGGCATCCATAGTTATTACATGTGATTTTTATTTTTAAAGTTTGCTTTTGGTTGAGCAACATGATGTTTTCTATTGATTTTCTTTTCAGTTTGTGTTTGTTTGTTTGCTTATTTGTTTTGTTTTATTATCACCTTGACTCAGTCCATTATGATAATAGGGTCATCATCATGGTTCTTCTTATCACACATTTATACTTGAGTCCATCCATTGACATTCATTAGTGTTTATATCATGATTTTTATCATTGGTGTATTATTGTCGATTATCTTTTAGATTGGGGGTCGGTCCTTATACACATTGTGGCCTGGCCATTATGGTGTTTTATATCATGGTGCATATTGTTATGTGCTACATAAAAAATCAAGTGTTAACAGTCTTGTCAGGAATCTATAACAACAAACAGCTTTGATTCCATTGTCAGGATTAGGAGCATAATTGATTACCTTTGTATAAGCAACTAAACACAAAATTTAACTAGAAGTAATAAGTAACTAGAAATCAGAAACAACACATAATATGAGAGACAATACCCAATTGTATTAATAATCTTCCAGAAGGAATTACAATAAAGAAGTCACACTCTTCTTCCCACACCTCTAGGGCTCCCATACCTTTAGGGCATACAATAATCTCCCTCAAGAGTTCTCTCTCTCAATTACGGTCACAACAAACAACTCAAACACAGAGTTGTTCACCTCCACCAGTCAGTAACAATACTGCCAGTACACAAGTACTCAAAGTACTCCAAGTAGATCTCCCTTGATCTTGCAACAACCTGCAAATCAACTAATCTTACTTACCATGTAGATCTCCCTTGATCTTGCACAACCTGCAGATCAACCTGGCCTTGCACACCTGGAAACCTAGATCTTACAATTGGAAGGATCTCTTCCTTGTCTTTAATTACAATATAGCCCCATGAGTCTATTATATAGATCCCATGCAAACAATAATTAGACTTCTAATTACAATAATTAGAACTACAGCTCCAAGACTAAAATTAGTCTTTTACATGCAAACAACTGGTTCGTTAAACTAACTGTTCATCAACTAGTAGTTTTGGAACCGCACAGGCGACCGACGTCAGTCCCTATCTGTCTGGAGATGACCGACGTCAGCCAATTTTTGATCGATGCCGTTTGCTTTGTACACTAGATATGACTGATGTCGATTGCTCTGCAACTCAGCAACCTCCTCTATTTGCATACCTGTGAAGATTTTAGCTCCACAACCTAACAATCTCCCACTTGGAGATAAATAGCTGCACCTGTACCTGTACCTATACATCGTCTAATTTATTTCCTATCTTGTATCCCTCTTCAAGTTCAATCTTGAAGACCAACCACCACACATCCTATGGTGCTACACCTGTCATCCAAGTCCCCTGCCATATCCGATTCGACATACCCATGTAGAGAAGTGCTTGACCCTGCATCACATGTATACCTGCTGCTAGTCCCTCTCAGATACGTGAGAATCCACTGAACTGCTCTCCAGTGCTTCTTTCCTGGATTGGCCCCAAACTCACTGACAACACCCACTGCTTGGGCAAACTCAGGTCTAATACACATGTACTTAACCTCATCATGTGAATTGGGACATTGTTCTGTGAACTGTCCATCCATAGGTGTGCTAACCGATTTTGCATCCTGCATCTTGAACCTCGCCACTACCTTATCCACACAATTATCCTAAGACAACATCAACTTGTGATCTTCCCTGTCTCTAAGAATACTCATGCCAAAGAATTTTGCTGCTCCCAAATTCTTCATGACATACCTCTGAACTAACTTTACCTTTAGCTCAGCAAATACCTGTATGTGTGACCCTGCAACAAGCATACACACAACATACAGTAACATGATAATGTAGCTAATATTATCCAACCTGGTAAAGTAAACACAATGGTTACATTGACATTGACTAAAGCCATGCTTTGTCATACACCTGTCAAACCTCCATTGTCCTGCAGCCTGCTCAAGACCATATACCCTGGCCTTCCGTCTCACATGTCCATTCTCTCTCTTCTTTAACCTGGGAATCCATCCATCTTTCAGTGCTTTCTCTCCAGCTGATAACTCTACCAAATCTCTCATTTGGTTCTCATCTAAGGAATCAAATTCCTCATTCATGCCATGCTCTCACTATTTCTTGGATTATACCTGCTCTGCTTCTTTAAAACTTCTTGGTTCTTGACCATCAGTGAGCAACAAGTAGTCTAAAGAAGGGGAATAACAAATTTGAGGCTTACTTACACTTTCAGTCCTCCTCATGGGTGTTTGAGACCCCTTGACAGCTTGTTGTCCGCCCAAAATCTATTTTCTGGTCAACCTTGGTCTGCACCCGACCGATATCGATCCCACCTGATTACCGACGCCGGTTCCCTGACTGACGTTGGTGTCCACCTGGTCATCAACACTAGTTCCCTGACCGACATCGGTCACCACCTGCCTGACATTATCGACTCTGATCTGCACATGACCGATGTCGGTACCTACCTGTTTGATGTCAGTTCCACCTGACCGACGTCGGTAACTGTGTTTTCCTGTGAGTGATGACTTTTTATCCGCGAGCTTACCTTGGATCAAAACCCTATCCAAACTGCCCTGCTCAAAATTATTCAACCCCTGTGACTGATCTTTGTCCATCATCTTCTCCTATAAAACCAAGGCTTTCCTGTTCTTGTCAAAAACATCAGATTTCCTCTTTGTGTAATAGACCCGATCCTTTCTTGTAGCATGTGTTTCAAGAAACCTCACTTTCTTCTATTGCTTACAGAAATCCTGATCTATGCTTTTTGGATCTGAACTCTTACCCTTTGACTCAAGAACATGCATCCCCTTCTTATTCATGTGACCAAGCGTACAGAGCCACATCTTCAAATCTACACCAGAAGGAGAATCAGTAATACAAGTAGATAGATAAAGAGTACCTACTTTCTTACCTCTAGCTAAAACAAGTGCACCCTTGGAAACTTTCCAAGAGTCCGCTGTGAGAGTCACTGTGCATCCCTCATCACCCAACTTTCCAAAAAAAATCAAGTTCCGCTTTAGGACTGGGACATGCATGACCTCCTTCAACACCCATGTGTTGCCCGTCTGCAATTTTAGCTGCACTTTCCCTTTGCCAACCATTTGACAAGGCTTACCATCCCCTAAATAAATCTCTCCAAAGTCTCCTTGGACATATTCATGAAAAAATCCACTATTTGGGGTTGCATGGAAAGAGGCACCAGAATCTAACACCCAAGATTCCACTTTATCCAAGGAACATACAAGAGCATCATGTGAAACAATATCTGCAACATCTGCTTCTTCATTTCCTTCATGCTGATCTTCAACCAACCAACAATCTTTCTTTACATGCCCTGCCTTTTCACATTTCTAGTAGAATATTCTGCCATACCTAGATTTGGATCTCCTGCCTATCTTTGACCTTGATCTCCCTTGCTTGATCTTCTCTCTTTGCCTTCCCCTACTTTCAACACTTAAAGCATTCCCTGATGATTCACCTATGCTTTTTTTGCAAATTTCTTCATTCAAGATTACACTAACAACATCATCAACTTTTAAGATATTTGAAGCAGACGTAGTATTACTAACTGCCATTACCAAACTATCCCAACTTTCAGGTAATGAGCATAAGATTAAGAGAGCCTTAATTTCATCATCAAAAACAATATTGACTGAAACTAACTGGTTTACCAAACCATGAAAATCACTAAGATGACTATGTACAGATCCACCTTCCAACATTTGCAAATTAAATAACTGCTTCATAAGAAATACCTTATTCGAAGCTGAGGGTTTTTCATATAAATTTGCCAAAGATTCTATTAACTCTACCGTTGTCTTAGCCTGTGATAAGCTGGAAATCACAGACGATGCCAGGCTCAACCTTATAGATCCCAGAGCCTTCCGATCAAGAACCTTCCATTCTTCATCTTTCATATCTGTGGGCTTGCTTGCAACCCCACCCAATGGTAAGTACATATCTTTCTGATACATATAATCTTCTATCTGCATCCTCCATAATTGATAATTCTTGCCGTTAAACTTCTCTATTCTTAGCTTACTTTCTTTTGACATTGCTTTACTCCCACTCAATCAGAAACCCCTGAGAGTGACCTGTAATCAAACACAAACCTGCTCCGAACTAGGCTCTGTGAACCTGCAAACCTTAGCTCTGATACCACTTATCAGGAATCTAGAACAACAAACAGCTCTGATTCCACTGTCAGGATTAGGAGCACAATTGATTACCTTTGTATAAGCAACTAAACACGAAATTTAACCAGAAGTAATAAGTAACTAGAAATCAGAAACAACACAGAATATGAGAGACAATACCCAATTGTATTAATACTCTTCCAGAAGGAATTACAATAAAGAAGTCACACTCTTCTTCCCACACCTCTAGGGCATACAATAATCTCCCTCAAGAGTTCTCTCTCTCAATTACGGTCACAACAAACAACTCAAACACAGAGTTGTTGTTCACCTCCACCAGTCAGTAACAATACTTCCAGTACACAAGTACTCAAAGTACTCCAAGTAGATCTCCCTTGATCTTGTAACAACCTGCAAATCAACTGATCTTACTTACCATGTAGATCTCCCCTGATCTTGCACAACCTGTAGATCAACCTGGCCTTACACACCTGCAAACCTAAATCTTACAATTGGAAGGATCTCTTCCTTGTCCTTAATTAAAATACAGCCCCATGAGTTTATTATACAGATCCCATGCAAACAATAATTAGACTTCTAATTACAATAATTAGAACCGCAGCTCCAAGACTAAAATTAGTTTTTTACATGCAAACAACCGGTTCGTTAAACTAACTATTCATCAACTAGCAGTTTTGGAACTACATAGGAGACCGACGTCGGTCCCTGTCTGTCTAGAGATGACTGACGTCAGCCGATTTTTGACCGATGCCGGTTGCTCTGTACACTGGATATGACCAACGTCAGTTGGTCTACCGACGTCGGTTGCTCTGTAACTCAGCAACCTCCTTCGTTTGCATACCTGTGAAGCTTTCAGCTCCACAACCTAACAAGTCTCACAAGTAGTAAGTAGTAAAAAAATCTACTTGTTTAATATCCTACAACCAAATCACTGAATCCCATGACTAATATATATATATATATATATATATATATATATATATATATATATATTAGTCATGATACATATCAACAAATGAACATATACAAAATGCCATAAATATTTTTCAAGCATGATCAAATATCCATAACACATGCCTGCATGTATCAAATTTATAATACACATAGTCATATTAAACCATTATATTCTTCCTTGGAGTCCCATGTATGGCTCCTTTAACTATTTTTCATCCCAATTTTTCAACATTTTTTCCTGGCCTCTTTTACCAAGGATCGTGGCTTTTTCTTCATTTTGAGGGCCCATATATTTTCAATTCTTCCCTAACCGTTCCCTCGAGGGGGCATCCAGATCTAATCAAGTACCCTTTGGGGCATCAGAGTTTATCGACTCATAATTTTAAAAGAGAAGAGCGAAGACATCATTCTTCAAGCATTATCAAGTTTCTTCTTGATGACTTTTTAATTCTTTGAAAACACATTACTATGCCTAGTAAATCGTAACACCTTCTCAAACAGGGGCAAAATGTAGACACTTCATTTTAATCACTTCCATGTCTAAACTGTAATCAAAAGTGAATTTTTGTAATCACACACAAATTTAACTAAAAATCACCAATAGTACCAATTTACCTTCATAACTACCATTTTAAGTCAAATTCACAATGACACATCCCTGATTGGGGCAATGGATCGTATCACAATATTAATTCTATCAAATATACCCTAAATCAAACCAACATTTGGTAAATATTATTATAGGATAATTGAATTAATATTTAATTGGTAAAAAACATTTCTTGTGCATTAAAAATTAATCACCTTGATTAATTAGTCTAATCATTATTCTAATAGAAAATTCTATGAATTGGAATTATCTATTGTTCATAAAATAAAATGGCTTTATTACCTCACATTGGTGATATCATAGGGGCAAGTTAGTGGAATGGAGTGGAGTGTGGGAAAGGTGGTCTCTTACATGGTCATTTATAGACTCTCTTACACCTCTTACAAGAGCCTATTACACTCATCTATGACACGCTCCAAAAGGACCAGTCATTGCACTTCTCTTAAAAATCTCTTCCACACTCCAAAAAAGGCCTTAAATGGAGTTTCTTACACACTCCATGTGTACAATCATGAATTTGAGGATCCATTCTCCACCTTCCATTTGGAGATGAGATGGATAGTTCACGATCATTCTAAAAGTCTATAAAGGCCTTTGGCCATTATAGACAAGCTCTCTTGAAGTAAACTTACTATGCAAAAATCATATTAGAGATTCACATTTCTTCAACCATTCTCATGTCAAGCCAAGCCAAAAATTAAGTGTAGACAAGGAGAGATGTTTCCCACATGTGGAATCAAGCATTGTTAAATATTTTTATCCTACAAGTTGAGCTCAAGCCTCTTCACATGTTGGTTTTCAAGCAAATATCTAAAGAAGGTATAAACTTAGTGTTTTGACTTCTATTTTTTATTTGTTACTTGTTTTCCATAGTTCACCCTAAGGAATAAGCTTAGTATGTTAGTTATTCAAATTTGTTTTGATTTAATTCACTAACAAATGAACCAATCTATTTTAGATTCTTATTCTTACAACCACCACTAGGGGCTGTGCAGTATCAAGTATGGAATCCCAACACTCTTACTATGCATTTTTTTCATTCTCTTCCTCTACCTGACATCAAGGAGGTGAAATAACCAAAATAAAGAAGTATTTTGTCTTGCCCATCCTAGTTAGTAGGCCCAAAACATGTAGGTCCAAATCCACCAGCCTGAGGTAGTGACCATCCTCCATGTATTCTAGAAGGTGATTGTCTACAGTGAGGTGGATTAGAAAACATGGAACGGTTGCACAATCTTGTTTCACCCTCTTTCTTGTTCCCTCCAACTTTGGTACCTCTTCGGAAATTTTATCTAGAAGAGTCAGAAGATACTTTCCTAACCATATAAAGAGGAGTCCTTTGATGGCCAATGAGGGTATGGAGATGATCCACCTCCAGTGCTACTTTTTTAGCTCATACTTGGATCTACAACATGATAGATATATTAGAAATCATGTTATTATCATAAAAATATTGTCTAAATGCTCTTTATTAAACATAATATAATTTTTATCTCTCTAAAGTAGAAAGAGAATCTCAATAAAGAAAATGTGCCATATATTCTTGAACTTTGCTAAGAGCATGGTTGTGTCTCCAAGCAAGACCATGTGCCATGAAAGGGATTTTGGGTTAAAGGGATTTAAAAAGGAGTTAATATAATCCTAGGTCTATGAAGCTCTCATAAAAAACTATAATATGTGTTTGAGTGACTGAATTTGACCAAAAGTATGGTTTTGGGAGCAGGAATCTGTATATGCAATAATCTATCCTAAATAAGAAGACCCTGGTACAAAATTCACCATGCAAAGTGAGCCTTTTTGAGTTCAACCACCATAAACCAAACAATATGGAATATTTTGCTCCAAGTTGAAGAGGAGCTTTTAAGGTTCCATTGTTTGTCGAGCATTTCCCAAGGAAAAGCATTAGGAGCATACTAGGGTCTGTACCTATGCAAAGGAGTGGAGACAACCCAATTCTAATCTTTGTAATATTGGGGAGGATATTTTAAGCCAATTTTATGCAATGCATCTTCATGCACAACCATCTATACTTCAAAAATAAACTTGATGTCTTGATTGTTGAGAACATACTTTGCTTCGAGAATATGCAAGAGTGCCAATGACCTATTTATTTTGTCAAAAATATTAGTAATAGTGTGAATGCATTTTATAAATAGTCTAATATCCTTAACACTAAGAGCTTATACTAAAATATTTCCATGGTGATTGATAATTGGAGACTACCACAGAGAGGGAGTGTTGATAGACAACCTAATTCTGAATCGATCCCCTTTCCAAACAAGCCAAGGTTTAATAGTTTTTCATGCTTTTTAGATGCTCATAGAAACAAATGTACTTGTAATTTAAATTTACACCAGAGTAATAATCAATATGTGAAACCCTAATCCCTTCTACGAAGTAATTCTTGAGGAGTTTTTTCCTTATGAACTACTAGAAGAGATGTAATTCTTGAGAAGTTTTTTCCAAGTTTCCTTACCTTCAATGGATCAAGGGGTCCATTTGGCATAGAGGGTAATTCTTTGATTTTTAATATTAATTAAACCCAATCCTCTAGCATCTTTGGGTCAATATCAAAGCTCCCATGCCACTATGTGAAAGCATTTTTTCCCTTCAAAGTTAGCCCATTGAAAGTCTCCAAGCAAATTTTCTAGCTTCATGTAGATAGCCTTCAAAGGGGACCCAACAGGAGGAATAATACACATGAGATGTTGTTGAGTCCACATTATGACTCATTATAACCATTATATATCATCCTTCATAGCCACAAATATGTCATTTGAGTTGAGCATTGCATGTAGTCTTAAGGTTTATAACTAGCCTAAGGTAGAGAATGAATGATTTTATCTCTATAAGCTTATGTGAGTCTAAGTTAGCATTCTCTACATGATGTTCTAACTATTTTCATGTTAGTCTTCCATATTTTGATATGTACAAGTATGGTAACATCTAAATAAGAGTTTTGCTATGATCTCATGAAGATAAAGAAGTGTCATGACCATGAATTGATTGTTTGACAATAGTTTTAGACTTTGCCAGGCATTCTATGAACCTTGATAGATAGCTATAGATTATGCCAATCAAGCTACATATTATAATATTTAAGCTACAAAATTTGCTAGTCGCACTCCAGACTCTCACAGCTCGCTACAGACTCATCCACAACATTTTCCAAGGCATTCTAAAAGTTCTTTTAGCCATTCCATGATGATCTAGGACTCCTCTAGATACTTTATATTATTACATATGTTTATATATATATTTCTATTTATGTATAACTTTTCATTTATAGAAGCTAGTAGATATAGGTTACAACTCTAGATAAAATGATATAGATACAATCTATATAAGATTTGGTAACCACATATCGTTGGAAGAAGCAATTACAAATCCCATGAGGATCCTCCCAACCATGCGTGGATCTTGTTGCAACTCTCTGTTCTATTTTTGCCATATAAACCAATCTCTCTGAATATCCTCTTGTTCTAGTTAGTTAAGTTATTACCTAGTTTTTAAGACAGTTAGTTTCTTTTGTGTCTAATAAAAGGCAGATCCATGCTTGATTTGTAGGGAGTGAAAAACATTAAAAGAATTTTTATTTTGAATACAAGAAGATTTTTTATTGGAATAATCTTACATTTCTATGCATTAAGTTAGCTTTCTAAAAATTGAATTGTTTTGACATTGAATCCAAGGGTGAGCAAGGGCCCACTCCCCAAAGAGACAAGGCATGCACTTTTGGTATTTATAATTTTTTTCTTATTTATTTTTAATTATAATTAATATAAATGATATGTGTGATTGGATTAATAAATATCAAGTCAGAATATGTTGTTAATGTGTGTGTGCTTTAAGATTTTAAGAAGCATTTATCATTTCTTCAATTACAACAATCTTAATTTTGCAGCTTAGTTTAGAGTGTGGATTTGATATTTGATTTCATTGTGTTTATTTATATTTTTTTGATGAGGTAAATTATTTTGAAATTAGAGCATGAACCATATAAGTGAGGGTTTTGATAACTGGACCCACATCTAGGGGGAGGGTTTTACGTGGTGAACCCACAACCAAGCATTTTAGAGCATAACAAAAGGGACTTAAGGATTCCCCACCAAAATAATTGCAAAAAAGAGGGGTTTGATAATATTTCAACCTTAGTAAATTAGACAAGGAGTTTTAAGGCTCCCACAACCATAACATGAGGGTTTTGAAGGTTCCTATAGCCTCAACATAGTCAAAAATGTTTCAAATTAATGGGATTCGAAGGGCTGACACCCTTCAACAGGATTTTCCTGAGACTTGCTCTGCAAATCAAGAATCCCTCAGGAGCAGAAGGTCTTTTGTTGCCTATGTCTTCTGCACAACCTTTGCATAGCTGAGACATAGTAAGTGGGCTTTTCCTCTCACTAGAACCAGCAAGGTGGATTCCTCTATCATCCACTCTGATAGGACAAGATTTGGTTATAATTCCTATAACCATGCCAAACCAAACCAACTAAAAATAAACAAAGATCTCCATAGCTTTGATATTCAACATATTTTTTACCCTTCTTCCACATTCCCTACATGCATTAGGAGTGAAAACATGTCTAAATGAAACCAAAACCCCTGAGGAGGCTTCATCCATGTCAAATCTAATTCCATAAAATCTTATGATGAATACCAAGAGTCCTGAATTTTGTATCCAAGTATGAGATTCAAAAAGATAAATCCCATCAGTAGGTCTTCCTTGAGACTTATACTACAAACACAAGAGTCTACCAGGGGCAGAAGATATTCTATCACTAGGGACTTTTGCATAACCTCCATGTATTCAATACACAATAAGTGGGATTTTCTTCCCACTAGATTCATTAATGGCTAATTCTAAACAAGGACCTAACCATCTCATCCTCAGTAGTTTGACCATAGTTTGAAACACCATAGGGTTTTCTATCCATATATGATTAATATTCTTGAAATCTTGGGCAAACCCCATAACCCAAAAGAGGCAAGGGCAGAATCCTCTATCATCAAGTTTTGATTTGGTTTCCTATATCCACCATGATCAAAACTGAGCGAGATTGGAAACACTCCCCCATAGATCTAGAAAACGTGTGTTTACTTTTTAATAGTATTGTGTGATTTGATTTCAAAACATTTTATTCAATTTGGTATGTTTATATTTTGAGCAGGTGTGTTTCTTTCAGGCATTTAATTAAGACATTAGGAAATAAAAACTTAAGAAATATCAACACCAAAAACCACCAACTAACACTGTTAGCCAAATCTAATAAACACCTTGTTGTAGACAGCCTTGGACACTGGCATTGGTAATAAATGAAACCAACACATATTGGTTAAATTAAGGCATAACAATGACACCCATCATTTTTGGCATCATTGTCGAGGACTTCTTATAAAGTGTTAGTAAGGTAAACTCTTAAGCTAATAGTAAAAAATAAAAAAATAGAATAAATTACTCTTTTGTCAAATACAGGTATATGAGTTTGCAAAGGGATTCATAAGGAAGGTTTGTTCTAAAATATCCTCATCCCTTAGGAGAGAGAATCAAAGTACATTCAAAAAAGATAGAAAGCTTGAAGAAAGAAATATTCAAGTCTTTTGGAAGCACATCCTAGGATCTAGAGGAATCTTCCTATACAAAATTTAAACTTTCAGACAATAAACAACTAGAAGACCTTGAAGGATCTCATCCTCTCAATATAACTCTATTTAAAATGGAAGAAAATTTAGGTCATGTATAAAAACCTCACAAGAATCCTCCTAAGAGTACTTTATCTTAACCCATCATCTTTGAGAATGATGATCGAACAATAATAAAAAATATTTCCCAATCCAATCTACCTACCGTTAGAGGTCTATCCACTAAAGACCCAAATCAATTCCTTTTTGAGTTCAAGTTCTCTTCCAAACCTATGATTACACTTTAGCCAATCAAAAGTTGAAACTCTTTCCCTCTAATTTGAAGGAAGGAGCAATGAGGTGGTTTATGGGACTAGCAAGAAACTCTATCAACACTTGGAGAGAAATAGAAATAGTATTCTTGAATAAATACCAAGATTATTGTAGGGTCAAGGATAGAAAAGAATAATTCTTCAAAATAAAATAGAATGAAGATGAGAACCTTTAAGATTATCTACACCAGTTTGCTTTTGCCCACAACAAGTGTGGATACGAGCTATCCAAAGAAGTGATCAAAACTATTTTACTTAAAGGATTGGATGATTCCTCCAGAGATTGTTTGAATCTCATGGAGAAGGGAGATATCACCAAACTAGACTTCTAAGAGCTTACATGATTATGTACCAACTACTCTAGGACAAATCCTAGTAGTAAGAGAGGTAAACTAGGGAAATTTAGTGATGCAAGCCAACTCACTGAGGAACTAGAAAATTTCAAAATAGATATACTGGTTCAACTAAACACAACATTAGATTGATTGTAAGCTAAGGCTAAATCTAACACTGAACCACTAAAAATTTAGTGTCCAAGGTGCAGATTAAAACACACACTTGGAGATTGCCCTCTATATAAAATAGAAATATATGGAATATGTGATGCTCAAGATCATGATACAAGAAATTGTAGTCACCTTTCTTCTCTTAATAACTAGTTCAAATAGAATATATAAACCATATAGGAAGTAAACAATGTCCAAAGGTAAGTAAATGCCTTCCCACAAAATCAACCATAACAATTTGGCTCAAGGATTCCATTTACATAATGGCATGCACCTCCACAAGTTTGGGCAACATCACCACAATGGGGCAACCAGGAATGGATGCCACAACCATGGATGATGTCCTAACCTTTTCAACAAACTTGGATACCCCAATCTCATCATCAACCATGGGTAAATCAACATTGGAACCCTAGTCCAAAATATAATCAACAACAAAGAAGGTTTCCACAACAACAAGCATTGATGACTCCTCAAAGAACTCAAGCACCCCCTATAGACCAAGTAAACCAACCTCAACTACCTGTCTAGCCAGTAGTAAATCCAAAGAATAGGTAGGTTTATGTAAATGAACAAGGTGAAACCATAGGGGTGGGTGTTATTAAATGTGCAGACATACATCATAGGTCAGGAAAAATATTACAAGAACCTCAGATTATCATCACAAAAATGCCTCATGAAAAATCAAGTCAACAAACTCAACCAGTGAAAGAAGACAAGTTAGAAGAGAAACCTAGAAAAATAGAGGAAGTCACCACAACTCCTCCACCTATTCCCTTTATAGAACAATTGAAGGAAGTGGAAGACAAAAGGGAATCTAAATTGATTTAGGGACTCAAAAAACTCAATATATAATTACTATTATTATAAGCCATTAGGGACATTCCAAAACTCAATCAAGTGATAAAAAACTTGTGTATTAAAACACCTAGTAGGAAAAGACAATATCCCAAGACTATATAGGTAGATGGAAAGCTTGCTGATTTATTAGTAGGTAAGTTGCTTTTTCCCAAGTATGGGGACCCAGGGAGTCCTGTTATTTATATAATTATTGGAAAGAAAGAGATACCAAATGTATAGGTGGACTTAGGAGTTTCTATTAATGTAATGACTATGAACACAAAAAAATCTCTCTAACAGATATACAACCCACCAACATAAGCTTATAGATGGCCGATCAATCCACTGCTAAACTGAAAGGCATCATTGAGGATATAACATTAACTATAGATTCACGGGAGTACCCCATTGATTTTATTATTCTCTAGCCTAAAAACAAATAAATTGGATACCCATTGATCCTATGAAGACCTTGGTTAGTAACGGTGGTAGTTTTGATCGATTGCAGATCAAGCAATATGACCATCTCAAATAGTCTTAAAGTAAAATACATTTCTTGATATCCACCTGCACAACCATCAATAAATATTGTAAAATAGTTATGGGTAGATCAACCTGAAGAAAAATGTGATAATATCTCCTCTCTAGCTATGGTCACAATCACTAATCATGTGGAAGAAGTAGAGGATGAGTTAACAAGGAGTATCAAAACTACTACATACCTTGTCAGTCTAGATAAAAACTTTGATAGATGATCTTATAACAAAATAACTTCCTATCTTTTTGAATGCCCATTCTTTCCTACCTCTTCAAAAATTTTGTACGACCATAGAAACATCTAACACAATGTTATGTAATGGGCACATGAAGGTCAAAATACTTTTCTGACAGTCTTCCATTATCCTTTAGATGGAGTGATTTCTCTAGGAAATAAATCTGTCAAAGATGTTGTCACATTCCATATGTTATTTACACATCCTTCTCCTCTCAATCCTTTAATGAGTGAATTCAAACAAATAGATTATTTTCATCTAGGCACCAAGTAAATAACAATAACACCAGGGAAGTTACTCAACATAAACAGTTGGTTAAAAAATGATTAGGAAGTAAAGGTCTTTGATGTACTTAGAGAACATACTAAAGCTTCTACTTTGGAATATCAAGACATGAAGGGAATCCATCCAAGTTTATGCACCCATAATATCTACACAGAGAACATTAAACTAGTAAGGCAACCTCAAAGAAGAATTAATCTTGCCTTAAGAGACATCGTGAAAACTGAGATAGAAAAGTGGCTAAAAATGGAATTCATTTATCTCATTTCTGACAGCCAATGGGTCTCTCCCTTGGTTATTGTTCCTAAGAAAAATGTTAAATGGAGAGTATGCATAGACTATAGGGAACTAAACAAAGCAACCATGAAATATTATTTTCCTTTACCCTTTATTGAACAAGTACTTGATAACTTGGTAGGGAGAAGATACTTCTCTTTCTTGGATGGTTTTAGTGGGTATAATTAGATACAAGTGGCACCTAAAGATTAGTTTAAAAAACCTTCACTTATCCATGGGGGACATTTACATATAGGGTATTACCTTTTGGTTTGTGCAATGCATTTATTGACTTCCAACGAGCAGTCTTAGCCATATTTTTAGATTTAACCAATGATTGTATGGAAATTTACATGGATAATTTTATTTTTCATGGAAAATATTTTGATGAAAGTCTGAATAATCTAAGCAAAGTACTAACATGATGTGAAGAACACCATTTGTCCTCAAGTCATGAAAAATGTCTGATCATGATAGAGGAAGGAATAGTTTTAAGACATCATATTTCTGTAAAAGGAATCCAAGTGGATCCAAAGAAAATTGAAGTCGTTTCAAACTTACCTATCCCTCAAAAATAGATTGATATCAAAAGCTTATTAAGCCATTCAGGTTATTACAAAAGGTTTATAGAATATTTTAGCAAAATTGTTGCTCCTTTGCTTACAAAAGAGTGAGTTTGTTTAGAGTCCAGATTGCCAACAAGCCTATGAGATTATTAAATAGAAACTAAGTCTTGCCACAGTCCTAAGAGGACCTAATTGGTCACATCCCTTCCATATTTACATTGATGCATCTAATTATGCTATGGGGGTAGTTCTAGGATTAAAAAATGAAGATGAACAGATGTATGCCATACGTTACATTAGCAAGAACTTGACTCCTACTAAGAGAAACTACACAACTACTAAGAAAGAATTCCTTACTATGATTTATGTCATAAACAAGTTTAGACACTATATCACTGGTTACAAAATATTTGTATATACTAATCATGTAGCTATCAGATATTTGATGAACAAACCAGTGGTAGGAAGAAGAATTATAGGATGGTTATTACTATTATAGGAATTTGATATAATAATTATTGATAAACCTAGATAGCTCAATGTGGTTGTTGATTTTATTTTTAGATTGAATAATACAGATGGAAAAAAATCTGTAGAAGATAGTTTCCTAGATGAGAAACTAATTGTTGTTGCAACACAATCACCTTGGTTTGCTAACATAACAAACTTTTTGGCTACAAGGAAGTTTCCTTTTCAGTTCACTAAGGTACAAAAGAAATGTTTGATTAGAGCAAGTTCTTATTTTAAATGGATTAATGGTATATTATTTAAATATGAACCTAATCATGTTTTTTGCAAGTGTGTAAAATAGATTGAAATATATGGCATCACTCATGCTTGTCATGATGAACCTGATGGAGGATAGTACTCAAGCAAAAGGACAGTGCACAAGATCCTTAGAGTTGGCTACTACTGACCAACTCTTCATAAGCATGTAAAGAGGTACATTTGGCAATGTGATCCATGTCAGATAATGGGTAAACCTACACTATCTTTTTGAATCGACCCTTCATCCTCAAGTAGTTTTAGAACCTTTTGAAAAGTGGGGCATGGACTTTATTGGACCCATAGATCCACCTTCTCAAGGCAAAAAATATTTATTGGCATGTACATATTATGTGACCAAATAGGATAAAGCATAAGCTCTTTCATTTGTAAGAGAAGAGGAAGTAATAGATTTCTTATACTCCAGGATCATGCAGAGATTTAGAGCACTTATAGAGATAGTGTCTAATCAGAGACCACAATTCATGTACAAAATGATTCAAGCATTCACATAGATCTACCAAGTCAACCATAAAAAGTCTTCTCCATACCACCCATAAGAAAATGGATAGGTAGAAGTTACCAATAGATAATTAGAGAATATCCTTACCAAGAGAGTCAGTAACAATAGAAAAATTTGGGAAACCAAGCTTCCATAAGTTGTATGGGCATACAACACACTTTCAATTGAATTTGAGATACAAACTTTAAGAACTGCACTAGAAGTAGCTATTGAATTGGATGAAGCATAGAGAGATATAATTTTACAACTAAATGAGCTAAATAAAATGAGAACAAAAGCTTTGCAGTAGATAAAGATGATGTCGTATGAAAGGAAATAATGGCATGATTTGCACATCAAACAAAGATAGTTCAAATAAGGAGATGAAGAAATTTTGTATGATTTTAAGTACTAACACTTCAAAGACAAGTTGAGAACTAGATGGTCAGGATCATTTCAGATAGAAATGATTTTTGATATTGGCTCAGTACAATTATTGCCTATATATGGTAACCAAAAAACACTCCTAATCAATGGACATAGGTTGAAGCCGTACCAGAAGCCTTCCAGTAAAGAAGAATTCATCTAGCTAGTACAAAGTGAGTTTGGCTTCATGGAAGAACTCAAAACTTCCATGATAATTGATCCTTGAAGACAAGATGGTCTTAATAAAGGAAGGGGATTCACCTCTTCTCTAAAAAGAGTAAAAAAAATAGTAAAAACAAAAAGAAAAAAATATAAAATTCAAAAATGAAAATCCTTAGAGACTTTGTTGACAGTCATGACCAAAAAACCAACTTGTTGGCTGATCATGTACTGCAAAATGAGCCTTGATCAGATAACTAGTAAATGATTGCTCAAGGGTAAAAAACTAAAAAATAAAAAAAGTGAGTTTAGAAATTTAGGAGTAATCATCATTTATGATTGATTCTCCTTGTTCCCAAATTAATAAATATTGATGTTATCTTATTTTTTACCATTCTTCAAACTAATCCATGCATTTTATTTTGTTAGAATAGGTAAAGGATAAACAAGGACAACATCATGAGTTTTAGAGGTATAGTGTTTATTCTTTTACTAAGGGTTAGCTTTTAAATTTCTAAGTCTGCAAGTATATGATCAAACTTTGGAAAGACTAGTTTTTATGTGAAGGATATTCCCATATTAATAATGGATATTTTCAAAAAGTTACCTTTTGAAACTTAACTACAAGCTATGAAATTTGTCATGTCAAGTCATAAACAATTCCATGATGACCTTGTCTTTTCATCACATCACAACTCATGTGGACAAGTAATTAATAGAAGGATTGGTAGTGTGATGATTGTAAATAGATAAAAAGGCAATAATAAGTAATCATTATTATCTCATGACATGATATTCTTACATTGTCATCATCACCCCACACACCTGGAGAGCTTTAGGCTTCATTTATAACACTAAGATAGAAAGGTATCATTGATACCACAATCCATTGCTTGAATCCAGTGAAGTGTCATTTTTATTCTTAAGCAAATCTACAAACTATTGTGATTTATGAGAGTTGAAAAGATTCAAAATGGGATAGAAGAAGAAATATGATCATGAATTCATACAAGGTCTCTTAGGAGACAAACAAGCAAAATAGGTGTTTGAAGCAAGAGGGTGGCTTGAGTTTTTAATGAAATTCTAGGGGTTTGATGAAACCCTTGACACATATTTTATCCTCCACCTGAAGAAAGATTTTTCCACTATCAGAGGTGTACAAATTTTGTTCTCTAGCTAGGTCAATAGTGAATTATCTGGTATTCTAGATAAAGGGGAAAGGATCACAAGAATATCTTATTTTAATGACCTCATCTGCATTTTCCATGGTGTGTGAAAACTAGTGCCAGTGTGTATTCACAATGTCAATGGAAAAATCAAAGGTGTCACCGAGATTTCTTATCATAACCATGGAGGTTTGTATCTTTTTGGATTATCAAATACCTCACTTATGATGGACAATGTAGTGTTTTGAGTTGTATTGTGATGAGAATGTCGATTCATTTGAGGTATGGCCTACAACATCCCTAACATAGAATCAACCTACCTTAATTTTTATTAGGGTCTATACAAGTAATGGCTATGTGGTACCCTAATAACCCATATTCTAACCACCATCATAAACTCATTTAGTTGATAATCCAAAAACATTTTCTTTAACAGGAATAGGACACAGAATCATGGATTACTTTTTGACAGGGAAAGAAGAGGAATTATCTAAATCTTGCCAAGAGCATACCAAAAGATCCTTTTGACTTGAGTTTTAGGGCTCCACCAAATGTCTCTCTTTCCAAAGTGGTTACTCCCGAATTAGTCTAGAGTACAAGATGAACCTTTAGGGTTGTTGCACCTAGACATACAAGTCCCCTTAATGTGGTTATACCACTAGAGCCACTAGAGCCAAGAAGAAGATTGAGACTTAGGTCCTTAACAAAGAACCCTAAGCCATCTTCTCAACCTACTTTTGAATAGGAACCCATTAAGATCATAGAAGATGAACCTATTTCAGATCCTATTTCATAACCAACACCTCAAGAGACCTCACATGAAGAAATTTTTCCTCTCACTTAGAAGAGAAGAAGAAAGTTGATATTAGTTACTAATGATGATGAAGTCATGGATGCAGAAACTCTTGATAGCCTATGTTAGGAACCCACTACTAGTGTAGCACAAGATAAAGAGGAAATGGAAACTCCTTTTCCATAAGATGATTTTGAATAAACTATTCCTTTTACCTCAATGTAGACATCCATTGATAAAGGTAAGGTACCCATGATTGATAAGAAGCTCAACCATCCAAAGAAATAGATGATGTAGAAATGCATCATGCCTTGGCATTATCCCATCTAGAAGCCACAATCAAACAGAATGCAAAGGACATTATTGATCTACTATCTTCATTTTAGTGTAAGGATTTTGTTATCTCTATTTTATCACAAAATATAGAAAGCATTCAAACTCAATATTTTGAGAAGGGTGAAGAGATAGCATCCTCACATAAAAATTTTGGTGAATATGAGAATGACATTATTAATCTATGGAGTTACACCAAGAAAATTGAAGAAGATAATGTGTCTTTGAGAAGGAATCTTCTTAAATATGAATAGGAGAATACCACATTGAAAGCCCAAATAGCTTCTAGCTCTTACAATGTAAGATATGGTAGAACAACATTGCCAAACCATTCTATCCTACCCTAATGTTAGAAGTCATTGGGAACAAATTTGTTTTGATCTTGGAGAATTAAAGAAGCAAAACAAACTTCTTGAGAAGGAGAAAAAAAGTTGCAGGAAGACTTGACACAAGCACAACAACAACAAGAATAAGCCAGATAAACCATAATGAAAAATTAGCTTGTAGGAGTCCATCTCCTTCATATAGTTTATTCTTGCATGAGAAATTTTGTAAATGGAAGTTACTCTAAACCTCTTGTGGATTGCCACATGATATTAACACAAGTGAAGAATTCTTGATAGTCTATCAGAAAAGTACTCCTGATAAACATGATTTATTATGTGAATTTTATCTATGTGATATTATTATTGGAAACACTAATGATTTCTTGGTTAATTTGTTTGTTGGAGAATTACAATTGAGATCACTTCTCTCTACTTACAAAAATCAAATATCATGGCAGGATAGATATAATGATCATGTGAGTATTGTAAGAGAAGTTGGTATATGCATCAGACCCCAGTTTGGTAATGCATGGCATATATCAAAAAAATTCAAAAGTTTCTATTTTCAATGTTCTAAAACTCATGACCACTATCTTCACGCTCTGTAAGATGACATTATCACTTTTGAATTGTTTATCCAACATTTCTTTGATCAAGTTGTGACTGCCTATAGTCAATGTTAGAATTTGTTGAAAGTACCTGTAAAGAAGAGAGAAGTTATTTATCCTACTACTATAACATGGACCCTTAGAAGAGCTAAGGCCATCACTTAGATCATTACCAATGTACTTAAAGAAGGAGGGAAAAAAATAATGGATTGGGATGAGATCAGACTAGCCAAATTGCTTTCTCCCATGTCTTCATGGTAGAACATAAGGCCACAGTCTAAGAATAATTTTTTATTTGTTTTCATTTTGTTAATAGGGATATGGGATTTACTTCTCCTCATGATAAAATATTACAAGATTTGTACTCCATATATTATTTTAGCCTCAAGTTGGAGTAGAGAATCCACACTTATGAAGATAGGAGAAGTTAGTTTTCAATGGGATTTGTAAAAGCTAAGGTATGGAGGAAATGATGAGTCCACACTATGACTCATTATAACCATGATATATCATCCTTCACAGCCATAAGTATGCCATTTGAGTTGAGAATTACACATAGTCTTAGGGTTTATAACTAGCCTAAGGTAAAGAATGAATGTTTTTATCTTTGTAAGCTTATGTGAGTCTAAGTTAGCATTCTTTACATGATGTTCTAACTATTTGCATGTTTAATGTTCCATATTTTTATATATACAGGTATGATAGCATCTAAATAAGAGTTTTTATATGATCTCATGAAGATAAGGAAGTGTCATGACCATGAACTAATCATTTGAGAGCAACTCCAATCTTTTTAAAGCATTATATAGACCTTGACAGATAGCTACGAATTAAAACAATCAAGTTATGGACTTTGATACTCACACTCTGGACTCTCACAACTCAGTACAGACTCATCCAAAACATGTTCCAAGGCATTCCAAAAGTTATTTTAGTTATTCCATGATGATATAGGAGTCCTCTAGATACTTTCTATTTTTGTATATGTCTATATATAGATTTCTATTTATGTATAATTTTTCATTTATAGAAACTAATAGATATACATTGCAACTCTAGATAAGATGATATGGATATAGTGTGTATAAGATTTGGTAACCAGATATGGTTGGAATAAGTAGTTGTGAATCTCATGAGGATCTTCCCAACCACATGTGGATCTTGTTGTAATGCTCTTCTCTATTTCAGCTATATAAACCAATCTCTTTGAATATCTTTTTGTTCTAGTTAGTTAAGTTGTTACCTAGTTGTTGACCAATTTTTGCCCACAAGTAAAATTTTTGGTCCCCTTCTTCCCTTACTATTCAATGCCAGTCATTTTTAGGTTGCACAAGTTCATGACATGGTTCTTCGGCTTAGTTCAACACCTTGGTTCATCCACCTTCAAGTTCAAACATCTCGATTCAACATGGTTGAACCGCTTGAACCATTGAACCAATTTTGGTTCAATGGCTTGGTTCAAGCGAGTGGTTAAATGTTCAATTCAATTGATGGTTCAAGCTTTGGTTCAATGGTTTGGTTTGATGAGTTTGCTTCAAGGCCACCAATTCAACACTTGGTTCATCGGCCTAGTTCAATCAGTCAGCTCATTAGCTAGTTCATCGGTGCGCAATGGTTGAACCATTGAACCATTTTGGTTCAACGGCTTGGTTCAAGGGTATGCCCAGTTGGCTGAAGGGTAGTCCAAAGGTTAAAATGCCCTTGCAGGGGGCAGGCACTTCAAACAAAAGGAAAAATCCAGGTAAGTTCAAAATTTGTTTAAGTTCAAATTTGTTTAAGTCCCGAATTCCTTTAGATTGTTTGTCCGAAGGAATTCCTTCAGACAAAAAGTCCAAAGGAATTCGGGACTTAAATAAATTTGAACTTAAACAAATTTTGAACTTACCTAGATTTTTCCTTTTGTTTGAAGTGCCTACCCCCCGCAAGGGCAAATTCCTTCAGACAAAATGTCTGAAGGAATTCGGGCCACAGTTCAAGCAAAGGCAAAGTCCATGGGGAAATTGTCTGCAGACAAAAGGTCAGCGGGAACTCAGGAGGCATCCAAAGGCAAAGAGCGACCCGCTGAAGGCCCTTGAAGGGCAGGTGCCCTTGCAGGGGACTCCCAGCCAAATACAAAGGACACTTTCAAGGGTCGGGGGGTCACCTTCCCTTTGGGAAGGTGCTAAGAAGAATCAAAAGCAAAGAGTGCCCGTAGATAGGGTCGAAGAAAACAAAGCCGTAGAAAAGCCAGCGGAGGATCTGATAACATTTTGATAGGAATGAGGATGTCTTGGAGGCTGTCAAAATTAATAAAGCAAATTAGCCATTGGTTTTCAAACTAATGACGGTCATGTGAATGTCAAAATTAGCACAATGAAATAGCCGTTTGCTTTCAAAGTGAGAGAGCGCTAACCATGAGAGCCCAAAATGCAGCAACCCGCCAGAAGTTCACCCCTAAGGGTTGAAGGATCCAGAAGAGACAAGATAGGGAAAAGACAAAGTGACAAGCATGGAGCAAGAAAGTAGTCCAAGTGTTGAAGAGAAGCGTCGATCTGAGAAGTGACCCCAACAAGTGAAACAGTAGCTACAAATTGACCATTTGAAGACATGAGCAGCCAACTGCGCATCCCTTTTCTCCATTTCATATTTATGAGTAGACAAGCTACGTATGTGCCTTCAAGGAGTAGTCTTGATCAATGAATAAATAACGTGGCCATGTCAAAAAGTGCCTGAAGTCAAAGCCAAGGTCGACACATCATTTACTTTTTTAGGCAGCCTGTTCTTCCCAATGAAGGGATGCAATAGGCCACTTATACAAAAGGGGCACCAAAAGGCCTCCTTTCTTCTCCTATATATTGAGGACTTGTCATTTGAGAAAGGATCTTCCACATTTGTAAGGCGTAGCCCTGGCAAAATTTCACCTGAATCAATAAACACATTTTTTACCTTTATCTTGGATAGACATTTTTGTGTATGTCCTGAGTGTTAGTTTGTGTTTAGTCATTATCTCTTGATGCTTTCACAGGTTTAACACCAACATATCTGTTGTCTACAAAGTGCCATTTCTACAGCTGGTAAGGAGAGTTCTATTTGGGGGGTGCAAAAATAGAGAAATTACCTTTTAGTGTGCCTCTCATAGCACCTTTGGTGAACGTCTATCCTCTGTATTTTCATTAAAACCTCCCTGCCAAGATTTTGTAGTCTAGTCCTTCTGCCAAGTGTGAAGCGTATGTATGCATTTGTCTGGTTTTAAGTGTGGATGTGAGAAGGTCATTTCATTTTGGTGTATCACCTCCTTAGAGTAGTTTGTTTTCCTCCATCTTTCTCCCTTTTCATCCCCCCCAATATATATATATATATATATATATATATATATATATATATATATATGTATGTATTAGCACTTGCTGGAACAAATATGATGCATCAAAGGGAGCTAGCCTTTATCTAGAGATTCTCCCCTCTAGCTTCGCCAGTCCCACAGGTGAGAGGGGAGTTTCCATAGTTGCGAGGAGAAGGCAGGAGCTCGACCTCCTGCCATGGGTGCAATCTTCGACATCAACAGTTTTGGCATGCTCAGTGGGACATAGTTTTACAACTCAGTAAGGTTTCAGGATTGATGCTGGTCCTATTCTAGCAAATCAAAGTTTACCAGCATCTGGCGACTCCACTAGTAAGAGCTTCAGTTTTCTAATCAAGACTAGTTTCTTAACTTTCTATGCCTAAAGTCACCACAAGGTCTGCTTTTAAAGGGGTTCCCTTCGAATTCATTGAATTGCCTTTGAACTCAGCCAAAAGACTAAGATTTGAGAAGACCCATCCTTATCCAACAAGCCACCCTCCTAGACCTGTTGTAAGAGATGCATATGCAGTAAGGCCCCAGTTACTGCCTGTCCCAACTATGGCATTGCCTTTTATGACTTTTTATGGTCAGAGCCCCTTGAATCTCCCACGTTATGATCCAATCCCAGGAACAACCCTCAAAAATGTGCCTTCTTTCGATGGAGAGGGGCCCATTACAGTCGTCGAGCACATTAGGAATATTGCTAACCTCTGCAATATTCACAATGTCACCAAGGAAAATATTGCCATCAGATTGCTAGCATTGTCTCTCAAAGGCAAAGCTCTTGACTGGTACGGGACCTTGCCTATAAATTCAATACATTCTTGGAATGAATTGGGTACTTAGTTGACAGACCGCTTTGGCAAAAAGAGCGATGACCTCTCGCTTGCTAAGCAACTAACGACCATAAAGAGAGTTCCACATGAGTATATGCAGTATTTTAACACGTGGTTTCAAAAGACTTGGGATAGAATCCCCATCTTGGTAAGACCGACTCCAAAATATGCTTTCCTATATTATTTAAAGGCACTAAACAATGATATTATAGTAATGATTCAATCCATGGGAGGGCATATACTGCCTGCTGCTTATGACATAGCCATAGCAGCTGAAAATTGCTTAGTACAGGTTGGGAAAATAGCTCCTAGACCTCACATGCCACTTTTCCCAGAAGTGCTACCCTCAATTCAGGCCGTTGCTCCCACATTAGCTCCTCTACCTAGCATTGAGAAACCAGCTGTTGTTCCATCCAATGAGCTTCATGAAGTTAAGACTCTGTTGCAGAGCATGTCAAATGAACTTGTAGCTCTTAAAAGGTAGCAAGCTCAAAGCAATAGACCGAATCAGGGATACCACCATTATGGTCAAGCCCCTAGACCCCATTTTCAAAACTATAATCAAGGACAGGGTCAGCTCACTCAGACCAGACCATTTCAAAACTACAATCCAAGCCCCCCTTCATCATCTAAAGTCATGGTGCCAGTTCAGAACAATCTAGTATAGGAGCAACCAAGTTGTTTGACCATGGGATATGGTCAAGAACAGGTTGTTTACACAAATGAGATGATGAGTTATTTTTAAAATGTAGACAATTAGGCAGCTGCTCATTCCCAAATTTTTGAGGCTCCAATTCAACCCAGCATGAGTAGCAATCAAGCCCAGCCTGATTCTACCCTCATGAATCATCTAGAAGGGGAATTTTATTCAGTGAATTATGTGGGCATTGCAGACAATCAGACTGACTGTGTTGCAGCCAACATAAGATTTAAGAGAAGAGCAATGGGAGAAGCCCAGGCTACCACCCAAGTGGCAACATCACCTTCTCCATCACACTCAAATTTAAAGGCCCCAAACTTCAGACAACCATTTGTACCTTCAGCCCCTCAGCTTGCAGCTCAGGTTGGAATCAACTCCAAAGAAAGCTTGAAGGGAGGCAGTCCCCAGGTCAATATAGTGGACTAGATGAAGAAGCTGCATATGAACATCCAAGACAGAAGGACGTATTGAAGAAGGAATTGCATGAGCTGGATCGATAAGCTATCCCAGTGAGCACTGATAATATCTTGATGACAAATGGATAGCCTTCCACTTTAGGTCAGGTAAAGAAGGAAGAGAAAATTCCCCCTTTCTATGTATCCTTGGTCATAGGGGATTTCTTGGTATACAACTGCATCATTGACAGTGGGGCTAGTACCTCAGTGATGCCCAAGTGCATA
Source organism: Torreya grandis (assembly GCA_037957365.1). NCBI lineage: Eukaryota > Viridiplantae > Streptophyta > Pinopsida > Cupressales > Taxaceae > Torreya > Torreya grandis. The sequence goes on from JARHVA010000194.1 coordinate 665,610, forward strand.
TCTGACAAGATGGGATTGAAATATGAAGAGATGAACAAAGGAGTTCTACAGGTAGATGGGACACCTAAAAAAATAGTTAGGATTTTTAAGGGTTTAGGCTTGAAATTGCATGCTTGCCCAAACTTCTCAATTCATCATGATATAGTGGTAGCAGATGTTCCTCTTTATTTCACAATTTGCTTGTCCAGGGACTTCACATTAAAGATAGGTGGATATCTAGTAGTGAATTGGTCATATCTAGTTTTTAGAACCAAGTATGGGACCAAGGTAAAGATTGAAGCTGATCCACTCTACCAGGACCATCTAGAACCATATTCGCCCAAGGCAGTGAATGTCAGTTATACCATTATCGACCCAGAAGAGTCCCAGACAGACCAATCTCTGTCCTCTGCCCTTGAAGGAGTTGCAAATCTACTCTTGGATGAGTGGGGAAATGATAACTTCGAACATGATCCTTACAAGTTCATAAAGGAGGCAAACCTTGGAGTCTACTACATGCACGAAGAAGGCACTTTCATACCAAATATAATGAAGGCAAGCCAAGAGGACCTAGGTTTATGGCAGCTATACTTTGATGGTTCTAGAAGTAGGCTAGGAGCTGGTGGTGGGGCGATGTTAGTATCCCCTTCAAAGGATAGGTACTTTTTAGCTTTCCATTTCCAATTCTCTTGCACAAGAAATGTTGAAAAATATGAGTCCCTTATCCATGGTCTAGAATGGGCAAGAAAAAGAGGGATCAAGGAGTTGCAAGTTTTGGGAGACAATGAGCTGATTGTAAATCAGGTGAAAGACCATAATCTGACCAAGACTTCCTTGCTAAAATCCTACAAGCATAGGGTCTAGGACATGGTGGAAGATTTCCTCACTTTCAATATCGCCTCCATTCCCAGAGAGCAGAACAAACAAGTGGATAGGCTAGCACAATTGGTGCTCAGTTTGATGTTTCAAGGGAAATAAGTTAAAACTATGGTTCACGCCACTTGAAGGTGGTAGTTCGGCCCTCTGTCCCTGACAACATTATAAATTGGAAGGTTTTTGAAAATGACCAGCAGATAGCTCTCTTCCTACATGAGGAAGTTGAGTTCGTAACACAAAACCAAGTGAAGCTGCAGCAACAATATGGTAACCAGATTGTTTAATTGAAGAACAATAAGCTCCCTAAAGGTTTGGTCACTCTTGAGAGAATCTTCAATGGAGATGACCAATTGAGAAATGACAAGGCATGCATCACAACTAAAGAGGATAATTATGAAAAGGTTGAGATCTTCAAGGACAAGCTGCTTGCACTTGGAAAAGTCTACACGATTTAAGAAAGGCAGGCTTTACTTTTGTTGTGTTAGGAGTTCACTGATGTTTTTGCATGGGATTACAATGATTTGAAGGGCTTCAACCCAAAACTTACCCAACACACCATCGAATTAGAAGAAGGCGCCAGGCCAATCACACAGAAGTAGAGACCTGTCAACCCGATGATTGAGCCCCTCATGCAGAGGGAACTAGCCAAATTGATTGAGTCCAAAATTATATTTCCAATCAGACATTTCTCATGGTTGGCCAACCTTGTTCTTGTTAGAAAGAAGAATGGGGAGATCAGGCTATGTGTTGACTTTAGAGACCTTAATAAAGTCTCTTTAAAAGACCATTATCCCCTCCCAAGCATGGAGTGAATCCTTTAGAAGGTAACATGCAGCGAGTGTTTCTCCCTCCTAGATGGTTATTCAGGGTATAATCAGATTCTAGTGCAAGGCTATGACCAGCACAAAATGGCCTTCACCACTAAATGGGGAACATTTGCCTGCAAGAAGATGCCATTCGAGCTATCTAATGCTGGCACTACCTTTTAGCGAGCCATGGACATGGATTTTAGAGGCTTGATAAACAATAATGTGCTGGTATACCTCGATGATGTGATGGTATTCTCTAGGGAAGCGAGCCAACACATAGAACACCTCAGGCAGATTTTTGAAAGGTGTAGGGAATTCAGCATCTCTCTTAATCCAAAGAAATGCGTGTTTGTTGTTCATGAGGGGAAACTCCTTGGCCACATCGTGTCTAAGGAAGGCTTATCCATTGACCTTGAGAGAGTTTGTTCTATCCTGGAGATGTCCCTACCAAAGCACAAGAAAGGCCTACAAAGCTTTTTTGGCATGATAAATTTCATTCGCAGATTCATTCTGAATTTCGTAGAGATAGTCAAGCCACTGACCTCTATGCTGAGGAAAGGTGAGGAGTTCAAGTGGACAACACAAAGAAAGGATAGCTTTAAAGCCATCAAGCAGGCCATAACCTAGGCTCCTACTTTGATCAACTATGACTTCAATAAAGACTTCAACCTCTACACTTTCAGCAATGAAGAGGTGATCTCCGCCATGCTTACCCAAGTAAATGGTGATGACCTTGAGCAACCACTTGCTTTTTTTAGCCAAGGGTTAGAGGATTTCAAAGTCAGATACATGTATGTAGAGAAGTAAGTCCTGGTAGTAGTGTGGACTTGAATAAATTTAGGCATATGTTGTCTAACAACAGGATTCACCTCATGGTCCCACATCTTAGCGTTAAGGATTTCTTGACCAATCAAGACCTGAATGAGAAGAGAGCAGGGTGGATCACCAAAGTGATGGAGTATGACGTAGACATCAAGATCACCAAGTTGGAGAGGGGAAGAGGCCTGTGCGAACAACTTGCTACAGACTTCAAGTAAAAAAGGGAAGACAACTTGCTAATTCACGATGCAGCCACTGCAGAGGAACCAACTGTCATAAAGGATTGGATGTTGGACCTGAGGTGTTTCCTTCTCATTGGTGAGTGCCCATAGGGTCTTGATAGGACTGAAAGAAGGTACTTCAGGCTCCAATCTCTCCCTTATGTCCTGGTTGATGAAGTATTGTTTAGGAAGGATCTCTCTAGGGTTCTTCTAAGATGCATTGACCCAAACTAGGTTGATAAGGTACTATCTAAGTTCCACGATGGGCCATGAGGCAGTCATTTCACTCCTAGAGCTATCGTAGCAAGGATAATGAGAGTTGGCTATTTTTGGCCTACTCTTTTCAGGGATACCCATGCCTAGGTAATAAAGTGTCAAAAGTGTGCACTTTTCGATGGGAAACAATGATTGGCTGCTATGCCTCTACAGCCCATTCAAGTTGAATAGCCATTCATGCAGTGGGGCCTGGATTTCATAGGGATGATCAATCCTCCCTCCAGTGCTGGACACAAGTGAGTCTTAACTGCCACAGACTATTTCACAAGGTGGGTGGAGGCTATTGCTCTGAAAGAGGCAAATGAAAGTGCGGTCCTGGAGTTTTATGAGGACCTGGTAACAAGATTTGGGGTCCCAGCCACCATAATCTCAGATAACGCCTTGGCTTTTTTGGGAACCAAAACAAGTGAATGGGCATTAAGGTATGGTATATACCTCAGCACTTCATCTAATTATTACTCATAGGGGAATGGGCTGGCTGAGTCCACCAACAAAAATTTGATCAGAATCATAAATAGGACCACGAAAGAAAATTAGAGGACTTGGCATGCCAAGCTGAAGACAGCTCTATGGGCCAATCGAATCACTCCGAAGAGAGCAATCATAAATTCTCTATATATGCTCGTATATGGAAGGGAATCTAGGCTTCCCATCTCACTTGAATTACCAGCATTGGACCTTGCTCACCAGCTGCAATTAGAAGAAGGAAGTAGCATGGAAGTCAGGCTATGCGAGCTGATGGAGCTCCAAGGGACAAGGGACTGGGCTATGGCTTCTATGACCAGTCACCAACAACAAGTGAAGAGACACTTTGATAAGAAATCTTCATCAAAATATTTCTCTAAAGGGGACATTGTCTTGAAATGGGATGAAGACTGAGCTAAGCCTGGAAAGCATGCAAAATTTGACGCCCTATGGAGTGGTCCATACATAATCACTCAATGCAAGCATCATAATGCATTCCAACTCTCCAAGTTGGATGGTGAAGAATTGCATATCCTAGTTAATGGGATACATCTGAAGCATTGCCACTAGTTCTCCTTTCATCTGTATATATTTTCCCTTATTTTCTTTCCCTGTTTTCCCTAAGTGATGTTACACAAGTAGTGGTTTTCTTAGTCTTGTGTGTGCTTTCATTTCCTTGGAGGTAGATCTACGTGATTGATTTTGGAATTTATTAGAGCTATTGTTGATCTTCAAGTTACCATCTGACTCCGTGCTTAATGAACTATAAGGCAACTAGTCTCTAAGCATAATAGGCATGCTTCCCCTAGGAGTCGCCAATTTGTTGACCATTTTTTGCCCACAAGTAAAATTTTTGGTCCCTTTCTTCCCTTACTATTCAATGCCAGTCATTTTCAGGTTGCACAAGTTCATGCCATGGTTCTTTGACTTGGTTCAACACCTTGGTTCATCCACCTTCAAGTTCAAACATCTCGATTCAACATGGTTGAACCGCTTGAACCGTTGAACCAATTTCAGTTCAATGGCTTGGCTCAAGCGAGTGGTTCAATGTTCAGTTCAATTGATGGTTCAAGCTTTGGTTCAATGGTTTGGTTTGATGAGTTTGGTTCAAGGCCACTAGTTCAACACTTGGTTCATCGGCCTAGTTCAATCAGTTGGCTCATTAGCTAGTTCATCGGTGCACAATGGTTAAACCATTGAACCGTTGAACCATTTTGGTTCAACGGCTTGGTTCAAGGGTATGCCCAGTTGGTCGAAGGGCAGTCCAAAGGTTCAAATGCCCTTGCGGGGGGTAGACACTTCAAACAAAAGGAAAAAGCTGGGTAAGTTCAAAATTTGTTTAAGTTCAAATTTGTTTAAGTCCTGAATTCCTTCGGATAAAAAGTCTGAAGGAATTCGGGCTGCAGTTCAAGCAAAGGAAAAGTCCATGGGGAAATTGTCCATAGATAAAAGGTCCGTGAGAACTTGGGACGCATCCAAAGGCAAAGAGCGACCCGCCAAAGGCCCCTGAAGGGCAGGTGCCCTTACGGGGGACTCTCGGCCAAATACAAAGGACACTTTCAAGGGTCAGAGGGTCACCTTCCCTTCGGGAAGGTGCTAAGAAGAATCAAAAGCAAATAGTGCCCGCAGACAGGGTCGAAGAAAACAAAGTTGTAGAAAAGCCAACGGAGGATCTAATAACATTTTGACAGGAATAAGGACATCCCAGAGGCTGTCAAAATTAATAAAGCAAATTAGCCATTGGTTTTCAAACCAATGACGGCCGTGTGAACGTCAAAATTAGTGCAACGAAATATCCATTTGCTTTCAAAGTGAGAGAGCGCTAACCATGAGAGCCCAGAATGTAGCAATCCGCCAGAAGTTCACCCCCGAGGGCCGAAGGAGCCAGAAGAGACAAGATAGGGAAAAGACAAAGTGACAAGCATGGGGCAAGCAGGTAGTCCAAGTGTCGAAGAGAAGCGTTGATTTGAGAAGTGACCCCAACAGGTGAAATAGTAGCTGCAAATTAACCATTTGAAGACATGAGTGGCTAACCGTGTACCCCTTTTCTCCATTTCATATTTATGAGCAGACAAGTTGTGTAGGTGCCTTCAAGGAGCAGTCTCGATTAATGAAGAAACAACGCGGCCATGTCAAAAAGTGCCTGAAGTCAAAGCCAAGGTCGACACATCATTTACTTTTTTAGGCAGCCTGCTCTTCCCAATGAAGGGAGGCAATAGGCCACTTGTAAAAAAGGGATGCCAAAAGGCCTCCTTTCTTCTCTTATATATTGAGGACTTGTCATTTGAGAAAGGATCCTCCACATTTGTAAGGCGTAGCCCTGGCAAAATTTCACCTAAATCAATAAACACATTTTTTACCTCTATCTTGGATAGACATTTCTGTGTATGTCCTGAGTGTTAGTTTGTGTTTAGTCATTGTCTCTTGATGCTTTCACAGGTTCAACACCAACATATATGCTGTCTACAAAGTGCCATTTCTACAACTAGTAAGGAGAGTTCTATTTGGGGGGTGTAGAAACAGAGAAATTACCTTTCAGTGTGCCTCTCATAGCACCTTTGGTGAACCTCTATCCTCTGTATTTTCATTAAAACCTCCCTGTCAAGCTTTTACAGCCTGGTCCTTCTGCCAAGTGTGAAGCATATGTATGCATTTGTCTGGTTTTAAGTGTGGATGTGAGAAGGTCATTTCATTTTGGTTTATCACCTCCTTAAAGTAGTTTGTTTTCCTGCATCTTTCTCCCTTTTCATCCCCCCCAGTATATATATATATATATATATATATATATATATATATATATATATATATATATATATATATTAGCACTTGATGGAACAAATATGATGCATCAAAGGGAGCTATCCCTTATCTAGAGATTCTCCCCTCTAGCTTTGCTAGTCCCACAGGTGAGAGGGGAGTTTCCATAGTTTTGAGGAGAAGGCAGGAGCTCAGCGTCCTACCATGGGTGCAATCTTCAACGTCAACACTAGTTTTTAGGACAATTAGTTTCTTTTATGTCTAATAAAATGCATATCCATGCTCAATTTACAGAGAGTGAAAAATATTGTAAGAATTATTATTTTGAATACAAGAAAATTTTTTAGTTGAATACTCTTTCATTTCTATGCATTAAGATAGCTTTCTGAGTACTGAATTGTTTTGACCTTGAATCCAAGGGTGAGCAAGGACCCACTCTCCAAGGATATAGGACATGTACTTTTGATATTTATAATTTGTTTCTTATTTGTTTTTAATTAGAATTAATATAAATTCTCTATGTGATTTTATTAATAACCTGTAGGTCAGAATAGATTCTTAATGTGTGTGTGCTTTAAGATTTTAACAAGCATTTATCATTTCTTCAATTACAACACTCTTAATTCTACAACTTAGTTTAGAGTGTGGATTTGATATTTGATTTCAGTGTGCTTACTTTTCAATGACATTGTGTGATTTGATTTCAAAACATTTTATTCAGTTTGGTGTGTTTACATTTTGAGCAAGTGTCTTTCTTTCAAGCATTTAGTTAAGACATTAGGAAGTAAAAACTTAGGATAAATCAACACTAAAAACTCCAACCAACATTATTAGCCAAATCCAATAAACACCTTACTATAGACAGCCTTGGACACTAGCCTTGGTAAGAAATGACACTGAAACAAATTAGTTAAATGAAGGGATAACAATGACACCCATTAGATGTTGCTAAAACTTTTGAGCGTATCTAGAATTTTATTACAAATGAGATAGAATTTGTTATTTTGTGGAGATTTTTTCCTCAACCCCCTAAATAACATAATTCCATAACACCACTCGAGAGGGTTGGAAAGTAAAGGGAATCCCAAAGAACTTAAACATCTCCCCATGTGATATCCACTTACAATTATAAGCCTCAAACCAACTGGGCTTAGGGTTAATGGACTATCTATAACACTTATAATTTTATCATTTAATGCCAAAAATTAAGGCAAGGTAGGAAATATGTAAACATTCCATAGTGTTCTTGACCTCCTCCTCCACCCCAAAGTGGTGAGAAAAGAGTCATAAACAAAGTGGCTATTTATGAGTTATTATTGAAATGTATGAGGAAGGGAGATTTTAATGGACCAAAAATCTCAAACTGATGCCCATTTATTGTCAAATTGATAGAAACATCTTTGAAAATGGTTTGGATGAAATACAAAAATATTGGCCCAGAGCTAAGGGCTTACAATGTGGCAATAATGAAGGCCACTCAATTCGATCATAAGCTTTATCAAAATTTATTTTAACAAATAAATTTTTTTGTTGGGATGTGCAAGCCCATTCCATCCCTTTACAGATCATTATAATGTCATCAATAATGTATCTACCTTGGATAAAGTTTTTTTGCTCACACCTAACCTTCAAAAGAAGAAGATAATTGGTTTGCAAGGATATGAATTCAACAATAATATTTTAAGAGATATTGAGGAAGGTCATAGGTCTCCAATTGGTGATAATCGTATGGTCTCTCACTTTGGGAATGAACTTGATATTAATTTTGTTAATGATATTTACAAAAGGGCTAGTGGCCATGGATTTAGTATAAAATTTATGTAGATCTAGGCTAACACAGTCCCATAAAACTTGATCAAATTCACAATGAAAACCATCAATTATAAGAGCTTTGTCATGGGTTGTACAATTAAAAACATTCTAAAGCTCATCAATAGAGAAATGCCTATATCATAAGACATTCTTTGGGCAGGGGAGAGTGTTGGTTGCATTTCATCACAATCCCCTAAATCACTTCTATGCCACTAGCGTATTCCTAACACTTAACTCTATCTACACCAGCATATCATGTACTATGAGTACTCACCCAAGGTGCATGGAGAGTTTATCGAGTCATAGTCAGCTTAGTTATGTGGAGGACTTAAACATATCTAAGATATAATAAAGTATAATTCATTACATTACTATATTATAGTAAAACCATAATAACTCACAAATATAAATCAAGAACATCAACTAATACCATTGTTAAACAAATAGAGGATTTAATATATTAAAGATAATATTATATTATTCCTTATTTGTACAAATTTAAAAATAAATTCCATTTCTTTTTTAGTGTAATAACCAATTGATTACCCAAATGACAATTCAACAAAATAAACATATTAGATCTATTATCTCTCATCTTTTTTATACTAAGACAAGATGGGATTTTATAATACATAAGTGCCATTTTTTTCATTAAAACTCTTTAATTTTCACTCCTAATAATGTGCAAAAATCTTCTATAATTAATAAGTATGAGGGGTTCATAATAAATGTCCTAAAATGGACTAGTTCTCAGATGTGCACCATAATGCACTATATTTGCTCACAATTTTTTCCTTAATAACTCCTATTATAGAATTGCTCCTTCCCCAATCCCTTATTGTATGCTTTATTTTCTACACAACCTCTTCCCAATCCTTGTATTCCCTATTTCGTGTTGACCATTACATTTTTCTAGGTGCAATTCATGATTTTATCAACCTTTAGTTGAGCATCCTTGGGTCTTCATGTACATTAGTGCCACCTCATACTAGTGTATTATGTCCTTAAATTTATGTTATCCTTAAACAATACTACCTTTGTTTGACATTTTCATTGAGTACGTGCATTATTTCTCAAAATATGTGTGGATTATGTACTTCCTGTGTGTGGTTATACTTGTCAAAACTATGATCAACATCACCCCACACTAATTTGGTTGTCTTCCCTTAGACAACCCTCTAAGTGCTTATATGATTTCTAAAAACTCAGGTTCATATTTTTCATTTCTTCCTCAAAATTTTTCCATATTTTAATTACCACCTAAATTGAATCTGCTATGATCACCACTTTTACTATTATGCCTCTTAGTACCAGAGGCTACCTTGTAGATTTATGGCTCTTAATTTAATATAATGAATTTTAGTTGTTATTTCCTAAACTACCTCCTCTAGAGTGTTTTCTTCATCGATGGTATGGCACCATAACATATTGAACCTCTCTTCTATCACTTTGAACTTTCCCCTATTTGTCTTCCCAACTCTTCAATATCCTAAAAGTGTTGTATCATCTCACATTTTTTCCTTTTTCGAGTATACTTACATTGCTAGTTCTTCTTATTTATACTATGATATATATAGGTACATATTGATGATTTAAGGTTGCATGAAGTTGAAGAAGACATTCTCATCTCTTACTACTATGATGATGAGGTTGATTAGTAATTTATCATAGCCTTGTATCTCTTCTACAAAGTCTAGGTGTACCTTATCTATTCAGATACATTCACTTTATTCTATGCTCTTTCCTTTCTACAATAACCATTCCACTATGATGACTAGTTTATTAACATCCTTGATTCCTTCTATATTATCCCATCCATCAACCTCAAATTTTCCTTCATGATGTGTTGGTAGAGTCTCAACATTTTCAGATCCATTATGACCATTTTCTATTATGCAAGTGTGCACCTATTCTCAACTTCTTCTTAATATTTATTTTGGAATGGTATCATTGCTCATAATATTCTATCGAATGACCTAGATAACCATTTTCATCAATTCACTACTAGATTCAAATGCATTGAGATTCATTAGATTGACATATATTATTTGGCATTCATCATCGATAGTGTCTGGGTCTCGTTCTAGGATGGATCCATCAAGGAATTTGAACATGGGCTCATCTAAATACACATCAAATATAAATGACATCTACATTTAGGTTTGTGTGGTAGATCTTTCAATGCTCATTATGCTCCATAAATAGAGGTTCTTGTCTATGACCTTTCTCTAGATCCACTATCTGATAATTAAATTGTCATCATCAGTTTTTTCTACAACTAGGGTCTCATCTCTCTTTAGGTGTGATGTAGAAGGTGCACCTTCTAAATCACTAGTTTTCTTTATTTTTTTCTCTAGTCCCTCTTCATCTAATATCTTAATGTGAAGGACTTCCTATTAATTATCTATTAGGTATTTCTTGTTTAGTACTCTCATGTAAGGGGTAGTTCAATATATGTGTGAGTAAAATAAATAATTTATGTAATTGTGTGAGAATAGTTCACATGTACAGGGTAATTTAATATATGTGTGAGTAAATAAATAATTCATGTAGTTGTGTGAGAATAATTTTACGTGAGTTATGATTATCACATCTCATCTCACTTGTATTTAAGAGATATTGTAGAGGATAAGATAAAATAAGATATTATGGGAGATAAGAGGGTGAAAAAGAACCCCTTGTTTGTAGGAGATATCTTTGCTATAAATGTAATACTTTCATATGAATGAATAATGAATTTTTATTGACCAAAAATCATGTTGTGCATATCTGAGCCTTTGGCTCTTCACCATTATGGGGTAATTCCTAACATTGGTACCAAAGAAGGTTTTGGCCTCTTTGTAGTTCATGTCTTATTTATATCAGAGTTTTGGAGTGAAGACCATGTTCATTTCTCTCATCATTCAAAAGACCTTTCATTTTATGTGTCAACATTATTGCAGTGTAGACTGTTATGCCTATTTTATACACCCCCTATTTTTCCAAAAAATCTATACTTGCTGCCATAGAGATGACCCTATCATAAAGCTTAAAATTATGTCGAGGACCCTATTGATTGATAGTATTTATAGATGTATATTTGATTATGAAATTATAGTGATTTGTTGATAGCTTTTTATTATGTTTTAAGTGGTTTCAAAGATCATGATGGATTAATGAATAAAATGTGCATATATGATTATAGATGTGATCAATTTTCTATTACTCTTATTTAGTATACTTTTATGGTTTCAGTTGATGCTTAAATTTTAGCTTTTAGTCATACTTGATGATATATGGTGATGTTTTGATCTTCATGAGTAGCTTTGATTTATAGTTCGGATATCAATGGTGGTATGGTTCTTCAAAAGACATTGCAAATAAATTATGGTACAAATAAGTCAGTTTTTGTCACCATTTGATATTACGTTTTGGATGGCTCAGTAATGCTTAGTCTGGTTTGTTTTGACTCTGCACATGATTCAATTCATGGAAGCATAATTGGAATTTTTATTTTTCTCAAGTTAATGATCAATTAGGTAATCATGGATCCATAACATATTTTTCATTTCATATATGTTTTTGATTGATGAGTGAATTACAAAATTTATATTCCTTGAGATAGTCATAGTTTCCTTTTGGGAAGACATTTTATTAGAGATGAGGAAAAATAATTTCATTTGTCACAAGGTAACATTTAGGTATAAATTATCTAAGGGGCACCTATATTGGCATTCATGATATATTTTGATTTTGAGACTAAGTCATTATGAAGTGTGATACATGATGTCTTAAGCCTAGCATTAATCACAAGTGTGGAAAACCCTTTTCTTTGGTCACAAAGCAAGTTTAAGGTTTTACCATTGGTTAATACATTTGATATATTTGAGAAGTATAACTATTGTTTGAGAAATGGTATATCTCTAAGGACCTTGATCATTTGTTTGGTTGTTTGGTATTGTTATTAACATTGTGGAATATATGAGTCATGCGACCCTTCAATAGGTGACATGACAAGGTATTTGGTGAGCTAGATAATACTTGGTAGACTAGATCATGGGTAAGGTGAGTTTGTAAGTGCATTAAAGTTTTGTTGTGCTTTGGGATTTCTTAGAGGTTTGGTGGTATTGGACATTTATGACTAACTGATATCCTCAATTCAAAAAACTTGGCAAGGTGTTTAGTAGGAATATTAGTCTGCTGCTAGATTTGTCAGGATCGATGTAATGACTTGGCAAAATTGATAAGTACATAGAAATTAATGTGAACCAATGACAACTTAACACATCATTTGAGTCAATTATGGGTTCAAGGTGGCAAATAAAAAGTTGGTTTTCTTCATTCTACTCATTCATTTGAAAGTACTCAATGGGAGTGAAGCTCTGGCAAGTTTATTGGCGAGTTGTAAAGTAGGGTTTAGAGAAGGTATTGATAAGAGTTTGAGCATAGACAACTTATGTTTCATTATATTAATAAAATTTTCCTCAAAATTTTATGATTATATTTGAATTTTCAAAACAAAAGGTAAGATTTAGATAGTTGTTGTTTGCATGAAGAAATTTATGAGTTTACTGGTTAAATATGAAGGAATAAGGGATGTATTCGATGAATCTTTCATATGTAGACCTGTTTGGATTTGTGATAGTCTTGAGTGAGCATGTGGGTTTTCAATTTTCTACATGGTTAACAAATTTTTCAATTCATTTTTAATGGGTTCATAAAACCCAGGACAAGCATGAAGATATATTTGAGTTTCCATGTCAATTTTTGGAAATATGTTTATATGCCTATAAGTTGATTATTTTTGGTTGTATGATTTAGTTTTTTGGGAAATATATGTATACAGTCATGTAAATAAAAGGAGAAGATTTCTTAGAATTTGAGAAAGTCCCTACATGTTTGAATAAACTTTTAATAAATTTAGAAAGGAATATTAAATATTTGCATGCACTCGAGTTTTTCGTTTTGAAACTTCAAAGATGGTATAAAATGGATATGCATGCCATTTTATATATGTCGAAGGTTTTTGTTTTCTATTGAATCCTGGATGTGTTGGAAATTCTAGTGTTCTATGCATGAAATTTTGACATTTTTTTAGAAAGAAATAACTGACAATTTTTGACCTGGGTTTTGAAATATCAGGGTTAGGTTTTTTATTTTTGAATGTTTTTTGTTAAAAAAATGGCTTGAAGGGGGTTTCATGTGATAGTGTTCATTATTCACATAATATATGGTTTACATTTCTAGGCAAATGAAATTTAGTTTTGCTTGTTTGAGTATGAGAAATTATGGCCTAGTTTTATGCAGAATGTTGAAGTTTTGATTTTCTTTGTCATGCTTAAAATTTGGAGTTTTCAGGTTTTTATCCATGACATGCATTTGATAACTTTTCAATATGGGTTGATTTTCTATTTGGGTTGAAATCAATGATAATTTTATATAAATCTATAGAAGTATCAAAAATACTTAAATTTTTTCCAGTAGTCTTCATGCATAAGTCCTTTGGTCTTAGTTTTGGGATTTTGTAGATAAGTCAGGCATATAGATACCTTTGTTTGAAACCGGTCATAGACTTAGGGTTTATTTTTTGTTGAGACTATGTAAGTGGTTTCCTAGACAAAGACAAGCAAGTTTAAAGCACTAATGTTAATGAATTTATAAATTATGACAAACAACTATATATCAAAGTTGTCAAATGGTTTGAAATTGATAATGGACATTTCAGTTTGATATTTTGAATATATTCAAATCATGAAGTGACTAGGGTATGGTGAAATGTTTCTACATAAATTTGATAGTCTACATCAATTTATTCATATGATCAATTTGCATGTGTTCTATATGATTATGGGTTCATGCAGATGACTATGGATATAAGCATTCATGAATTCTCAAATGGTTAATTACAGTTCTTTATTTATAATGCATTTGGTATAGTAATGATCAGTTTGGGAGTCTAATCTAGTTTTAGTATTGAATGTGTTCGATAGTATTGGGAATTACAATTGTTTTATGGAAATCTAAGGTTAAATCAATCGGTTGTGATGAATGATAGTGGAAAATATCTCTCTCTCTCTCTCTCTCTCTCTCTCTCTATATATATATATATATATATATATATATATATATATATATATATATATATATATATATATATATATAGACACTTTTGGAATAGATTTTAAGTTTTTGAAAACATGAAGTTTCATTTGGATTTTTATTTCAATGTTGAAGTTTTGAATTTTTCTTTAAGGATGGATATTAAAATTAAAATTCGCTAAGGATTGATATCAAAATTTTATGTTTGATTTTTATTGAAAATCAATATGGTCTAATTTCAGATAAAGTACAATGGTTTCACTATAGTGCAATATTCAGTCTCATTTTACAATTTTTTTTTTACTTTATTTCCAAACTTAGTTTTTTTTGCTATATTTTAGATTATTCAGTATGTCTAGGTGGGACTAGCCAATTGGGAGTAAAAATGATAGAGGATGGGGGGAAAATTTTAATAGAGGTGGTAGTCAATCAGGGTCTAGCAGAGGTTTTCATAGGGTCGGGTTTCATGCTGGACGTTTTGGACCTAGATTTCTTAGGGCACAAGAATGCCCATACATTTTGATGCTTATGACCCAGATTTATAGAATAGTTTGAATAATTTTCCTACTAATCCAATTCATAGAGGCCATGGAGGTCATAGGGGTTTTCACGGCCATAGATTTGGAGCTCATACACACTCCCAAAGTAGTTCATCTCATCACTTAGAGTAAGATCCTCATTTCTTACCACTATAATCTCTTAATTTTAGAGGTGATCCAGTTGATGATCCATTGCCTACCAATCAATTACCTATTAATCGGCCCAATCAGTTTGAAGTGGAGACAACCCATGCCAAGGACTTTATAAAAATGGTTATTCCTTTAGATACAACTTCCCCATCTAATGTAGACCTTGGTGGAAAATGTAGAAGGCTAAACTTGTTAGGTGCCCACAGTGAACCCCTTTTTAGGTCTAAAAGGTTAAGTTTGGGAAGTCAAGGATATGTTAACAGAAGGAAAACTATGGATATTCCATCTTAGACTGCCAAAAAAAATACTGCTACAAAAAGGAGTGAACCTGAAGCACCAAGAGAAGTCAGGCTGCTAAAAAGAGTTAAGTTGGAGGTTGATGATAACACGACTGATACAGGGACTAGATTGCTACCATTCCCTACAACTGAAATAGAGTATAATGTTTGTCTACATGAACATGACAAACAAGTAATTAAGGTTCTATCTGATTTATAAGATTACTAGTTTTTTAAGGGATAATTTTAGTTTAGTATTGAACTTTTTATGTAGAAATAGATATTTTGGTTTGACACTTTGATATTTCAAACTTAATAAATTTTGGCAAATTTTGGGTAATACTGTATTTCTAAAATTTTGATATAATTATATATGCAAAGTTAATTAAAATGCATTATGGTTTAAAAAATGAGTCAAACTTATCAATTATTGATTTATTCTTTTATGATTAATGAGTATTCTACTATATTATTAATTAATATGGTCCCCACTTGTTTAGGTTTAGGACCCCAAGTCTATTATTTTAAATATCTTGATCAAATTAAGCCTTTAAAGTCTTAATTAAATTTGTCCGTAACTAAATTTCGTTAATTAATTGACTTTGTTAAAGTTTAATTAGTTAACATTAACTAATAACTAACTAAGTTCGTTATAACTTATTTCACAACCAAGTTGATGGTTTAAGAAGAGATCAAGCATTCATTTGAAGATAGAAGCACAACAAGTATTGAAGACTTAAGTATTTTTTAAAGTCCATCATTTATCTTTTCTTTCTATGCAACTTTTTTGAGATAATACAGCTTTTGCAGATAGACCCAATGGTACTTTATCTGACGGTTGAGTAATCACTTATGCAACACATGTATATCTAGTTATATTTATCATTTATTACTAATTATCTAAAGTTTACTAAGTTTAATATCTTTTTATGATTGCTATTTTTAGTCCTATACGTAGATTTTAAGTATTCAGCCTGAATAATGATGATCATCTCGCTATTCCATGATATTTCATTGATCTATTCAATTTGAAAATTGTCATTAAAGTTTTATAGAGAAAATATGTTGGTTTTCTCATTGAAATTGAATTTTTTTTGCTAAGACGACTCTCATTTTGAGAATTGCACATAATTTGTAATTGATTGACTTTAACTTTAATACAAATAGAACCTTCATATTTATTCTAAATCTAGTTTCTTTTGTTAAAATAGTTTCAATTTATAGTCTTTTCTGTTCTTTTTAGTTTAATTTAGTTTTGTTCTTTAGTTCTTAGTTAGTTATATTTGATACTCTTTATTTTGATCATTATAGATTTCTCTTAAGTCGTTTGATCTATTATAAATAAATGTTAATATTTAGATTAATATCTATTTCAGTCTACTTTACTTAGTAATTGTTTTTAATTTTATAATTTATCATTTGATATTGTCTTATATTGTTAGTTTTAGCTTATCTAGTTCTAGTTAGGATAGATTTTTAAGTTATTGTTAGCTTTGATTTTGTTTTCTTATTTTGTTTAAGTTTCTTAGTTATTTCTTATTAGTTTTATATTAGATTGAGTTTGAATTTTAGTTTCTTGTTTATCTTAGTTTGTTTTATCCTCTATCTTGTCAAATAGTTAAACTATATCATTTTTGTTTAGTAAACTATTTAAATTTAGTATTAGTCTTCTTTATTTAGTTTAATAAGCTATAGGCTTGTTTAGTTTTGATTGATCTTTCCTCCTTATTTAATATTATAATTGCTTTTCTTCCTTAGATTTAATCTTGGTTTATCTTTAGTTATCTTCTTAGAATAGTTTTCCAATTAAGTTCTCTAGTTCAATTTATTTTAGATAATTTACTTTGTTCTTTGCATTAGTTTCATTTTTGTTATTAGAGTTTCTCTTTTCCTAGATTATTTTCTTAGTTATTCTTATGTTTTATGTTCTTTTCTGCTTAGATTAGATTCTTTTTTTAGTTCATTTTTTGTTCTAGTTATTTTCTCTTTGTTATAAGTTTAAGTACTTGCCTCGTTGTTAGTAGTTTATAGTTTGTTTGCTTTTGCTTATGTTTTTATCGCTTTTTCTTTCTCCTTGATCTATCACTTCTATATTTAACTAACTTGTAAACCATTGCAAGCAAGAAGTGAAGATATCATTTGAATAGACATATATATTATAGAATAAAGTTTTTATTCTTCAAGAGACTATCTAACTAATAGGTTTTCTTTATCGGATAGAATAGATTACAATTTTTTTTTATTTTAATCTGATCTATGATTTGATAATAGATTTTTGATTGTTATAATAGAATAAATTGTTTGATAACTTGTTTATTTCTCAAAATTTATAATAAAATCCCTCTCACATCTTTAGGATCATAAATGAACCTTTAAAACCCTTATGATTAGACTGGTATGATTCCAACTTGACATTCGTGATAGATGAAAAGGTTGATTTGTTGATAGTATAATTTTCATCATCAACAAATTTGATGACTCTGTTAGACAAACCGTTTAAAAATCTAAATTATTTTAAACTTTGTTTTCTTCTTGTTAATGGTTATTGGAGCTCAACAACCTCTTATCATTCAAACTTTAATAGCTTTAGAAGATGATCAAGTTGATGTTGCTTTCAATCTAACATGTTACACTTGGTATAATCATCCCGAAAATCTTCATCAAGTTATTGAAGTTATTAATCAAGAAGAAGAGATTGTTGAATTCAAAATTGATTGGTATTCAAATCTTATACATGAGACTTAACATGAAATTTTAAACTTGAATAGGAGAATTTGAGAAGACAGAGATAGAGATTTAGCTATTAATCTTAGGCCTAAGACTCGTTTTCTATCTGATTCATTTCCATTTGATGATTTTATTATGCCTGTTGAAACTACTTTGTCAAATCTATAATTAAATCAGAAAATTAGGTTTAAAATAATCACTCTTTTCAGGTAGAATCTATTGAGATTTCCAATGGTAGATCAGTTAGTAAAAAATCTACCAACCAAGAATTAACCAATCAGGGACCAACCAGTAGGAAATTAGCCAAGGGGAGAATAGTTAGTACAAGAGTAGAGATTGGAAGATCTACTTCATGGACTACATAATAATAGAGAAGTAGAAGAGCTCACTGAAGGTAAAGATGAAGAGGAATCTCGAGAAGAATGTCAAATAACTATAGCACCTTGGATTTTTACAATTCTAATCAATGTCAAAAATCATCCAGGTAAGCTACCTTCTCTTAAGGGATTAAACATACCAAAAAAATTTAGTGCTCCTGGAGAATCTTGGGAAGATCATTTAAAATATTTTAAGTTGGTTTGTTCCACTCTTGGGATAACTAGTGAAAATATTTGTTTAAGAGTTTTTATAGAAATATTCGAAGGAAATGCTTATCAAGCATTTGTTAGTCTGCCTATAAAAAATATTAATAATTAGAGAGATATAAAAGATTGGTTAGAGTTGTCTTTTGATAAAGTCAAAGAAGATTTTGATTTAGTTAATGATCTTTCAAACATTTTTTTGGATCTTGGTGAAACCATGTATCATTTTGTTTTTAGATTCACCAAGTTATGTCAAAAAAATTCAAGTGATCTTAGACCTTTTAAGAAGTTTTCTAGACTTTATCTTTGCAATGTTTTACATTTGAAACACAAAATGGCTTTAAAAGATAAAGATATTATTGAATATGATGAAACCATAAGATTCTGTATTGATTATGAAAAGAAGCTTAAGCATGTAGGTTTCAAAGATAGGTCTACTACAGGCTTAAACTTTGATAATGTAGAAATATTAAAAGTAATACAAAGTTTAGGCAATGAGCTGATCGCTGTTAAAAGGCAACTTAAAGATAAACCACCTTCTTCATATAAAATCATGAAAGATGATGATATTGCTTATTATTGCAACATGTGTGAACTTGATCATAATCCTGAAACATATCAAGCTATTATAAAATTCAAAAAATATCCTCTTCAAGAAAAAGATGAAATAACTGAATATTTAGTTTATAATATAAATACTATAGATGACCCTTCAAAAAATGAAAATGTCTATGTTATAAATAATGGGAATAAAAATTGTAATTCTCCTCATAAGAATAAATCAACAAATGATAAATCTCATTTAGAAGATAAAGGTAAATTATCTCAAAATAATGATTATAATTCTAATGATAATGCTACTCAAAGTAGTCTTTTTGCAACTAGATATAATAATGCCTAGTATTAGCATTATAAATCTAAGAATTTTAGATAAATTTATGCTAAATATTATAATATAATTGATGATTTATCAATAATTAAAGCTATATTTTCTCTATTGTAGGTTGTTAGTCTCCCTGAATAGTTAGATAAGATAAATGACGCAGTTAAAAATTCAAGAGATGATGTAAGTTTACAAGAGGAAAATATTTTGAACATATTTATACTCAACATTTTGAACCCCCTGTTGATTATATACCTCTTTTATATGTCGCAATTAATATTGAGAACAAAATAATTTATAATTATATTTTAGACACTGGTGCTTCAAAAAATATCATGCCTAAATGCATTACTAATCAGTTGGATATATCTTATGAAATAGACAGTAAAAAACTTACTATTTTTGATGCTAGATGAACTAAGCGCTATGGTAAGTTTTGTGACATAATAATTAAGATTGTGTAGGATGAAGATTGTGTAGAATGAACGTATTAGATGTATGAATAACATTCAAGTCTTAGATATCTCTAGTAATCTTGTAATGCTGTTAGGTAGGGATTGCTCAAAGGCCATTGGAGCTTTCACTAGTAAAGATATAACTTGAATTCTAGTTAATAATGAAATTGCATTTATTAAGAGGGAATATTTTTTTGGTACTCTAATTGAATCACCTTCTTCTTCTAATATTTCTTACATTGAAACTTGTATTGGAACATATGAATTGTTGAATGTAGACGAACTAAAAAATCAACATGATTTTTAAAAAAAAATATATATTTTATGGTCTCTTTATTTTGATGGGGCTTGCTCTCAACATGGTAGTGGTGATGGAATTTGTCTCATATCTTCTATTGGTAAATTTTTTCATTATGCTTTCAAATTATTTTTTGAAAACACTAATAATACATCAGAAATTAAATCATTATGCTTAAGATTAGAAAACGTTATGGAATTAAATGTTAAACATTTATAAGTTTTTAGAGATTAAGAGTTGATAGTGAAACACGTTTAGAAAATCTATAAGACTAATAAGACTCATTTGCATCGCTATACTCAAAAGGTTTCCTTAATCAAATAATTTAAAGCTTTTAATATCACACATATTCTTAGAGAATTCAATGTAAGAGCTGATAAACTTGCAGTTTATGCTTTTAACCCAACTTTGAGTGAAATTGAACCCACTATTGATTTTTTTTAGTTGAAAATTTTCATCCTAAGATTATTGATCTAAATGACAGTTGGCTTGTGTTTAGTTACAATGAGCATATAGATTCATTTCTTATAAGTAGTTACTTTAATCATGATGACTATGTACTTAATTATGAAAATTATTTATAGCTAAGTACTAATAAATTGCTTGTTGGTTTAGTAAGTTTAGAATTTATGTTTTCACCTAATGATCAACCAAGGATCTCTAGAACAAAAGAGCCATAAAAAAGAATCATAGGTGAAATCACTCCCATAAATTTAAGTATTGAAAAAGATCCTAAGTTTGTTTATTTGAGAATTCAAGTAACTAAAAATAAAAAAGTCAAGTTTATTAAATTGTTTAAAGAATTTATCGATATCTTTACATGGTCTTACAAGGATCTTAAAGGTTATGATACTAGTATTATTAAACATGACATTCTTATTAAATCTGGTATCAAATTTGTTAGGCAAAAAATATGAAGAATCAACCCTTTGTTAGAGGACACCATTAACAAAGAGCTAGATAAAATGATTGAAGCTGTTGTTATTTTTTCTATAACATATTTTGAATGGGTAGCTAATCTAGTACTGGTCAAAAATAAAAATGGTGATATTAGAATTTGTGTAGATTTTAGAGATTTAAATAAAGCAAGTGTATAAGATAATTTCTCTCTACCTAGAATAGATCAGATTTTACAATAGGTTGCAAGATCTAAAATGATGTCTTTATGAGATGGTTTTTTAAGTTATAATCAAATCTTTGTAAATCCTGATGATAGGCATAAAACTACTTTCACTACTCGTAGAGGTACTTTTGTTTACAATCAAATGCCTTTTAGTTCAATGAATATAGAAGCCACTTTTCAAAGGGCTATGCATGTTGCTTTCAATGATTTGATAGGCATTATCATTCAAGTTTATGTAGACAATCTCACCGTTCATTCCAAAAAAAGAGAAACATTTAGATCATCTTCGTGAAGTATTCATAAGATGTAAAAAATTTGACATTTCTTTGAATCCAAAGAAATCTATTTTTGGTGTGACTGAGGTAAAGATGTTAGGACACATAATTTTTAAAGAAAGTATTTCTATTGACCTCAAACATGTAAAAGTTATAAAAGAACTACCCCCTCCCAAAGATCAATTAAGTTTAAGATCTTTCTTTGGCAAGATTAACTTTGTTAGAAAATTTATTTTTGATTTTGTTGGCAAATCTAATCCTCTACAATTGTTGCTTGAGAAAGATAAAATATACATTTGGAATGAAAATGCTGAGTTAACTTTCAATTTTGTAAAAGATATAATTATAAGTGCTCATGTTCTTGCTAAGCTTGATTTGAAGAAAGCATTTATTATTTAAGTTAATGCTACAAAAAAATCTATAGGAGCTATAATAACTCAGTAGTTTGAAAATAATCAAGAAAAATCTATTGGTTATATGATCTAAGTCTTAAAAGATGCAGAAACTAGGTACCTTCTTATCGAGAAATTTGTTTTCTCACTTATTTCTTCTTTAATTAAGTTTTGATATTTACTAATAGATTTTTTTTTTTTTTTTTGTGATCTAATGTACCTATTTTATCATATCTTTTAAAACAACCAACTATTCAAAGAAGGCTTGCTATGTGGATCTTGCATATTCAAGAATTTGACCTTGAATTTAAAACTTAAAAAACTATTAAAGAAAATGAGTTAGCAAAACTCTTAGCTGAAAATGATACCTCAGATATTAATGTTCTAATCCTATCAGTTAATGAAAAATTAAATGCAAAACCAAATTTTAAAACTAATGAAAGTTACTAAATCTTCTAAAAATTTGAAGTTCGATCACGAAATGAATGAATGGGACTATTTATTGGCTGAAGATGACTGATATCATGATTTAGTTTATTATTTTCAAAATTTGTTTTGTCTTAATAACTTAAATAAGAAAGAAATACGTTCCTTAAGGTTAAAAGTATTAAATTTTTGTTTACTAGATTTTTTTTGTTTTATCGAAATCATGATGATGTATTATTAAGATGTCTTACTCATAATCAAGCTCATAAAGTTCTTAGGGGCTATCATGAAGGAAATTATGGTGGATATTATGCTACAAAAACAACTTATAAAATTTTGAGGGTTGTACATTATTGGCCCACTTTGTTTCAAGATGCTTATAAGATAGTTTGTTCTTGTATGCCTTGTCAACTATTTATTAGAAGGAATAAACTACCTGCAATGCTTTTAAATCTAGTTATTTTTAATTTTTTTTACTAAATGGAGCATTGACTTTATTTTCAGATATTCATCCACCTTCATTTATAAATTATAAATACATTTTAATAATCACATATTATTTCATCAAGTGGCCTGAGGCCAAAGCTCTTAAAAGTTCAGTAACAAATGAAGTAATTTTGTTTCAAAAAATTTAAATTTTCTTTAGATTTAGAGTTTCATATAAAATTATTTTGGATAATGGATCTCAGTTCATTTCAAATGAATTCTTAAAATTTCTAAGAAAATATTCTATCATTTCTAGTCATTCGTCAAAATACTATCCACAAAGAAATAGACAAGTTGAGTCCACTTAAAAAAATCTGATTTCTATTATGAAAAAGTTAGTTTGTGATAACAAAAGAAATTAACATCTTAAAATTTTTGAAGCTTTATGGACTGATATAACTATTATTAAGGTAGCAACTGGTTATTTACCTTTCATGTTAGCATATGGGTTTGAAGCCACCTTACCAAGAGAATTTTAGATTTCTTCAGATAGGACTGCCTTACAATATATAGTTGAAAATACAAATTTAATTGAACAAAAGTTGCATGATTTGGTAGCACTTGATGAATCCAAAGCAACAATATTATAAAAATTAGAGAAGGTTAAGCAAAAGTTGAATAAATTTTTTGATAAAAAGGTTTCTAATAAAAAGTTTAATGTTGATGATATTGTTTTATATTGGGATAAAGTCCATGAGGATCCTGGAAAACACCATAAATTTGATACATTATAGCTTAAACCTTACAAAATTGCCACAATTCTTAGTAATAATGCCTTTTATCTTAAAGATCTTGAAGTAAATTGTCTATGTTATTCAGTAAATGATCATCATCTGAAATTATTTCATGATTAGTTACTTGTTTATTGCTCTTTTGCTTTGTTTTCTACTTTTTTTGGTTTGTTTCCTTTTTCTTTGTTTCATTATTTCGGTTTGTTGCTCTATTTTGTCTTATGTTTTATTTTGTTTTGTTATTCTTTGTTTTCAAAAGATCAATGAAAGGTTGTAGAATGAGATATATCACATTATGAAGGAAGAATGCAAGAATCTATGAAAGTGATGTAAGTATCATTCATTTTTAGAGATTAATCTTACAAATTCAATTTTTCGTAATAAATGAATCATATGGTTGAATTATATTTGTTTGTAGAAGTATTACTTTATTTTTAGATTTTGTTCTTAAGGCATTTATAATTGTGTGCATCCAGTCTAAACTTCCTTGTTATTCAATTCTTTTTCTTCATGCCACGCTAGCTGGACAATTTATTTCTTGCTTGAATTCACTATTTAAGTGGTCCAAACTTAACTACTTGAGAAATAATTTTCCTAGATCACACTTTCAAGGAAAAATTTATTACATAATAGGCAATTTATTGATAATTAAATTTATTTCACAAAATTGACTAGAAAGGTCGTTAATTTTATGCCTATTTTCTACACCTCCCTAAATTTTTCAAGAAATCTATACTTGTTGCCATAGAGATGACCCTGTCATAAAGCCTAAAACTATGTCGAAGACCCTATTGATTGATAATATTTATAGATGCATATTTGATTATGAAATTATAATGATTTGTTGATAGGTTTTTATTATGTTTTAAATGGTTTCAAAGAGCATGATGGATTAATGAATAAAATATGTATATATGCTTATAGATGTGATCTATTTTTTGTTATTCTGATTCAGTATACTTCAACAGTTTTAGTTGATGCTTAGATTTCAGCTTTTAATCATACTTGATGATATATGGTGATGCCTTGATCTTCATGAGTAGGTTTGATTTATAGTTCAAATAGGAATGGTGATATGGTTCTTCAAAAGACACTGCAAATCAATTTTGGTACAAATAATTAGTTTTTGTCACTATTTGATATTATGCTTTGGATGGCTCAGTAATGCTTAGTCTGGTTTGTTTTGATTCTACACATGATTCAATTCACGAAAGCATAATTGGCATTATTTTTTTTCAAGTTAATGATCAATTCGGTGATTATGGTTCCAAAGCATATTTTTCATTTCATATATCTTTTTGATTGATGAGTGAATTACAACATTCAAATTTCTTGAGATAGTCATAGTTTCCTTTTGAGAAAATCATTTTATTAGAAATGAGGAAAAATAATTTCATTTGTCATAAGGTAACATTTAGGTAAAAATTGGCTAAGGGGCACCTATATCAGAGTTCATGATATATTATGATTTTGAGACTAATTAATTATGAAGTGCAATACATGATTAGTCTTAGACCTAAATTTAATCATAAGTGTGAAAAACCCTTTTCTTTGGTCATGAAACAAGTTTAAGGTTTTAGCATTGGTTAATAGATTTGACATATTTGCCAAGTATAACCATTGTTTGAGAAATGGTATATCTCTAAGGACCTTGGTCATTTTTTTGGTATTGTTAATAACATTATGGAATATACGAGTCATGAGACCGTTTGATGGGTGACATGACAAGGCATTTGGTGAGCTGGATAATACTTGGTAGACTAGATTATGGGTAAGGTGAGTTGGAAAGTGCATTAAAGTTTTGTTGTGATTTGAGATTGCTCAAAGATTTGGTGGTATTGGACATTGATGACTAAATGATCTCCTCAATTCATGGAACTTGGCAAGGTGTTTATTAGGAATATTAGTCTGCTACTAGATTTGTCAGAATCAATGAAATGACTTCGCAGAATTACTAAGTACATAGAAATTAATGTGAACCAATGAAAACTTAACACGTCATTTGAGTCAGTTATGGGTTCAATGTGGTGAATAAAAATTTGGTTTCTTCATTTCACTCATTCATTTGCAACCACTTAGTGGGAGTGAAGCTCTGGCAAGTTTGTTGGCAAGTTGTAGAGTAGGGTTTAGAGAAGGTATTGATAGGAGTTTGAGCATATACAATGTAAGTTCCATTGTATTAATATGTGTTTTCTCAAAAAAAATTGATTATATTTGAAGTTTCAAAACAAAAATGAAAGATTCAGATAGTTGTGGTTTGCATGAAGACTAGTTAAATATGAAAGGAATAAGGGTTGTATTTGATGAATTTTTCGCATGTAAACGTGTTTAGATTTGTGATAGTCTTGAGTGAGCATGTGGGTTTTCAATTTTTCACATGGTTGACAAAGTTTTCAATTCATTTTTTATGGGTTCATAAAACCCAGGAATAACATGAATAAACATTTGAGTTTCCATGTCAATTTTTGGAAATATGTTTATATGCCTGCAAGTTGATTGTTTTTGGTTGTATAATTCAATTTTCTAGGAAATATATGTATACAGTCATGTAAATAAAGGAGAAGATTTCTTAGAATTTGATAAAATACCTACATGTTTGAATAAACTTTATAGAAATTTAGAAAGGAATTTTAAATATTTGCATGCACTTGGGTTTTTGGTTTTGAAGTTTCAAAGATGGTATAAAATGGATATGTGGGCCAGTTTATATATGTTGAATGTTTTTGTTTTCTAGTGAAGCCTGGCTATGTTGGAAATGTTAGGGTTCTATGCATGAAATTTTA
This sequence comes from Torreya grandis, assembly GCA_037957365.1. Lineage (NCBI taxonomy): Eukaryota > Viridiplantae > Streptophyta > Pinopsida > Cupressales > Taxaceae > Torreya > Torreya grandis. The sequence goes on from JARHVA010000194.1 coordinate 691,829, forward strand.
ACATCTTTTGAAAAATAAATAATTGATAATTTTTGACCTAGGTTTTGAAATATCAGGCTTAGGTTTTGTATTTTTGAATGTTTTCTATTGAAAACCTGGCTTGAAGGAGATTTTGTGTGATAGTGTTCATTCTTCACACAACAGATGGTTTACATTTTTATGTAAATGAAAGTAAGTTTTGTCTATTTGAGTATGAGAAATTATGCCCTGATTCCATGTCGAATGTTGAAGTTTTGTTTTTCTTTATCATGATTAAAATTTGGAGTTTTCAGGGTTTTAGCCATGACATGCATTTGGAAACTTTTCAGTATGGGTTACTTTTCTATTTGGGTTGAAATAAGTGATAGTTTTATATAAATCTATAGAAGTATCGAAAAGACTTATTATTTTGCCAGTAGTCTTCATGCATAAGTCCTTTGGTCTCAGTTTTGGGATTTTGTAGAGAAGTTAGGCATACAAATACCTTTGTTTGAAACCGATTACATAGATAGGGTTTATTTTTTTATTGAGACTGTGTAATTGGTTTCTTAGATAAAGACAATCAATTTTAAAGCACTAATGTTAATGAATTTGGAAATTATGAGAATATTCAGTGCATGTTGTTACATATATAGTTGTTTCACAAACTATATATCAAAGTTGTCGAATGGTTTGAAATTGATAGTGGACATTTTATTTTGATATTTTGAATATATTCAAATCATGAAGTAGCTAGGGTATGGTGAAATGTTGCTGCATAAATTCAATACTCTACATCAATTTATTCATATGATTAGTTTGCATGTGTTCTATATGATTCTGGGTTCATGCAAATGACTATGGATATAAGCGTTCATGATTTATTGAATGGTTTATTACATTTCATTATTTATAATGCATTTGGTATAGTAACGATCATTTTGGGAGTCTAGTCTAGTTTCAGTATTGAATGTGTTTGATAGTATTGGGAATCACAGTTTTGTGAAAATCTAAAGTTAAATCAGTTGATTGTGATGAATGATAGTGGCAAAAATCTATATATATATATTTGTGTATATATATATGTATGTGTGTGTGTGTGTGTGTGTGCATATATATATATATATATATATATATATATATATATATATATATATATATATATATATATATATATACATAGACGCTTTTGGAATAGATTTTAAGTTTTTGGAAACATGAAGTTTCATTTGAATTTTTATCTCAATGTTGAAGTTTTGAATTTTTCTTTAAGGATGGATATTGAGATTAAAATTTGCTAAGGATTGATATCAAAATTTTATGTTTGATTTTTATTGAAAATCAATATGGTCTAATTTTAGATACAATACAATAGTTTCACTATAGTGCAATATTTAATCTCATTTTACAGTTTTATTTTGGACTTTATTTCTAAACTTAGTTTTTTCTACTATATTTCAGATTATTTAGTATCTTTGGGTGGGACTAGCCAACTAGGAGTAATAATGATGGAGGATGGAGGCATATTTCCAATAGAGGTAGCAGTCAATTAGGTTCTAGAAGAGGTTTTCATAGGGTTGGTTTTCAGGCTGGATGTTTTGGGCCTATATTTTCTAGGAGCACAAGAATGTCCAGATATTTTGATGTTTATGACCTAGATTTTTGGAATATCTTGAATAATTTACTTGCTAACCTAATTCATAGAGGCTATGGAGGTCATAGGGGTTTTTGCGGCCATAGGTTTGGATCCATGACCACTCTCAAAGAAGTTCATCTCATCACTTATATCAATATCCTCATTTATTACCATTTCAATCTCTTAATTTTAGAGGTGATTTAGTTGATGATCCATTGCCTACCAATTAGTTACTTGTTAATCAACCCAATCAGCTTGAAGTGGAGACAACCCATGCCAAGGACTTTAGAAAAATGGTTATTCTTTCAGATACACCTTCCCCATCTAATGTAGACCTTAGTGGAAAATGTAGAAATATGAACTTGTCAGGTACCCATAGTGAACCCCTTTTAAGGTTTGAAAGGTTTAGTTTGGGAGGTCAAAGATATGTTAACAGAAGGAAAACTATGGATATTTCATCTTAGATTACCGAAAAGAATATTGCTACAAAAAAGAGTGAACCTGAAGCACCAAGAGAAGTCAGGCTGCTAAAAAGAGTTAAGTTGGAGGTTGATAGCATGACTGATATGGGGACTAGATTGTTGCCATTCCTTGCAACTGAAATAAAGTATAATATTTTTTTGCATGAATAAGACAAATAAGTAATTGAGATTTTATCTGATTCAAAAGATTACTGGTTATCCAAGGGATAATTTTTGTTTAGTGTTTAACTTTTCATGCAAAACTAGATATTTTGGTTTGACACTTTGATATTATAAACTTGATAAATTTTGGCAAATTTTGGGTAAATACAATATTTCTAAATTTTGATACAATTATATATGCAAATTTAATTAAAATGTGTTATGTTTTAAACATGAGTAGAATTTATCAATTATTGATTTATTATTTTATGATTAATGTGCATTCTACTCTATTATTAATTAATATGGTCCCGACCCGTTAAGGTTTAGGACCCTAGGTCTATTATTTTAAATATCATGATCAAATTAAGACTTTTAAAGTCTTAATTAAATATGTCCTTAACTAAATTTAGTTAATTAATTGACTCTATTAAAAGTCAATTAGTTAACATTAACTAATAACTAACCAAGTTAGTTATAACTTATTTCACAACCAAGTTGAGGGTATAAGAAGAGATCAAGCATTCGTTTGAAGACAGAAGCACAATAGGTATTGAAGACTTAAGTATTTTCTAAAGTCCATCATTTATCTCTTCTTTCTATACAACTTATCTGAGATAATACAACTTTTGCAGATAGACCCAATGGTACTTTATCTAATATTTGAGTAATCACTTATGCAACATAGGTATATCCAATTATATTTATTATCTATTATTGATCATCTGAAGTTTACTAAGTTTAATATCTTTAGATGATTACTATTTGTAGTCGTATGTACATATTTCAAGTATTCAGCATAAATAATGATGATCATCTTGCTATGCTATGATATTTTAGTGATCTATTCGATTGTAAAGTTATCATTCAAAGTTTTGTAGAGAAAAAATGTTGGTTTTTTCATTGAAATTTATCTTGTTTTTCTAAAACAACTCTCATTTTGAGACTCACACATCTTTTGTAATTGATTGACTTTAACTTTAATACAAATAAAACCTTCAGATTTCTTTTAAATTGATAACTCCTTAAACCAAGTAGATTGAACCTTGTCCCCGCTTAGTGCGAGTGCACAAGTATTTTATTAATATTAAAAAAAAAGTACATAAGGGTGCCTTTACTCCGTTAACCCTTTTTTATAGAAAACATTGATTTATATAGTTTTTACCAATGACTGGTAAAACAACTAACCTAAAACCAACTATTTACGGGAAAACAATCCGTAAGGTAGTTCTAAATAATAAAATATAAAACATGAAAACTACTTGTAAATTAAACTAATTTTATTTTATGGGGGTGTCTTTACTAAAAGATGCATGCCCCATTAACAATAAAATTAATTAACCTACCAAAAATCTAACCTAATGTTAAGACTTTGGATAAGTCCAAACAAACCCCCCTATGATCCAAAGTCAGGTCTTTGGACACATACCAAGCATTTTTCTAAATTTTTCAAATTTGATTCTGTCAAGGGGTTTTGTGAAGATATCAGCTGTCTGATTAGCAGTTGGGCAATATATTGGATCAAGAGCTTTCTTTGCCACCAACAATCATAGATAATGGTATTTGGCATCCATATGTTTTGTTTGGCATGAAACACTGGATTCTTGGACATCTTGATTGCACTTTGATTATCAATGTATAACTGTGTAAGAGCAAATTGAGAAACTTAAAGGTCTTCAAGAATACAACATAGGTAAACAATTTCTCTGGAAGCATCCCATGTTGTAATATACTCTGATTCTACTGATGAATTTTCCACTGTATCCTACTTCTTACAACACCAAGCAATGGCAGTTGAACCCATATGCATAGTGTATCCTATGGTTGGCACTCTATCATCCACACATCCACCAAAATCTGCATCACAATATCCAACGAGTTTGAATTTCTTGTTGCAGCGATATTCAAGGCCATATGTTTGTGTTCCCTGAAGGTAATGAAGTACTCATTTTGTTGCATGCCAATGAATTTCTCTAGGCTCATGCATAAACCTAGATAAAATTCCAACTAAAAATGAAATATCAGGCCTAGTAGTCATCAAGTATATCAAACCTCCCACCAATTGTCTATATGTGGTGCCATCAAAAAAGGCACTACTATCATCCGTAGACAATTTCAAGTTACTTTCCATGGGAGTGAGGGCAGGTTTGCAATCACTCATGCCAAACCTATCTAATAACTCAGAAATATACTTAGTTTGTGAAATGAAAATACTATGCTCTTTTTGAGTTACCTCTATGCCTAGATAGTAGTGAAGAAGTCCAAGATCTGTCATCTCAAACCCATCTTTTAATTCCTTCTTCACAGACTTGTTATGGTTTTCATCATTACCTGTAATAAACAAGTCATCAACATAGAGAACAAGTATCACCATTTTCTTACCCTGCACTCCAAAATAGAGAGTATCATCAGATTCAATGTGATGAAAACCAATGGATTTCAAGTATGAATCCATTTTCTCATACCAAGCGCTAGGTGCATATTTGAGCCCATACAAAGCTTTTATCAATTTACATACTTTGTGTTCGGCACCCACCTGTTCAAAACCCTGAGGTTGTTTCATATAGACTTCTTCTTGTAAATCACCATTTAAAAAAGCACTTTTAACATCCAATTGATGTACTTTCCAACCATTTTATGCTGCTAAGGCAAGTACCATACGAATAGTGTGCCATTTGGCAGTTGGTGCAAATGTTTCCTCAAAGTCAATACCTTCTTGTTGTGCATATCCTTTTGCAACAAGTCATGCCTTATGTTTATTAATGGAGCCATTTGATTTATACTTAGTCCTATAAACCCATTTACAACTGATGGGTTTAACATGTGGAGGAGGATCAACTAAAACCCATGTATTATTGCTAAGTATGATATCATACTCATTTTTCATTGCCTGTTGTCAAAGATGTTCAGTAGATGCCTCCTTAAAAGTGGATGGCTCAGAGCAAGAAGTAGTAACAACCATAGCATAGTTTACCTATTTTTGAGAATTCCTGGACCCTGTTAAACCAACTTCATTTGCTATCAAGTCAAAAAAAGTACTTTGAGCCCATTTTGGATATTTAGTCAAATTATTCAAATCAAGGACTCCAAAATTCTCATTATTGTAGTATTTGAAGGGGGACTTAGAGAATTTTCAATAATTTCTAAGTCATCAACCTGTGAACTTGTAGATGAAGGAGAGGAAAGTAAGGAATTTGAGTCTCATACCATAACTTCGAAGAGTTATCCCCATTATTAAAACCCTTATCTCTTTTTGTATTTTTCCTCTCTAATCTATCAAGTTGAGAATCAATCTCTGCAGTGTTCATAGTCCCAAACTCATCAAATATTACATCTTGACTCACTATGAATTTGCTTGAATCTTGTGCAAGCAAACAAAACCCCTTTTTATCTTCAGAATAACCAAGAAAGATGCATTTTCGACTTTGTGGTTCCAACTTAGTTTTGTGTTTAATAGGAACCAAAGCAAAACAAAGACATCCAAACACTTTCAAGTGTTTAATTTCTGGTTTAAACCCATACCATGCCTCATATGGAGTATGTCCTAAAAGTGCAATTGTAGAGGACCTGTTTCTCAAATACACTGCAGTACCAATGGGTTCTGCCCAAAACTTATCATCAAGCTATTTATAGTGCAACATGGCACGTGCTGTGCCCTCTAAAGTTCTATTCATTCATTCTGATACTCTATTTTGCTATGGAGTATAAGCATTACTATATTGTTGATGAATTCCATATTCTTGACAATAATCTGAAAATTCATTTGAGGTATACTCACCTCCATTATCTAAATGAAGAGTGGCCAAATGTGAACCTGTTTCTTTTTCGACTAAGTGTAACCAACCAACAAACTTAGTGACAACTTCAGATTTGTTTTTCATAAAGAATACCCAAGTCATTCGAGAAAAGTCATCAATAAACAAGACAAAGTATTTACACCCACCAATGAATGACTTTTTCATGTCACATACATCACTATGAACTAACTGTAAACATCTGTTAGCTCTCTAAGATGACTATTTAGGAAATTTTTCTAGAATTTGTTTGCCCAAAACACATGACTCACAAAGAATACTATCTTTGCAAAAAGTGGGCAACCCACTCACCATACCATATCTCTGTAAATCCACTAAAGAGTGGATATTCAAATGTCCATAGTGGAGATGCCATAACCATTGTGTAGACATAGTACCTGTACTTGTGTCAATAACTACCGCAAGTTCTATAGTGGGAGGAAGCACTTTACAATGCAATCTAACCAAGTTTCCATCTTCGTATCATGTATACATTATTTTATAATCATCCTTCACTGAATTGATGTAAATGATCCCATTTTCAAGCATTATTTGATATCCTTTCTTTCGAATAGTTACCAAAGAAAGTAAGTATTTCTTCAATGTGGGAACATACAAAACATCCTCCAAGTATTTTATAGACCCATTAGGAAGAAGAATCCGAATAGATCCAAGTCCTAGTGGTGTATGCATAGACTTATCTGCCAAGGCAACTGGAGAGAGAGAAGCTTCCTTGAAAGACCAAAAGAAATATCTCCTAAATGTCATGTGTTTGGTTGCTCCTGTGTCTAAAAACCATACATCTGTGAGCTCATCTCTAGCCTCATATTCAATATAATCAATGTGCCCCAAAGTAGTGAATGCAGATACATGGGCAACATTACTGGGTTCATCATAGTCATGATCAGCATACTGAGCAGAGTTAGACTTAGTCACTTTTTGTGGCCTCTAAATTTTATCAAAAGGAATCCTACATTGTGAGGCAATGTGACCAAATTTTCCACATCTATGACTCTGAATGTTTGATCTACCTCGACCTCTGCCCCTATATGAGTTGTGACCATGTCCTTGATCACTTGTTTCATGTGAATGTGTTTGGTTAAATTGTTGATTATTTGAATGACCCCTACCTCTGTTTTTATATCTGCCTCCTCTGTAACCTTGACCCCCTCTATAACTGTTTCCTCTATTATTTTGATGCCCAGATGAAGATGAACTAGGCTTTGACTCTAAAACATGGGCTTCTTCAATTTTCTTGGATTTTTTGGGTAGAGAGAGGATATGTTGGATGAGCAACTCAGGAAAATTATCAAAGGTGATGCCTGTGATCTTGTCAAAGACATGCAACATTTCAACAAAATTCCTATAGGACCCTAGTAGTCCTTTCAAAGTAGCAGTGACTATGAGGTCATAATCTAGTTTTCTAAAACTAGCCTTAGTGTACTTAGTAGTGATATTTTTCAACTTAGACATATATTCTCCCATATCCCCATCTTCATCTAATGACAAAGTAAACAACTGCATATGAATATCTATCTTCTTATGCTTAGGTTTCTTATCATACAAATCTAACAATGTTTTCCATGCATTGTAACTATGAGGAGAATTTGCAATATGAACATAAGTATCACGAGTACAACAACATTTAATGAGAGCTAAGGCCTTAGAATCATGCAAATTGAATACATCTAATTTACCATGTTCTATTGGCAATGTTGGATTTTCATTCTTAACAATATCCCATAACTCATTAAAAACTAGTGAAGCCTCCATCAATCATTTTCAATTAGAATAATTGGAAATTGTTAATCTATCACCATCTGAAAGCAAATTTTGAATTTTCAGCATCTTGAAATGAAAGCAAGTGTAGTAGATAAAAGTGCGACAAAATACAAAAGAGATGAAATAAATATCACACTCACTGCACAAGACACTGATTCTACAAGGTTTTGCACTTAACCTCCGCGTAGAGCGCAAAATAAAAACAAGAATTTTTGATGGGTTGTGCACTTAACCTCATCAAAAATCAATGATTACACCCTTATTTCACCAAATTACAACCTTATTCCACCAATTACACCCTTATATCACCACAAAAATGTAAAAAAATTAGAATTGAATTCCCCATTTTTTGATTTTTAAAATAACACAATACAATAAGTATGCATTTTACATCTTTCAAATTTAAAAGGGAATATTTTTTTTACAAAAAATATATATTCTAAAGTAAAAAGAACTTTTACCAAAAGAAGGCATTTGAACCCTTGACCTCCTCCTTGCAAGCTTCTTCACAAAATAATCTTAACCAATTGCTCTAAGAGCATTTTCAGAATATTATACTTAGAAATTTCTACTTATTCTAGATTTTTTCTATGAGGGAAAATAATTTTTTTTTACATGTGTGTAAATAAATTCAAATTTTTCCCTTTTTTAGCCTTTTCAAGCAAGCTTCCTCACGTGGGACCCAAGGCATAATTTTTTATATCCAAAAAACTTTAGAAATAACAAAAAAATATTTCCTAAGTTTTATTGCAGTGCCATGTTTGCCTGGGATGCCATGGCTGCTCCTGGGAATAATTTTTGCACCTGTTCTCTCTCCTGGAGGCTGTACAAATCCGTACAGGGAGGATAAAAAAGATTTTTCCTGAGTTTTAGCAATTTTTTTGAGGTATTTTTTGCAGGGAATGAATTCAAATTGAAGCCAGGCCATTGGAAGGCCATACAAATCTGTACAGCTTAGAAAAATCCTAGATTTTCCTTAAGGATTAAAAAATAGGGGGTTTAACCAATTTAACAGGTGTTTATGGATTCAAAAGGGTTAAAAATGAAATGAATTAACAATGGCAGCCATGAATGAAAATTACAGAGGTTTTGCACAAGTAAATAAGCCGTACAAGTTTGGTTTTTGCAAAAAAATAATAAATTTAATAACATTTAAATGCTAAAAATTTATTTTGTATGCCAAATTAAGAGTTGAACACAAGAAAAGGAGTATCAAAAGGCCAAAATGACCAGATTGTGGTATATGAAAAATACACAAGTCTAAATGTTAAAAAAAATATTTGAAAAATTAAAATTATTTAATAATTTTTTAAACATTTAAACCAATAAAATATTTCATTATATGGCATACCTTATTTCATGCCAAAATGATATCACGTGAATTTGAATTTTCACCTTTCCTTCCTTTGAATTCACCAAGCTCCCAAAATTACCGTGCTCTGATACCACTGATAACTCCTTGAACCAAGTAGATTGAACCTTGTCCCTGCTTAGTGCGAGTGCACAAGTATTTTATTAATAAAAAAGGGGGAATTCAATTCTATTTCTTTTACATTGTTGTGGTGATATAAGGGTGTAATTTGTGGAATAAGGTTGTAATTTGGTGAAATAAGGGTGTAATCATTGATTTTTGGTGAGGTTAAGTGCAAAACCCATCAAAAATTCTTATTTTTCTTTTGCGCTCTATGTGGAGGTTAAGTGCAAAACCCCATAGAAGCAGTGTCTTGTGTAGTGAGTGTGATATTTATTTCATCTCTTTTACATTTTGTTGCACTTTTCTCTACTGCACTTGCTGTCATTTCAGGATGCCAAAAATTCAAAATTTGCTTTCAGATGGTGATAGATTAACAATTTCCAATTATTCTGATTGGAAACGATTGATGGAGGTTTCACTAGTTTTTAATGAGTTATGGGATATTGTTAAGAATGAAAATCTCACATTGCCAACAGAACAGACTAAATTAGATGTATTTAATTTGCATGATTCTAAGGCCTTAGCTCTCATTAAATGATGTTGTACTCGTGGTACTTATGTTCATATTGAAAATTCTCCTCATAGTTACACTGCATGGAAAACATTGTCAGATTTGTATGACAAGAAACCTAAGCATAAGAAGATAGATATTCATATGTAGTTGTTTACTTTGTCATTAGATGAAGATGGGGATATGGGAGAATATATGTCTACGTTGAAAAATATCACTACTGAGTACACAAAGGCTGGTTTTAGAAAACTAGATGATGACCTCATAGTCACTGCTACTTTGAAAGGACTACCAGGGTCCTATAAATTTTTTGTTGAAATATTGCATGTCTCTGATAAGATCACATGCATCACCTTTGATAAGTTGGCTGAGTTGCTCATCTAACATGACCTCTCTCTACCTAATAAATCCAAGAAAACTGAAGAAGCCCATGTTTTAGTTCATCTTCATTTGGGCATCAAAACAGTAGAGAAAATAGTTATAAAGGGTGTCAAGGTTACAGAGGAGGTAGTTATCAAAATAGAGGTAGGGGTCATTCAAATAATCAACAATCTAACCAAACACATTCACATGAAACAAGTGATCGAGGACATGGTCACAACTCATATAGGGGCAGAGGTCCAGGTAGATCAGACATTCAGTGTCATATATGTGGAAAATTTGGTCACATTGCCTCACAATGTAGGATTCCTTTTGATAAAATTTAGAGGCCACAAAAAGTGACTAAGTCTAACTCTGCTCAGTATGCTGATCATGACTATGATGAACCCAGTAATGTTGCCCATGTATCTGCATTCACTACTTTGGGGCACATTGATTATATTGAATATGAGGCTAGAGATGAGCTCACAGATGTATGGTTTTTAGACACAGGAGCAACCAAACACATGACATTTAGGAGATATTTCTTTTGGTCTTTCAAGGAAGCTTCTCTCTCTCCAGTTGCCTTGGCAGATAAGTCTATGCATACACCACTAGGACTTGGATCTATTCGGATTCTTCTTCCTAATGGGTCTATAAAATACTTGGAGGATGTTTTGTATGTTCCCACATTGAAGAAATACTTACTTTCTTTGGTAACTATTCGAAAGAAAGGATATCAAATAATGCTTGAAAATGGGATCATTTACATCAATTCAGTGAAGGATGATTATAAAATAATGTATACATGATACGAAGATGGAAACTTGGTTAGATTGCATTGTAAAGTGCTTCCTCCCACTATAGAACTTGCGGTAGTTATTGACACAAGTACAGGTACTATGTCTACACAATGGTTATGGCATCTCCACTATGGACATTTGAATATCCACTCTTTAGTGGATTTACAGAGATATGGTATGGTGAGTGGGTTGCCCACTTTTTGCAAAGATAGTATTCTTTGTGAGTCATGTGTTTTGGGCAAACAAATTCTAGAAAAATTTCCTAAATAGTCATCTTAGAGAGCTAACAGATGTTTACAGTTAGTTCATAGTGATGTATGTGACATGAAAAAATCATCCATTGGTGGGTGTAGATACTTTGTCTTATTTATTGATGACTTTTCTCGGATGACTTGGGTATTCTTTATGAAAAACAAATATGAAGTTTTTGCTAAGTTTGTTGATTGGTTACACTTAGTTAAAAAAGAAATAGGTTAACATTTGGCCACTCTTCGTTCAGATAATGGGGGTGAGTATACCTCAAATGAATTTTTAGATTATTGTCGAGAACATGGAATTCATCAAAAATATAGTAATGCTTATACTCCACAGTAAAATGGAGTATCTGAACGGATGAATAGAACTGTAGAGGGCACAACACATGCCATGTTGCACTATAAATAGCTTGATGATAAGTTTTGGGCAAAAGCCATTGGTACTGTAGTGTATTTGAGAAACATGTCCCCCATAGTTGCACTTTTGGGACAAACTACATATGAGGCATGGTATGGGTTTAAACCAAAAGTTAAACACTTGAAAGTGTTTGGATGTCTTTGTTTTGCTTTGGTTCCTATTAAACACAGAACTAAGTTGGAACCATGAAGTCAAAAATGCATCTTTCTTGGTTATTCTGAAGATAAAAAGGGGTTTTGTTTGCTTGCACAAGATTCAGGCAAATTCATAGTGAGTCGAGATGTAATATTTGATGAGTTTGGTACTATGAACACTGCAGAGATTGATTCTCAACTTGATAGATTAGAGAGGAAAAATACAAAAAGAGATAAGGGTTTTAATAATGGGGATAACTCTTTGAAGTTATGGTATGAGACTCAAATTCCTTCACTTTTTTCTCCTTCATCTACAAGTTCACAGATTGATGACTTAGAAATTGTTGAAAATTCTCTAAGTCCCCCTTCGAATAATGCACATAATGAGAATTCTGGAGTCCTTGATTTGAATAATTTGACTAAGTATCCAAAATGGGCTCAAAGTACTTTTTTTGACTTGACAGCAGATAAATTTGGTTTAACAGGGCCTAGGAATTCTCAAAAATAGGTAAACTATGCTATGGTTGTAACTACTTCTTCCTCTGAGCCATCCACTTTTGAGGAGGCATCTACTGAACATGTTTGGCAATAGGCAATGAAAAATTAGTATGATTCCATACTTAGCAATAATACATGGGTTTTAGTTGATCCTCCTCCACATATTAAACCCATCGATTGTTAATGGGTTTATAGGACTAAGTATAAATCAGATGGCTCCATTGATAAACATAAGGCACGACTTGTTGCAAAAGGATATGCACAACAAGAAGGTATTGACTATGAGGAAACATTTGCACCAACTACCAAATGGCACACTATTGGTATGGTACTTGCCTTAGCAGCACAAAATGGTTGGAAAGTACATCAATTGGATGTTAAAAGTGCTTTTTTAAATGGTGATTTACAGGAAGAAGTCTATATGAAACAACCTCAGGGTTTTGAATAGGTGGGTGCCAAACACAAAGTATGTAAATTGATAAAAGCTTTGTATGGGCTCAAATAGGCACCCAAGGCTTGGTATGAGAAAATGGATTCATACTTGAAATCCATTGGTTTTCATCATAGTGAATCTGATGATACTCTCTATTTTCAATTGAAAGGTAAGAAAGTAGTGATACTTGTTCTCTATGTTGATGACTTGTTTATTACAAGTAATGATGAAAACCATAACAATACTATGAAGAAAGAATTAAAAGATGGGTTTGAGATGACAGATATTGGACTTCTTCACTACTATCTAGGCATAGAGGTAACTCAAAAAGAGCATAGTATTTTCATTTCACACACTAAGTATATTTTTGAGTTATTAGATAGGTTTGGCATGAGTGATTGCAAACCTATCCTCACTCCCATGGAAAGTAACTTGAAATTGTATAAGGATGATAGCAGTGCCTTTTTTGATGGCACCACATATAGACAATTGGTGGGAGGTTTGATATACTTGATGACTACCAGGCCCGATATTTCATTTTCAGTTGAAATTTTATCTAGATTTATGCATGAGCCTAGAGAAATTCATTGGCATGCAACAAAATGAGTACTTCGTTACCTTCAGGGAATGAAAACATATGGCCTTGAATACCACCGCAACAAGAACTTCAAACTTGTTGGATATTGTGATGCAAATTTTATTAGATGTGTGGATGACATAGTGTCAACCACATGATACACTATGCACATGGGTTCAACTGCCATTGCTTGGTGTTGTAAGAAGCAGGATACAATGGAAAATTCATTAGTAGAATCAAAGTATATTATAGCATGGAATGCTTCTAGAGAAATTATTTACCTACATCGTATTCTTGAAGACCTTCAAGTTTCTCAATTTTCTCCTACATAGTTATACATTGATAATCAAAGTGCAATCAAGATGTCCAAGAATCCAGTGTTTCATGCCAAAACAAAACATATGGATGTCAAATACCATTATCTACGAATGTTGGTGGCAAAGAAAGCTCTTGATCTAATATATTTCCCAACTGTCGATCAGACAACTGATATCTTCACAAAACCCCTTGACAAAATCAAATTTGAAAAATTTAGAAAAATACTTGGTATGTGTCCAAAGACCTGACTTTGGATCATAGGGGGTTTTGTTAGGACTTGTTCCAAACTCTTAACATTAGGTTAGATTTTTGGTAGGTTAATTAATATTATTGTTAATGGGGCATGCATCGTTTAGTAAAGACACCCCCATAAAATAAATTTACTTAGTTTAATTTTAGGTAGTTTTCATGTTTTATATTTATTAATTAGAACTAACTTACGGGTTGTTTTCTCGTAAATAGTTGGTTATAGGTTAGTTGTTTTACCAATCATTGGTAAAAACTATATAAATCAATGTTTGATATGAAAAAGTGTTAACGGAGTAAAGGCACCCTTATGTACCTTTTTTTGAATATTAATAAAATACTTGTGCACTCACACTAAGCGGGGACAAGGTTCAATTTACTTGGTTCAAGGAGTTATCAGAAAAAGGGGGAATTCAGAAAGAGCATAGTATTTTCATTTCACAAACTAAGTATATTTCTGAGTTATTAGATAGGTTTGGCATGAGTGATTGCAAACCTGCCCTCACTCCCATGGAAAATAACTTGAAATTGTATAAGGATGATAACAGTGCCTTTTTTGATGGCACCACATATAGACAATTGGTGGGAGGTTTGATATACTTGATGACTACCAGGCCCGATATTTCATTTTCAGTTGAAATTTTATCTACGTTTATGCATGAGCCTAGAGAAATTCATTGGCATGCAACAAAATGATTACTTTGTTACCTTTAGGGAATGAAAACATATGACCTTGAATACCACCGCAACAAGAACTTCAAACTTGTTGGATATTGTGATGCAGATTTTGGCAGATGTGTGGATGACAGAGTGTCAACCACATGATACACTATACATATGGGTTTAGCTGCCATTGCTTGGTGTTGTAAGAAGTAGGATACAGTGGTAAATTCATCAGTAGAATTAGAGTATATTGCAGCATGGGATGCTTCCAGAGAAATTGTTTACCTACGTTGTATTCTTGAAGACCTTTAGGTTTCTCAATTTGCTCCTACACAGTTATACATTGATAATCAAAGTGCAATCAAGATGTCCAAGAATCCAGTGTTTCATGCCAAAATGATATCATGTGAATTTGACTTTTCACCTTGCCTTCCTTCGAATTCACCAAGCTCCCAAAATTACCATGCTCTGATACCACTGATAACTCCTTGAACCAAGTAAATTGAACCTTGTCCCCACTTAGTGTGAATGCACAAGTATTTTATTAATATTAAAAAAAAAGTACATAAGGGTGCCTTTACTCCGTTAACACTTTTTCATAGCAAACATTGATTTATATAGTTTTTACCAATGACTGGTAAAAACAACTAACCAATAACCAACTATTTACGAGAAAACAACCCATAAGGTAGTTCTAATTGATAAATATAAAACATGAAAACTACCTAAAATTAAACTAAGTAACTTTATTTTATGGGGGTGTCTTTACTAAAAGATGCATGCCCCATTAACAATAACATTAATTAACCTACCAAAAATCTAACCTAATGTTAAGACTTTGGAACAAGTCCTAACATAAATCTAGTTTTTTTTATTAGATATAGTTTTAATTTATAGTCTTTTATATTTTTTAAGTTTGATTTAGTTCTGTTCTTTAGTTCTTAGTTAGTTATGTTTGTTGCTCTTTATTTTGATCATTATAGATTTCTCTTAAGTTGTTTGATCTATTATAAATTAATTTTAATATTTAGATTAATATCTATTTCAGTCTACTTTACTTAGTAACTCTGTTTAATTTTATAATTTATCATTTGATATTGTCTTATATTGCTAGTTTTAGCTTATCTAGTTTTAGTTAGGATAGATTTTTAAGTTATTATTAGCTTTGATTTTGTTTTCTTATTTTGTTTAAGTTTCTTAGTTATTTCTTATTAGTTTTATATTAGATTGAGTTTGTATTTTAGTTTCTTGTTTATCTTAGTTTGTTTTATCCTCTATCTTGTCAAGTAGTTTAACTATATTATTTTTGTTTAGTAAGCTATTTAAATTTAGTATTAGTCTTCTGCTTATGTCATTAGTCTTCTTTATTTAGTTTAATAAGCTATAGGCTTGTTTAGTTTTGATTGATCTTTCCTCCTTATTCAATATTATAATTGCTTTTCTTAGATTTAATCTTGGTTTATCTTTAGTTATCTTCTTATAATAGTTTTCAAATTGAGTTCTCTAGTTCCTTTTATTTTAGATAGTTTACCTTGTTCCTTGCATTAGTTTCATTTTTGTTATTACAGTTTCTCTTTTCCTAGATTATTTTCTTAGTTAATCTTATGTTTTATGTTATTTTCTACTTAGATTAGATTCTTTTTTTAGTTCAGTTTTTGTTCTAGTTATTTTTCTCTTTGTTATAGGCTTAAGTATTTGCCTCGTTGTTAGTAGTTTATAGTTTGCTTGCTTTTGCTTATGTCTTTATTGCTTTTTCTTCCTCCTTGATCTATCGCTTCTATATTTAGATAACTTGTAGACCAATTCAAGCAAGAAGTGAAGATATCATTTGAATATATATATATATATATATATATATATATATATATATATATATATATATATATATATAAAGTTTTTATTCTTCAAGAGACTATTTAACTAATAAGTTTTATCTATCGGATAGTATAGATTACAAATTTTTCATTTTAAATTGATTCATGATTTGATAATAGATTTTTGATTGCTAGAATGGAATAAGTTGTTTGATAACTTGTTGATTATTTCCTAGAATTTATAATAAAAACCCCCTCGCATCTTCATGATCTTAAATAAACCTTTAGAACCCCTATGATTAGACTGGTATGATTCCAACTTGACCTTCACAATAGGCAAAAGGGTTGATTCATTAATGGTATAATTTTCATCATCAATACAAACTATTGTAAACTTTGTTTCCATTCATTTGTTAGATTATATTATAGTTTTTTATGAATATATCTTATAAATTATTTTTTATATTTTGGCCTAGTTATATTAAATTTAGAGGCTTTGATTTTACTAGGGTTTATAATTTTCAATTTGGTTCAACTCGCCATTCATAGTTGGCATTGATGTTATTATTTGGCATCAATTAACTTTGCATCATTTGAATCCATTGGATCATTAGATCAAGACTCTAAACAAAATCCAAAATCAAAGGAAACAATGATTCAACAAAGCCCACAACTTTACCATTGATACCCCACCATTTCAAGTAGCATATGGGTTCCATTCACTTCAAAGATGGCACAATTTGTAGACCTGATCTCCCTCTACATAGAATCAAAACATTGCATTGAAGTGTATTTAGTTCTTGAAGCAATCAACGAGTCACATTTCCATAGCCTAAATTTTTTACTCAATGCATGACCTTTAGCACTACAAACATTGCATCAAGTTTGGATCCATTGTCCTACACAAGGATGACACAATGCCTTTTGGAATAATATTGAAAATGAACTTAGTGGTGGACCCCTACATTGTCACCTCTTATAATCCTAAACACATAACCCTTCACATTAATCTCAACATTGACATAAATCTACATTCATAGCCTAGCCATTCATCCATTCAGTGCCACATTGTAGATCCAACTTAGACTGTGGATCATTATGGAGCTCTTCATAAATCGACATCCACATTTGTAATCAATGACTCCTCCAGCCTCCATTAGAAAACATTGAAGCACAAATCATTGCTATTGATGCCAAGACTTCTCCTCAAATACCATGCCATCTAGTTCATCCCCCACGTTGTAGTCTCCATGCTATAGTCGGCCACATTTATAGATCATGGGGATTTACTCACCTTCAAATCGCTCACACAAACTTCATCTCAACTTAGTGAACATCTTAGATTTGAATAACATCCATTACTTCTTCTTGAACTCAGACCTCAAGTTGAAATACCATTTTAAAGTCTATGGTTTTAGGTTATAGGTTTAGTGATATCAATTTAGTTTTGTTTAGAGTTTATTTTATTATTATAAGTTTGTAATTTTTAAGCATTTTAAAGTTTTTAGGTTTTATTTTGTAGTTATTTTTGATAATCTTTAAATCTTGTTTATAGTTTTTATATTTTATTTTTAATTTATAGATTCATTTTAATTAGGTTGTGTGCCGATCTTATTAAATAAGTCTAGTATAAATTATTATTATCAAAGTCTCTAGTTAAAAAATGTTATTTTGGTCAAAGTTATCTAAGTAATAGTTTATTGTCTTCAACCAGTCTTGTGTTTTTTATTTATCAACCTAAATTAAGTAGTTAAAATCCACATTGATAATCATTATTATCTATTTTCTATGTGTCCTTCGTCATTAGTCAAAAGCATCAAATAAACCTATAAATGCAATTTTCAATAAAAATTGTACATCCTCTCTTTGGAAAATTAGATGCATTATCTGGTGAAATTGACATTCGCATGTCAAAATCTTGGGGTTAATATAGATTTTTTAACCCATGTGTTTCTTCTTCCCATGTGAGCACTAGGAGGGGAGGATGTTAGGTATTTATTGTTTATTACTCACATGTAAGGGGTAGTTTAATATATGCACGAGTAAATAAATAGTTTATGTAATTGTGCAAGATAAATTGTATGTGAGTTGTGATTGTCATAACTCACCTCACTTGTCTTTAAGAGAGATTGTAGAGGATAAGATAGAATGAGAGATTATGGGAGATAAGAGGATGATGAATATCTCCTTATTTATAAATATATATTCACTATAAATATAATACTTTCATATTAATGAAAAATGAAATGTGATTGACCAAACATCATGTTGTGCACATCCGAGCCTTTGAATCTTCACCATTATGGGGTAGTTCCTAATAGTATCTACTCATGCTTCATCCTTATCTTCTTTCTCAGCATTAGTATCTTATGATGTGGAATTTTTTGCCTTATTTTTAGCCTTGACTTATAACACAACCCTTACCCCTATATCTAGCTCATCCTTAATGGTTTGTGTTATTGGTAATAGAATAAGATTGTAAAATCATAGAGTGTAGATGCATGATAAGTGTGCGATCGACATCAGTCTATTTAACTTAATTCATTTTATATGTACTCAACATGTGTATGCATTCTAAAAGATTATGGAATGCAAAAAGGTTCCTTCCAGTTTAAACCAAAAGAATAGATTGAGAAGCGATAAAACATTGTAAAGTTCTATAAATAGTGATCAATTGTAATTGAAAGGAGTTTTAAAATATAGAGATATGATGACGGTTTTCCAAAACATATTTTTATACTTATTCTATGTGCATTGTATACTCTATTTTATCCAAATACATTTAATCATTTAATAATAATGAAGGTTACGTATAATTTAGTCTGCAAAATAAATACATAATTCTTAACTGAATAAATATGTGATCTATTCTATAATTATGTCTGCATTCTGAGCTTGTATCCTACTTTACAAATTAACGCATATTAGCATGTTCTGATGGGTTTTCCAGGAACCTCTACTAATAATGTTATGGTGAATGTGGATTGTTTAAATATGTTGACATGATTACCTAGATAGAGAGACCTCAAATGATTGATGGATGAAAGAATTCACAATCTTATAAAAGAAGAGGCAAAGAGGATAAGAAACTATATGAAAGAAGTTATTCATGAACATATATATGGTGAAATATATGAAATATTTTTGTGCAAGTTACCCAAACTAATAGATATGTGGTTATTAAGACTTGAATATTATTGTTTTCAGTCGAGAGAAATATAACTCTTCGTTTGGATAGAAAAGAGACTAGAAAACCTATGAAAGTTAGATGATGATTGGACTCATTGAATATATCATTGGATAAAAACTACCATCAATGAATACATCATTAAATTTGAAGTAAAGAGCTACAATGCATTTAAGGTTGTGCAATATTTGTTTGTGAGGGTTATTAGAATTAAATTTTTACAATGACTACCTACTCTCATTAAAATGTTGGTTATAGAAAAGGCTATGGTACCCACTCTTATTAACATGGAGTAGTTACTTCGAGTGTTAGGAGGATATGTATAATAATGAAGTGAGTGAAGAATAACTGAGAAGGGAAACTTGAATCTGAACCCAAAATATGGAAGACACAAAGAAGAAAAATAAAAATCAAATTCCAAGGTTAAAGGGAGACATGTGACAACAAAGAAGATAAAATAAATAGAATAATCCTAATGTAGCTATGAGTAGGAGTAAAGTAGAGAGTTTAGAAGATAAAGAAAGAATGAGAGCTCAAGGGAGAGACAAATAATTTTGAGAGGATGAGGATGATGATGAGGAAATGAGAGGGCCCAAAATAAAAGAAGGCATAGATGAAAGCACAAAGATAAACATAGATTGGAGAAAGGATGATGAAGTAATGAAAGGAAGTGGAAAGAGAGAAGAGGAGTGAAAATATAATTTAGAAGGTAGTTTTAGATCATAGTTACAAGGGAGAATATTGTTTGGATGAGAGAATGAATAGTTTTTGAAGAAATTATGTTAAATTGTACGATTAAATCAAGTTTAATTTTAAATGAAGTGGAAGTTACAGACATGGGTCATTAATTTAATGGGTACACATCCTTTGTGCCTAATTTATCAATGAAAAGAATCAAAAATGCAGAAGATGATAAAGATAATACATGGTTTGATTCTTTTACAGATAAATTTGTAAAATATAGTTAAGATACCAAGAAAGTATTGGATAGGAAGAAAATGATTGATGTTAAATTTCAAGTCACAACAAATCTTAAGACATTGGAAAATTCTAGTCCACAACCACTAGTTTCAAGTGTCAAACCAAGAAGCTGTTAGAGTATATATTTCATGCATTTTCTCAAGTTTGCTAGTGTATTAACTAGTTATTTTGTCTTCTAGTGAGTTTGTCCTATGTAAAGATTTATCCCACATTGACCAATTCAACTAGTTCAATATTTTTCCTTGTCTATATATGTAAATGATTTCCTTTGTACTAGCATGCTTCATTTTTAAATAATATATTATCTACCTTATTTTTGCATATCATATCTACAGCTTCCTTTGTGATGTTTTCTTTCCAACACTTCAGATTCTTGGGTTGGAATGCCTTTACCATTCCTAACATAATACTAGAGCCCTAAAAAAGTTACAACCATCCATTAGTTTGAAATTTAGATAATTTTATTCCACTTCCCTCTTGTTGCTTCTTCTTCCCTTGTCGTGGAGAGGAAGTGTAGAAGAGAGGTGTACGAGAAGATCTTGGTGCCCTTGGTGCCTCTTTTTGGAATTTTCAAAGATTTTGAAGATTTTGTTCTTTTTGAAACTTTTATTGCTTTTGAGACAATGAAAGAGAATAAGCTTGGCATATCATATTTGAGAGAGGATAGGCATTGGATTTGTCTCTTTATTTACTTTAGATCTAAGCTTAACACTTTTCTTTTGTTCTAAGATCTACAAGCTTATGATAGGCGCTATTTGAGTGTTGTAAAAGGTGGAGAAAAGGTGTTTCAACTTGTGATTCTCACCTTGGTGCATTGAATCTATGGAAAGAGGTAGGTTGGAATCCTTTTCTTTCTAAACTTGGCATTTTAAAACTATAGGACACACTTAGATTTAAACACTAAAAGGAGATGAAGATTGGTGATGAAGTTTAACTACGATTTAAATGCTATAAGGAGATGAAGTTTAATGCTATAACGCCAAACTATAAAGTCAAACTCAAAATTGTAAGGTGATGTACTTGGCATTTAAATCTCCTTTTAAGGTATATCAAAAGTTTGGCATCATCATCTTTTATAGAAATCTTAAGTTTTTGCATTGAATTTTTAGTTTTTACAAACCTGGGTTGAAATCCTTGAATGCTTGGCATTTTTTTGATATAAAATATGAATTTTAGATTTAAGGAAGGATAATAAAGGTATTGTTGGATTTTAATACTTTTTTTGCATGGAATTTGCCAACCTATTTTGCATTCTTTTGTTTATTTTTTGCTTTATGTAGACTTGTGTTGGATTTTCAAGGTTTGGTAGAGTGTGGGAGGTGCTAGATATGCTTTCGAGGTTGCTATGTTGAAAGCCCAGATCTACCATTTTTACCTACAAGTGTCCAATCAGCTAGTTAGGGTGTCCTTTTCTACATTGGTGTCATCTTTCCTTTCAAATATTTGATTAGATTTGAAGAAAACTTGTCATTAGAATTTTTTAATCTAGATTTTCTAGTTTGCATCCTCCTGAAAGGATCTGGAGTAAAGATAACAATATTTCTTCTCTTTTATCTCACAAAAATAACTCGTCATTCATTTTTTGCTTTTACAAAGCTGATTTTTTGCCTCAATTTAAAGTAATATTCATTTGCATAAGCATATCATTAATCAGGAGGATCTTTTTTCATGTTCATTGGCATTTTTGAGTCCACAGTTGAAGTCTAGTTCCAACAAGTGGTTGGATGAATATGTTCTTTTTTATTTTGATCACTAAAATATGTTTATAGTACTTTTTAAATTATTTTGACCCATTTTATGAGAAATCACAACACTTGTAACTTTTGAACCATAACTCAAATCTGAGTTATGTTTTGTTAAAAAGTGCATGTTTTTCAATTATCTATCCATTGGTGTCATTAAATTGTAAAAAATGATATATTTATAAAGTTTCAATTTGGGGGGGGGGGGGTCCTATAATATAATTTTTAGGGGGGTGGCTGTCTCGCTGCTGATTTTGTGCACCCTTTACATTCTTTTTACTCTTGGTGATTAGTTAGCATGGCTTCTACTTCTGGTGTTGACCATTGTGAGACTTTGACTACACATAATTACCACATGTGGAGACCTTGAATAGAAACAATCATAAAGCACAAAGGATCATGGTCCCTAATTCATGAAACACAACCATGATTTACACATAAATTTAAAAAAAAATAGCATCAATGTAAGTTTGAAGAATGTATGGGTTTGATTGGGGGATATGTGAGTGGCAGTATGTTGTTTCATTTTGATGGGTGTGATTCTCCATTCAAAATATGGACTAAGTTAAAGGGTTTGTTTGGGAAAGTAGATCACTTAAGAGTGATATAGCTTGAAGTAGAACTTACTGCACTAAATCCGGATGACTTTACTTTCATTATAGACTAACTCACTAATTTCAAGTATTTGTTGACATAGTTGAAGGGGAGTGAAAGAGATAAAAAGGATGAAGAGTGTGTATACTTGATCTTGTCTAAGTTGAGTGGTCCATGCCACATATTTTCTTCTACCTTTTTCTATAGTATGGATGCATTAGGTAACATATTCAAAATGCCAAATCTAGAGCTATTTTGTGAGATAATTATTAGGGAGGAATCTAAATTATCTCACCTTGAGTCTTTCATCTCTCAAAAAGAAATAGTGGCCTCACATCCTAGGACTAAGAGAAAATCTAAGGGTATGAAGAAGAAAATTCCTCCACCTCAAAATGCATCTAAGCCCAACACAACTACATCTAAACCTAAACCATCTTCCAAATCCAGGAATAAGTCTAACCTATGTTGATCTCATTATGGGAAGACTAGCCATGAAGAGTCTATGTCTTTCAAAAGAATACAAGCCTTAGAGGATGTCATTAGGAAACAAAAGATCTCTATCTTTAATCCTTATGCATCTCATGAGAATGAGAAAAAACTTAATGTTGTCAGAAGATCACATATACCTATTTCAGATAGTTGGGTTTTAGATTCTGGTGTTTCACACCATATGACTTCTACCAAGGAGTCCTTTGTATTTTTTGGTTTGAGTTTCACTTCCAACATTGAGGTTAGATATTCTTACTATATTTTTGTTAAGGGGAAGGGTGAAATACAACTAGATGGTGGTCGCATCAATGATGCATTATATGTTCCAGACATCACCATCAACCTACTTTAAGTGCATTAGATTTGCCATTATAGTTAGGGCAAGATAGTGAATTTAACACCATAAGGTATTGAAGTTCAAGCTTTATTAGAGCCACAAAAACTCATTGCATAGGGTGTTGTTGATCATAGTTCTCAACTTTACTATTTTGAGGGTTTTGATGATACTCCTCTTATAGGGACGTGTTTAATTTCTTATGCAGATTCTAAGACTCAGCTTTGGCATGAGAGATTTGGATACCTAAACTATAGATATTTGAAGGAGTTGAGCACTCACAATATGGTAAAGGGTCTTCCTACAATTTCATGTCTTGATGGAGTTTGCCCTGGTTATGCATTATGGAAACAACACTAAGATCCATTTACAAAGGACATGTTTATGAGAGCTTCTTCACCACTTGAGCTTATGCACAATAATTTGATGGTATTTCTTACTCTTTTCAATGGAGCTAAGTATGCACTTACCTTCATTGATAATTTCTCAAGGTGTACTCGGGTTTATTTCCTCAAGTCCAAGAGTGATATATTTGCTCACTTTAAAGTCTTTAAGGTTTTGGTTGAGAAATAGTCATCGAGTTGCATCAAGAAGCTTTGTACAAATAATGGGGGGGAGTAATTTAGTTGAGAGTTCACTAATTTTTTAATAGCCCATGGTATTGTTCACTAGCATTTTATTGCACATACTCCATAACATAATGGATTAGTAGAGAGGAAGAACCTAACTTTGAAGGAGATGACTAATTACATGATGTACTCATGGGATTTACCTCATATCTTGGGTAGAGGTAGTTAATTATGCGAACTACATTCAAAACCGCACACCACATGAAGCAGTTGAGCATATGACTCTGGAGGAGGTCTAATCTTGAACCAAGCCTGATGTCTCATTTTTCAGAGTCTTTGAGAGCCTTTCTTAGGCATTTGTACCAAAGAAGAAAAAAAAAGCATTGGATAAGAAGAGCAAAACTTTGATTTTTGTAGGGTATGCGAGGATATGAGAGATTATCATCTTTTAGATCCTGATACTCATGATGTTCATTTTCAAAATCATGTATAGTTTGATGAGGATTGCACATCTCATGACTCTTCATCTTCTTCCATGCATACTTATTCTTTCCATGATTCACCTCCTCTCAAGGATTCATTCTTTAAGGATCCAATTCAAGAGATTTTTGAGGAGGTTATAGAGGATGAGGATCTTATTCATAGTAATGTTATCACTATGCCTAGGTGGGCACATACTATAGTTTCTAAGGTAATAACATTCATACAGGATCTTCCACCTGCTCGACAATTTTATGCACATTCTATAGGTACTAGAATTTTATGTCAGGCATTCTCTAGGGATCCACAATCTTTTTCATAGGCTCATGGGATTTAATGCACCAAATATGAAGTTGATGGGTCCATTTACAAGTATAAAGCAAGTCTTGTTTCAAATGGATTCTCACAAGTTAAACGTATTGACTATTCTGATAATTTTGCACCCATTGTCAAGATGGATTTTGTTCACCTTGTAATTTATCTTAATGCATCATAGGGTTAACCAATATATTAGATGGATGTTAAGAGTGCTTTCTTGCATGGAGACTTGCATGAAGATATCTATATGGAACAACCTGTTGGATTTGTTCATGATTCTTCTCTTATTTTTAGACTTAAGAGGTCTCTTTATGGTCTCAAATAGGCCCCTCAAACTTGGTATGAGAGGATGGATTCATTTATTCTCTCCATTGGATTTTTCCACTACCACTATGATTTCACAGTGTATATTTAGTATATTAGGGAGAAAATTATTATTCTGGTCTTGTATGTTGATGATCTACTTCTCATAGGCAACTCTTCATCTCAGATTCAAATTATTTAATAGGCACTTTCAACATAATTCGACATGACAGATCTTGGCCTTCTACATTTCTTCCTTGGTGTACAAATTTTACAGTCAGATATAGGGATCTATTTGAGTTAGTAGAAGTATACCCTTAATCTTTTTTAACATTTTGGCATGGTTGATTGCAAACCAAATATTTCTTCTTTTTAGTCTGGAGTGACTAATCCACTTTGTGATCCTACATTGTATTAACAGATGGTTGGAAGCCTTATGTATTTGACCCATACTCACCCTATCATTTCATTTGTAGTTAGGCTTGTATCTCAGTTTACACATAACCCTCATGATAGTAATTGGTAGGCTACCAAGAGGATCCTGTGATATCTATGAGGCACTACTCATTTTGGATTACACTACACTAGGGGTTCTACTTAGTTTATTAGATATAATTATTCAGATTGAAAAGGTTTTCTTGATGATACATATTTCAATTTTGGCTACA
The DNA here is from genome assembly GCA_037957365.1 of Torreya grandis. NCBI lineage: Eukaryota > Viridiplantae > Streptophyta > Pinopsida > Cupressales > Taxaceae > Torreya > Torreya grandis. Next base: position 717,790 of record JARHVA010000194.1, read on the forward strand.
TCTTTTGTCTTAGTTCTTCACCTATTGCTTGGTTGTGCAAAAATTAGTAGGCTATTGCACTTTCATCTAGAGAGGTTGAGTATAGGGTAGTTGTTACAATAAGTCAGTAAATTCTTTGGCTTCGTTAGTTATTGATAGATTTTGGCTTCACATAGAATTCACCCATTGTAATTCAGTGTGATAATCAAAGTGCAATTCACATATCTCATAACCTAGTTGAACATCAGTGGACCAAGCACAGTGAGGTACATATGCACTTCATTCGTCAACACATTCAGTATGACATTCTTAGTTTGGAGTACAATTTTACTTAACAACAAGTTGTAGACATCTTCACGAAGCATTTTGCATCACCTCATTTCCTTGAGTTATGTGGCATGCTTGGGGTTTCAAAAGGTGTCTTTGGGGGTATTCATAAGGATATCTTCTACCTTCATTTTATGGATACATATTGTCCATGAGTACCTTATCAGGCCTAGTTGTTGGGACTCATATTGTGGATATGCCACTATTTATTTGTTGGCTTTTGTTAGCCCCTATCTTCACTTAAATGAGGGTGTTAGAGTATGCATTTCATGCATTTTCTCATGTTTGCTAGTGTATTAACCAGCTATTTTATCTTATAGTGAGTTTGTCCTATGTGAGGATTTATCTCATATTAGCCAATTTAACTAGTTCAATATTTTACTTTACCTATATATGCACATACTTTTTTTTGTACTATTATGCTTCATTACACTTCATTTTCGAATAATAAATGACCTACCTTATATTTTCATATCATATCTATAGCTTCCTTTATGATGTTTTGTTTCCAACACTTCAAATTCTTGGGTTAGAATTATTTTACCATTCCTAATAGAAGCATGGATTTATATGTAGGATTTTTTTATCACTTTAACATCATATGATGGGTCTACTAACCCCAAGCAATATCTGTTAACCTGCAAAATGAAATGACAAATTAAAAATGTAATTATTGATGATGCAGAGAAGTGCAAGCTCACAAGAGCCTTAATAGGAAGAGCTCTAGAGTTCATATACAAAAGGGATGCTTCCAAACTAAGATTTTAAGATGTTAACTATTAGCTGATAGGAGAATTTAAAATAAGTAAATGTGTTAGTATGAAAATTCAAGACTTGAAAGAGATTTAAAAAAATTAGGTGAGTCAGTATGGGATTATGATCACATATTTTATGATGTAATGAATAAAGTAGATTTTTTATTTCATGATACAGATAAGGCCACATGGTTTATAGAAGGATTGAGAACTCATATTAGATTTGCCATTATTCAAACATAGTTCACTAACAAGGTGGATGTTCAGGAAATTGTGCTCTATGTGGAATAGATAGAGGATTATGAGGATAGCCTACAACCTATTGAAAATACTAATGCAAAGGTAGATGTTATTTTGTGCAAGATGGATGAGTTGCATGAAAGTAACAGGCCCAACATAGGCCTTTGGTGTATGGAGTGTGGAAAATAAGGACACCAAAATAATTATTTCCCAAAAATTAAGATATAATTCTATGAGATTTGTTGCATAGTAGGGTATGCGACTACACAATGTCATATATTATAATAACACACTCAAAAACCTTAGAGTTTATAATGTAACTTTTACAAGTCACATAATCATGATGAAAAAATCTGAGCACTCAAAGAATTGAAGACATCACCAAGAATGTCTTCATAGTAGTAACATAGTAGATTCCCTTTATAAAGCTAGAGATTCGAAGCCCAAATGTATACATAATAACTATGATGCATTCTATTACTATATGGGTACAAACCTCACCTCAGTATCAACCCTAGGACCTAGTAGGTTGGACACCACAGTCCCCAATACTAGGCATAATGGAATTCTCCATCTCCTTAGTATCAACAGCCATGGAACACTACATCATCTCTAAAAAATAATCATGATGGGCACCATCTTCTCCCCAAGGAACATATAGGGGATATGATGTCCATTAACAATAGGGTGAGGTTATCCTTAGTGATAAAGAGGATACAAGGGTCAGTAGTAGCCAGGTTTGGGTTTTCATTAGAAATAAAGAGGATACAGAGGTGGATACTAAGGAGTTATTCACATACTATATGAAAGGGAGGGTTGATCACCCATTATTTGCTACTTGTGTGGAGAATACAACCACTTCTGATGAAATTATCAAACTAATCCTCAGAGGTAATGTATTATGTTTATTACAAAGTTTTAGGAGAACACCACACTAAATATTGTCTAGCATTATAAAAATAGAGAAAAGAGAATCTTGTGAAAAATGTGAACATAATAAATTCACACCCCAAGGATACTATGTTCATACAAATAGTTACATGACATCAACAAGAAGAGCATGGATTACCTCCCTTAGAAATGTTGTATGATCATAGAATCAGAAAGGTCCAATAAAATAAATATCCTAACACTATGATAAAAACGGGTTTGATGTATAAGGTAGCTCAGTTTCTTCAAAACATATAGTAGTAGACTATGTTGAAGGGTGATTCCACAACCATTGATGCATAGATGTATAGAAAAATTATGCACATCATGAGACAGGAAGGAGTAGTTACTACCTTAACCGATCTTCTGAAACTTCTAAGCACTCTAAGAAATAAAGACATCACAGAATACTATAAATCTTCTGCATAACATGTTAGAGTGCACACAAAGAGGTCAATAATTCACTAATAAGGTAGTATGGTATGTGAAGACTAAGAAGCTTTGTGATGTTAACTCTGGCATGGATACTAAATTGGTAGGATATGAAACACCAAATGATATATTTGATTTTGGAAGTTTGTACCACACAATTGTAAATGAGGTTAATTTTTTGTTAGCATGAAAATCAAACCAAAAGAGTACAACACTAACATATTAGGCACATGTCCTTGGATTAGTAAAGCCTAGGAATTGATAAAAAAAAATAGAAGACGAAATCTGTTGGGTGAATATTTTTTCGTCAACTAACTGATGACAAAATGAGAATATCAGCGATAGTATAGGGAGATTTACACCATGAAAAGTGTGGGTTTACCAGATCTAGACGAGGTAAATCTCTCCTCTCATCAAGGAGAGGTTCCCTATTAATATTTTATGTGCCGGATATATAATTAAGCAAAAAATAACACATGGAGGTGGTATAACAACATCTACCTCTCTTTTTTCAAAGGTAATGTACGAGGAACAAAAGAGGGAAAATCTTGGTCTAAAACTAACAACACTCCTCTTCTTTCAGGAATGGTATTAAACAGAGAGCAAGAAATCACTTGAAGTAACAAAGTCACAAGAACGCTCATGCAAGCACAAAGTCTTCTGTAGCTTCTTTCACTGTTCGGAACAAGTACAACTGTAGAGTGAAGTGAAGCACAAAGTCTTCACCTGAAACTACAAAAGATAATTGAATCTTCAAGATAAAAGTAGCACAAAGTCTATTTTCTATCTTTCAGAAACACCCTTAGATAATAATAACACACCCTCTTGCTTATTAAATCAGATAAACAAGATATTACCAAGAAAAAGACATAAGAACTATTTCCTAAATAACACAGATAATCTCAACACAAAGTCTAAAATAAACCTGCTTCTCATTTATTTAATCAAAATATGATTTATAAGTTTGAGCACAAAGTCTCAAAAGTTGCTTCAATTTCAGCAGAGTGTTTGCTATTAAATTTTCCAAGAGACTTTACAAATGAGGTCTCCACTATATATAGGGGGAAAATCCTCAAAAATAGAAAATAATAAAATATACAAAATATCCTGGTCAAAGATGACTCATCTTTGACTTCTAGATATTTTTTTGAACTATTTACATGTAATTACATATTACAAAATCGCATGCATTCTGCACAAAATAGAAGTGCATAAGGATAGAAGAAGAAAGAAGGGGAGAGAGAATCAATTCTTGTCACCGAACTTTTTCAGATAAGCATCGTACATGGTGATAGATGCCTAAATTCCTATGCTGTCTGGTGCAACTGCGTTCTTGGAGATGATTCTCACTCTGATCAACACGTCCTTCAATGCTGTGATGGCTTTAGCGTGGCCAGTTAACCTAGATTTTAGATTCTCTAAAGTTAACTGAGCATCTAGAATGCTGTCCACCGAAGACATTGAGAATGATTTCTCTTCAAAATCTTTTCGAATCATCTCCTTGACACTTTGAATCATCTCTTCTATCAGAAGGAACAGATGGTCTTTAGAGGTTAGGTCACATGGCAGCTCTTCTAACTTGTTCAGCAGGCTCAGGTCACTCTTCTCACTGGCTTCCTTAAAAGCTTTAAGATCATCAATTAAGTCTTTGAGTACCTGTAATCTGAAGGTCAGTGACTCCTTGATTTCAATGTAGGAGTCTTTATTGGAGATGACACCGATAGACATCAGGGTGCTCTTCTTGAGATTTTTCATTTCTTTCCATTTGCCGAGATCTTTTTCCAAGCTGTCAATCTCCTGAGAAATGAGGGAGACGAAGTCATCTACCTGTGTTTTTACTTTCTTTATTTTACCTGTCCTTTCTGCCACTTCTGTAAGTAGGGACACTCCCTGAGTATGCATTCTTTCGACATAGTCCTCTAGGACTTTCCCTTTCAAATAAGTCTTTTCTGCTTTTTGAATGATTGAGTCATCCACAGAGAAGGCCTCTGGAGTTGTTACTTCAGAAAGAAGAGTGAACCTTTTTATTACTGCCGTTAATTGTTTTGCTTTGGCTTTGTAATAATCCTTCATCTCCTTCTCTCTGTTGAATTTTTGGACCATGATGTCCATAGCCGACTGAAGATCGCTTTTCACACCTTCGTGAGTAACTTTGCCAAGTTCAACACGAGAGATGGAATAGCTACTCATCTCAAAACCCTCAAGGGTTGCGTCCTGTGGAGGCTTGGCAATTTCCAAAAATTTTTGCCCCTTTTCTTTGACTAATTTGGAGAGGATTCTTGGCCTCTTTGGAGCCTTTGCTTTCACTGGCACTATTTTGCCGAAGTCAAACTCATCTGGTGAGATGGCCATCTTCTTTCTTTTCGGTGTGAAAGTAGACATCCAAGGTGGTAGAGAAGTTCCTGTCATGGCAATGGTTGTTTCTGCTAGCATTACTATAGCAGCTTCCACACTGCTAGTGGTGACAATAGTTGCAGTTGGAGTAACTGGCGAAACTGCACCAACTACTGATTTTGGCTCGGGTGTAGGGCTTGCTAGCAAGGTGAAAGAAGGAGATGACAAACTTGGGATGGATCTAGAAGAGCGAGGGGAACCTCTAGAAGGACCTTGAGGATCGCCAAAAATAACCCTAGAAGGAGAAGTGGCTCTGAAAGAGGGAACACTGATTGGGGAGATAGGAGAAACGGGCACCACAGGAGATTGAGGGGGAGAAGGAGAGACGCTCTGGATCGGCTGTGCTTGTTTCAACGAGAGTGGAGACCCAACACTTGGTTATTCTGATGGTTGATCTTTTATTTCCATGGGCTGAGCTGCCTGTGTCTCGAGGCTTTGTTCTTTGGTTCTTTCTATTGCCGTTTCAGGGCCTTGAGTGATCTTGGGCTTCTTAGATACGAAGATAATTCTAGGTTTGTGAGGCCTAGAAGGAGAAGGGACATCACCCTTATTTTTAGTCCTGTTCTCCACTTTCCTCTTCAATTCTGCCTGATAGTCAGCCTCTGATCTCATAATGAATTCCTTTAGGGTGATCCCTTTGGCTGCTAACCAATCATTGGTGTTAGCCAATATTGGTTCAAATCTTTTTTTCAGAGAAGTCAACTCCTTCTGAGACCACTGAATTGGAGGGAGAGGGGAACCAACAATTTTTTCTGTCAGATACCTATTATTTATGATGTTGCCATCATCAATTAGACCAGATGGGATCTCTACAAGCTCGAGGTATTCTATCTGCTCCAGTGTTAGACGGTAATAGTCTATTTTTCTTATATCTTTGGCCGTCCTTAGGGCCACCCAGATATCCTCAATCATGGGTTCATGGAACTGAGTTTTTCTTCTGATCTTCTCTTTGACTCTCTTGTAGTCAAATTTCTCCCATCTCTTGAATGACTTGATGGTAACCATCTGCATTTCTATTTCTATGACCTTGGCTTTGGTTGATGTAGCAACTAAAAACTTACCAATCTAGATCAAAAACTTGAAATCGGGTCTCTTAAGTTCCATCTATTTCGTATGCACGATAGCCAGTTGTCGGCAAAGCTCTATTAGAACTAACTTGTCTGAAGGGAACCTGGGGAGCATATAAGGGTAGACTTGGTAAAAACCAACCCAAATATAATAGAAAGTGTGGAACTGGAGGAACATACAGTCATAACCGTTTACCACGGCCCAGGCCTCATCTGATATTCTCTTCTGTTCTTGCTGAGGATTGAAGAGACATAAAAACACGACAAAGAATGCGTCATTTACTCTCCTAAAATGATTGACCTCTGAAACGTCAGCTAAGGATAATATGAGTAGACCAGGGTGGTCTTTTTATCCACTTCTGTAGTCAATTTTGGGAAAGACCGCATTGCAGCATCTATGTAGACCACGTACGAAGTCATGTAGAATTTAAAGGAAGTTTATACATTGGTCAACTGCTCATGAATAGCATTGTTGATTTGTTCCCCCCAAAAGATAGTTTGCTTGCCCTGGAGGATGATCTTAATGAATGGATACATCCATTCATGGAATTGTGAAGAAGACGGGAGGCCCCGTACTCTGCTGAGAAGGGTGATCAAGTCACAGACTTCTTCGATGAAATCACTCCTTGGAAAGTTCTTCGGCCATCTGGAGAGGCTGGTCCTGGGGGTCTTTAGCCACTTGTAATTTATCACTTTCTTTGCCCTCTCAGGGTCTTTGTCATACTCTTTCTGTGCATTCACGAAGTCGATTTGGGTTACTTCGGTGGCTGGAGGGAACAAAAAAACTTTGTCGATAAAATTAGGGTCCAACTAAATTATCATGTTGCCACTAACGTCTAAAACTGACCTGATCTCCTTATTGTAAAAATACACGCATTAAAAGATGAACTCGACATGATGTGCTGCTACCAAAAAAGCGGCCACCAGGTGAATGTTGCTCTCAACAATCCTCTTTATCCTAGTGCTGGGATTTGTCACCTTTGTTTGCGTCAAGAACTTGGCCATGTCTACGTGGCCGATCTCGGCGTCTCAAATGTCATCGACATTCGAGGAGACTGATGTTGGTGGAAAGACGCCCTAGTACTTATACTTCATAGCTTTTGCTTTCTTGAGAGATGTTTTCGTCATGGAGAATGATCCTGACTGGATGGGAGCAGATGTGTAGGAGTTCATTGAAGGTGCTGCAGTCATGATCACAAATGAGAGGAGAGTGAGTGAGAGAGGGAGAGTGAAATTTAAGTGACATGGGTTACTGGAGTACACTTAAATAGGCCAAGTCTAGTGAAAGAGCGAAAAATGAGGAAGAAAAAATAGGAAAGGGACAACTCAGAAAAAATTTTAAGAGTTAGTGAAAATGGAGGAAAAAATGCAGGGGTGGCGATTTTTGTCGCCTCTGCATAAAGTTTGGAAGAGAAAGCAGGGGCGGCAAATTTCACCGCCCCTACAGCTAAAGATAGAACATGCAGGGGCGACGATTTTCACCGCTCTTGCAAGCATCAAAGAAAAAAGTAGGGGCAGAAAAAATTGCCGCCCTTGCATTGCAGTTGTAAAATCGTGTAGGGGCAGCGACTTTCACCGCTTGTGCACATAGAAGTAGGGAAACGTGCAGGGGCGGTGAAAATCACCACCCTTGCACGTATGGGGGGAAAAAGAAAATGCAGGCAACAAAAAATGTCACCCGCATGTGAAGAGAAAATTGTGGGCAGAGAAAAAGGAGAAGCCCGAGGTCAAGGACAAAAAAAAAACATCCGCGAAAATGAGAGGAGGGACGGTGGAAGGACGCGGTCAAAGACGTGGGTGGCAAAAATTTGCCGCCCGCGTGAGGTTCTGGCAGAAACTCACAGGTAGAAGGGAGAAGAAAAACAAAAATAAAAATAAAAACAACCAAAAAAACCTTAAATAAATGCTAAGCTAAAATAGAATAAAACAAAAAATAAACATAAAAACAAACCCTACCTGAGGAACTGCGCACGCCACGAGGTCGAATCTGCAAATTTGTGCTTCGAATCGTCACTTTAGGTGCTTAGGTGCAAGAGGTAGGAGGAGAGGAGGAAGTAATGAGGAGAATGGGGCTCAAATCAGATTATATGGGGTGAAAAACCCACCCCAATAACCCGCTGCGCGCAACCATTAATGCCTACATGGAAATTGAGACGTGCAAGGGCGGCAATTTTCGCCGCCCTTGCATGTCGTCGGTTCATTTTGCAGGGGTGGCAAAAATTGCCGCTCTTACACGCTGAAGAGTAGGGGTAGAAAAATTTTCCACCCTTGCAAGAAACATGTAGGGGTGGCAAAAATCGCCGCCCTTGCACAAAAATAAAGGAAATGCAGAGGCGACAAAAAATACCGCCCCTGCACAGAAAATGAAAGAAAAAGACTAACTCCAGAAGGAGAGTCTGGGGAAGGGAAAACTTGGCTGGGATGAGATGGTAACCACTTCACATTCTAAGGCCAAGACGAAAATGAATTTTGAAATTTGTCTCAAAAAATGAACTTAGAGAGACGAAAGATGAAATAGACAAGTTTCGTAGGGGTTGTTTCTAAAAAATGAGCTAAGCTAATTTTGGAAACAATAGCTGGCTCCTGTTGGGGAACTTCCATTTAATCAAATTGATTAGCGGAAGTAGAAACCAGTCTCTAAGTGCCTTCATCCAAGCCATTAGGCTATGGAGTCAAGTGAAAAATGAAAGAAAAACAGACAAAACATAAAAACTATACATATATACAAACAGACTCATCTGAGCTTCAAGGATTGAACAGCTTGAGATGCTGTCCGCTGTGAGGTAGTGCAAATGGTGTTCCATCTTTGTATTCTAACAAGAACCTGGCTTCACTACAGAGCTATCGAATGGTGAACGAGCCCCTCCATAGGGAGTCAAATTTGCTGTGCATCCCTTTTGGTTCTCACTGCTTGTCCCATAATAAGACTTGATCTCTGACTTGGAACTCACGTACTCTAGCTCTCTTATCAAAAAGTGCTTTCACCCGATCCTGATGTTCCTTGATCTTATCCACCACCATAACTCATTATTCATTCAGCTCAGTCAGACACATGATCTGTTTGTCAACTGAGCTTTCAAAGGTTGAGTCTTCGATTGCTCTGGTTAATCTGAGCACTGGTAGTTCAAAGGTGATGGGAATTTTTGCATTCAATCCATACAGAAGTTGGAAGGGTGACATACCTATAGCCCTTTTAGGTGTTATCCTATTGGCCCATAAAGCATCATACAAAGCTTTGTGCCACGTTCTCTGATTATCATCCACCAACTTCATGATAATGGTGACCAGGTTCTTGTTACTCGATTATGCTTGTCCATTTCCTTGAGGGAAATAATCTGAAGTGTGAGATAAGGTAATCCCATAATGGAAACAAAATTGAGTAATTTATGTGACGAAAAATAGGCTGCATTATCTGTTACGATCTTTAGTGGGACCCCAAACTGAGAGATGATATTTTCTTTGAGAAAGCTGCATACCACTTCAGACGTAGCTTGCTTGGTTGGGATGGCCTCCACCCACTTGGTAAAGTAATCTGTTGCAGTGAGGACATAATCATGTCCAGCACTTGAAGATGGGTTGACTACTCCAATGAAGTCAATACCCCACTGTTGAAAAGGCTCCTTGATCACAATCGGTTTGAGGGGAAAAGCAGGCAGCTTAGGCTTTCCAATGAATTGCTGACACAGCTCACACCTATGCACCCATTTGTAGGCATCTTGAAAAAGTGTGGGCTAATAGTACCTTGCTCGTAGAATTTTGTGTGCCATCACCGGTGTAGAGAAATGTCCTCCATAGGCCAAATTGTGGAAAGATTCTAAGAGTCTTTTTTGTTGAGCTTTGTCAACACAACAGAGAAATGCCCCATCCAGGTTTCTCTTGTAAAGACCATTGTCCCACAGAACATAACTAACTACTTTCAATTTAACATTACATTTTTTTAAAAAGAAAGATGAGCAGGACACTCACCATATGTCAGAAAATGAGTAATGTTGGAATACCACTCATCAGTAGTGGCAACAAAGAGAACCATGGGCATGCTTTTGATCTCTTCTTCTTCACTTTCTACTTCGTCTCGAATGTTGTTGGTGATCAATTGGTAGAGACCCCTTCCTTGTACAAGCTTAGTTAGTTTGATGTCCAAATCAAACTCTTGAGTTTTGGCAATCTAGTTACCTCTCTTTGTACCGAACTCTTGCTGAGTCAAAATAAATTTTATTGTCGTATCTGGTACGAGAACTTCGGTGTGAGAATTCAAGATATAAAACTTGAAATGCTTGACAGCCTTGACCATGGCATATGCATGCTTCTCCATAAGAGAATATTTTAGCTCGTGATCTTTGAGTGGACAACTCATGAATGAGATAGGAGATTCTGCACTTTCGAGATTATACTGAATCAGAATAGCTGATAGTGTATGCTCAGAGGCATAACTATATATTTTGAAATCTTTAGTATAATCTGGACAGACCAAGACTGGTGCACGGGAGATTGCCTCTTTAATCTCTTTGAATGTTGACTTACCCTCAACAGTCCACCTAAACGTAGCATTGGCCTTCATTATGTTAACAATATGGCGGGTTTTCTCAGCAAACCCAAGAATAAACCTTCTGAGGAAATTCACCTTTCCAAAAAAAGAGTGAACTGCAGTCTTACTGGTAGGCATAGTAAGTTCTTGGATGGACTTGACTCTTTCTGAATCGATTCTAATACCTTCTCAAGACACAATGTGTCTGAGAAGTTTCCCTTCAGTTACTCTAAAAATGGATTTCTTTGGGTTTAACGAGATACCATTTTGACGGCAGCGTTCCAGTACCTTTTGCAAATGGTGAACATGTTCAGAACGATGTTTTGAAAATACCATCAAATCATCCAGGTATACTACAATGAATTTTCTCATTTCATTTTTGAAAATAAGATCTATTGCCCTTTGAAAAGTGGCGCCCGCGTTTATCAGACCAAAAGGCATTCTTCGGTAAGCGAATGTGCCCCAAGGTGTGGTGAACGTTGTCTTGTGCTGATCTGCTTTCCCAACCTCAACCTGATTATACCCCAAAAAACTATCTAGCATTGATAACATTTTTGAACCTGTTGCCATCTGTAGAACTTGATCCATGATAGGAAGGGGGTAGTTATCTTTTAAGGACAACTAGTTCAAGTTCTTGAAATCCACACAGATTCGAATTTCACCTTTTTTCTTTCTGACGGGCACTATGTTAGCAATTCATGTTGAGTGATGGATTAGAAAAATTATCTGGGCATCCAGCATCTTTTGTATCTCAGCTAAAATAGTACCTGATATTTTTAGATTATATTGCCTGAATTTTTGTTTGTAAAGTACAGAGTTGGCTTTCAGGGGAATGTCATGACGGATAAGTCATTGTAGGAATAGGCCAACACATCCATGTACTGACGGAGTAGATTAGCAAGCTCAAACCTTTCTTTGAAAGTGCAACATTTCTCAATGTTTACCATCTTAGGATCGCGCTTGGTTCCCAAGTTGACTTGATCAAAATCTTGGAAAGAATTTGAATTTGTTTGTTGTTGTTTGACAAACCTGTCATGGTTATCAAACAACTTATCTAGAGAAACTAGACCCTTAGGAATTTTATTCCCCTTGAGCTGTAAGAAATCTTCACTTGTATTGACCTGGGTTTCAGGGGTTGACCCACACTTTCGGGGCTCACTACCTTCAAAATGCAGTTGCTCAAAACTGTCCTTTTGCTCCAAGAAGGCGACAATTTGATCATCATTGTTAAACACTTGCTAGTGGCTGGCATTATCTCGTACACTTGGTCAAAAAACCAGCTCAATAGTATATTTATCTCCCTTAAAATCTAGGTGAGGAACTAGGAGGGTGGCAGAGACAGCCAATGCATCTGCTCGGTCATTGAATTCCCTCAGAACGGCAGAGATGTTGAAGGCGTCAAAATTTTCAATCTGATCCCAGACCAGATTGCGATAGTGGCGCAACCTCTCATTCTTGGTCTGATAGAGGTTCCTCACCTGACAAACTATCAACTCAGCATCTCCTTTAGCATGGAGTTTCCTAATGCCCTTTTCTTTGGCAGCCTGTAGTCCAAGCAACATGGATTCGTATTCGGCTGTGTTGTTAGTATTGTTGAATTGCAATTTGTAGGAAAAAGAGGTAATCTCTCCCTGAGGGGATACCAACACAACTCCAGCTCCTGACCCAGTAGAAGAGCAGCTGCCGTCAAACTCTAAGGTCCATAGCTCATTAGATATTGCTTTTTCCACAAAAGCTTTTTTGCTTCAAGGGAGGGGTTCTTCCACGTGTTCATTTTGCTTTGGTACTCTACCCTTCGCGTCAGCTGAAACTAAATATAAATCACCACCGTAGGAGTTTCATCAAATGTATCATGGATCTCGTCTATGGACAAGAAATAATTTCCCATGCCTGAAGACTCAAATAAAATTTGAGCTTCAGGTGCTGCAGAACGGGTAACTACATACCTGGCCTCTTTTTCAAGAAGCAACCTCTTCATGACGCCTTGAATTAGAGTCCTTGCTTCTGATAGGTCCATGCTTAGCTCGCTCCCAACATCTTTACATAAATTCTGCCCAAGCAAGATGCCGTAAGATGCTAGAACATCGGCTACTAAAACCGTCATTTTTATCCACTTTTCCGAAAAAGCCGCAAAGGCATATTGAGCATCTTTTATTTGACCAAAGAGGGGAACTTGCTTGTTTTCCATGGAAAAACACCTCCCAAAAGTTTTGGTCAAAGTTAGGCCAAGAGAATCCACCACTTTTGTAGGCATAACATTATCTGAAGCTCCAGAGTCTATAATACAATTACTCAGTTTGTAGCCATTTATAAGCAGGGAAACATAGAAAGGTTCTATTTTCTCAGGAGCGATAGGAAGAGTCACAACCAGATTGTTTTGGGCTGGTTTGTCTTTAGGGAGATCAGGAACAACTTTCAAAGAGTCTTGTCCCACAGGGACAACTTTATTTTTCACATACTCTGCTAACCTATCAAACTGTTCTGGGTTAGCTCTTAAATATTTGACCTCTGTCATTTGAATTTTAGTCTTTCTAGGACGATCGATTATATCAAATAATTAAAAAAAACTTGCAACAGAGGAAGAGAGCCCATCATCAGGGACTTTAACAGGTGTGGCACTGGTCTGAGTAGTAGAGGTGGAAGATATCGAGTGATTGAGAGTATTCACTTTTTTATGGGTTACCTGATCTTTTGATTATGGAGGCAATGGAGTCCCGCGTTTGGCAATGGAAACTGCTGGTTGGGATTTTTCATCTGCCTTCCCTTTGTCAGTTTGTGAAGCTGACTAATTTTGAGATCTAGTGAAAATAGCATAAGCTCCATCTGAATCCTTCCCTTTACTTTTAGCTTCGTCCTGATAATCCAAGAAGTCGATATTGGAGTCGCCAGCTAATTCTTCTTCCTGCTCATCAAAGAGATTAGCATTTTCTGGTTGATATAACTGTGGTTGAAAAGAGTTGTCGTGCTCAGATTCCAGGTAGCCGACTATTGAATTGGTAGGTGCTGCTTCAATGGCTAATCTCCCTAAAGGGGGAGGTAGGCGGTTAGATTACCCTTGATTTCAGGTAGCATTACCCTGATATTGCTGATTCTGGAATGTTCTCCTGGGTGCATCTCGATAGGTAGAGGCAGATGTACCTTGGGTTATTTGTCTTTTCAAATCTATCAGTTCATTTGTTAATTTTTGCATCATAGGATCTGTAGTGCCCGTAGAAGAGCTTTTAGCAGATCAAGGGAATTTATTTTTACTAGGATCTTTCCTAATCTTACCTGCCAGGATAAGATCATCTTCAATTTCGGTAGCCAAACCTTGAGCCAAGGCTAGGTCCATAGGGCCAGCTCGTCTCAACAAGAAACTTACTTCAGAAAGTTGTGAGTTGATGAAAAAGCACTTGAGATTTTCCGGTGTGGGCTAAGCCACGGTTGGGATTCGGTTCCTCAATTTGTTGAATTTAGCTATGAAATCTCTCATGGATTCCTGGGATTCTTTCTTCAACTGTGTCAGATGCACCAACAAAGCGTGTGCATCCTCAGCGGGTTTAAATCTAGCTTTGAATTTGGACTTGAGCGTATCCCAATCTGTTACTGACCCGACTTGTAGGTGATATAACCAATCCGCGGCAGCTCCTTGTAAAGTTTCCACAAAAAGTCTCACTATTACATCTTCAAATTCGACCCCAATTACGCCACATGCTATGGAGAAAGTGACAATATACTCGTCGGGATGAACCTTTCCATCACCAAAAAACTTAGGAAATTTTTTCCTAGAACTACGAGGTAGTTCATGTAGAGGTGGGGTTAAGTTAAGAGGGCCGAAAGAATTACCCCACAGGCCTTGAGCCATTATGATAAGAGGATTAAAAGGTGGGATAACAAACCTTGGTGGAGTGTTTATAGGTAAGCGGCGATTAACAACGAGAAAAAAAGTTCTACCTTGTGTTGGTGACCTAACAAGGCTAGAAGAAAAACTCCTAGACCGTTGAAGAGAAGCTGATAGAGGAAACAGATCAAAATTACTCTGTTGCACCAACTCAAACACAGGGTCAACAACACCCTTAGATCTCTGACTTCTTGTGTAGCGTGGAGTTTCCAAATTTTAAAATAAAAATAAGACTAAAACTATTTCAAGTTGAAGCTTGGGGCTTCAAAATGCACGTTCGTATTCCAACGGTTTTGGTTTTGCAGACCAAATAATGTAACGGAGGTAGATGGTAAGGCTATAATGATAATGGGTAAGACATGAAACGGAGTCACCAGACTATGTAATGGATAAGGGTAGAGACTGCTTCAATCTGAAACTTGAGGTTTCAGACTGCACATTCGATCCCCAACAGAGTTGCCAAAAAACTGTTGGGTGAATATTTTGTCATCAACTAACTGATGACAAAATGGGGATATCAGCCACAGTATAGGGAGATTTACACCATGAAAAGTGTGGGTTTACCAGATCTGGATGAGGTAAATCTCTCCTCTCATCAAGGGGAGGTTCCCTATTAATATTTTATGTGCCAGATATATAATTAAGCAGAAAATAACACATGAGGGTGGTATAACAACATCTACCTCTCTTTTTTCAGAGGTAATGTACGAAGAACAAAAGAGAGAAAATCTTGGTCTAAAACTAAGAACACTCCTCTTCTTTCAGGAATGGTATTAAACAGAGAGCAAGAAATCACCTGAAGTAACAAAGTCACAAGAACGCTCACGCAAGCACAAAGTCTTCCATAGCTTCTTTCACCGATCGGAACAAGTACAACTGTAGAGTGAAGTGAAGCATAAAGTCTTCACCTAAAACTACAAAAGATAACTGAATCTTCAAGATAAAAGTAGCACAAAGTCTATTTTCTATCTTCCAGAAACACCCTTAGATAATAATAACACACCCTCTTACTTATTAAATCAGATAAACAAAGATATTACCAGGAAAAAGACATAAGAACTATTTCTTAAATAACACAGATAATCTCAACACAAAGTCTGAAATAAAATTGCTTCTCATTTATTTAATCAAAATATGATTTACAAGTTTGAGCACAAAGTCTCAAAAATTGCTTCAATTTCAGCAGAGTGTTTGCTATTAAATTTTTCAAGAGACTTTACAAATGAGGTCTCCACTATATATAGGGGGAAAATCTTCAAAAATAGAAAATAATAAAATATACAAAATATCCTGGTCAAAGATGACTCATCTTTGAATTTTAGATATTTTTTTGAACTATTTACATGTAATTACATATTACAAAATTGCATGCATTCTGCACAAAATAAAAGTGCATAAGGATAGAAGAAGAAAGAAGGGGAGAGAGAATCAATTCTTGCCGCCGGACTTTTTTAGATAAGCATCGTACATGGTGATAGATGCCTGAATTCCTATGTTGTTTGGCGCAACTGCATTCTTGGAGACGGTTCTCACTTTGATCAACGCATCCTTCAATGCTATGATGGCTTTAGCGTGGCCAGTTAACCTAGATTTTAGATTCTCCAAAGTTAACTGAGCATCTAGAATGCTGTCCACTGAAGACATTGAGAATGATTTCTCTTCAAAATCTTTCTAAATCATCTCCTTGAAACTCTGAATCATCTCTTCTGCAGGAAGAAACTGATGGTCCTTAGAGGTTAGGTCACATGATAGCTCTTCTAACTTGTTCAGCAGGCTCAGGTCACTCTTCTCACTGGCTTCCTTGAAAGTTTTAAGATCATCAATTAAGTCTTTGAGTACCTCTATTCTGAAGGTCAGTGACTCATTGATTTCAACGTAGGAGTCTTTATTAGAGATGACACCGATAGACATCAGGGTGCTCTTCTTGAGATTTTTTATTTCTTTCTATTTGCTGAGATCTTTCTCCAAGCTGTCAATCTCCTGAGAAATGAGGGAGACGAAGTCATCTACCTGTGTTTTTACTTTCTTCATTTTACCTGTCTTTTCTGCCACTTCTATAAGTAGGGACACTCCCTGAGTATGCATTCTTTCGACATAGTCCTCTAGGACTTTCTCTTTCAAATAAGTCTTTTCTGCTTTTTGAATGACTGAGTCATCCACAGAGAAGGTCTCTGGAGTTGCTACTTCAGAAAGAAGAGTGAACCTTTTTATTACTACCATTAATTGTTCTGCTTTGGCTTTGTAATAATCCTTCATCTCCTTCTCTCTGTCAAATTTCTGGACCATGATGTCCATAGCCGACTAAAGATCACTTTTCGCACCTTCGTGAGTAACTTTGCCAAGTTCAACACGAGAGATGGAATAACTACTCATCTCGAAACCCTCAAGGGTTGCGTCTTGTAGAGGCTTGGCGATTTCCAAAAATTTATGCCCCTTTTCTTCGACTAATTTGGAGAGGATTCTTGGCCTCTTTGGAGCCTTTGCTTTCACTGGCACTATTTTGCCAAAGTCAAACTCATCTGGTGAGATGGCCATCTTCTTTTTTTTTGGCGTGAAAGTAGACATCCAAGGCGGTAGAGAATTTTCTATCGTGGCAATGGTTGTTTTTGCTGGTGTTACTGTAGCAGCTTCCACACTGCTAGTGGTGACAGTAGTTGCAGTTGGAGTAACTGGCGAAACTACACCAACTACTGATTTTGGCTTGGGTGCAGGGCTTGCTGGCAAGGTGAAAGAAGGAGATGACAAACTTGGGATGGATCCAGAAGAGCGAGGGGAACCTCCGGAAGGACCTTGAGGGTCGCCAAAAACAACCTTGGAAGGAGAAGCGACTCTGGAAGAGGGAACACTGATTGGGGAGATAGGAGAAACGGGCACCATAGGAGATTGAGGGGGAGAAGGAGAGGCGCTTTAGATCCGCTGTGCTTGTTTCGGTGAGAGTGGAGACCCAACACTTGGTTGTTCTGACAGTTGATCCTTTATTTCCATGGGCTGAGTTGTCTGTGTCTCGGGGCTTTGTTTTTTGGTTCTTTCTGTTGCCATTTTAGGCCCTTGAGTGATCTTGGGCTTCTTAGATACGAAGATAATTCTAGGTTTGTCAGGCCTAGAAGGAGAAGGGACATCACCCTTATTTTTAGTCCTGTTCTCTGTTTTTCTCTTCAATTTTGTCTGGTAGTCAGCCTCTGATCCCGTAACGAATTCCTTCAGGGTGATCCCTTTGGCTGCTAACCAATCATTGGTGTTAGCTAATATTGGTTCAAATCTTTTTCTTAGAGAAGTCAACTCTTTCTGAGACCACTGAATTGGAGGGAGAGGGGAACCAACAACCTTTTCTGTCAGATACTTGTTATTTATGATGTTGTCATCATCAATTAGACCAGATGGGATCTCTATAAGCTTGAGGTATTCTATCTGCTCTAGTGTTAGATGGTAATAGTCCATTTTCTTTATCTCTTCGGCCGTCCTTAGGTCTACCCAGATATCCTCAATCATGGGTTCGTGGAACTGAGTTTTTCTTCTGATCTTCTCTTTGACTCTCTTGTAGTCAAATTTCTCCCGTCTCTTGAATGGCTTGATGGTAACCATCTACATTTCTTTTTCCATGACCTTCGCTTTAGTTGATGTAGCAAATGAAAACCTGCCAATCTGGATCAAAAACTTGAAACTGGGTCTCTTAAGTTCCATCTGTTTCGTATGCACGATAGCCAGTTGTCGGCAAAGCTCCATTAGAACTAACTTGTCTGAAGAGAACTTGGGGAGCATATAAGGGTAGCCTTGGTAAAAACCAACCCGAAGATAACAGAAAGTGTGGAACTAGAGGAACATACAGCCATAACCATTTACCACGACCCAGGCCTCGTCTGATATTCTCTTCTGTTTTAGCTGAGGATCGAAGAGACAAAAATATGGCAAAGAACGTGTCATTTACTCTCTTAAAATGACGTGTCGACCCCTGAAGCATCAGCTGAGGATAATATGAGTAGACCGAGGTGGTCTTTCTATCCTCTTCTGTAGTCAATCTTGGGAAAAACTGCATTGTAGCAGCTATGTAGACCAGGTACGAAGTCATGTAGAATTTAAAAGAAGTTTGTACCCTGGTCAACTGCTCGTGAATAGCATTGCTGATTTATTCTCCCTAAAAGATAGTTTGCTTACCCTGGAGGATGATCTTAATGAATGGATACATCCATTCATGGAATTGTGAAGAAGATAAGAGGCCCCGTACTCTGCTGAGAAGGGTGATCAGGTCATCGACTTCTTTGATGAAATCGCTCTTTGAGAAGTTCTTCGGCCATCTGGAGAGGCCGGTCTTATGGGTATTTAGCCACTTGTAATTTATCACTTTTTTTGCCCTCTCAGGGTCTTTGTCATACTCTTTCTGTGCGTTCACGAAGTCGATTTGGGTTACTTCGGTGGCTGGAGGGCACAAGAAAACTTTGTCGATAAAATCGGGGTCCAACCAAATTATCATGATGCCACTGGCGTCTAAAACTGACTTGGTCTCCTTGTTGTAAAAATATGCGCATTGGAGGATGAACTCAGCATGATGTGCTGCTACCGAGAAAGCGGCCACCAGGTGAATGTTGCTCTCAACAATCCTCTTTATCCCAGTGCTGGGATTTGTCGCCTTTATTCGCGTCAAGAACTCAGCCATGTCTACGTGGCTGATCTCGGTGTCTCGAATGTCGTCGACATTCGAGGAGACTGATGTGAGTGGGAAGACGCCTTGGTACTTGTACTTCATTGCTTTTGCTTTCTTGGGAGATGTTTCCATCATGGAGAATGATCCTGACTAGATGGGAGCAGATGTGTAGGAGTTCACTGAAGGTGCTGCAGTCATGATCACAGATGAGAGGAGAGTGAGCGAGAGAGAGAGAGCACAATTTAAGTGACATGAGTTACTGGAGTACACTTAAATAGGCTAGGTCTAGCGAAAGAGCGAAAAATGAGGAAAAAAAAGTAGGAAAGGGACAACTCAGAATTTTTTTTGGGAGTTAGCGAAAATGGAGGAAAAAATGTAGGGGCGGTGATTTTCGCCACCTCTGCATAAAGTTTGGAAGAGAAAGCAGGGGCGACAAATTTTGCCGCCCCTACAGCTAAAGACAGAACATGCAGGGGTGGTGATTTTCGCTGCCTTTGCAAGCATCAAAGAGAAAAGCAGGGGCGACGAAAATCACTGCCCTTGCATTGCAGTTGTAAAATCGTGCAGGGGCGGCGACTTTCACTGCCTGTGCACGTAGAAGTAGGGAAACGTGCAGGGGCGATGAAAATCACCGCCCTTGCACGCATGGGGGGAAAAAGAAAACGCGGGTGGCAAAAAATGCCGCCCGCGTGTGAAGAGAAAACCGCGGGTAGAGAAAAAGGAGAAGACCGAGGTCAAGGATGAAAAAGAAACATCCGTAGAAATGAGAGGAGGGACGGGTGGAAGGACGCGGGTGGCAAAAATTTGCCGCCCGCGTGAGGTTCTGGCGGAAACTCGCGGGTAGAAGGGAGAAGAAAAACAAAAATAAAAATAAAAACAACAAAAAAAACCTTAAATAAATGCTAAGCTAAAACAGAATAAAACAAAAAATAAACATAAAAACAAACCCTACCTGAGGAACCACGCGTGCCACGAGGTCGAATCTGCGAATTTGTGCTTCGAATCGTCACTTCAGGGGCTCAGGTGCAAGAGGTAAGAGGAGAGGAGGAAGTAATGAGGAGAATGGGGCTCAAATCAGATTATATGGGGTGAAAAATCCACCCCAACAACCCGCCGTGCGTGGCCATTAATGTCTGCACAAAAATCGAGATGTGCAAGGGCGACAATTTTCACCGCCCTTGCATGTTGTCGGTTCATTTTACAGGGGCGGTGAAAATCGCCGCCCTTGTAGGCCAGAGAGCAGGGGCGACAAAATTTGCCGCCCTTGCAAGAAACGTGTAGGGGCGGCAAAAATCGCCGCCCTTGCACAAAAACAAAAGAAATGCAGAGGCGGCAAAAAATACCGCCCCTGCACAGAAAATGAAAGAAAAAGACTAACTCCGGAAGGAGAGTCTGGGGAAGGGAAAACTTGGCTGGGACGAGATGGTAACCACTTCACGTTCCGAGGCCAAGATGAAAATGAATTTTGAAATTCGTCTCGAAAAATGAACTTAGAGAGACGAAAGACGAAACGGACAAGTTTCGTAGGGGGTTGTTTCTAAAAAATGAGATAAGCTGATTTTGGAAACAACAAAATCAAGAGATTATACCTTCCTCATGGATGTCTCCTTCTATCCAAAATTCAAGTTTGGATTGGCCCGGATATAGTGTTTGAGGTATAAGGTATGTGATTAATCTATTATTGGGTAGAGCCAAAGGATCAACAATATGCAGAGCACAATATTTTCAGTTAGCCAATCAACATTTTATTTTGAAAAACACTATTATATATATAAGAATAATATCTCCTATAAATTAAGAGATGTTTCTAACTACCAATCCCACAATAATCTCTCCACTCCTAAATATGTGAGTTAGTTATATAACTCACTATTTACGTACATATAATATAATATGCCAAGATATATGTTATTACAGCGAACTTATTTACCTCATGGTGAAATACTAATCACCATGAGAACTCTAATTTCCCAACATTCCCTCAAAAGTCACATGAGGAAAATAAGGGACAACTATACATCACTATATTGCCCTCCTATAAGATTGACATGCGGATGTCGGATTCACTCGAAAATACATCCATTATATAATATGAAATTTTTATATTGGAGAAAAGATTTTATTATATCCATATTTTATTTAAATTTTCATTTG
This sequence comes from Torreya grandis, assembly GCA_037957365.1. NCBI lineage: Eukaryota > Viridiplantae > Streptophyta > Pinopsida > Cupressales > Taxaceae > Torreya > Torreya grandis. Next base: position 739,112 of record JARHVA010000194.1, read on the forward strand.
TCTATCCACATAAACTTTATTTGAAAACTTTTGACAAATATATTTTATTGAACTTGACACAAAACTCTAAAAATAACTTTTAGATAAAACATAAACCTAAATAACCAAAAAAAATAAAAATTAAAACTTAATAATAATAATAATAAATTAAAATAATAAAAAACTCTTATTAAAAAATCTAAAAATTAATAAAATAATATATATAAAAAAATAAAAACTTAACATTAAACTCATAAATTAAAAAAGAATGAACATAAAAACTAAATAAATAAACTTAAAAAAAATGATACACAAATCTAAATATTAAAAAAATATTATTAAAAACAAAATACTGAAAAAAAAAAAACTCAAAAACTTAATACATATTAAAAAATAAATCATAAATTAATGTATTTAACTAACACGATATTAAACCAAAAAGTGAAAATCTAAATCCATAAAAATATAAAATAAAGCAAACACTAAAACCTCCATTGAATAAGGGAAACCCACATATTAAAACAAAATCTAATTAAAAAACATATAACCACAATCTCCTTTCGAATAACAAAACCAAGAATTGATTTTTAAGAAAATTCACACTAAAACCTAAAAACAAAAGCTTTTAAAACACCATTAAAAAAAATGGTTTCGCTGTTTGTTTTTTTATGCAGCCGTGGGTAGAATTGGAGGATCTTGGCGGCGGCCAATACAGATCATTAATGCTTAATTTGCGTTGGGAAAGAGGAGGATTTTATAAATTTTTATTTGGCAAGTTTTGTAACGAGGATATCAGAAAATATTTGATTTTCAAGTATTTATGACATATGCATTTTATGTAAACTCATTTTTATAAGAAGTTTAATTATTCTGATCAAGTAATTAGTTAATTAAGTTGATTTTTTTCTTTTATAGTTTTATTTGCAAGGTTTGATTTACTTGGTTTAATATGTCTAGTGAGACGTTTTTAAGAAAGGGACCAATTTCAAGTTGTTGATGACAGTTTAGATGATTTGATGTGGTGTATTGCCCCAATCAGGGATGCACTAATGTGTTTTAGAATATGCGTGTTTAATTGTGCAAAGAATTTAAAATGTTTTAATGATTTCCAACTTGATTTGTGCATTGTTGTGAGACATTATTCTAATTTACAAATTTGACACATAAGTGATGAAAGTGGAGTGTTTACATTTTGCTCCTATTTTAAAGGGTATTTCAAGACGGATAAAGAAACATATTTTTAAAGAATGAAAAAGTAATTAAAATGATTTGATAATGATTGCAGGATGATGTATTTACATTTTGTTGATTCTTATTCAATTTACTACAAAATGAGTTCATAATGATGCCTTAAATGATGTTTGGGGGATGCCTAGGATGCCCCTTCAAGGGAGTGGCTAAAAAATAATTTTGATTGACAAGCCCTCAAAAAGAAGAAAATAACATGTTCTATGGTAGAAGAGGCAAATAAAAATATAAGATAGGCCAAAATTAGACTAAAAATGGATAAAGGAGCCATAAATAAGCCTCCCAAAAAGAAGAATGATGTGATGGGAGGGTGTAAAAATTGAAATTTTGAGTTATAAATTAACTCCTTGGGGGTGAAAATAATTCATTTTCACCCTCCCCTCTTAAAATTATTTGCTTTAAATATTTTGCACATGAGTGTTTCGAGTTTGATGGCACATATCCTTCGACACTAGCATTTTGGTGAGCAGGTTCAAGAGTACAAGCAACCATTGGGAAGTAGGCATTCAGTAAGTACCTTTATTTTTTGATTTTTTTGCTTTTAATGTCATTAATTCTAGGTAGAATTAGACTAATAATAACACCGTTTTCCAAAATTTCCATTACCTGCTTCTTGATTCCCTCGTTTTCCACCACTGATACCTTGTACATGTTAATGTTAGCGAGAGGAGAATCCTATAACAATTGAATTTCTGTTGAGCTCCCCTTTTAGGGGGTAACCCTTTGGGATCCCGAAACACATCATCATAACTATATATTATTTCAACCAATTATTTCTTATGTTTAGGATCACAATTTTCCATACCCTAGGAATATTTTTTTTCCTTAGACTTAATGAACATGAGACACAAATTCTTGCTTGAATTGACTAGTCTTTTCATTTGCCCTATTGTAACGAAGGATAGACTCGTCTTAACATGATGTGCTCTAACTATATATTTAATTCCATACTTAACAAACAAGTACTTATTCTCCTCCCTATAGAAGATTGCTTTTCTATCATAAAGATAAGGACTTCCTAAAACAATCTTGCATATGTCCAGAATGACTACATCCAGATCAACTTCATCCATGAATTTGGATGCGATGACAAATTTCAATCTACAAGTTTTGGTTACTTGAAGTTTTTCATCATCACACACCCAACCAAGTGGATAGGGTTTCAGATGGGGAGTTGTTTGTAGGCCTAACTTTTTAACAATCTCTTCAAAAATCAAATTTGCCTATGATCCACTATCAAATAGAGTGTCAATCTTAGTATGTTTTGAAACAACCCTAATGTGGAACAACTCATTTCTTTTCTTATCATCACAGATTTATATTTTGAAGAGGAAGAAACATTAGATGACTTAGTTCTAGAAAGAGAAGAACAATTCAACATACTCATCGCTGTGATTTTAGTTTCATCCCCGAAGTCTGAACCCAAACCCTGAACTATAGTATTAATTTTCTTGTCTTTCTTCTTAAACTTGTTAAAAAGACATAACTCAGGATGTAAATTTCAACACTTAGACTCATCAAGATTTTTCTTGTAATAATTTTAAAATGGGTTACCCTCTTCATTATGAATAATAACAGTGGGTTTTTGTTTAACCTTTCCAGAACTTTGCCCTTTAGAATGCTTAACTTCAGATTGCTTACTTTTAACTTTAGGAAAAGATTCTTTTGTCTATTTTACTCTAACCTCTAAATGAATGGCTTTAACACATGCTTCATCTAAACTAGTGGGATTGAGACCCAAAATCATGTGTTTCAAGTAACTATGCAACCCACCTATATACTTAAGCAATGTTTCCTATGTATAAAGAGGAATATTTAAAAGTAAAGCCTTTTTCCTAAATTCTCCTAAATTCTTGTGTATAATCTTAAACACTTTGACCTTTAGTTTATCTGAAAGATTACCAATCCATCATGGTTTGCTACATATAGCCTAAAGGATAAAATTACTTTTTGAGTGCATCAACAAATTCACTCTAAGTGAAAATTGAGTTACCTGTGTTAATCTCATTTTCCTTTCACCTACTCTCCCATAAAATGAGAGTTGTGCCTCCCATTCTAAGAGTAGCTAGGTGAATTTTAGCCTCATCATATGCAATATTTTAGACCCTACAATATATTTCAATTTACTTTATCCAGTTATCCAACTTTTCAGCATTAATCTCATCATTAAACATCAGTAATTCAAACTTAATATCTAGCTTTAGTGAAGGAAGAGATTCAATAATTTTTTTGTCTTTACTATCACCTAAAGAGGAGGAAGGTTTATAAAAAATTTTAACACCTCCATCATGCTCCATATTAATTCGTCATTCATGGTAAAGTTCCTTAACCATTTCCTTCATTTTCAAGAAGGATTGTCAAAAAGCTCATTCAGACTTGAACACTTCCTCTGACATTTTTGGAGTATGTCTTATCCCAATCTTTGGATTGTACTTAGTCAATTATCCTTCACCCCACCTAGATCTTGACCTTGTCAACATACACACACTATAAATCCACATGGATAAACATGAATTTTGCTCTGATACCAAAAATTTGATTCGTAATCGTAATCAAATAAGTGTTGTAACATAAATAACACTTGTAATTGGATCGAAACCTTAATGTAATGATTTACATAAAATCAACATTTTAAATGATTATAGAATTAAAATCAGTTTTTAAATATCCAAAATAGATAAAATTTAAGAGTGTATCACATAAAGAGATAAAAATTGATAGAAAATATTGAACACAATTTGATAACGAAGTTCGGCACAATGAGCTACATATCCGGATCTGCTCCAATGGGGGATCACTCATTAATTATAGAAAAATCACTTTACAATATTAATAAGTCTTCAAAAATCATCTTATGAGCTTTAAATCTATCAGAGTATTACTCTTAAATAATTTACAAAGTCTGAGACAAATTGAAATACTCTAAAAGTCTCTAACACTCCTTTACATGCCTTGTCTTCCATGGAATAATACTGGAAAATCATGCTTCAAATATAAACTCATCCCATTATATAATATTTGAGCTCCATGGTGCAATGGTCAAGTCCTTATCCTTTTATCCACGACTGTAGGGTTCAATTCCCATTCCAATGGTTTTGGGCTTGAGGTATATCATTTTATCCCACATATGGGATGTGAGTGTTTTTTAAAGTATTTAAATGCCATGAAATTAAAGGTTTAACATGCCAAGTATTTGGCATTGGCATATATTTTGGTGGATGTATGGTGGCATGGGTCTTTCACGTGGAATTTGTGTGAGAACCGTGGGAAATACATGGAAACTTGGTTAGATAGAACCTTAGGTTGACACGTAATGTGGATTGAACATGGAAAGTATGGATGTAATGTGGAAAGTTGAAGGGTCTTGGAATTTTGAGGGGTTTTGGAATGAAATTTAATTAATTACATAATATACAAAATTGGCCCATAGTGAATGGTGGCAAGCCACATGGTGGCTTGAGGACCCACCACGTGGTCCAATCTCCTCTCACCACTTGTTGTTTACTCATTGATTTTTGAGTACTCATCACTTGTCGACGTCTAAACCCCAATTTTTTTTACTTTCCCAGTTTCAATCTTCCACATGTTATAACTTTCACATACGAGCTCCATTTTACGATCCAAAAAATACACCAAAAATCTCTCGATGAGCCCTTTGCCATGAGAATGATCAACCTATGATTTGATGACTTATTTTTTGGAGAAAAATGTAGATCCTCCTAGAAATTAAAGGTTTCACCTACTCAATGGCACCACCCTTACACTCTTGTCTTATTCTTTTGCAGAAACTGGGTGGGAAAATGAAGTCTTAGTACTTCATCATAGGGGACTGATGATTGGGTGGGAATACCCATAGGTGGTCATCATCATCATCTAGCACACCTATCTCCTCCATCACTATCAGAATCAACATATACCCCACCTAAAGTTTTCACGCACTCGATGGCACTCTTACAAATTCTTGACAATCTCCTTAGCAATGAACTTAGAGATGTTGAATTTTACCATATGCACCATATAGTGGGTAATGCATAAGAAGGTCTTACTAATGTTAGACCACTAGCCACCAGGGCATAGTTTGGAACTAACTAGGTGTGAATTTACCCTTATTTTGGGGTCTTCGATGTCCTTAATGGGGAATGCAAATCCCAACTTGTAGTAGCCCATGATTTTTATGACCCTCTCAACCTTCACTTCATCCTCCATCATTTAATGGATGTTTTACCATATGATAGGTAGCCCTATGATTTTAATAATCAGACTCACCAAGATCCTCATGCATCATCCTAAAAAATAGAAATGATCACCATGTACATGCAAGAGGAGGAATTATACCAATTCCTATGGCTTGCTAAAGCTTGGTAGCTCAAATAGTTGGGTCACACCTGTGGTCACCAATTTATCTTTGATAGAGACATCAAATAGTGAGACACCTACCTTTGTCTTCTTTTTCATGTCCACCATCTAGTCCTAGTTTAGATCTTTCACAATACTTCCTATTTGGTGGTTATAATCCTTGAGCTTGCACATATATGTAAAGGACACCCACTTCTCCCCCACCATGACCTATAGATGGAATTGCATTTCTCTATAGGCAAGCTTCACACTTACACTTTTGGATCTACCTTTGCAATGCTTACACCTTCCACAATTTGTACCTCCCATTACATGGTGGCTACTTCTTTCACTGCCCACACTTTTTTTGTGTCCTTTTGCACCTATAGTGATCCTATGCTTAGTCTCTTTTTTACCATTCTAAATCAGTTGTTGTTGAAATGTGGCTGGTTGATCATTTTGAAGCCTAAAATTATGCTTGGTGCTTCTTCTCAATCATGGGAAATGTGATTGTGTATTTGGATCTCAAGTTTCCTACATTGTTAATGGTAGATTGGTCATTCTACAAAATTTTTGCTCCCTTATTTCTCTATTAATTTCTCTCCACTTGCCTCCCTTTTGATTCAAAATGGAATGCGATCTTCTTTTTATTTAATCATTCTCACTTGGGGGCTATGGATGACTAGTTTTCTTTGGTATCATTCTCTAGTTTGAGTGGCATTGTCTCTATTCAACTCTATTGTGAATTATTGCAAAGGTTAGTAACCTATTGAAGTCTGCTATCCACCCCTTTATACTTTATTTTTCAGTTGCTTCGTTAATGGTAGGTGATAATGGTTGGTGTCATGTGGATTTATTAAAATATGCTAAACCCATGAAATCCACTAAAATCCACCACCAACTACTCATTTATTATGGATATTTGTGAGCCCACCATTGTAGCATTAACTTTTCCAATAGTTTATTTGATGACGTGACAGGTAATTCAAATGATCACTTCTTATCGACCATTATGTTGGTACCAACTATCTTGATAGTCATTCTCTTGTACTTGGTTCAACTTGGTGTGACATTCACCCTTTTTATGGTAACTTGGGCACAGTGCTTCATATGCACATGATTTAACCTCCTTCATTCTATATTTTATTAGTGATGCACTTATTTACCAGTGCACCTCTATTTTTGGTTGATTTCTTTATGCTTTCATTTCTCTTACTTTGGCCTTCCCTACCCCATACAAATTCTTGCACTGGTACTCTAGTGCTTCATTCTCTCCTCTTGATTCCTTGTGCATGAATATCTTGTGCGCCTTCTTTTATCAACTTGTACTCATGAATTTATAAACCTAGTAAACTTCACATGCCTAAAAACTTAGGTATTTAGCCTTCGACATGTAGAAAGAAACCATGCTCAACTCACCTGAATGGATGTATGCATGTAAGTGCCAAAAGAGTTCTTCTATGGGCCTAAAAGTGTCACACTTATTTACTCAACACAAATGAAACAAACATAAAGAAGGATTTCTCTTGTGCCAAATATTATTATGGTCAAAACCAAGCAACTGACTTATGATCGATAAGTTGGTGTCTGATGGCACAAGTGCCATCCTAGTGATTGTATATCTTTAATCTATTTTTGTTGAAATGCCTAGGGATCATTTCACTCATCAATGTGCATTTCTTGTGTGTGTCAGTCTTTAATATATTGTGGATGATATAATGTCTCATCCACTAAATATGTAGCTTGCTTAGGTGTTTGAGGTACTTAGAGTCATATAGGAAGACTAGTGTACCTTTTGTAAATACCTTACACTTTATGTGCTTATCATGACATAGTTTTTGGTGTGCCTTTTCTATTTATTGAATCCACCATGGTTGGGCACATGTCTCATCTAGGTGCTCAAAGTATTCCAAGCATGCGCTTAAGGATTCATGGTCATCCAATTGACCAATACACATGATATTCAAATAGGGAACTAAGAATTACATAGGCAAAATAGTCACTGTGCCAAACACCAATTGAAATGGTGTAGCCTTGTTCATACTCTTGTATGTAGTGTGATAAGCCCACATTAATGCTGACACATGGTCATACCAATCTTTGTAACCAACATCATAGGTATTTATGAGGCATGTTCCCAATATATTATTAAATATCTCTATGATGTCATTCTCTTGGGGATGGTAAGGTATCATTTTATGGTGCCCCACCATATATTAAATCAATAGGATCTAAATGGTTTCATTGATGAAGTGTGTGCTATAGTCACTAGTTAAGTTAAGTAGGCATCCATAACGACTGATGATATTATCCTAGATAAATCTTACTACTATGGTGGTTGTACAATCTTTGGTTGGTGTTGCTTTGACCGACTTGGTGAAGTAATCTGTAGAAGCTATAATATATCATGCATCTATTTGTCTTGTCTTGGGGGTAATAGGCCTAAAAAAATCAATGGCCCATTTTTCAAATGGCACCTAGGCAAGGATGGGGATGAGAGGTATCTTATCCTAGTGATTTGTCTTTCCCATGCGCTAGTATATGTCACATGCTTTAGTGCATTCTTTTGCATCATGAAATATAGTTGGCCACCATAAGCCTAATTATAGTACCTTACACATAATAACATCTCCAACACAATGACTTCCTATAATCCCCTCATATGCCTCCTATAGTATTGAGTCCTGTTCATGCTCTAGGACACATTAGCATATGACCTCATCATGGCTCAATTTATATAGTTCCCCACCAATGATTTGAAAATGGGAAGCATAAATTATGAGCTACTTCTTCTCCTTAGTCATCATGGTCTAGGGTGAAGATCCAGATGTTAAAAATATGGTAATTTTTACCAAGTCTTCAGGTACGTGTTGGACCCTATAAAGTTGTGCATTAGTCATATCATCTTAAAAAGGTACTATTGCATCACCAAAGTTGATGTGAGATAGATGGTTTGGGCTCAAGTTTTGTTTTCTAGGATTCACTATAATAGATAATTAGAGCTCTTGAAATAAAACAATCCATCAACAAATACACCTGTGCAAAATAAGATTGTTTACCAAGTACTTAAGTGCCTCATGATCAGTAAAGAAAGTAAAGGGGGTGTCCAATAAATACTATCTAAACTTCTACAGGGAGTAGACCATGGCAAGTGCCTCATACTCAGTTATGGTGTAGTTTTGCTCTGCCTTGGTTAGTTTTTTACTTGCAAAATAAATGGGATGATACATTTTTCCTTCACCTAGTTGTGTCGGAATAGTGTCAATTGTCATACAAGAGGCATTGATGTGGACATGGAAAGGAGTCGCCCAGTCAAGAAATTATAATATTAGTGAATGATCCGTAAAAAGGTAAATTTCCTACTCTAAATTTTTTAATTATTCGATCATTATAGATGGATTAGTTTTAATTGAAAAATTAAACTCTAGAAATATAATCAACTAAAAATAATGTAATGCAATTAATAATGAACACAACACATAAGTTGACAATGGATTTTGGTAGATGCCTACGTCTCTAGATTCTCTAAATGATGAACCAATTCATTATAAAAATATATTTGTAAATACAAATTTGAAACTTACAAAACTATAATGAATCCATCATGAAATAAAGTGTCAATTGGTCATGTAGAGACCCAAAATAGTTTTGGAAGGCTTTATAAATATTCCATTATGGCCTCCCTACTTCATACCTTCCTATTGACTTCTCCTCTACTACACGACCTCCAAGGTCCTCTACACAGAGCTAAGTCAGAATAAGTTTTAGTTGTCAACTCTATAAAATGATCCACCTCCACAACCTCCAAATAGTACTAACTCCTCCAATAGAGCTATTATTACAATACTCAGGTTAATAACTCCTTATGAATAATAGAGAATCATATCTTCCATAGTCTTGTACAATGCTCCTCTGGTGCTCCAAAAAAATCCTCTGCTCTTTTGCCGAGCTTCGAGTAATAAACACTAGAATTAGGCTTTATAAGCCTTCACAAAGAAATAATAATAGTAATAAAAATTCAAATGTCTTTTAATACACTTGGAATGTCTTCAAAATCTTGCTTAAGGCTTATAAATTTGAATTAAGCTCGAATGCCTTTGCATGAATTAGGCTTGAGTGTAAATTCCTAGAATTCCAATCAAGTTCTCCTTCCTCAAATGAACCTCCATCCCCTTTATATGCTTATGGAGGGTCCACTTTTTGAGGTTCAGATAGTAATCCATTTACAATATTTATGGGATTTAACATTATCCCTCCACTTATTCCATATATATAGGATTCACCATTATCTATGCCTTTAAATAAGGCTCATATTTGGGATGGAGGGAACTAATAATTTATTTATTTATTTAAATGCTCCACATTTTGACTAGTCTATGAAATTTTTCACATAAAAATTTGTCTACATGTCCCATGCTAGTTTTTCCATTTGCCAGCATTTAATTGGTCCATGTTGCCATGTCATCACTTTTATTGGGTTTGACCACAACTTTGATTGGCCATAACTTTCACATGCAAAATCAAAATTAGTCCATTCAAAATGTGTCAAAAAGATTATAACAAGTTATACACCATGAAAATATTTTATAAATGTTCAAGGTATTTTGACCAGCTTTAACTACTTATTGACTAAACTTTGATCAATGATAACTAGAGCATACAATGTCCCTTTTTTGTATTCCAACAGTTGTCAAAAAGCTATTGATGATGTATATACAATGGACCACATTTAAAAAAAACCAAGGAACATCTAAAAATATCCTCTAGATCACACCTTTCCACTGAGAAGGCTTTTATTCTACCAAAAGTTGAAACATTCATTTTACTAGTACTAGATTTGGTTCTTTGCAATAACTTATGGAGATCTCTGTAATGGACTTTGTGGCCTCTGAAACTATTATTCTGATATAGAAAAGCTATGTCATTTATTTCCTATGGAAAATAATCAATTCACTATAAGCACAACATTACACAAAATGATCATTTTGAAAAAGACATCTCAATGTCAAAGAGACAAGTGTCTGACTGATTTGATGATCTGCCAATGAATAAGCTATCATGTATAACATGGAGATATCATGATTTATCTGTCACTAGTTGCATTCCCAAAGTGGTGAACTATTTGTAACTATAAAATATCACCTAGTATAATAGATAAAATGCTACCCATGTATAGGTCTTCAACTGCATCCTACACATTCTATCATCAGATGCAATTTCATAACAATAGCTACTTCAATTGTATGTATCAAGTAGGTGCACTGAACATGTCCCAAAAAACCTACATATACTATTGTCAACTTCACAATGGAGTTAATTAAAATGTGAAAAAAATCAAGCATGATAAATCTGTCATAAGATTCTCCTCATTTGGTTACTTAAAAAATATTCAAATCTGAAACATTGGCTAATTTTTCTTTCATCAATCATCAGAAATCCCAAAGATACTTTGAAAAATTTGCATGCTAATCTACAATTCCATCTATTCAAACATAAAACTAAGGAACTTCTTACCAACCCATTTTATCAGATTATCCCATTTAGGTGGTTTTATTTCCTCAGTAAATACCTAGGTTGACTCATCAACTGGTGGTGGATTAAGAACTTCATTTACCTTTGTAATAGGTCTATATTCCATCTTTGTCTTACTATTTTGAGATGGGTTAAGTCTCCAACATGTTAGGATAAAATAAAACACAAATTTATCACCAAATATCATATAAGAGAAACTATGAAATGAATCAATCAAACATACAAAAGATAATCATAAACATGCACAAAATAGGAGACACTATATTTAACATGGTTCACCCAAGTTGGGCTACATCCACAAAAATTGTCTACTATATTATTTTCAAAAAATACAAGGGAGAAACAAATATGCACCTCTCTACCTCTTTTTTCCTCCTCTCTATATGCAATCTATTTCATCTTTCATCTCAGCGATGTAAAAATACATTTTATGGCAAAGAACACCTAAACATAACCTCTACCGTCAGATCTAAAAACATTTAATGAATGGCCCAAATTGACTACAAAATTATAATTTCATAAGGCAATTTTAATAAATTTTTTACTTCGGGGGTACTACCCTCGAACCCCCGCTGGGGTGTACGGCCCCTGAACCCCCATCGGGGGGGGGTCATCCCCCCTGATCCCTGCAAGGGGGGTTCCCCCCTTTCAACCCCCTGTTCCATTATAGATATAAATAATGAGATCCAAAACCTGACTAAAATAACATCAAATTTTTAACCTCTGATCTTGGAAGACACTCAAGCTCTACACCTAACACAATGCTACTCAACCTGATGCCCATTCACATGACAATGAGCACAAAAGTTCCTCTTGGCCTCCTTCTTGGATAAAGAATCACATTTTCCATTTCTCACCTCTGAATGATAAGATTATTATTTATTACCTGCCTTATTTCTAATGAAAAGCATCAACTTCTTCAACAATGACCTTCTCTTCCAATAACTGACAACATAATGGTTACTTAACCCACAAAAAATGCAAGAAAAGGCATGCCATATTTTATGTATATCATATCCATATTTTTTATACTGAAAGAGAGGATTAGAAGTTTTGGAATTTAAATAATTCCATTTAGTGCTATGCTAAGTGTAAGAATGAGGAGGTGGAATTTCATTCCCTCTTATGGTTATTCATTTACACCTTTCATCATCCTGCTGTGATGACTTGTTCCTCTACATGGAGAAACTATGTTGTACTAGTGGTATAAGCACTTGATTGTTGAAATCTTATCTTCCTTCAATGGATTTAAAACTCTCTCCAATTTTCATTTGCTCACTAGCGTAACCCAAACTTGTAAAATGAGGATGATCTTTGACTTGTATTGGGATAGCAATACCTTGGCTATTCTTTCCAAGACCTCTTCCATCAAAACCCATTTTAAACAATAATTTCAAGGCAATACCTCTGGTGTGTTTCTTAAAATCACCAAAAACTACATTAGAAATTGATTAGGAGGAAGTGTGACATGGTGAACTTATAGTGCAATCATCCATCATGGTCTCTGCATTTGTAATGGAAGGTAACTCATTTTATTCACTACTCTATAAGTGTGCCAAGAGCTCATCCTTGGGTTTCAAATCAACTTTCAAGTGTTTGACCTCCTCTTCTAAGGAGTGAAACTTGGATCTTAAGAAAGTATTCTCATCCTAGATTTGTTGATTAAACACTTCGAGCTCTTCAAACCTTTCACACTTCAAGGATTTGCCCATGGTTTCTAGCTCCTATAAACAACTTGTGTCTCTAACAACTGCACACTGCACTAAAAGATTAAAAAAGTCCAAAATGTTTGCAAGTAATTGAAACTAATATCAATAGGCTATGTAATTAGAATCAAATCATGTATTCAAATTGCTCTAATACCAAATTGATCTATAAATAGATAGATTTCCTACTCTATTTTTTTTACTTATTAGATACTTATAGACATATTAATTTTAACGCTAAAATTCAACTCCATAAATATAATCAACTGAAAATAATGTAATGTAAGTAATAATGAACACTGCACACAAGTTGATAATGGAGTTCGACAGATGCTTACATCTCTAAGTTTTCTAAATGATGAATCGATTTATTATAAAAATCCATTTGCAAATAAAAATTTAAAAATTACAAAACTATAATGAATCCATCATGAACTTAAGTGCTAATTAGTCTTGAAGAGACCTAGACTGGTCTTGAAAGGCTTGCACAATGTTCTATCAGAGCCTCCCTACTTCACACCTTTTTGTTGAATTTTCCTCTACTGCGCAACCTCTAAGAGCCTCTACACAGAGCTAAGTTTGAATAGGTGTCAGTCATCATCTCCTTAAAATGATCTTCCTCCATGGCCTCCAAGTAGTGATAACTCCTCCAATAGAGCTATTATTATAATACTCAAATTAATAACACCCTATAAATAATAGATAATTGGAGCTTCCATAATCCTGTACAAAGCTCCTCTAGTGATCCACAAAAAACCCTTCTGCTCTTTTTCTAAGATTTGAGTAATAAACACGAGAATTAGGCTTCATAAGCCTTTAAAAAGCAATAATAATAGTAATAAAAATTTAAATGTCTTTTAATACACTTGAAATGCCTTCACAATCTCACTTAAGGCTTGTAAATTTGAATTAAGCTTGAATGCCTTTACATGAATTAGGCCTGAGTGGCTTGAGTGTGAATTCCTAGAATTCCAATCAAGTTCTCCTTCCTCAAATGAACCTCCACCCCCTCTATATACTTATTGAGGGTCCACTTTTTAAGGTTTGGATAGTAATCCCTTTACAATATTTATGGGATTTAATATTATCCTCCCACTTATCCCATATATATGGTATTCACCATTATCTATGCCTTGAAGTAAGGATTAATGAACTTGCTCATTTGAGTTTCAGGGTCTCAAACTCATCTTCCTATATTGCGCCCCAATAGAATGGGCCATCCTTTTGCAAGAGCTCTTCCAAAAATGTCATAATCTTGGCATAGTTCCTTATGAAATTTATGTAGTACCCACAATGCCCAAGAAAGGTGCAAACATCTTTTTGTGTTGATGGGGTTTAGAGCTATATGATGATTATAATATTTGTTGGATCAATGAGCAGACCATCTTTGCAGATGATGTGCCTAAGTAAAGTGTCAAATGGTTTTGTGAAAACACACTTCTTAAGGTTCGATGAATTTTTCAACTACTTGCACCTTTCAAACATGAGGCACAAGTTGTCATAGTGATCCTTTCCTAAACCATACATAGTCTAATCATCTAAGTATACTTGGAGGAATTTGTGAATGAATTCTTTAAAAGTGGTGATCACTACTTGAGTGAACATGGTTGACACATTACTCAGCCTAAAGGGCATCACATTGTAATAAAAACAACCCCATTCAATCATAATGGTGGTTTTGGACTTGTCATCTTCATCGATCTTGATTTGATGGTATCCTAAGAACCCATTAATAAAGGTGTATATATTGTAACCTACGATGCCATCCAATACTTCATTAGTGAATGGATTTGAAAAGGGGTGAGTTATATAGGCAACACTTAATAGTCTGTACTCAACACAAATCTAAATGTGCCCATCCTTTTTGATGCTGATGACCATGGGGTTAACCCATTTTAATTCCTACATAGGGTAGACAATTCTTGTGGCTAGCATGTTATCGATCTCCATCTTGAATTTGGCATAAAGATTTGGGTTCATCCTGTAAGGTCACTGCTTAACAGGATTTGCACCATCGATTAGTTTTATGATCATCTTCCTGAGGGATGGGTGTGTGCATTTCATATCTCTGTAGTTTTGAGGGAACAAGTCTTATAATTCCTTTAGAAGGTCCATAATATGCACCAACTTTATGTCAGGCCAATAAGCACCTAGAGTAGCAATCTTTGGTTCCCCCTTTGAATTGATATCTACCTTGGTAGTTTTTAATGGTGCTTGGTAGGGTTTGTTCTTTTCTTGGTGTGAGTCCTCAACTCATCTACTGCCCTTAGTTATTTCTATCTAAAGATGGGTAGGGTCTTTTTATTTTGGGGTGATATCTTCAACTTGGTGCACTAACTTCCTTTTGCCTATCAAATTCTTCCAGTTGTGCACCTTTTATGTGTCATCATCTTCATCACTAGAGTCACTATTGAGATTTTGATCTTTGAGGAAGTTAGGAGCTCTAACCCTTTTTCACCAAACATGTCTTTTAGGTGCTCTTCCAATATTTTAGTGTCTTCAAACATTGTCCTTCAAATTACCTATAGTGGCTCAATCAATTCAAGGTTCTATGAAGAAAAAGAGAAGATGTGAACAAATCACTCCTTAAGGGCATCCCAATTGGTTATCTCACAATGCATCTCATTGACTACATACCATGCCTGTGCCCAAGTCTTCAAGGTCCTATCGAAGGTGTGCACCCATAGATTCCTTGGGGATTTTTCACCTTAGACAATCCATACTTCTTTAAAAAAATGTACATGCGCTATAGGATCAGAGTCACTAGAGTAGGCTGAGATGTTTAGGTCCTCATTGCTCTTTTTTAAATCTAATGCAAATGGATGTCATCACATATTGCCAAGTTGGCAATCTAGGTTTTTGAACTACCCACTAATGAGAATTAGTTCTCTTTAATGTATACACTAGTGTGCCCATTTTATCCACCTCTTTTGGGACACATGATTTGAGGTCATAGATATAGTCTTCTACTGAATTACTCCCTTCATATCTTGGGAGCACTACAAGTTTTCCATTACTAAGGTGAAATACTCTTTTTCCCTTATTCTTGGTGCAAGGGACCCATCTTTTAGAAGCACCATCAATCTAGACCCAACATGTCTTTATTAGTTTTGGTACCTTCACATGTACCAAGTGACACCTTTGACTAGTGGTCTCATATGCTTCCTTGACTTATCAGTCAAAAACAATGTCAATGGTGTCTGAGGTTGATTGTCCATCCTCCCAAGAGAATATTCCTTGATCATTTGGGTATGGAGTCTCAGTGCCTTACATTGTGATATTATAGATGTGGTGGATATCATCTTCGATGTCCATACTCTCAACATAACGGGTCCTTGGTCATTTGAGAGGGGTATAACTACCCTCTCTTTTCCATTCTCAAATGTCATGTAGTATTTTTTGAGGTGCATATCTGCATTGTTTTCATAACACCATGGCATTCTTAGAAGCACCAGGTAATTATCCTACTCAGCTAACTTTATTACTTCAAAGTTAGCTTAGAATTTGATACCTATGATATCTACAACTACACTTTAGAGTTTTGATTGGCCAAATCTTATTAGCCATGAATATTACATGAGGGGAGGGTCTCAAAGTTGGCCTACCCATTTTCTCCTAGGTATTCTTGGTCAAGATATTGACATCGATACCTGTATCTCAAAAAAATCATAGATAGACCATCTATCAATGGTGGCATCCACTAGGAGTTCTTGGTCATATTCTACATTTTATGTATGTCAAACTTCTTGCACCTTCTCCATGCATGGCATAGTAACCTCAACTTACTTTTGTCCTGCATGTCCTAGGAGTAAGTTTTTCAATAGGGGCAACATTCCCTCTATTTTTAAAAGGTGCAAGATCTCAATTAATTCTTGTATCTCAACTTATTATCTATATTACTTCTTACAAGAGGTGAAAGCTTGTGCTTCTAGGTCTCATGCAAATTTGAGTTCCCTTTGTAGGTTTTGGATGACACTCATAGCATGTTATAACATGTATTTTTGGCATGTTGGGTTTGGGTATGACATAACTTTGGGTTTAGTTCATGTTATACACTCATTTCAACCCTTATCCCTATATTTTAAGCATAATATAGGTACCATCATAATTGGTGATTGAGTGGTAAATCCATTATGAGTAGTCACCTTTGCCTTGACTATCTCTACGTAGGTCAGTTGAACCTTTGGTGCCCATTTTTCCATTTTTTGCTTGTGCATGATCATTCATGCACCCTTGTCTATGATAGGCCTACCTTGGGTCAATTGTTTTTATAAGTCAGGGCATTCTTCCACCTTATGGGACCCTCAACAATACCCACACATGGGGTGTGTAGGATAGTCTCACTGATAATGCTCTATTGAGCCACACTTATAGCATGAGTGTGATGGGAAGCTTCTACCACCATGTCCTCCACCTCACCCTATGGCACCTCATTTCATTCTAAAGCCTATTTTATATTAGTCATAGCCCTCATTACCTTGGTTAGCCTACCCTTTGACTACTATGGTGGCTTATTGTGTGCCTCTATCTATGTTCTCACATATTTCATCAATCACCCAGTAATCAATAGTGGTATGGGTGTAAGCGTCGCATAATTGATAATAGATGGTTATGTTGACTTAGCTAGCACATTAAAAAAAGGGTAGTTATAGATGTCATGCACCTCTCAGTAGACTTCATAGCTTAGAATCAGGGTGTGCACTTTCCTTCATGGGTAGTTAGTCTTATTATAGCCCTCTAATTCATAGTCGATACACCATATTCCACTTCAAGCATCATGCAAAGAGCTATCAATAATATTCTAGATATGAGAGGCCATAAATGAAATTTACACCTCCATGAATGGGTTGATCCCAGTATCATCACTTTTGACTGCCTTGGCTCTGAGCATGACTTTAAGTGCTTCTCTAGGGTCTATAAATTATCCGTAAACTAGCACTAATTTTCATGCAAAAAGTTTACGATGAATTCTTTGTAGGTAATTATTAAATAAATTGATATTAATTATGTAAAATAATCAACTTAAGGAACACAAATGCAAGAAAATACACACCACACCACACTACACAAGATTTTATTACAAAATGAATATTGGTGTATTTAATAATTGCCTACAAAGAATTCATCATAAACTTTTTCCATGAAAATTAGTGATAGTTTACAGATAAGGTTGGTATCAGAACAATTAGTGTGCTAGGTTAACTTCTGTTTAGGCATTATTCTAGTGCATCAAGTTTGATATCAGAACTAAATTTTTGGGTGAATTTGTGATTTTATTATTTTAACCAAAATCAATTATTGTTTAACAATGGATCCAATGCTAGTTTAGATTCAGTTGTTACCGAATTCCATTATCATTATGATAATGCAATACTTACAATCCCAAGAGTAAATTTGGAAAGTGGTAGAGCAATGGCAGGAGGAAGAAATTGAAAGGATCCAATAGAGCATTGATGTACTATGTGCAAAACTACAACAAGAATGTCGATAAAAGAACAAGATGCATGGAAATTTAGAGATTTCTAGACATTATGCCTACCAAGGTCATACTGCTAAGTAATGCTAGATAATACATCCCAATCATCCTCCATTATGGTTCTATAAGTAGGATGAGCAAAGATGCAAAGCAAAGGGGAAGGCACCTATTAGAAAAGATACAAAGCCCAGTTCTCCTAAGCATCAAGTAGTAGATGAAGGATTCATCCAAGAGATGTTGTCAAGATAGACTATAAAGGTACATTCTAATAATAGCAGTGATTCTTCTAATTCATATATTCCTGCTAATCCTATTAATGAGAATGATGTTGTAAGTCCAAAAAGCAAATAATGCTCCAATTATCAATGTATCTTCTAATGTACATTCTAAAGATGAAAATAATGAAATTAACTCTTCTAGATATATTGGCAATGTTAGGGATACTAAATGTACTAACCCTAAACACTCATCGAGTTCATGTGCTGATACATTTGAAAAGCACATGAAGGGATATGTTCTAAGTTGCTAACTAAAATGGGATTTGAAGGAAAAGGCCTTGGAATAAATGGTCAAGGAATTGTCTAGCCTATCCAAGTGGCAAAGAGACCACTCCATGTAGGATTAGGATATGGAGATGAAGGAAAAATATTCCAAGAATTTGAGTTAAAGGATTACTCAAGTGACAAGCTAGAACATCCTGAAAAGCTGAAAGAAGTAATCTTTGAAGACATGATAGTTACATTGAATGAAGAATCTTCAGATAACTTATCGAGGTATGAAAAGAAGAAATACTTGAATGTATTTTATAATTATGCCTCAAAAATTCCTAGAAAGATGCTTAAGAGACATGTCAAGAAGAAGACTAACGAAAATAAGTTGCCTAAAGAAAACATGAAGTTGGGTTTTTACTTTAATGCTATGGGGAAAATTTTGAAGGAAGATAAGCAAAGTCAACAACAACCCCAAGTAAAGGTTGTAACTGCATCTTCAATTAAGAAAAATATAGATCCTTTTCAGACAAAATATTATCAGTTAGAACCTAAGATAACATCAATGAAGGAGATGGTAGTCAATGAGAAGCTGACAATTTAGAAATTGTCACCCTAGAAAGGTAAGCAACATTTATTTTAAAAGAATAATTATCAAGAATTCTAAGATAGATGCTATTTTTGATGAAAATTATCAAAGGAATTTGATCTCAAAAGATGTTATAAAAACCCTAGGTTTAGAAATTAAGCCACATTTCCAACCCTATTCTCTGGATAAGATAGATGATGGTAATAATGTACATGTAAGTAAAACATGTAAACTAGGATTTGAAATTACTACCAACTTTGTAGATGAAGTTGAATTAGATGTGGTTTCACTTTAGTTTAGTGGCATTATCTTGGGTAAACCATACTTGTCTCTAAGAAATACAATTTTTTCCATAATGGAAAATTAGTATAGCATTGTAAAAGACGGGATATAATATCTCATGTATGCATATCGACAATAACCGTTATAGGTAAATGGTGATTTTAGTGTTTTTATACCTATGTATGTTGTAGATAGGAACACTGTAGGGTAATAGAAAAATGCCACATGAGAAGCATCAGGGATAGCTCAAAAAATAGGTTGTATATTTTAATTTGTATGAGTATGCAAACATGCATACAAATTTGCCTTATGTTTGTAATACCTAAATATAGGCATTGTTAATAAATGCATAATACCTATATGGGTAATGTTTGTAATCATTATGTATAGTTATAATGTTTGTAAAGACCTAAAAAGGGTAACATTTGTAAGTTGTGTTGCTATATAAGACCCTAAGAGGGCAATTGTAAAATGATAATTGTTATAACACCAGATGACATGCAATAGTCTCAGATCTAAAGACCTAAAACCAACTGACATTCAGGAGATCATCTACGCTAGATCTAAGAGTTAGAGCCATGCAAAGATCCTCACATGGAGTACTAGGTCTAGTACTAGCTTTTTGAGGACAAAAAGCCTTCTTAAAGGGGAGGATTGATCCAAAGGAAAATTTAGAGAAGGTTTTGAAGTAGATAAAAAATTACACCATTGCATAGGGCCTATTGATACCTTTCCAATGGTATGTGGAATGTGTAAAATGGAGCTCATATGCTCTTTGTACAGCTGGTCAAAGTTCTAGTCAAATTGGTCAAAATAGGTCAATGACCATTATAGAACAATTTGAAAATAGTTTCACTGTAAAGAGCTCATCACAATATTTTTTTTACAATTTATGGTTCATGAAATGGAGTCTGTATGTGAAAGATATGGCTGGTCAAAGTTATGATCAAACTTGGTCAAGAGGGTGACGTGGCAAAAATGTGACCAGTAAGAACATGACACGTGGAAGTCAGTACGTATGGTAAAATAGTGGGTTTCAATCATTTATCTTTGATAGGTGAATATAGTCATCTTTGATAGGCAATAAGGCAAAAAAATTTGGGGTTTGGATGAAACATCCAGTTAAATGTCGACAAGTGGCAATTGGATGACAAGTGGCAGAGGAGATTAGACCATGTGGTGGGTCCTCAAGCCACCACATGGATTGATACCAAATAATTACCATGGTCCAATTTTAATTATTCTTGAATATTTCAAACAAACCAACTTACTATTTCAACGTATTTACCATGTAACCCTAAATTTTAGGTGACCCCATATTCCATTCACGTTTCATGTCCTAAGTTCCCACATGATTCCACTCAATATTCCACGTGAAACCACATAACATTCCAAAAATGCCATGTTTTATCCACAAATTTACAATTTAAACCCATAAGCCTCCACAAACCCCATAAAATATATATTAATGCCAACCATTTGGCATGTCTAACCACAAATTACATGGTATAACTATATCCAAATGCCACCCCACTTCCCAAATGTGGGACAAAGATATACTTTGCCCACTGAAAGTGTAGAAGAAGGGACTCAAACCATGACAAGTTTAGATAGAAATATAAGGCCTAATTGCTTGGGATATGGGCTTGAGTGGCTATATAAAGCCATGAATTTGTATTTTGATACAACGAATCGAATTCAACCAATATTGCTAAGGCTTAAGGATTAGTCTTCACTCTTCCTCCGATTTGAGGCATCTAGAGTCATTTCTAAACTTTAAGGTAAACTAGTGAAATATTCTAGTTTTTGAGATGATTCCAATAATATGTTGAGTTTCTAGATTTGAGGTCATTTGTCATCAATTTTGATGCTTGGAAGTGATATTTTTGAGTAGAAGACATCCATAGGTGTTTTTAGGAAGGTGGAGAATCTGTTCAAGTATTTATCGAGATTATTCAAAGTTTTGAAACACATGTGGATCCATTATTGATTTTAAGCATTTATATTGCTGTATTTTTCATCATTTTAAAGTGGATTGGTTTATGTTTTAAACAAACTCTGAGACATAGGCCTTTGCCAAACTTTGTTATCAAATTGTGTGTTGTGTTTTGAGAATTTATTGAATTATTCTTGTTAAATTGATGTTTTATAAGTAAAATTTCAAATTATTCCATAAATTGATATTTTAAAGCAAAATTAAAATACACAAGCATATTATTTCTTAAGTTTACAGATCAATAAAAGTCTTTATAGAAAGTGCTCTTTAGAATGGCACGAGCAACCCTCTAATGAACCATTGTGCATGGTAGAATGGGTGAGTATCATATGGGAGCTTTGATAGGATAGTATTAAACCATGCATCATAAAGGCACACAATTTTGGAGAGTCCTTGGGTAATCTCTTTTAGTGTGATGATGCTCTATTGTTCAAACTCCAGAATGTCAAATTCCTTCAAGAATACATCCTTTAGGGTATCATAGTCAACCATGACCTAGTTGGGATCAAATTTTCTATACAAAGTATGGGCATAATCAAATAAAGTGCTCACAAATTAGGTAAACTTGCACTCTAACTGGGTTATGTCCCACACATACCACTATAGTTCACACATCAACACATGTTTTGCAACATTCTCCATGCCATGATACTCTAACAAGTGCATATCAATCTCATTGTATATTTGCTACAGGGGGTAAATGTTATTTGAGGCACTTGTCCCCTAGGTGCCTATCTTGGAAATAGTCCTTCAATGCCTCCAACCATAGGGTTAGGCATTGGTCTTGTTATTATTTTGGGCACAGTTTATGTCATTGGCACTATGCTACTTATTTATGGTGTCAGACCACTTCCTATGAAATGTTGCCCACTTTGCATTATTGACATTAGCTGAGTTGGTATACTCGTTTTATATTTTTGTTATGGTAAGCTAATGCCCAATGGTCTAGAGGTAATTTCACTCACCTCCTTATATGGAATAATTTATTCAATCACAAAGTTGCACTCCAAGTCTGTAAAATGTTTAAGATCTAAGTCATCAACAGGGTCAATTATTACATATGTACTTTCTTCAAGTGGGGGATCCAGTGCATGAGCATGCACCATAGATTCAAATGGGGTAGGCACATCAAACATATCTATAGCCACACAATCCTATAGGAACCCATCAAATTCCACACTTGTCAAGTGTTAAGCTTGATCCATCACTTCATTATATTTCCCATTCTCGTAATGTTGTATTTCAAGAGATCCTTCCCCATGCCCTTCCCACTCACTATGGGTTCTCTTGGCACTTCCAAGTTTTAGATCTTCCATTATTTGGTGCCATCTCTTATTATAGGTCTATTTTATGAGCTCTTAGGTGTTAATTTTCTCATCCCATTCTATTATGCCTCACCTACACATCTCCTTTTCCCCCTTTGTACTACTCATATGTGGAAGGAATTTATCCTTCCATCCCCAAATTTTCAAAACCATAATCCACCATTAGATTTTTGAGCTCTGTACTGATTTCCTTCAAAAATGTGCCTTTAAGGTTGCATAAAAATTGGTACTCTACTTCTTCAAGTCATGAGTATGTTGAGATTGCGAACTCAAGTATGTAATTATTTAGAGCTCCTTGCCACCATTTATCCATTGATCTAGTCCAAGTAGCATCTAGGGTCTCAATCCTCTCTAGGCACTCCTTTGTCCACTCATAGTGCTTTCTGTAAATTCTTCTTTTATGGATTAAATAAGTATCCAACCACTTATACACATGCTCAGGTAAGTCACAAAAAAGACCTCATACAAGGAATCATATAGGTTGACTTAAACCCATTTTCTTGGCTTTTATCCTTGGTAGTTTGGATGCTTTAGCACAAAGTTATCTTCCACTTGTTGTAGTTAGCACTCAATGTTTTTTAGATAAAGTTAATACATCATTCTATTGCACCATCTTAGCAATAAATTTTAACACGAGTCCCAGTAATGGAACCATAAATGTCATAAAAAAGTGCACAAAGTTGTCTTATTTAGTTCTTGGTTTATTATAACTAGGTTAAAGCATGGGATATTCCCTTTGTGCTCAACATTTAAACACTCAGATGTGTTGGCATCACTCCAGATAAGGCATAGGCCTTATGTGCTCCCTCAAAGTGTAACTGAGAAGGAATCAAGGCTTGCATTAGGCTAGTTGTGCCATGGCATGAGGCTTTAATAAGGGGACTTGATTAATTCATCAAAAGCTTTAGGTAGATCCATAGGTGTAAGAATTTCATGGACTAAGCCTAGTGTCATTTAGGTGCAAGCCTTTATTAGACTAAGCCTAGTGTTATATAGGTTCTTAAAGGGTCAAAATGTTGCTTTCACTCAAACTACTCATTGTATACTCATGCTCCTAATAAAGATAGGAACACTTGGCGTAAACTCTATACTTAATCTTTAGGCAAGTTACAGATGATGTCATTAACATTTACATGGACTCCATTAATGATGTGAACTAGAAGCACACATGAACATTACTTAACATAAATTGATTTAAGATACGACATTATAATCATTTCAAATTCTAATATCTATACAAAATATGTATAAACCAAACTCATTATGCTTTAAGGAAATAATATTCATCATTAATTATAGTTTAAAATAGAGTATATAGTTCATGGCAGAATATATGTCTAGTCTATACTACTTAACGACCAAGAAGATCACATATGAGCTTGGGTACTTACAAAAAGAGCCTTCATGTCATCCATACTACTCCTAATTATAATGGATATCAAAGAAATGTATATAAAGTTATTTTAGTTCACCATAGCTCCACTTCAATTCTCTATCTCTCTGGTTCATCTGGTTCGAGCTCCTTAAATATACTTTTGAAGCATCTTCATCAGGGTGGAAGGTGCACATTGAGCACTGAGATGGAAATTTGGTGATCATTCTTATCAAATCCATGACTTTGTGAAGTTCATGCTGTAACTGCCATGTATCACCAATCCTAAAAGATTGCCTAAAAAATTAGGAGCTAGTTAGTTGCTTGCCAGCTGGTGCAAGATAGTGTTGTACCCTCCAGCTGATGCCAAAATTACAAAAGGCCAACCAATATGAAAATGATTCATTCACACTGATGTGTATGTCATGTTAGGATGAATCCTTTACTTAATGAGATAAAGGGCCCAACATTTCTTCTTTTTACCCTTATAGGTTCCCATGTTTGTATCTACATGCACAACTTGGTTTGATTAATTTTGTGTATCTTTATTATTTCTATTTGTTGGCTTTAATTCATAATATATCTTGCATAATGATATTTCTATAGACTCTATTATTCAAGAATTAGTAATAGTGTATTCAACATATAACTTGATTTTATCTCTTGATTTAGTCTTCCCAAGGTAAAAATACATGGTTCTTAGAATCATCATATCCTCATCAATTTCCATGATATATACTTTAATCTTCAATGCATTCTACACCATATCATTAACCTATAAAAAATAGTGTGTAGCGAACCCATACAAAAGCTTGAGCCATCTAGACCAATTTTCATCCATGAGTATTATTTTTGTGAGGGATGAATGTTGCATAACTATGAATAATGCATATCTCTTATAGGCTTCTCTAAGTGCACTTGGGATGTGCCACTCATTAAATAATGCTTCAACCATATTCTCTAGCCATCTATCCATTTTAAAGTTATAATTTTCATTGTATTGTCTATGGCACAAATTTTCATGATATCTTTTGGTAAGAAAATTATCTCCTAGAGGAAATAACCAAACTTTGTTAGCATAGCCATCTGGGATCCTAATCTCATCTAATACTAATAAAATTAGTATTTCACCCCATCTAAAAGTATCACCAGAGTGATGAGATATTTTTACACTTTCAATGACAAAATCTAAAATGTACTTTGAAAGATTAAATTGAACACCTTTGTCACTTATTTTGTGTGCAATGTATAATAATCGCTTTTTAATATTATCCCACCTTTCACCTCTCCCCAACATGGTGTTGACTAATATATAAATACTTGAGTGGTGCAATATTTTTTTTTAATAGTAAATGTGAAATATCTTTTGTGTATAATAGGTGTGTCACCCTTTCTACTTTTTCAATATTTTCATTGTGAATTTGATATCTTCACCTAAGCATGGCAATCCTATTGACTTAGTTATAAACCTAGTGGATAGTTTCATCCTATGTCTCATGAAATATAGCTTGCTTTTATGAATATGGGACAATGAGAATTGCACCAGATTTTTGGTCTTAATAAAATAAGGTAGCTCAAAAAATTCCAGTAATCCAATTTTCTCTATAACCAAATTGACACTTACATCATATAACACAATGCCAACAACATATACCTTTCCAATTTCCACTATACAATCATTCTTAAGGTCAGCTTCATTCTTGTTTCTTCAATGGTTATAATCTTTGACCTTGCACTATGCAACCTTCAATTCCCAAATTTATCCACATAGAAATGTTTCTGGGTATTGCATTATGTAATCTCATCTGCTACTACTTCAATTTTCCCTTATAATTCCTCAAAAGACATTTCTTTGATAGGCATTGAGTCAGCCCTAGGTGGGCTTTCTATTATGTGCACTTATAGTTATTGGTCTCAATTTGTGACCCCCAATCAGAAATGGTTATTGGATTAACCGTTATGATGAGACAAATGGAGATAACAACACATGGGATGAAATGTCCCCTTGTTTTTAGGATTCAACTAGTTGAATTAAATGTCACACTATATTACAATGGGTAGAATATTCATCATAAAAAATATTTTTAGGAGAGAAAGAGTAAGGAAGGAAAGTAAGTGGTTCCTTGACTGAAACAAGATTGTTATTGTTGAAAATAAAAAGCATGCTTGATCACAATTATACAATTGTGTATTAGGTCTAACTATAACATTAATTGAAGAAACACAATGGGAAAGATTCTGAAAAATTAACTGAACATATTACCCTAAAGTTTTATTAGATAAAATCATATGAAAGGCCTATATATATTTCACACAATGGATTGAAATAGATTCAAGTTAAACAAAATAGAAATTTAGAACCAATCAGACTAGTTAATGCATAATCTAACTGTCTATTCATTAGTAAAAAAACATTACAATCTATTCTTAACATTAATCAATTATGTTACATTAATAAATGAAGGACATTACTATATAACAACATGAATTTCAAATCAAACTATTATATATTTTAATGTTATCAAAAAGGCATTTAAGTGTGCCCTCCAAGTAGATAATTACAAGCTAAAATGAAACAAGAAAAAGAGAGGACTGAGCCTATAAAAAAATTTACAAAGTTTTGGTGCATAATATCTCCCCCCTTAAAATAAGAATGCAGACTACCTTATATAGAAAATAGAATGGGACTTGTCTTCAAATAGCGCAAGGCTCCCATCCCTGGCCATGATTTCTACTCTAAGCTGCTTAAATTATAATTGTTTAGGATATTCCCTTCACTCTCAAAGGATATCCAAATTCCATTTTACCTTTTCTTCATGGTTATGACACATGTCTAACTAAAATGATACTCCACTTATTCCTTTGGGATCAACTATTTTGATTGATTTTCTATTTGGCCCATCTAAGAGCATATTGATGTCTAGAAGCCATTAGTTCACTACATGTACCTTCTTTGACTAGTTAGACTCCTCAAAAGCGAGTTTGATTGATTATTTTATTATTTTGCTCAATTCAAGGCTTTATGATGTTTTGAAGGGTTGTAAAGTTTAACCTATGATTTTTATTTTTATTTGTCTAGTTGACATGGTTTTGGTCCACTTGTTTACCTTGTTGGCCTCAGGATCTTCTCCATTGGCCACATGGCTTCTTCTCAATTTCACATTTTTTCCTTTGCTATACTATTGGCTTTGTCATTTGGTAATCTATCAGTGCTCTTGGGATTTACATTGCTATCTACCTCCATCATCACCATGGCCACATGGATTTTTCTTAAGTCCTTGGGCTCTTCATGCTTTGGGTTAATGTTATAATCACTTTAAGCTCCCAGGGTCTTGACTCCCAGGGTCTCGAGAGGGTATCACATGGTGTCTTCTTGTGGACTTAGGGGCATAGAGATTTACTAATGCGGATCAACTTTTGGGTTTCTGGGATAATGTCTTAATATTCCTAAGGTTCTAAGCTTATGAGGTTTCAAATTTTTGAGGGGCTGATTACTAGGATTATGCCACATTGCATGATTTTGGGGACTTGGGAGTTTAGAAGGACTTAGTATTTTTTATAAAAATATTTGACTATGAACTTGTGCATCGGTGAGATTGGAATACATGGAAGAATCTGGGGGACCCTAGGAAGTCTCCAAATCCTATAGAAAAGACAAGTCAATAAAAATAACTAAGGAAAATGAGGTCATTATTAAGTTAGCCCAAAAGTGAAAAAATACACCAAGGCATAAAATAAAGGCCAGATTTTGAGTTTGAACACATAATAGGATTCGTCAATCTACAGTATTGAATTTACATCATCCTCACAATTTAAAAACTTT
The DNA here is from genome assembly GCA_037957365.1 of Torreya grandis. NCBI lineage: Eukaryota > Viridiplantae > Streptophyta > Pinopsida > Cupressales > Taxaceae > Torreya > Torreya grandis. The sequence continues at coordinate 767,263 of JARHVA010000194.1, forward strand.
ATGAATATCCAAGTCTAAAATTAAATATTGATCAAGTCTTTATAATGAGAAATTATAAAGACTTGGTAACTTTCAAATCAAAATAAAGCATTGTATAGGTATAATTTAGACTGGGGTAGATCAAATAGGGAAATTATTATGTTCAATAGGATTGGATTCAAACTTGCTTAATATCAATGAAATATTCAAATGATAAAACTTCACATCTAGAAACCTGCAAACCAAAGACCAAATAGAACAAGAGGGTCCCCATTTTAAATTTGAATATGGGGCATGTTGGACCCAAAAAATGATGAGGTCTACGGGGAGAATGCTACGTCAATATTTAGAACCTAGACTGTAAATCTTCACACCTAGATAACAAGCACAAGATAAAAATATTTCATTAAACAAAATAAATAATATGAAGGCACTAAAGTCTGCGTCAACATGTGACATGCTAAGTTCCAATTCATCCTTAGACCACTATCATGTTTAAAAGTGATTGATTATTTTACAACTCTTAAAATTACATGACATAATTCAAGCATGTATAAGTAACCAGAATATTTTAGAGGGAAAGCATTGGTTATTCAACTTTGGGGGGAATAACATGTGCATTTATTTGCTACCATCCAGGCATATGTAACCCTAATAAAGATACCTATGGTACCACTCAAGGACTTTATCCACTGCTATCTAGGCTAGAAATCCTGAAATGGAGATTGCCTAAATCACCATTTAGAGGAAGACTTGGATTTTGCATTTTTATTCAATTTCCATCAAAATTTTTCTAGAAATGATTTTGTAATTTTGTCAATTGAGGGTTGGCAACCAAGCCACAGGTATAAAGATAGACTCATAAAATTAGATTACTAAGAAAAATTCAAACTAATTTAGTGTTTCCATTTGCTTCAGCTATCTAATTAAGTGCAATTAACAATTTAGACATGAAAAGAAACTATTTTAAATCCACAAGTTTTATTTTGAATCACTAAACTTTAGAGTTATACAAATGTACAAAAGAATTTCTTCTAGTTTATAGAGTTTTTCAAGAATGACTATTTACTATCTAACTTCTAAAATCTAAATGATCCCCATGCAATTACTCACTATGTGGAGTGACCAGCCCAAAATAGCCCAAGAACACCTCAATATTGACATATTATTATTTTATCTTCTACTTCTTCTCAAACCTAGTTTTGATGTAATGTTAACTATGTGTAGGCTTTATTTTTTAAATAAAATTACAGTCAATAGGCTGTAAAGGAATATCTAAAATAACAATGCTAGGAGACCACCTCCAATAGAACTAATTTCCCATGTTATGGTAAGTAATTAACCCTAATCATTTTTGCATTAGATAAACACACTGAAAAAACACCAACGGCTTGGATGAAAAAAGCCAAATTAAATGAGTTGGGGGGAAAGAAACAAAAAACAACAAATCAAAGCAAACAAACAAAAAACATAAATCAAACCTAAACTAAGAAAACACAAAACACTATACAATATATACATGTAGTAAACCTCTTAACTCATTCTAAAATGGTGTTGCATGGAAAAATTGAGAAGCAATGCTTTAGAAACTATCTGTTGACTGAAAGTTTTATGTCATTCCCTTGCAAATATTTCAATCTAAAATAATTATGTCCTAGTAATTCTAAAACTTGATAAGGACTGGTGTAAAGAGAACTTAGCTTAAAATGTTGATCTTTCTTCTCATGGGATTTTTCCCATAATAAAACCAAGTATAAAATGTGAAAGCATTTCACTTGTGATTTTATATCAAAATATATTTTCATGGCTCCCTGGTGTTTTATAAAATTCTACAAGTCTTCATCTATCATATCATCCATATCAATTAGGTCCAATAACTTAGACTAACCTAACTCATTTACTTCTATGTAATCATCGATGAATTTATATATGGGTCTTTTGAGTGTCATTAGAAATATTGGTTCCACAACATAAACCAACATTAAAGGGGAGATATTGAGACTTTTATTATGCCTTGTCTTATCATTCCATAAAGTATACTTGAGTAGAAGATTCTAACTACATGGGTTCTCCTCCACTAATTTCTTAATGACATTAGATAGGTTTTTATTTTTGAACTTAGCCAATCCATCTCCCTATAGGTAATAGTCTGAAGAGAAATTTAATGCAATTCTATTTTAATCTTCTCACTCAGTCAACTCAACCTATTAGAATCTAGGCCCATTATCACACACAAGTGCCATAAGGGTGTCAAACCTAGTTATAATGTACTCTTCTAGGATTCTAATCACCTCCTTCATAGTGTTTTTCTTGGTTGTTTTTGCTTTAACCCATCTTATGAAATAATTAGTCACTATAATAATGAATCTATGGTTGGTTGAAGAGTTTATATTTATGAATTTGATGAAGTCTAAGCCCCATTAAACAAAGGGATGCTCATCCATTACTAGTTGAAGGGGCATATTTGCATAAGTTTTCATTTTTATAACAGTCTAACATAGATGCCATTATCTCACATGAGTATGAGCATCCTTGAATAATGTTGGACAATAATAACCATCCCTTAAGATGTTATGGGTTGTCACACTACCAGAAGGATGGCCACTACTTAATCTATCATGGAAAAAATTCATGGCATCTAATGGTTCCTCTTTAGTTAAGAATCTTAGGAAAATACCTTCATGATTTATGTGGTATAGGATACATTTATTTTAGCATGTAATGGGTAGCCTTAAACCTTAATTCTCTTTTTTATGTCCTAACCAAGCCCACTGGTGGATTCCCATACAACAAGTAATGATTAATAGAGTCATACTAGGGGCTATGATTTAGTTTAGACTGATTCACTTGGATAACAAAAATATCAAGGTCAATTTTAGAGATCAATTGTGATAGACCTTAACCTCGAACCAACTTCATAGGTGAAACTTAATGTCATATTCTTGAAGTTTTGAGACTCAACATCCTCTTCTTTCCCCATGTTTAGTCTTCCCTAACATCATTTTGACAACACGATCCAAAACCATAGCATAAACTTTGTTCCTTAGGATTTAATGTATGAATTTATTTATTACCTTTACCAATGCAAAAGTTTGCTCGTCCAAAATAGGGTACTTTAATTCAAACTCATTCAAATTAGTGCTCATGTAAAGCTAGGGGATGATCTCCATCTTTCAATTTCTGAGTAAGGATGACATCAATGATATGATCAAATGAAAATGAATATAAGTAGAAATATTTTCTATAATCTAGGCTGACAAAAAGGGTGCCTACATTCTAGCATCCTTAATTTCTTAAAAGGCTTCCTTTGAGGTAGGCATCCACTCAAATTTAGTTTCCTATTTTAAAATTACATTTAATGGTTTAGTTATCTTAGAAAAACCTAAAATGAATTTTCATATGAAATTAATTTTACCAAAGAAAGATTTCAACTCCTTACTATTTGGTAATGTAAATTTATAAATGGCATCAACTCTTTCAAGGTCAATTGACATACCTTATTTCATAGTTACATGATTAAGGATCTTACCTTTAGTTTCACATAAAATACATTTCTTTGGATTGAGGGAAATACCAAACTTACAGTAGCATTCAAGGATCTTCTACAAGAGTTTTAAATGGACTGATCTATGTTAATAAAAATTGTAAGTCATCCATATACACAACAATGCACTTATAAATCAAATCTTAAAAGGTTATGTCCATGGATATTTGGAAAGTGGTGCCAACATTGATCAGACCAAAGGAAATTTTCTTGTTAGTGAATGTTCCCCAATTTGTGATGAAGGCTATCTTAGATCAGTCTTCCTTGCCAACCAAAACTTGATGGTAGATTGATAATCCCTCTAGGAAAGACATCATATAAGATCCACTAACCTTTTGGATGAATTCATATAGGGATGGTAGTGGATAATTATATTTGTTTGAAGATTGATTTAAATTCTTAAAATCAACACAAAGATGAATGCCTCCTTTTTTTTACTAGTACTAAATTATTTACCCAAGTTGAATGCTTCATAAGAAATATTATACCAATTGACAAATTTTTTTGAACCTCCTTTAAGATAAGTGGCTCAAGAATAGGATTGGTTAGTCTTTAGATCTATTTGAATGGCTTCTTATCAGGTTTAAAGGGGATAATATGTGTCATGATGTTTGGATTAAACACCTTAAGGTTTTTATAAGTCCAAGCAATGATGTCTTGATAATGGAGTAACATCCTTTATAAACTATACATTTCTTCGTCATTGCATTCTGACCCAAAAATAATGTTCTGAGGTTGATTAGGTGTCCCCATGTTAATAACTGTTGACCTCTGATTAGGGAAAATAGTTCTTTTAGGCCTAGTTATAAGCCTTTATAATTAAAATAAACTTTCTAATGATATTATTCAATTTGGAATTTTATTGTCCTTAAGGTTTATAATTCCATCAACATCACAATGTTATTCATTTAGATAACTCCTCTCATCCTCATCAACCACATGCATGTCAAAAGCATTAGAATTAGAAAGAAAACCTAGAATGTGTCTGTCATCATCAAACACTTGAAAGTTTATCACATTATTAGGCAAAAATGGACATGAAATCAATTCGAAATAAAATGTTTACATATCAATGTTATCCAAAGGTGTAAGGTTAGCATAAAAAACAACCAATGAGTCTACCATGGTGTTGTCAATTATAGGAATGGATACAATGTTAAATACATCAAAGGATTCCATCAAATCTTAAACATGGTGTTTCTACTTATTAAAATTAAAAATATTATATTAGAACTTATTCTTATTGATTAATGACTAATTTAGAATCATTGTATACCTTTAATTGATGGATATCATACTTGGATACAAATTGTAGTCCCAAGATTAGTGCCTCATATTCTACTATGTTATTAGTACACTATAATTTATATATATATATATATATATATATATATATATATATATATATATATATATATATATATATATATATATAATTACATGTTTTTTACCTTGGGGATCAATAAGTATAATACCTACTCTCGACCTTTGCTTAGACTAGGTTTCATCAAAATATAAAGACCGCATACCTAAATTCTTGTCTTGGCTAAGTTTTTATTTATTAGACACCTAAATATGTGGAGGTAACATTGAATTGTTTATTAACTACATTATATTCTATAGTCATTAGTTACATGTATGTCTCTCTATCTATTCTTATTTGATTTTTCACTCCTCTCCATGGCAACCACATATGGGAAAAGTTTGTTTCCATATAACCATTTAGAGACTTGGAACAATATCTACTCAGAAACATGACATATGCCTTTGGGATTTCAACCACTTGTATGTATATGAACTAATGCACTCTTGGTTCATCCTATAATTTCATATGAACATTCAATAATTATCCTAAAACCCTGACTTCAGAGTTATTTAACTATACCACTAGCTTATCTAATTTTACATGGGTCCTAGTTTCTTGTAAATTCTAATAGGAATGACATTTTTTAAGGCACCTAAATTAACTAGGTAACTATGTACATTCTTGATAAACATTCAGACTGTGAGTAAGAAGGATGTAACTTTAGTTTTGGCCTTGTGTATCATAACATTAGTTTTAGCCACAACCTTATTTTTGGGCTGAGTGATCTTATCTATAAGAGACTCTTGTTTGTAAGAGACTTAAGGAGTAAATCCTTCTAATTTGTAATTTGTGCTAATTCATGGATGGTTATATTTGATTTTATCCTTTTCATATCCTCAACTATGTTGTAGTTGGTCTTATTAGTGGTGGGATTGCTGCCACCTAACATTGGTAGCGGTGGATCATTTCTAGATTTTGGGTTAGGAGGAGCAACAACATTGTTGGGTGGTGTTGAATTGGTCAAGGGTTATTGTGTCCTATTCTTAAGGTTATAATTCCCTCTCTATAACTGTTGGATATCTTGGATGTCACTAGTATTTTATTTAGGTTCATTGTTTGCTTCACTAGGAAAGTCTAGGGTCTCTAAGACCATGGCTTTATCAGGTGGTTTGGATAAACTAAGAATGTCAGGGTGACCCATAGTATTTTGGTTATTTAAAATAGCCTCATATTCATTAATCTCCTTTTATAGGATTTTTAAGGCATTACAAAACTCAACACAATTAATTTCCCTATGATAAGTTGTATTATACACATGACCCCAGTTGGGTAGGGTGATCTCCATGGTGTTGATTTTAGGCATTCTAGCCTATCATTTGGTCTATAATTATGTTGATAAGTGAAATTTAGGGTAGAATTTCCACTGATTGTACTCCCTACTTATTTATACAAACTAAAGAAATCATTGCTTAACCTCTAGACCATCCTTTGATTTGCATCTAGCTCAATCTTGGCTAATTATTAATTAGATGTCTATGTATTATTAGTCACAACTAGGATTATAACTTGGTTATAAACCCATGATATAACATCATTACCAATAAAAATTAGAAATACCAAATCCTATTTTGGATTAGTGTGGATCAAAGGAAGTTGATTCATGATTGTAAGAGGTTGTATCATTGGGATATTTTGATTTATAGGTGGGATTGGATTCAATACTGGCATGCTTGAGAGGTTATCAAGAATAGGGACCAAAATTTATCATTATGGATTGAGTTGCCTATACACTTTTATTACCTCTACATAGGTGAGGGATAAATCAGTGATAGTTGGATCCCTCCTCAAGAACATGGTTGTCCTTGGGTCTAAATCATTCTTAAATATTTCCAATGTTAACTTATCTTTTGGTGTATACATGGTTGTTACCCTCCTATACATATTTTTAAAGTGGGCATTAAAATTATGTATAGCTTCATTATGTTGGAAACACAATCACTGAGAGGGGGGGTGAATCAATGTTTAAAAAAAATTATTTCAATTATAATTTAACATTATTAAATAATAAAAGCAACATATTGATATAATAGTGCATAAAGAACCTTTCACATGAGCATGAAACAATAAAACACATATATGAATGGGAAACCCTCAAGGGGAAGAAAAACCACTATGATTTATGAAAATGAACTATTGTCCTATGAAACAAAATATCAAATTTAGTTGAGCACCAACTCAACTTGTAGCAACAACCCCAATAAAGTCAAGTGCTTACTTGACTAGGCTTTAGCAATTACCTACTTGCAAGGAAGTACCAACTCCCTAAGTGATTCAACACCAACTTAGCCACCTCATGAATTTTTATCACATTCACACCTCTACTCTTTTGTTATATTCTATAACTCATTTAATACCTCCTTTTTCTCAACTATGCAATATTTTTATTCACTTGTTTTACATATATTTAAATAGGCCTAAACTACCTTGTATATATACTAATCTCATGGTCACACACCACTTAGTCAAATACACACATTAAAATTCTTAGTTTGACCAAAAAATAGGTATTAATAGATATTATGAACATTATAAAATCATAATTTTAACTCCTTTTGGTCTGCAATAACTCAATTAGGCCTTACTCCTCCTTTAGGTCTCATGGAGAACTAATTGCATTAGGTTTGTCCTCTTAATGCCAAAACTTGATATTTTTGGGCCTATACATCTTTATCCAATAATAAAAAATCATTAAAACACTTATCTAATGAACTATTTTGACCTCCTCCATGCTTGATTAGACCTATATCCTTCTTTCATATCATGAAAGATCTTTTAGGACAAACTGTCCTATTAGGCCTGTGTACCTCAAAAAGTATATCTTTTAATAATGAAGCTTAAGTACCCTTAAGATACTAAAATATGAAAAATGAAACATGTTTAAATATTATACATCACCTTAGGGTCATCACCAAATTATTAAAACACCTTCACTTAGGAAATAAAGGCTCAAGAACATCTCTGAAACTCGCTTACTCAAAACTGCCAATTCACCTCAAAAACTAGTCATGATGAATTAGACCTCCAACACCTATGTAGACAATTGTCATGACTATTGATGCATAAAACCAATCACACACACACACACACACACACACACACACACACACACACACACACACACACACACACACACACACACACACACACACACACACACACATGCACACACACATGCACACGCACACGCACACACACACATAATTTATATGGTCTAATAAAAAATATTGGTCTTGCAGACCAATTTTTTGATCCTATGTTTCAGAGTCCTATCTGAACTAGACAAGCCATTTTGTGAGAAACTTTTTCACCATATGCACTAACCTTAAAAGCTTATCCAAAACATGATAATGACATAAAATTAAAAAATAAATTATTCATGCACTTTATTACATCAATTTTTCATGCATGAACCCTCAAATCTATCTCGTCATCTTTGCCTTGGTTTTACACTATTCACACCATTAGGTCTGTTTGTGACTGGTTTACTTGGGTGACTAATTTAGAAAACTTGAAGGATATAACCTATCCATAAATAATCATGTAAATGTAATTTGAGTCTCTATCTTCTTCTACCATCCATTTTATTTTCTTGACCAATTTAACTTTTGAGAGCTACAACTTATTAACAAATAGGCTTGTATATGTACATTTTCTCTCTCATCTGACTAACCACCACCACTTGGAGGTATCTGAGAGAGTTAAATACATGATCTAATATATTATCTATGAATTTTAATCCATCCTAATCTATTTTTAACAAAATATTTCATATAAGGTCCTTATTATGGTTTTAGGGAGGTTTAACATAGGTTTTGGTATTAATGATTGTTTATAAAGGACTGCCACTTAAATCCAAAACTAATGCCTATAGATATTATATAATAACCATACCCATCTCTACTTAATAGTTCAAACTCCCATGTAAAGGTTAAAAATTCCAATGAATGTCTAAAAGTGCTTCTCAGGTTTGAGACCTCATTCTGTAAGATTGAGAAGGCCTAAAATAGTGATTCATGCATTTTTATTTCAAATATTGACCTCAAACTTTGTGATCATATGTAAAAAGAACTTATATCATGTCTTCCATGCTCTCATGTGCATACTTTCCTTGAAATCTAATATTCATACCTCATTAGTCTAGTCAAGGTCTAAATGTGGTTTGGATGCAGATTTAGATTGAAGGTCCACCCCTATAATCTCATTTTGAAACACTCACCAATGCTTCTATACCTTACATGATCAAAAAATTTCATACAACCTTAACATTCCTATATTCATTCATTTCACCATGAACATACCTCTTCATTCCATGAGTAGGATTCTTATGTACTTGACATTAATGATTTATACCTTCCATGCAGACATATGATATTAGTTACCTTCAAATTCTCTCTTTCTCTCATGACAAAACTTTCTCATGTACCTTATCACATCACATAATACCAACTATCCTTAATAACTTTTGACATTAACCTTCACAAGATTCACCTTTGACATCAATGATAATACTCAATAATATCCCCCTTTGTCATTGATGGCAACCACTCTTAAAAACTTCTCTCAATAGGCTATTTATCCCCCATTATGAAATTTTTTTCCCTTTAACATTAATGACAAAGAGATACCTTCAACTTATTAGATCACACCTCTTACAACCAAAAGACTCAACATAAAGGATTATGAGTTAATGAAGCATCATACAAACATCCTCCCCTATCTCTATGCATACCATCTTGGCAATACTCACCTGCTCTTGGAGTTAATGAACCACCTGATTAGTTACCCCTAAGCACTTGACTTCTTTAATGACTACTAGGGGGAAGAATTACACCGAATTCCTATCTTAGATGTTCAAATGTTGTCATTGGAAGTGGCTTGGTTAGAATATCTATAATCTGATCCTTAGTATATACATACTCAAGCTTGACATTTTGTTCACTTACCTGTTCTCTTAGGAAATGATACCTAATTATAATGTGCTTAGTCATTGAGTGAATAATTGGGTTCTTTGATACAATTATATCACTTTTATTGTCACAAAAGATAGGAATAAGACTATCATACTCCATTTTGTAGTCCTTTAAGGTCTACCTCATCCATAAGACTTGAGTACAACATGAAGCTACTTGTTAGGAACTTGGAGTACAATTGATTAATTTTGTATATAAGCAACTAAACACGAAATTGAACCAGAAGTAATAAGTAACTAGAAATCAAAAATAGCAAATAAAAGGAGATATGAGAAACAACCAATCTCTATTAAACTCTTCCAGAATACAATGAAGAAATCACACTCTTCCCACACCTCTTTGGTGTACAGTATTTCTCTCAAGAGTTCTCTCTCTCTCAACTAATACAACAGATCTTCTTGATCTTACACCTTGCAAATCTAATTGATCTTACTTACAACTTAATTAAAATACATGCCCCATGGGTCTCTTAAATAAGATCCAAGGCATACAATAATTAGAAACACAGACCCCAGACTTAAATTAGTCTTTACATGCAAACACTTGGACCTCCTTAAAATTAGAACAAGTCTAATTTTGGAAATGCATGCAAATGCATGCACACACAGGTGACTGACGTCAATTGTTATCGGTCTACATATGACCAACGTCGGCCGATCCCTGACTGATGTCAACAGCTTCTGGTCCACACTTGACTGATGTCGGTGACACTGTTGATGTCGATTACTCTGTAATCGATGCCAGTTACTGGTTAAGTCCAACAACCTCCACAAGAGCTCAATAGTGAAGCTTTTAGCTCCACAACTCAAAAATCTCCCACTTGGAGATAAAAAGCTGCACCTATACCTGTATAGCAACATCCTCTGTCTGTTACTCTGGTTTGCATCTCCATCTTCAAGTTCAATCTTGAAGACCAACAAAAGTTTAATGAAGATTCAACTTCTCCTTTGTTACCAGCTTTGTTAACATATCTGCAGGGTTCTTATCTGTATGTATCTTTTCCAGCTTCAACTGTCCATCCTCCAATACCTGTCTAATGAAGTGGTACCTAAGCTGTATATGTTTGGTTCTTGAATGAAAGGCTGAATTCTTTGCTAAATGAATTGCACTTTGAATATCACTGTACAATCTATAACTCTCTTGCTCCTTTCCCAACTCTTCCATGAATCATGTCATCCATATCATTTCCTTGCTAGCCTCTGTGACTGCAATGTATTCTGTCTCTATAGTAGACAGGGCAACTACCTTCTACAACTTTGAAATCTAGCTAACCACCATTCCACCAATAGTGAACACATATCCTGTGGTGCTTCTCCTGCCATCCAAGTCACCTGCCATATCTGAATCTACATACCCATGTAGAGAAGTGTTTGACCCTCCATAGCATAAATTCCTACTACTGGTCCCTCTCAGATATTTGAGAATCCACTAAACTACTTTCTAGTGCTTCTTTCCTGGATTGGCCATAAACTTGCTGACAACTCCCATTGCTTGGGCAATATCAGGTCTAGTACATACCATAGCATACATCAAGCTCCCAATTGCTGAAGCATATGGAACTTTTCTAATGTACTCAACCTCATTATGTGCTTACTGGTTTTGCATCCTGCATATAGAACCTCTCCAACACCTTATTCACATAATCCTCTTGAGACAAAATCAGCTTGTGATTTTTCCTGTCTCTCTTAATACTCATGCCAAGGATTTTCTTTGTTGCTCCTAAATCCTTCATGGCAAATGTGTGAGCTAATTTTACCTTTAGCTCAATAATTTCTTGCATGTGTGAACCTACAACAAGTATATCATCTACATACAACAACAGGATAATATAATGACCATTATCCAATCTTATTAAAATAAACACAATGGTCAAATTGACATTTACTAAAGCCATGCTCTATCATAAACTTGTCAAACCTTAAATACCATTGTCTTGGAGCTTGCTTAAGACCATATAAGCTTTTCTTCAACCTACAAACAAGTTTCTCCTTACCTTTGACCTCAAAACCTTCTGGCTGTTCCATATATATCTCTTCATCCAAATCTCCATGAAGAAACGCTATCTTAACATCAAGCTGCTCAAGATGCAAATCCTCAATAGCAACTAAAGACAATACAGTCTGAATAGAAGTCATCTTTACTATAGGAGAAAAAATTTCACCAAAGTCAATACCTAGTTTATGTGCAAATCCCTTTACTACTAACTTGGCCTTAGGTAAATCCAGAGTAGTAGAAGGTCCTTTGTTAATTAGGTAAATTGCAATATCCACAGCTTCTACCCAAAAATTTAAGGTCAAACCAACATGCAACCTCATACTCTGTGCACACTCCATTATTGTTCTATTCATCCTTTCAGCAACTCCATTTTGCTGAGGTGTCTTTGGAACCATCCTTTCCCTACGTATTCCACTCATAGAATAGTAACTATTAAATTTATTACTGCAGTACTCACCACCATTGTTAGATCTAAGGCACTTCAATCTTAAACCTATTTTATTCTCAACCAAAGCTTTCCATTTCTTAAAATGTGTCAAAAACATCAGATTTCCTTTTTATGCAATAAACCCATATCTTTCTTGTAGCATCATCAATGAAAGAAACATAATACTATGATCCTCCAATAGAAGCTACCTGAGCTGGTCCCCACACGTCTGTGTGAACAAGCTCCAACCTGTACTTCTTCTTTGTTAACCCAGTCTTGAGAAACTTTACTTTCTTTTGTTTCTCAAAAATACAGTGCTCATAGAAATATAGATCTATGCTTTTCAAATCTAAAAGATTACCTTTTGACTTAAGAAGATTCATTCCCTTCTCACTCATATGACCAAGCCTGTAGTGCCACATATTTGCATCTACATCTGAAGTAGATAGAACAAAAGGAGAATAATTAGTAACACAAGTAGATAGATAAAGTGTACCTACTCTCTTACCTCTTGCTAATACAAGTGCACCCTTGGAAACTTTCCAAGATTCAGCCGTGAGAGTTACTGTGCAACCCTCATCACCCAACCTTCCTGTAGAAATCAAATTCCTCTTCAAGATGGGTACATGCATGACATCTTTCAACACCCATGTGTTGCCATTCTACAATTTCAGCTGCACTTTTCCTTTGCCAGTAATTTGACAAGGCTCACCATCCCCTAAATAAACTTTTTCAAAGTCTCCATGGACATAATCATTGAAAAATTCTCTATTTGGGGTTGCATGGAAAGAAGCACCAGAATCTAAAACCCATGATTCTACTTGACTATCCAAAGAAAATATAAGAGCATCCTGTGCAACAATACCTGCAACATTTGCTTCCTTATTACCTTCTTGATGATTTTCTTTGCTATCCTTCAACCAACAATCTTTCTTTGCATGTCCTTTCTTTCCACAATTCCAACAGGTTATTTTGCTAGTTCTGGATTTGGATCTCCTTCCCATCTTTGACCTTGATTTCCCATGCTTTCCCTTCTCTCTTTGCCTTCCCTTGCTTTCAATACTTAGAGCATTACCTGATGTTTCACCTATACTTTTCCTGCAAATTTCTTCATTCAAGATTACACTAACAACATCTTAAACTTTCAAGATATTTGAAGCAGATGTAGTATTACTTACCACCATTACCAAGCTGTGCCAGCTTTCAGGTAAAGAACATAAGATCAAAAGAGCCTTAACTTCATCATCAAAAACTATTTTGACTGAATTTAACTTATTTACAATTTCATGGAAATCATTAAAATGACTATATACAGATCCACCTTCCTACATTTGCAAACTAAATAATTTCTTCATAAGATATACCTTATTTAAAGTTGAGGGTTTTTCATATAAGTTTTCCAGAGTATCCATTAACTCTACCGTTGTCTTTGCTTGTGATAAGTTAGAAATCACAGAAGATGTCAGGCTCAACCTTATAGATCTAAGAGCCTTTCTATCAAGAACAATCCATTCTTCATCTTGCATATCTGTGGGCTTACTAGAAACCCCACCCAATGATAAAAATAGATCTTTTTGATACAGATAATCTTTTATCTACATACTCCATAATTGATAATTCTTGCCATTGAATTTCTCCATTCTTAGCTTACTTTCTTCTACCATTGCTTTGCTCCCACTCAAACAGAAACCCCTATGAGTGAACCTGTAATCAACAATCACTACCCTGATCTGATACAACCTATTAGTGAACCCAATGCTCTGATACCACTTGTTAGGAACTTGGAGTACAATTGATTACTTTTGTATATAAGCAACTAAACACAGAATTAAACTAGAAGTAATAAGTAACTAGAAATCAAAAATAGAAAATAAGAGGAGATATGAGAAATAACCAATCTCTATTAAACTCTTCTAGAATACAATGAAGAAATCACACTCTTCCCACACCTCTTGGGTGTACAGTATTTCTCTCAAGAGTTCTCTCTCTCTCAACCAATACAGCAGATCTTCTTGATCTTACACCTTACAGATCTAATTGATCTTACTTACAACTTAATTATAATACATGCCCCATGGGTCTCTTAAATAGGATCCAAGGCATACAATAATTAGAAACACAGACCCAAGACTTAAATTAGTCTTTACATGCAAAAACTCAGACCTCCTTAAATTAGAACAAGTCTAATTTTGGAAATGCATGCAAACACATGCACACATAGGTAACCGATGTCAGTTACTATCGGTCTGCATATGACCAATGTCAGCTGATCCCTAACCGATGTCGGTAGCTTCTGGTCCACGCCTAACCGATGTTGGTGACACTATCGATGCCGATTACTCTGTAACTGATGCCAGTTACTGGTTAAGTCTAGCAACCTCCACAAGAGCTCAACAGTGAAGCTTTTAGCTCCATAACTCAACACTACTATAATGTACTCAACCTCACAAGTATATAATAACACTGATGGTTCTTTCTATCTTATCCATGATACAAGGCACTCTCATAAGAAGAAATCTCCTTCACTAGTGCTTTTCCTGTCATCTAGACTTCCTACCCAATCTATATCTATATAGGTTGTCAAGTTAAACTCCTTGCTCCTTAGATACCACAACCCAAACTCCATAGTCCCCTTGAGATACCTAAGTATCCTTTTAATTGCTTGAAAATGATTTTCTTTTGGGTCTACTTGAAATATTCCCACAAGGCCTACTACTTGCATGATATCAGGTATAGAGGTAGTAATGTACAACAAAATTCCAATCATTGAATTATATGATGTCCAATTGACCTTTGGAGATTCATCCTCATTACTTAACTTACACCCTATGATCATAGGTGTGTTGACTACCTTGAAATCTTCCATCTCAAATTTCTTCAACATCTCTCTTATGTCCTTAGCTTGCAAAATGAATATAACTTTTTTTGATTGAATGATTTGTAACCCAAGGGAAAATGATATTTCTCCCATCATGGACATATCAAACTCATTCTTCATCACATCTGCAAAGGCCTTAGTCATATTATCATTGTTTCCAATAAATATGATGTCATCCAAATTAACAACCACTATCAACTAATGATCATTTTCTATCATTATGTATAGATTATTATCTACAACTCCTCTCTTTAATCCTTAATCCAATAGGTACTAATCCAGTATGGCATACCAAGCTTTAGGAAATTATTTTAAACCATAAAGAGCCTTTTTTAATCTCATACATAGTCATTGTTACCTAATAATGAGAAACCCTCAGGTTGCTTTGTGTACACCTCTTCTAAGTTCCCTTTCAAAAAAGTTGATTTGACATTCATCTGATACACCTTAAATCCTTTGAAGCCTCCATATGCTAGAAAGAATTTGATAGCCTCCAATCTTACTACTAGAGTAAAGGTCTCCTCAAAGTCTACCCCTTCTACTTGTGCATACCCCTTGCATAATAATATAGCCTTGTTCCTAATGACTTCTCCATCCTCATTCAATTTGTTCTTAAACACCCATTTTGTGCCAAGGACATTCTTTTTTTTAGGCCTAGGAACTAGTTTCCAAGTCTCATTATTTTCTATTTGGTCCAACTCCTTATTCATAACACCTATCCAAATCTTGTCTTTGCTTGCTTATACAAGGTTATTAGGTTCAATCTTAGACAATAGAGAAATATTCTCTTGATTTAGGTTACTTATCAATCTTCTCCTTGTTTGCATACTTGCATCCTTATTACCAATGATTTGTGATTCAGGACGATCTCTTTGAATCTATTTTAAAGGACATTTTGAATATTTTCTTTCGTCAACTTCTTATTCTTCCTCATTTATCTCTATTATTTATTCCTCATTCTTGAATCCAAATTCTCTGATGCATCCTTTGACTGAGAGTGTGACTTTTTAGAATTTATCTCATTGATCTTCACATTGGTATTTTCCACTATCTTCTATAACCTCTTATTATATCATATATAGGTCAAGATTATTGATGAGTATCCCAAGAATGTTTCTTAATAAAACCTAGAATCAAACTTACCTAAGTATTCCTCATCTCTTTTGATGAAGCATTTGCTTCCAAACACTCTAAAGCATTTCACATTAGCAGTTCTACCTTTCCATAATTCATAAGGAGTTTTATTGCCATTAATCCTTATTTATCCTTTATTAAAAATTGTATATTGTAGTACTCACTACCTATCTCCAGTATCCATCAATACTCTTTATTCATTTAGCATAGTCCTTACCATTTCTTGAACTATTCTATTCTTTCTTTCCACTACCCCATTCGACTGAGTTGTCCTAGCTATTGATAACCATCTCCTTATCCTATATAACTCAAAAAATTCATCAAATTCATTGGACCAAAACTCTACTCCTTTATCAGATCTTAGTCATTTTATATTTCCATTCTTTTCATTCTCAACAAAATCCTTGAATGCCTTAAACTTATCAAGAGCTGCTAACTTTTCTTTCAAGAATGCTACCCAAGTCATTCTTATGTAGTCATATATGAGTAACATGAAATAAATCTCCTTGAATGATTTGGATTATTTTAGGCTCATAGATATCAGTGTGTGTTAACTCTAAATTTATTGTAGTAGAATAATCCTTAGACTTGAATCTCCTTCTAGTTTGCTTATGATATTGACATGCTTTGCAAAGTGTGTTTGTAGGTTTGATGATTTTAGGCATATTCTGCACATACTTATTAGAGTTTATCTTGACTAGATTATCAATGTTTAGGTGTCTTAACCTTCTGTTCCATATCCAACATTCATCCATCTTGCTCATAATACGTCTCTCCTTCTTTATCTCATTTAAGACATAGATTTTTCTCAATTCTCTTGGCATTAACAATTAATCTTCTTAATTTGGCTCTCTTTATATCACACCCTTTGTCATGAAATGTCAGTGTGTGTCTTTGGTTGTATATTTGACTTACACTAATCAAGTTATGTTTCAATCCTTCCATATACAACACATTATCTATCTTGGTCTTCCCATTGTCCAAACTCAATATACCCTTTCTAACAATATTGATAGTTGTGTTATATCTAAATCTCACTGTCCCTACAACATTCCTCTTTAATGAAATGAACTTTCTCTTGTGTCCTATCATGTGGCTTGAGAAACCACTATCTATATACCATTTCATGCCTTCATCTTGGATGTGAAAGGCAGTCTGAGCTAGCATTCTTCTCCTTTAATTTTTTGCTCTTCTTTCACCTTATTCATAGGGTCTGACTTATTGATCCACTTCTCAGTGGCATGAATGTATACCATTTTATCTTGAATTATCTTCCTCAAATGCCTCATCTTTAAATCCCTTGAAATATGTCCTCTTTAATCACACTTATAACACATCAATTTATTTCTACTATTGGAATGAGTATTCATCTTATTCCTCTATGAGAAATTGATTCTAGCATGATGTATACAATCCATATCTCTATGTCCATATTGATTGCATGAGAAATAGTAACCATTGAAATAATTCACATACCTTATCTATATAATGTTGAATGATTCAACTCTACCTTTGTTTTCTCTTGAAATATTCACATACTTTTTGACTTGTTGATGATAAATTTGAGTCACAAATTTGAGATTTTATGCATAGATCTTTACTCTATCAGTACCATAATTTATTGATGGTCCATTATCCTTTTAGGTCTGACTCTCCTTGTTTTATTTTTGGTATTATTTAAACCCAAGACCTATCTTATCATGTGGAGACCTCTGACTATTCAAAACATCATCAAGGACTTCAGTGCTCTTTTTAAATTTCTAATGTGTTTTCAAATTGATTGTTTCTTGATCCAATTATCCATTTAAGGACTCCATTTCTATTCTAAACTTGGTGTATTATACCTCCTTGGTCTTAAGACTTGCAGTGATAATATCAATCTAAGTTTCTAGATATTTAATTATCTCATCATGTTCATTGGCGTTGTTACTTAGTCTCTCTTTAAAGAGATTGATTTGTTCCTCATAACTCTTAACCAATGATCTTAGTTTATAATTAATCCTTATTTATAACTTCAAATATTCTAGAGAACTCACCAATTCTTCCTCAAGGTTTGCTTTAGTCTCTTCTTCATCTGATTCTTCATCTTCCATAAGATTTTTCTCTTTTGAACAACTTTCATTGTCTATTTATCTGGCTATAAACATAGTTTCATTATGATTATGATCATTATTTTCATCATCACTATTAGATATACTTGTGTCACTTATATTAGAGGAGGTACTATCTTCTTTGGTATAAAAACTTCTCTTGTTCTTGAATGACCTTTTCTTGCCTTCATACTTCCTAAAACTCTTTTTGATCTTGTCAAGATTATAGAACTTCTTATCATCACCATGATGCTCATCATGCTCTTCATCATGCTCATTCTTATCCTTTTTAGGGAACTTAGATGTAAATTGACTAATCTTACCATAGTTAAATCATTTAAATAGTAATATTCCCTTATACTTACTTGATCCTTTCCTTAGATTTTTGACAAACATGGCTTCTATATTATCATCATCAATATTTGTGAAAACATTATCCTTGACCTTTTTACCTTATGAATTTTTCCTATATTTGAATGCAACTTCCTTATTGGAAGATCTTCCTATTGTATCATCAAATTTCACCCTTGGAGAGGGTTCTTCAAGCTCTCTCAAATAGATATACACTGTGGGAAAAACCCTAGGCTATGGGTCACCTATGGTGGGGTTGGACCTCCTAAGAAGGCCGGATTCCTCTTGATGGATCACCTATACTAATGTTTGCACTGAGAAAAGGGTTAGAAAGGGGGAAAGGGCTCCTAAAAAAGTTAACTAGGGGATGTACCAAATTTAGATGAGAACTCACATAAGCATGAATTAAACATTGAGGAAGCATAAGACAATTCTAGATCACACAATCTCATAAAACTAGCTAGCTACATAAGTGTTTCATAAACTAGGTTTAGGAAGCAATGAATGAAGGCAAAGAGGATTTCTAAGACTCACCGAGAGCTTGTATTAATGATAGAAATAACACTAAATTAGACTTGAAACTAACTTGAAGATACCTTAGAAATGAGAAAGAAGGATAATGGGCATGGAAGATTCTCTTCATAATGCCATTATGCACAAGCTTTAATAAACATAATTTAGAGGGGAGAGATAGGTAAAGAAACTCTTTATTTCTTCAAGAGGTATTTCATACAAATTTTGATAGGGTCTAGCCTTATCAAATGAGAGTCTTTGCTCTTCTAGAATTGAGAGATAATTTCTTATCAAAAAGTGAGAGTTAGTTCCTACAAATGGAAAAGAATAAGAGATATAGGAGAAAGGGAAGAGATGGGGGAGCATACCATCTTAGAGCATTAATTGAGCTACCATCTTTATTGATTTCAAAACCATCTTTGATCCAATTAGGACTAAAAGGCTTTGAGAAGAAATAAATTCTCCATTATACTCTCCAATCCCCAATCCCCAAATCCCTTTTCTTAGATCTTCTATTCCATCTCCACTTGATTGCATTATGAAGACAAAGTCCTTATATCCATGGATATGACATAGCCATGCCTAAGTTTGCTTTGAGTGGCGGTGGGTAATTGATTGTAAAAAATAAGACTATGTATAAGGATGAGAAAATTTCCCATAATCATAAATATATACCCTTTTTTTTGAATCTAAACCCAGGGCTACTATAGATGAAAACCAATCTTATTTATTGGTTCTCCTATAGTCTTAATATCGATGAAATGAAGCTTACTAGGTGTTTAACCTCATTTCAACAATAAGTTGCCAACCTTTTATCTATATTAGGTCTAAAATACCTATTATACCTCCATGGAGCTCTAATGGTGATGCTTGATCCTTAAAATATCCCTTTTAGTTCAACCTAGATCATCTTTAAACTTGGCTCCTATGCATTTGCTTGCCTGGGTCGAAAACAACTTCATCGACCTCCACCAAAAGTTTCTTGGGCTTGCCTTTGTTCATTAGCCATCAAATTATTGATTCAAGACTATCAAATTTAGACACTTGGTGGCCTTATGCTTGATCTAATATCCATTGACTTCTTGACCTTGCTCACACCATTGATCTTTCTCTATATGAATGAATACAAGCCATAAATCTTCTACCATTTTAATGTGTTTAAGACACTTGTCACCCACACATTTGATTTTAGGATTTGCTAACCTTTTGACCCACTACTCATTATTTATCTTTGATCGCATGATTAAACAAACACCATAGATATATTTGGGCCCATTGATGTCATTCTCACCCATTCATCATTATATTTTTTGATCTGATTGAATGTAGACTATTGATCTCATTCCAGGGACCTTTTAACCTATTGAACACTTGCATATCGTTGATATTCAATCTAATCAAATAAGATTTTGACACTTTTCATTTGTGCATTCATATTTAGGAACATTTGAATCCAAATGGTTATTTTATGAGGCCTCAACTTGAAATCCCCATGTACATCTTACTTGTTAAGGTTTTTTAAAACCAAATGGTTAATTGCTATAGCTTTAACTTGACATCCCTATGCACATTTCATTTTGCTTATTCAAATTTGAGGACTTAGATCTTGAGATATAAAAATAATCAAGATATGAAATTTTCAAAGAATGTTCGAGGCATGAAAAATACCATTTCCATGCAACTCTTTGAGCCTAGTTAAATTTTCAAGTGCGTCTATCAAATGTGTAACTAGACTAATCTATTTGATTTTTCTTTACATGTTATGATGGTCTGGTTCTTATAGGCTTGTGAAAGAAACCGTTGTCTCTTTAGAAGGCTCTAATAAATTTATAAGACTTTGTACAACCTGATACATGCCCTTGAATGCTTGAAACACTGTGATAACCTAATAGTCTTTTTCACTTTGTACTCTTAAACCTATTTCTGAGCCTTTTGATCACTTACTCAAGTAATAACTCTGCTCAACTGATCAATCCATACTAAGACTTCTAGAAATTGATCTATTTAGGAAAAAATCCATATGTATGCTAAAATTTGCCAACATTTATAGTGACATCATGGGGTTGCATGCCTCTCATGCAAAGATTAGTGGTCTTAAACTGATCCCTTAGGCATCTAGAGTCATAGTCTTTTCTCTCAACTATCATGAAACTAACTCAAGGTTGACCCCTTTCCATAAAATCTCATCTTGAACCAAAAAGGACAAAACAAGAAACAAAACAACAACTGTGCCCAAGGTACTTATTGAAAGGGAAACACACAATTGAAAGGAAATGTGCACAAGGAACTTAGAGAAAAGCATAGAAAACTATTCTAATATGTTACAATATCATAAAATAGATAAAAACTCCTCTAATAATAAGGCTTTAAATGTACTCCATTAAATAGGATGGGTAATACCTCTCCATCTAGTTAGGTAAGCTAAAAATCATTATGTTGTTTGCATCCATAGATCAAATAATGACCAATCCACAAGCTGTCAAACTTGGTGTGATTGCCTTGTTTGGCCTTAATTAAGTCCCACTTGAGGACTAGGTCCCCTTCTTTGAATTACCTTGATGTGGCTCTCTTGTCAAAGGATTTATTGACTTGAGCTTGGTGTGACTCTAATGTCTTTATTGCAAGGTCCCTAGTTTCTTCAAGATCTATGAGCTCTATAATCCTCATGTTCATAGGCTCACTCTCCACCAACTAAAGCTAATGGGCTAACTCTAATGTAGGTATTTTAAGATAAATGGGCAATTTGAATTCCCTTCCATATATAAGGACATATGAAGAATTTCCAATGGCAGCTTTGGAGTCACTTTGTCAGACCATAAGGTTTTCCTTAGCTTTGTATGCCATGTTCTCTAATTTTCCTCCATGGTCCTCTTAATAATACTCATCAATTTCTTATTTGTGAACTCTATAAGTCCATTACCTTGGGGTTAGTTATTGGAAGATGTACTAAGGTAGAAGCCCAGATTAAGTGCCCATTCACTTGTCTTCATACCAACAAATGCTAAGGCATTATCTAAAATTATAGTAGCTAAGACACCATACCCAATTACTATGTTATCATAAAAGTGTAATGCTACTATCTCATTGGCTTCTTTCAAGGCAATTGCTTCCACTCACCTATTGAAATAGTCAGTTTTAGTGAGCACCCATTTATGCCTTACACTTGAAAGTGGATTTATCATCCCTATGAAGTCTAACTCCCATTACATGAATGATTGCTCTACCTAGATTGGGTTGAGTGGCAAAGCTACTAATCTTTGTTTTCATGCAAATAGAGCATATTTTTGACATTTAATAACCCATGCATAGGCATCCCTTAAGAGGCTAGGCCAGTAATAACCAGCTCTCATTACCTTTGTTATTTTTCTTAGAGTAAAATGGCCTCCTACAGGTCCATCATGAAACTACTCCAAGAGATTTGTCACTTGATTGTCATCAATGCACCTAAAAATTACCCCATCTAGGTCCATTATAAAAATAACACCATTAACTAATGCATAAGGTATGGACTAAAGTTTGAAATACCTTATTTTTGCTTTGTCTAAACCTTGAAGACATTCACTTGTTATCTAGAAGTTTGTCATGTCCTGAAGCCAACTATTGTGAGATAGAGGTGCATCTGTCTATGAGTTATCTTGTGTCACCAAAACAACTTATTTGTCTTCTTGAATATCATCTACCATATTCTCACATAATACTTTTCCTCTTACCATCTTTGTGAATTTGATCTCCACATCATACTCCATGACTTTGGTAATCCATCCATCTCACTTCTCATTCAAGTCTTTGTTAAGGTGGATGTCCCTAACTCTAGGATGGGACACCATAAGATAAACCTTGATATTAGAAAGGATTGGATTAAACTTTTTGAGGCTTCTCAAAGATATAAGAACTTGCTTTTCTATGAAAGTATACCTCACCTCATATCCTTTTAGCCCTTAACTAAAAAGGTAATTGGATGCTCAAGTCCACCATTCCTCTGCATCAGCATAGCTAATATGTTTTCAACATTGGAAAAGGTATACAATATGAAATCCTTTGAGAAATTAAGATTCATGAGCAAGGGTGCTTGGGCAATGGCTTACTTGATGGCCTTAAATGCTAACTTACCTTCATTTAACCAAGCAAACACTTGGATCTTCTTCAACATGGTGGTGATGGGTTTGACTAGGTTTACAAAAATAGGTATAAACATTCTCACAAATTTTATTTTCCCAAGGAAGCTCTGAATTCCTTTCTTGTGCTTAGGTAAAGAGAGTGTTAAGATAACACTTATTCTATCAAGGTTAATGGATAATACTTCCTTTGAGATAATGTGACCCAAAAGTTTGCCTTCATGAATAGAAAACACATATTTATTAGGATTTAAAGAGATCCCATACTCTCTACATCTTTCAAAGATCAACCTTAAATGGTTCATGTGCTCACTAGCCTTCTTGGAGAAAACTATGATGCCATCCAAGTAAACTAATACCATTTTATTTAACAACCCTTAGAAATCCATGTCCATAGCTCTTTGGAAAGTGGCCCCAACATTTGAAAATCCAAAAGGCATCTTTTGGTAAGCATATGTGCTTCACCTTGTGGTGAAGGCAGTCTTATATTGATCTTTTTATCTTACCATAACTTGGTTCTATCCTAAATACTGATCCAAAAGAGAGAAGCATTCTGTACCAACAACTATCTGAAGTAGTTGCTCCATGGATGGAAAGGGGTAATGATATTTCAAATAAACCCTATTTATATCCCTAAAGTCAACACATAATTTGATCTCTCCACTTTTCTTCCTCATAGGTACCAAATTGGCTACCCATGAGGAGTGCTTAATGGGAAAGATGATCTTGGATTCAATTAACTTAGTTAATTATTTACTCATAATCTCTTCAATTTTGGGGTTTATAATCCTTTGCTTCTGCTTGATAGGCTTGGCATTAACCTCCAATTTTGTAGTATGTTGGGTTAATCTGGGATCAAAACCTCTCAAGGCACTATATTCCCAAGCAAAGATTTTTGCATATTCTTTGCAAATCTCTATGAAAGCATGCCTTTCAGCTTTAATTCTTACCTTCCCAAGATTGAGGATCTTGTACTTAAAGATAAGGAATATTTCATAGTTCTCTTCACTTGTTGACATCACTACCTTATCTTTTTTCATATGGTATCCCTCATGGAAAAGACCTTCAAGGGTGACTAGTCCTTTAGGAAGCTTGTTGGATCTCAACTGAACAATTTGCTCCTCATATTGATGTTGAAACTTTTCCTAGTTTATGGAAGATAACTCTACTTCCTACTTTAAGAAACATTCAATTTGTTTGTCATTTTCAAAGACCTTCCAATGAGTTTCATTGTTTGGCACTGATAGTTTTACTACCACTTTAACATGTGGTTGCACTTTGGTCCTTTTTAACTCATTAGGGATATCAAATTGAGATCCCACAATTCCTAATCTATTATCATGTTTATTTTGGTTCCTTGGCACTACTTGGATGTTGAAGGCCTCAAAATCCTCAATTAGGTCCCACACCCTATGTTTTTAGAACTTCATCAGGGGATTCTTGGTGATATTCTAGCCTCTAACTTAGTGAATTATTAGATCACTATCCCCATAAACTTTTAATTATTTGATCCCTCTCTTACTATCCCATTAGAGACCAATGATAGGGCCCTCATACTTTGTTATATTATAAGGTCAACTGAATCAGAACATGTAAGAAGAGAAATACTTGTCATTAGAGGGGGATACTAGCATTGCACCTACACCCACTCCATATTTACTCATTAAACCATCAAATAATAATTTCCATAAGCCACTAGAGTATTCTTGATGCCTTATGAGGGATGGCATGGATTGATACTCTTCATATAAGTAGTAGATGCCCAGGCCCCTTTCTTTAACACCTTTTAAGGGGTCAACCAATTGACTCTCATTCCATAATTCATCCAAAAACATATCTGGTATCTCCTTAGGATGAGTGTTTCATTCTTAACCAACTATAAATTCATCTTAATCAATGATGGTGCAATTGAGGTTTATGTTGTTTTGCCTATAAGGCTCCATGTGGAATCATGCAATGGGATCATCCTTAATAGATACCTTGGTTCCATATTTTATTCTGAATGCCATGTATGACCAATTTGCTACAAGATAATATCTAATATTTGTAGTGAATTTTATGGATAGGCATAGGGAAAAATGAGGAGGTACATCTAGGATCAACACATATTGAAACACTGAGACACTAAGATAAGCATGCATGGTCAAGTTGAGGTCTTTGATAATATCAAATGGCTTGGTAGAAGAACCATCAATTTTAATAACTCCTTTAGACTGGGGATCATATTTTAGACCAAGTTGACCAGCTATGGAATTTGGCATTATTGAGGTGTTAGCCCCACTATCTACCAAGAAATTGTGCACTAAAGAGTCACCAATGATTACTGAAATGTAGAAGGGAGGAGGTTTGACCACCTTAGTTGATTTTCCTTCACTAGGTCCTTTGGTTGCATTAGTGAGACTGACATTTTATTTGCTTAGTTCCTTCTTAGTAACCTTGATATTTGATAATCCTTATTGAAGGATATATATTTTTCCAAGCATGTATAACATGTCCCACATTGGCACACCCACATTTTATATTTTCATTTATTCCACAATGTTGATGGTTACACCACCAATCTTTGGTTGTGCTTTCAGAGCTATAACTATACTTTAAATTTGTGAGTTTTAGGGAATAAAGGCATTCCCCCAATTTTGATTCCTTGAGGCTATTGGAACATTTGGATTTGATATTGAAGGAGTAATGGTAGGAAACTCTTTGACTACTTCTTGATTACCATCCATGTTCCTTCTTTTGAACCTTGTATTTATTACCACTAGAATATATGCCTATCTAGAACTAGCCTATTGATTGAGTGCATAACACTCTTCTTGATCATAATACACCATGGTATCACCCAACTGGCTTGGTCCTTGATCAAGGATTTGTCCTTATTGAGGGTTTTCTGGTTTTGTCATCATGGGTACCTCTATGTTATAAGCCATAAGAGCTTGATTGTGCCCATAATTAGAAACCTACTATCATTGATCATTTAAAGCTTGGTTAAAGTCAGTGTTTAGGACAATGGATTACCTAAAAGATTAATTTTAAGGCATAGTACCCTCAGCTTCTTGAGTATCATTATTCTAGATGGGGACCAAAGTGTTGGAAGTGATTGCAACATTTGGATTATAGTTGTTTTGCCTAACATAGTTAGGTTATCCTTGTCCTTGGCTTTGACATTGGCCTTGGCCTTAGAAGATTCCCTTGTAAGGTGGTATATTTTCTTGATAAGTATGATTCTGAGGTTGATATGAATCTTGATAAGTCATATTGAAATTTTTTTGCCTTTTAACATTTACTAGTTAATTTCCCAAGGATTAGAACATGCTCTTAAGCTCTTGAAAGCTATTTTGTTCTTGGGAATCACTAGATTGACTAGTGTAATCCTTTTCTTGCTTACGTGAGGGTATAACAATAATTTTAGGCACAATAGGAATGACAACAAGGGAAATAATAGAAGCAAGAGGTGGTATGATCTTAGAGAACAAAGGCATTGGTGGTTTAGGTGTAAGCTTGCTAGCCTACACCAGATAATTTTTTGCTCTAATTGCCACCTCATATGCATTTGGCAATGTGTTTCCTCCCATGGACTAGTTCATTACTGTAATGTCACTATTTAGGCCCTTTAAATAGTATAGGAAGGCAAAGTTAGGGGTAGGCCTAACAGAGACTAGGATTCTATCCCTAGTCTTTTGGAACCCTGTGTTGAAGTCTTGTATAACTTCATGAGGGGCTCTTTGAATTATGGTTAATTGCTCTACAAGTGATAAATGGTCACTTTTATCCTCAAATATATTACATAATGCATATCCTAACTGATCCCATGTTGTAATAGAATTAACATCAAGGTTTTTATACCAGTCTAAGGCTTTACTTTTGAAATAGATGGATAATAACCTAATTGCTACATTTTTCTCATTGATATTATGAATATTATAAAAATTAGCTACATCCATGAGGTTATTATAAGGGGTTATAAGTTTATAGTAAAATAAGGGACACTTTTAAGAGTTACTATTGGAATATGATCATATTGAGGTAGGTCCAGAGGACTTTGGCCATTAAAAGCCACAAAATCTCTAGGGGCTACATGGAAATGAAAGGGTTTAACAAATATCTTCTTGCATGGGTAGGCATTGAAATTGACTTAGGAACAAAGTTGCCTTTATATGGGTGTGTATTATCAAATATTAATCTCTTTACTGAGTTTAAAGATAATTCAATGAATTCAAAGGAAATACCTCTAGAAGCTAACCTTATAGTCACCTTTGGCATGAGATGTAGTCATTGCTCTACTACTAGAATGTTAGATCTTTTTTGGAGTCACCAAATGTTATTGTTTGGAAGCTATAACTACTGCAAATTGGTCAAACTAGCTTAAAAATTTGACCAATCTTCTTTGAACTATGTCCCATTGGGTACACCAAAAAATATTATAATGCAATTTACATCCTTAGAGAGGTTTATTTAGGCTCTCTCCAATTGAGATACACTATGGGAATAACCCCAATATGTGGGTCACCTATGGTGGGGTTAGACCTCTGGAGAAAGTCGACTTCCTCTTGATGGATTACCTATACTAATGTTTGCACTTAGAAAAGGGTTAGAAAGGGGGAAAAGGAACCTAAGAAAGTTAACCAGGTGATGTAAAAAATTTAAATAAGAACTCACATAAGCATGAAGTAAACACTGAGGAAGCATAAGAGAATGCTAGCTCACACAATCTCATAAAACTAGCTAGTTGCATAAGTGTTTCATAAACTAGGTTTAGGAAATAATGAATGAAGACAAAGAGGAGTTCTAAGATTCATTGAGAGCTTGCATCAATGATATAAATAACACTAAATTAGACCTAAAACTAACTTGAAGACACCTTAGAAATGAGAAATAAATAAGGACAATGGGCATGGAAGCTTCTCCTTCATAATGCCATCACGCACAAGCTTTGATACACATAATTTAGAGGGGAGAGATAGGTAAATAAATTATTTATTGCTTCAATAGGTCTTTAAAACATATTTTGTTAGGGTTTAGCCTTATCAAATGAATATCTTGAATTAATATAGAATTTATTATAAAAACTGAGAGCCATTTCCTAAAAATGGAAAAGAATAAGAAATATAGGAGAAAGGAAAGAGAGAGGGGGAACACACCATCTGAGATCATTAATTAAACTTCCATCCTTCTTAATTTCTAAACCATATTTGATATAATTAGGACTAAAATGCTTTGAGAAGAAATAAATTCTCCATTGTACTCTCCAATCCCTTAATCCCTTTGCTTAGATCTTCTACACCATCTCTAATTGCTTTCATTGTGAGGACATAGTCTTCATATCCATAGACTTGATAGAGCCATGCCTAAGTTTGATTTGAGTGGTAATAAGGACCTGATTGTCAAAAATAAGACCATGTAGAAGGATGAGACATTTTCCCATAATCACAAATATCTACGCTTACTTTGGAGTCTAAACCCAAGTCTACTATAGATGAAGACCAATCCCATTTATTGGTTTTCCTATAGTCTTAATGTTGATGAAATTAAGCTTTCCAGGTGTTTGACATCACTTTGATAACAAGTTTCCACCCTTTTATCTATATTAGGTCTATAAGACCTATTATACCTCCATGGATCTCTAAAGGTTGTCCTCAATCCCTAAAATATTCATTTTGGTTTAACCTAGATCATCTTCAAACTTCGCTGCTAGCATTTGCTTGTCTGGGTCAAAAATAGCTTCATCGACCTCCACTAGAAGTTGGACTTGCCTTTGTTCATTATCCATCAACTTATTGATTCAAGACTATTAAATTTAGACACTTGGTGGCCTCATTCTTGATCTGAGCTCCATTGACTTCTTGACCTTACTTGTACTATTGATATTTCTCTATACAAATGAATGTAAGCCATAGATCTTATACTAGTTTAATGTGATTAAGACACTTGTCACTTGCATATTTACTTTTAATATTTACTGATATTTTAACTTGTTATTGACCATTGATCTTTGATTGCATGATTAAACATGCACCATAGATCTGTTTGGGCCCATAGACATCATCCTCACCCACTCATCATTAGATATTTTGATCTGATTAAACACAAACTATTGATCTTGTTCTAGGGACCTTTTAACCTATTAACTACCCACATGTTATTGATATTTGATTTGATCAAGCAAGATTTTGACACTTGTTATCCATGCATTCATCTTTAGGAACATTTGAATCTAAATAATTATTTCACAAGGCCTGAAATTAACATCCCCATACATGTCTTACTTGTTAGGGATTTTTAAATCCAAACGGTTAATTATTTTAGCTTTAACTTGACATCTCCACACACATTTCATTCTGCATGTTCAACATTGAGGACTTAGATATTGAGATAGATAACTCATCAAGACATGAAATTTGTAGAGAATATTCAAAGCATGAAAAAGACCATGTCCGTGCAACTCTTTGATCTTGGTTGAATTTTCAAGTACATCTATCAAGTGTGTAACCAAACTGATCTATTTGCTTCTGTATGATGTATTTTGATGGTCTAGTTCTTATAGGCTTATGCAAGAAGCTGTTGTTTCTTTATAAGGCTCCACTAAACTTCTAAGACTTTGTGAAACCTAATTCACACTCTTGAATGCTTGAAACACTATGAGAGCCTGTTGGTATTTTTCACTTTACAATCCTAGACCTATTTCCAAGTATTTTGATCACTTACTCAATTAGGAACTCTACTCAGTTGATCACTCCATACCAAGACCTATATAAGTTGATCCATCTAAGAAATTTTTTATATGTAGGCCAAAATTATCCAACATTTCCATCACTTGTTCAAATTTCATAGGCAATCAAGATGCCATGAAGCTCATCCATCTATAGTATGTTGAGATCTTTGATCTCCTCCATAGTAGAGACTCTTGAATCAAACTTAGATGTTAGGGATATTAATACCTTTTATACTATTGTTGATTCTTCTAACTTCTCTCCTAGATCTTTGATGACATTTACCACTTCATCTACTTTTAATAGATAAGATGTAATGTTTTCATCCTCCTTCATTCCTAGACTTTCAAACTACCTTTGGTGGGTCTAAGACTTTTCCAACTTGACTTTGGTGTCTCCTTCATAGATGGTTTGAAACTTTTCCCAAATCCCTTTAGATTTATCAAAATGCTTAACCTTTACAAATTCTACCTCTGAAATACCACACATGATGGCATTCATTGCCTTAGAGTTGTTTTAACTTGATTTCTTACTTGTTACATTAGTTGGTAGTGTAAGATGTGGATTTAATCCATAAAAAATATATTTCCATATGTCATATCCCAAGGACATTAGATAGGTCTTCATTATGATACTCAAAAATGCATAGTTAGTCCCAATGAAGAGAGGAGCCTTATTGGTTGAGAAACCTCCTTGTACTTGATGAATAGACATGATTGTGCTTCTAGGATCTCCTTTAAGCTATTAGGGCTACTTAAATGAGTGTGGGGGGGGGGTGAATTAGTGTTTAAAAATATTTCTTCCAAATATACTTTAACATTATTGAACCATAAAAACAACATATTGATATAACAATGCATAAAGAACCATTCACATGAGCATGAAATAAGAAAACACATATGTGAGTGGGAAACCCTCAAGGGGAAGAAAACCCACTATGATATCTATAAATGAAATATTTTCTTATGAAATAAAATATCAAATTCAATTGATTACCAACTCAACTTGGAGAACCAACCCCAATAAAGCCAAGCACCTACTTGCAAGGAAGTACCGACTCCATAAGTGACTCAACACCAACTCATCCACATCATGAATTTTTATCACATTCACACCTATAATATTATATTATGCTATATAAATAATTTTAATACCTCCTTCTACTCAACTATGCAAGATTTTTATTCACTTATTTTGCATATTTTTAAATAGGCCTAAACTACCTTGTATATATACTAGTCTCATGGTCTCACACCACTTGGTTGAACACACACCTTAAAAATCTTATTTAGGACATAAAATATGTATTAATACATATTATTAACATGATTAAATCACAATTTAAACCCATTTTGGTCTGAAACAACTCAATTAGACCTTACTCTTTTAGATCTCATGGATACCTAATTGCATTAGGTCTTCCCTCTTAATGCCAAAACTTGATATTATTAGGCCGAGATGGATTTATCCAAAAATAAATAACCATTAAAAAGTTTATCCAATTAAATATTATGAAATCATCCATGTTTGATCATACCTGCATCCTTCATTCATACCATGAAAGCTCCTTTAGTATAAACTATCCTATTAGGCCTATGTACCTCAAAAAGTCTATCTGGAAATAATGAAGCTTAAACACCCTTAATATACTTAAATATAAAAAATTTAAAATGTAGATATATTATCCATCACCTTAGGGTCATCACAAAATTATTGGAACACCTTCATTCAAGAAATAAAGGCTCAAGAACATCTCTACAACATGCTTACTCAGAATAGCCAAATCACCTCAAAAATTAGTCATGATGATTTAGAACTCCAACACCTAGGTAGACTATTTTAATGAATCCTAATACATAAAAATAGTCCTAAAATATCTCTATAACATACTAAAATAGAAATTTTATATGGTCTAATGGTAAATATTGGTCTTGAAGACCAATTTCTTGACCTTATGTTTCACAGTCCTATCTGAACTAGACATGCCATTTTGTGTGCAACTTTTTCACCATATACCCTAACCTCCAAAGATTATCCAAATCATGATCATGACATAAAATTCATAAATAAATTCTTCATTTACTTTATTACATCAATATATCATGCACATACCCTCAAATCTATCTCTTCATCTCTGCCTGGGTTTTACACTATTCACACCATTATGTCTGTCTATGACTGGCTTACTTGTATGACTAAATTATAACACTTGAAGGCTAGAACCTATCCATAAGTCATCATGGACATGTAAAATGAGTCATAAATTATTATACCATCCATTTTTTTCTTAACCAATTCAACTTTTGAGAGTTATAATAACTTCTTAACAAATAGGCATGTATTTATACATTTTCTCTCTCATCTGACTAACCACCACCACCTGGAGGTACTTGGGAGAGTTCAATCCATTATCTATGAATTTGAATCCATCCTGATTTGTTTTAAACAAAATAATTTATATCAGGTCCTTATTGTGGTTTTAGGGAGGTTTAACACAAGTTTTGGTATTAATGATTTTTCATAAAGGACTACCACTTGAATCCAAAAATAATGCATGGAGATCTTATCTAGGACCCTTCCCCATATATCCTTAATAGATCAGACTCCCATATAGAGGTTACACTTTCCAATAAATATTTGAAATTGCTTCTCAGGTTTGAGACCTCATTATTTGAGCTTGAGAAGGCCTAAAATAGTGATTCATGCATTTTTTGTTCAAATCTTGACCTCAAAATTTGTGATCATACCTAAAACAACTTATCCCACTTATTTCCATGCTCTGATGTGCATACTTTCCTTGAAATCTGATCTTCATACCTCATTAGTCTAGGTAGGGTTTAGGAGTGGTCTAAATGTAGACTTATACTGAAGGTCTTGCCCCTATAGGCTCACTTTAAAATACTAATAAATGATGTATACCTTAATCAAATTCTCAAATAATACCATACAACCTTCACATGCATGTATTCATTAATTTCACCATGCACATACCTCTTCATGCCATGGTTAGTTTTCTTATGTACTTTTAGTCATATAAAATGTCCAAATTGATAGTTTGAGTGTGGCTTGTGATACCCTATCCATATCTCCTTTTTGAATGCTCTTGTGACCATTCTAGACATAGTTTTTCTCATTATCGGTCATCTAAAACCTTCTGAACAATGATTCAACCTTAGCTAGGCTATATTTCCTAGGCCAATCCTATCCCCCCAGGTCTCAAAATTGTAGGACATGAGTGTCATACTTGGACTATAGCACCAAACCCTAGGGTGTCCCATTTTTGACACTCATAACCAATTGCACTTTTATCTCCAATGATCATTTTCATATGATTCCTATCCTTCATCATGTTAGCCTAGTGCAAATAAATCTAACCCATGACCAACAGTTCCATATAAAATCCCAACCAAAGGTCATTTACAAAGAGAGGTGATAAATATTACAAATCAAGCAAGAATACAAGTAAACTAATAAATCAAACTTCCCTATTCTCTACATATAGTCACCCAACACAACTACAAACATATTCAAACTCTCATACCAGTCCATAGTCACTCAATCACTCTCAATTTAGAATATTGCATCTACTTCACACTTTTACACAAAGCACATTAGGTGGGAGAACTACTTATGGCTTGATCCCTCTTTGAAATATTGGTATGTAGGCAATGCGCCCACACAAGGGGTATGGATCACATGTTCAGTGCATCTTACACACACTAACCCTTGCCCCTTTTTAAGTGATTCAAATCCCATTTTATCAAGCATGATGGAGGGTTAGGGTTTGAATATTAAACATCTCTAAAGTGAGCTCCATCAACATTCAACACTCAAGATTTCACAATCAGGATCATACTAGCACAATGCAAAAACCCAAAAAGTTTTAGGTCTTTGTGACTAGTTTGGACAATAATGACAAAAGTGGACAATAGTGTCAGACCCTAAAGTGTCCTATTTTTTATGGTCCTATCTTTTCACTAAACAAAATCTAGATTCTAATTTATGACACTGTCCCAGTCCTACATAGCTAGTTTCAGACTCCATATCATATGTCTCAACTTGTTTCTAGCTAAGTCATATTTTCTCCTTATTTATTACTATTTTTAGAAAGGTAAAAAAGATAAATAAATTATACAAATTAGGACTATAATTATTTTAATATTATTTACTAATTTATTAATCCAGACCCTTAACTAAAATAGGAATAAAAATCCATTATTCCCTAAAAGGTTAAATTATTTGGTGAACTGGACTTACTTTGTTTGCAAATAAAAACCCTAGAATCCTTAGGGAAAATTCCTTGCTGATTTTTCTAGTATTTTTTTCTAAATTTTCTTACATATTTTATAATGTCCCAAATGGAATATTTTTAAAAACATACAAATATACTAAAAATCTTGCTATAAAAACTATGGAATTAACACATAAAAATGAATATGGAAACACATACACAACACAACTCCACTGATACACTCAAATATGAAAATATGTTCTTAACTCACACATATAAATATGATTTATGCTCATAAAAATACTCATAATAGATGATATTACTCAAAACACTTATCAAATTATAAAGTTTATGATATCACAATTATCACCACATGTACTGCATACTAAAAATCTGTACTCAACACACTAATCTCTCCACACAATCTCATAAGAGATGCTCCACATAAGACATAGACTGCTAAACACATAAACAAATAATGAAAGATCTTATACACATAGATATATTGATGTAACACTAAACACACTTACAACATACTAAATTTGAAAATCTTCTTGAACAGCTACTGTAATCTCTGAGTGAGATAACCAAGCAAAAGTATAGGGTTTCTGTCCTTTGATCTTGAAGCAACATCTGCAAGTTTTCATCCATGAATCTTGTATTAGAGAGACAAGAGTTTTGTCCTTAAATTCCAAAGGTTTATGGACAAGGAAATAAGGCAATTAATCCAAAGGGTGGGGGTTATATGATTTCCAAGAATCTATTACAAAGCAAACAAATCCCATATTTATATGATTTCATAGGAGAGAATGGCAAAGGAGAAATAATGAAGAGAGAGAAAGTATGGTGTGATATTCTCCATGGGTGGACCATTCATCATGAAATACAAACCTCCCACATGTGCATAAGGATTTCCACTTGTTGAGTGTGTCTTCCACTTGTTTAGTGGGTCTCTCACTCACCAAATGAGTGGAAATCATGCTTAAGTGCTCATATGAGTCCAAAGACTTTTCCACCACCCTATTCTATCTTATCCAAAGCATGAACTCTTATCTCCACATACCTTTTCACTATATGAACTTATCTTTGACCATACCACATAATGGATATGATTTCATTCTTAATTTGGTTCTAATCTTACTTTACCCCACAAAGATACCCCATAATGGAGTCAAAAGAAATTCCACTTTATCCCCTATGGGCCTTGCCACCTCATGTGAATATTCTCATGTGGACCTTCCCACCTCACTCATAATCCACCTCACAACTGCATCACCTATCATGTCACTTGCGAATAATGACCTTGAATAGTGTCTTGCCATGTCACCTATTGGGTCCCACATGAATAGTATTAGTGAATAGTGCTAGTGAATAGTAACCTGCACTACTATTCCATTTCAATTACCCAAATTAGATTATGGGAATTATATAGGATTAGGGTCTCCTACACAACCTTATTCTAAAGTTGAGAACATCACGGTCCTCCCTCCCCAAAATTGGTTGCCCACAAGCAATTGTAAATCAATATGTTCCAGAAATATTGGAACAAAGTGGTGCATCCAAATGTGGTGTTCATGAAATCTTGCTCCTATGCCTGTCAAATGATCCAAATTTTGCCAAAGTGTAATGCAAAATGTACCATCTCTAAAATTCTTCCACAACTTAAAAATTTGGATTACCAACTTGTTCTCATAATTTGCAAATAAATGTGCATGACTCACAAATTCGATAATGCAAACCTTTAGGAAGCTCACAAAGTAATGCATGATTAAACTATTCCATGTTTGGTTATGAACAAGCAAAGATGATATATCTAGGCTAACCTTTCTAATCTACACATTACCAGGACCCGAAACAAATCTCATGAAGATTTTACCATGCTTTTACTGTGCTAATATTGTCAAAGGCACAATATCTCTGAACTATGCCCTTTTTTTACCATTTGAAATGGCACAAGATCCTTCTCCTTGAAATCCTCCAATAAGAATCTCTCTTTGTAGGATATGAATATATTTAGCTGCTCCCTCAATGGTGCATCATGAACATCTCTCTGAATATGAATTTGGCATTGTTAACACTTGGTCAAGGCATACCTTATGGCCATCATTACTTGGCTTGCTCCTTCCAACTTCCACTCATCAAAAGCTATGGGGTGATCCTTTGGAACCATTTTGAGTCTCACTTATGAAGCATCTACAATAAATGAAGATAAAGAATCTAGAATATTAAATACATGACACAAAATTATTATCTCAGGTTTACCAAAAACCCTGATATCTATGTGTGTCCATGCAAGTGCTCTCATTTCCATTGCATCATTCATAGGTGTTGTGAAACATGCATATCCTTGTGATGATCCAAGGATCTACCATCATGTGCGAATGTAGAAAGATGCCAATCCAAGCTAACTTGGACCTTTTGATGGTCTGCTTGAATAACTGGAGCATGAGTCACATGACTCAAGTAATATTCTTTTGACCTCGCAAACTCACATTCAGATTCTAATTTAAATAGAGCCTATTGCTCTAAGGATTGAGTGCTGGCATCCCACCAAGTAAATTTGTACACAAAATTGTCATTAAAGGAAATCAAAACAAATATTTTCAAATGATTTCCCAATACTTGATGCCAACACAACTGGAAGGTAATGGGGGTGTTCCCCAAACTAAAAATCATGGCCAAGAGCTCAAAAATATTGGGATTCATACATATGGTGGTTCCCTTCATCTCCTCTTTATAACTCCTTTGATGAAAGAAAGATGTAGCCATGAGAAATTTGAAACCTAATTCCATGATGTATTTGATCCTCCCATCAAAATGTAGTCCTAAAGATAAGTTATGAAACACCATAAATAAATTATCATTAATATAATTGCTACCCATGGATGTAGTAGTAGGCATCACCATACAACTTGCTACCCATAAAACTTGGCTTATTTGGAAAAACTTTTCCAACCCTCTTATGGGAACCAATTTCAGAACTCCATTAGCTAGTCCCTTTGGAACTATATTATTTCCTTTGAAATTGAAACTAAGTTCCATAATTTGATTTGTGGATTTCTTACCCAAATCATGGATCCACTGTAAAAACAAACCCACATCAAATTTTTTTAAAACAATAATATCAAAATAACCAAAATTATTAATATCTTTGAGGGCTAAGTCAAGACTTAGAATCCTTTTCTTGCATGGTGTGTCAAAATCATCCTTTTCTTGCTTGGAGAAAAAATTGGGAGTAAATTAATCTTTAGATTAAATACATTCATGTGTATTATCTTATTTCTTGGATCCCATATTCTTATGTATAAATAGCCTTGAAATTTTGGAAAATAGTCATGCCAATTCTCTTGAACTATATAGAAAGTCTATAATAAACTTATGTTATCCTCTTTATGCCTTGAACTGTTATTGCAAGAATCATCAAGTTGCTTACCTTTCTTAGCTGATTTAAAAATATTCACAAGCTCATCACGAACATTAATATCCACTAAAAAATTCTCTTTATGCCTTTCAATAAGACCATCTTAATACTTATCTTCATGTGTTTCTAGAACTGGAATATTTTTCTAAACATAAAAATCCATACCTTTCATCTTCTTGGTGAGATCCTTTTCTTCCACTTTCTCCTCTTCCTATGAACAAAGCCCTTCTTCTGTATTTTCCACACCATTATCTTCTTAGGTATGGAGTGTCTTGGTTCTTCCTTGGGAATGCATTCATTAGAAACTAATAATGCATTCTCCTAAAATATGAATCCATCCATGATCCTACTTGGCACCTCAATTCTATTTTGTAAATCCTTGAATATAACTCTATTTTGCAAATCAATTAATGGCTCACCATTTGAAAATTTGAGATGTGGTGTAGAAACTGATGTATCCTTCTGCAATGAGAGATCTTCATGGATGACACATGATGCCTCTGGATCCTCCTTGTGTGAAATTAGATGCACAACCTCTTGAGGTTTTGGTTCTACTCTTTTCTTGAGAGTACTTTCTTATGGCCTTTCTACAACTAAAAAATCTTCCTTCTTGTATTTTCTAAATCCAAAAAACTCACTTAAAGACATGGGTGTCTTTTTAGATTTACTAACATAAATTTGAGATTATTTAAACATAGGAAAACTCTTCTTACCCAAATTAGGATTGAGATCATCCATCATTTTTTGAGTTATGGCCTTTTTCCTTTTGGCTTCTTTGTTTTTCTTCAAAGACACGTATTTGGAAATTGGCATGATCTCACAAACCATAGCTGGAAGTTTGTTGTAATCCTCATGAACTTCTTCTAGAAAAACTTCTCTCTAGATAAATTTAGGCTTCCCAATTCTATTGAGGAAATCCATTGACAATATAAAAAATAAACCTCTGGTACCATAGGTTGACATATACAAACACAACCTAAACAACAAAAACAATAGATAAAACTACACAAAGTCTAGACACCAATAGGCTGGCAAGATCACAACTCTGATACCATTGTAATGTCCCAAATGGGATATTTTTACAAACATAAAAAAATACCAAAAATCCCACTATGAAAATTATGGAATTAATGCATAAAAATGAATATGGAAACACATACACAACACAACTCCACTGATACACTCAAATCTGAAAATATATTCTTCTTAACTCACACATACAAATCTGATTCATGCTCATAAAAATATGCATGATAGATTATATTACTCACAACACTTATCACACTTAAAATTATTATGATATCACAATTATCACCACATGTACTGCATACTAAAAATATGCACTCAACACACTAATCTCTCCACACAATATCACAAGAGATGCTCCACATAACACATAGACTGTTAAACACATAAACAAATAATGAAAGCTCTTATACACATATATCTATTAATGCAACACTAAACATACTAAATCTGAAAATCTTCTTAAAGAATAATTGTAATCTCTGAGTGAGATTACCAAGTAGAACCATAGAGGTTACATCCTTTGATCCTGAAGCATTATCCACAAGTTTTTGTTCATGAATC
Organism: Torreya grandis; assembly: GCA_037957365.1. Classification (NCBI taxonomy): domain Eukaryota; kingdom Viridiplantae; phylum Streptophyta; class Pinopsida; order Cupressales; family Taxaceae; genus Torreya; species Torreya grandis. The sequence goes on from JARHVA010000194.1 coordinate 806,574, forward strand.
GTGTATTAGAGAGCCAAAGGGTTTTGTCCTTGAATTCCAAAGTTTGATGCACAAGTAAATAAGGAAATTAAGCCAAAATGGGGGGGTTTATATGATTTCCAAGAATGCATTACAAAGCAAACAAATCCCATATTTATAGGATTTCACAAGAGAGAATGGCAAAGGAGAAATAATGAAGAGAGAGAAAGTATGGTGTGATATTATCCATGGGTGGACCATTCATCATGAAAGACAAATATCCCACATGTGCATAAGGATTTCCACTTGTTGAGTGTGTCTTCCACTTATTTAGTGTGTCTCCGACCCACCAAATGAGTGGAGATCATGCTTAAGTGCTCATATGAGTCCAAAGACTTTTCCACCACCTTATTATATCTTGTTCATAACATCAACTCTTATCCCCACATACTTTTGTGCCATATGCACTTATCCTTGACTATACCACACAATGGATATGATATCATTCTTAATTTGGTGCCAATCTTACTTTACCCCAAAAAAATACCCCATAGTAGAGTCAAAAGTAATTCCACTTTGTCCCCTGTGGACCTTTCCACCTCATGTGAATATTCGCTTGTGGGCCTTACCACCTCACTCATAATCCACCTCACTATTGCATCACCTACCATGTCACTTATGAATAGTGACCTTGAATAGTGTCCTACCATGTCACCTATTGGGTCCCATATGAATAGTGACACATGAATAGTGTTAGTGAATAGTGCTAGTGAATAGTAACCCACACTGCTATTCCCTTTCAATGCCCCAAATTAGCCTATGGGAATTATATAGGATTAGCTTTGCCTGCATAGTCTTATTCTGAAGTTGGGGATATCACATATTTAAATAAAAATTTCACATGTAATTTTTAAAACTCACCATTGTAATTTTGAAAATTATTTATTTCAAACCTTAGTTTGAATTTACTAGGTCCCTTTGCTTCTTGAGGTATCACGTTACATGTTTGTGAGCTTCATATCATTTTTATGCATATTTCAATTAGCTATTTAGATTATATTTATTTAATCTTCTCTTTCATTTTTCAAGTTATTTTCCTTATACCACCTAAGCTCCTTGCATCTTTTCCTTTGAGATGAAGTGCAAGACTTAGTGGAAACCCTCCTAAATTCACCAAGATTCCTCTAACCCATCCATATACCATGGATAAAAAAATAACTTAACTTCCTGCTATAGATCCTACACATCCATATTACACTAATTTCCATGAAGATAATTTTGATAATGAGCAATATGAGAATAACAATGATGATACACACACCAATGTTTATGACCCACCACTTTGGGCTCTTGATCCACTTCCACCTATTGTTGATAAGGATGTTTTCATCAACAAAGATTTGATTCTACAAAGTTTTAGAGAGAGACTTAGGGAACAAACTTGTGATCATGCCCTTATCTTACAATCTATCATGGAAATTAAAAAGGATAAGCAAGTTGAGTCTTTCATTCCTTTAGAGCAACTAGTTTCAAATGACAGTATGAGGGTGACTATGTCTCAATAACCCATATAACATCCCAAACTTCTTATGAGGCACCACTAGTTATAGCTAGTACATCTTTGTCTCTTGATGTGACTACCCTTGTGTAAGATATAAAATATCTTCAATCCAGGTGCTACATCTTGAGCAAGGTGCCTCTAGACTAACATAGGCTTTGGATTCTTTTGCTATACTTCATACACCATTGGCATGCCATATTGTTTCTACACCCTTGCCACCAAGTTTTTTTCAACCCAAGCTTATTCTATATGATGTCAAGAGTGATCTAGAGACACACTTGAGATCTTTTCATGTAGCATGCTTGGACTATGTGCCAAATGATTGGTTACTAACCAAGTTATTTCCATGAAGTATAAAGGATTATGCTTTATAATGGGTCTATAGTATACCAAATCAATCGATCAATGTATTTAATCCTTTAGCTGACATGTTCCTAACTCATTTCAGTATTAACATAGGTGGAAAGGTATCTTATGCCCAAGTTTCACAATAGAAACAAAGTTCAAATGAGCATCTCATAGACTATGTTCTTTGATACAAGAATATCATAGCTAAAATGACTAGCCCCATGGCTAATCAAGAATTATAAGATATCTTCAAATAGAGTCTTCTGCTAGATTTACATGAGTCAATAATGTTCAAAATTTTCTCTTCCTTCACTGAGTTCTATCATACACTAAAGGAAAGGGAAGGTAAACTAATTTCAAAGGGCAAACTCAAGTACAGATGCATATCAAAAACAACAAACAAGAGTAACAATAAAATCCTATACAAAGTAAATTTTAATGATAACAGAATTCAAAATCAACTTATAGTTAATGTGGCTTTAGATCCCCCTTAGTGAGTGGTTTTATTAGTACTTCCTCGATGAGCCTTTACCAATCTACCAGTATCTCCAGCCAAAGTCTTACAATAACTATTGAATGTAATGTCATATCTTTCCCTCCTATTAGAGAAGTTGATCCAACAAAGCCTCTTCCATGTGGATATGATTAGAATGTATTTTATGATTTTAATAGGGAACCATACCACACAAAAAACACATGCATCAATTTGAAACACAAGATATAGGACTTGATAGATGGTAACCTTATTTATATTGGCACTCTAGTTGAGCCTCCTCAAACAAAGTAAACATAGGACAAAGCTTTGAAAATTTTCTCATATCTTTTCCCATAACATTATAAACAAGAGACAGGGGACATATTAGGTCTTCACCATGCATATCATGCACATCCTCCACCATCTACATACCAAACACCTTCAGTTGAGTTACATCTTTTGAGCAACATGATTGGTGTGTATAATTCCAGAGTTTTAGCTAGACCTTCGATCTCCTTTTTAGAATAAGAGATAGTTGAGGATGATTTATATCACCATGCACTCTTTATTGAAACATACATTAAGCATCATTCTATTTATAGTGTTCTCATAAATAATGGATCTAGTGTGAACATGTGTACTATGACATTACTGTAGCATTTGGGATATTCAGAGTAGGATATTAGCCTAATAGACATAATTATTAATAGATTTAGTGGGAACATATAAAGTTCATTGGGTGAGATCATATTTAATCTATAGGTTGGTCCAACACATGTGGCTATGTCATTCACTATTATTCCTAGTGTAGGAGTCTTAGATATGTTGCTTAGTTGACCATGGATTTAGAAAATTTGTGCAATAACTTCTATAGTTCATAGATGCATGAAATTCATTCATGCTAATCAAGTTGTTATAGTTGGTGGACTCCCATATGAGTTACTACTCCCCACCTCAGAACCCTCTACTACTCTATAGTCACCAGTTTTAGCTCTTTCACTAGTTATAGATCTTCCTTCGGTTGAGATTCAAACACAATCGAGGCCTCTCTCACCAGCATAGAGAGTTCATACACTTCCATGAAAGCCTATTTTACAACAACCACTACATCAACGATAATTTTAGGACTCTAAATAGTTTTCCACTATAGTATTCACACCCAGGGTAGTATCATGCCTCTACACATAGATTACACTTTTAGATAGATTCTTCTACTACCAGATGGGTCCCTAAGAGCCCCATAGTTGCACCACTTCTTAGAGTTACAGGGGGATCCCACAGTTAGTTTCCACTACAAATATGTCAGAACAATTACAACATACACAAATTTTAGATTCATAGTGTCAACCTTTCCATTATGCTTCAAGATCATGCACGATCTCTCTCCTTGATATAAGACACCATGATAGGGAGTCTCTCATAATACTCATCAGTTAGTATTATTTCTTTTTAGTCTTGATTTTACATAGCTTCTTTTCAATTTATTATACATAGTTTCCTTATGATTACTTGTACATAGCTTATTCTCAAAATACCAAAAAAATTATATATTTCAAAATACAAAAATAATATAACATTTCAAAATATAAAAACATTTCAATAAATCAAACACAACACAAATGTTTCAACTGTATGCATCATCCATGCTTTACATTTTTACTACCATGCTAGACTTACATTTTGCTATTTTATGCTATTGTTTGTTGATTTATCTACATTACCATGTTTCACTTAATCTTCTTTGAGTATGTGCAGTGACACCCAGATCCTTGATTGCTTCATTCTACCCATGACGGGGCATCCTACTTCTACATTCGAGACACACATCAACATATCTACCCATTGGGGGCATCTTCTACATGACTACACCATCCAACTTAGGTCATTCCTACATAACACACTCTAGTTATCATGTTTATGTACATTACTTACTAACTTACATAGATTACTCTATCGGCACTCACTAGTATATAACACTTGTGTATTTCTCAACATCTACCTAGTCTTGTATACTTTCACTTCTTGTTTTTATTAATTAGATGTGATTTTATTAACAACATTTACATTCCTTCCTTTATTTCTCTATGTATCTAGATGTGATTGTGTTTCTCAATCCCTATTTTATCTCTTATGTGTGCCTTAGTACATTTGCTAATGTCCTTTGCTTGTACTCTTCTATGTACTTGTGGCCCTCATGTTAATCTTACTTATTTTCAAATTATATGTGTATGTGGGAATTTGAACATGCCTTGTGTGCTTTCTTTCCCAATTTGAGTAACATGTGCCCATGTCCTTTGTTTTCTTGGCCTGTTGGCCACTTTTGTATGCTTCTTGATTTTTACCTTACATGTTTGTTTGCTTTTCAATTGTTTGCAATGCCATGATCCACATCATGAATATCTTGATTTCTTAGATGCCATGATGGACATCATGCTCCATCCCTCCTTGACAACCAACAACTAACTAGATTTCTAGTTTTAGTTCAGTATACTGCACATGCTATTACATTTTTACATCTATCTAGGCATACCCTTACTCATATAATAATCTCCACTATAAACTATGCTATAGCTTGAGACATATTTTTGATTATCATTACTATATCATGTATTTCATATCATAAAATACTTGTAGGGCTCTTTCTTCTGAGGGTAGTCGTTACAAGGTCTTTATTCCTACCCTCAAAAGAGGGGACAACAAACAAGGATTTTGTCATAGTTATTATAACCCTTTATTGGTCAAAAATTAGTTTTTAGAACACACATAATAGCAATCAAAACCCAAACTAGGAAGAACATACTAGAAACATAGTGATGAACATATAATAGTGATCATAAATAGCAAAGGACAAGAGCACCATATTTGGATTACAACATCAGATAACAAAGTGTCCTTTTTTTGACACTCATATCCAAATAGTAGAAAACCTAGATTTTTTTAAAATAGACAAAAAGGTAAGTTTAATTATAGTTTTTTCAGTTACAATTTAGTTCAGATTGGGTAGTTTTAGTATAGTTTTACTCAAAGAATCTAGATATAGGGGGTATCATGTGTGGCATGATGGCTCTCACTTTTAGTTTTAGATTGGGTAGTTGGTATAACTTTTATATCAAAATTCATGTTACAAACACCAGTGATTAGGGGTAATGTGCACAGTACATTCACCTTATTTTCCTTCCAATTCATTGTATTACCTAGGTATTCATAATAATTGCATGTCTTATTCCATTTATAGGTGGTTGACATCATTTTAGAGTGGCTTTCATATAATCCTAGTTCCCAATTTTCAAGTAGCTTTCATACAAGCCTAATCTCCACCTTTTGGAGTGGCCAAGATTGGCCTAGTTCTCAAGACACATTCAACTATCCATGCCATATTGTCAGATTATAGATCATTCATGGGCTTCAAGATCCATTTCATATGACACACATTCATATTGGTATTAGTTCATAGCTTTACACTTCAAAAAAAATGATGGAGCCAAAGGACTAGCTAGCCTCTGTATTCTTGAGCCACCTACTCAAAGGGATTGGACACACAGTATAAACATTGATTAGCAAATGCATAATAAAATAGCTTCACTTAGTGGGTGATGATGGAAATAAAGGGCTAGTCTTTATATTCTTGATCCACTTTCAGATAATTAAGCATTCAACTCCATTATTAATATTAATCTTGGTTCAGCACATACCCAGTGACTAACAACTAATTCACAATTGCATATACTTCTTTTGATCAAAACAAACAAAGAGAGTAACCATGGATCTGTACCTTCTACCTCATTTAAATATCAACCTAGGGATGTATACTTGATAGGATGATGTCACTGTATGTCCACACTCAATTTGTAATTTGACATTCTGCTAATTATATCTAATATGTTGAAGTGTAGTAAATGAAATGCTTGAAATGAAATATAAACAAGTATAGTAAAATAAATGCTTATGCATGGAAGCTTTCCTAATTTAATGTAAGCAATAATGTAAATCACACAACTCAAAAATGAGACACACAATGCTTAAGGAAATCAAATAACATGTTTAGCTAATCAAATAGGTTAGATTATTTCTATAGCATTACAAAGGGGGCCCTTCCTCCTTATAACTCTAGCCTCAACCCTTCCTCTTACAACACTAAATTGAACTTATAATTTCTCACTCATATTAATCAAAAGTGTTGTAATGAATTGTTGCATGAAGTTACAATCACAATTGCTTAACACAATGTACTTCTGACAATATCTATTCAATAGATAATATTTTCTATATATCTCTCAACTTTGCTACTACATATTTATATATCGTAGAGGATATTTTTTTATGCAAAATAATATATACATTCTATTCTAAGATAAATTTAAATTGGGATAACTAAAATTAGTTCCTTTCACTAAAGACATCCTTCATGTGAATCTTGTGACTTTAGTATAGGATAAACAAGGTTGTTTTGTTCTTAAATCACTTCCTTATTGAGCTCTATAGAGGTTAGAGTTGTTTCTATGAGTCGGTTGGAAGAGAATCAAAATATATTCATCCATAGTTTTGGTCAAGCAGTGGCTATAGGATGGTCTATGCAATGAGATTCTTTTTATTGTAGGATGTTCTGTGCTATATACTTATTTCTCCAAAATATCTTCAAAACACATTTATATAAAAATAATCCTAAATCAATAGAAAACCATCATATATTTAATTCTAATACATAATTTTAACTATAAAAAAGAGTTTGAAAACATAATGATATATGGTTTATGAAAGTGAAAAACTTATATGGAAAAGTGTTCAAAAGCATGGTAAACCAGAAGGATGAGTGCAATAGATGGACACAATAACAAGACATTCATGGGGCTCATCACACCCCCCAACTTAAAATCTTTCTCGAATTTAATCACCATACTTGTTCATTCCTAATTCACAAAGAACTCTAAAATCCATGGGATCTATAGCACCCCTAGTAAAGTGAGCATAGAATCTACACCTCTATTCAAATAGTTGTCAAATTTTGGCTTCTTTGGCTTCATCCACCAAGATTTTATTCTATCAATATGGAACAAGCTACCAGAACAAGGGTGGTTAGAAATTTAGTTTCAACAATTGTGATACTATGTCACCTACAAGAAGAATGTATTTTATGGTCCTGGTAAATGTCATGTTTGAATTAAAAAGAGAATAGGGCTCCCTCTTTCTTAATGTTGGGGTGAGCTCATTCCATCATTCAGTGCATGATTCTCTTGCAATAGGACTAGCAAAATATCTCAATCCTAAATAAAAATATTGAACCTTATCATAATTCTTACCAAATCAAGTTCTTATTTCATTCTTCAAAATGATATTATCCCATTCTGCTAAAACAACATGAAGTGCCATCAATTCACTCTTGATGAGCAGTTGGCTTTCATTCTCCTTTTTCCTATATTTTGTTATTTCTCTTCCTCATATGGAAAAGCATAATTATGTAGGTAGAACTTGTATAATTGTGCTTATTCTTCCTATGAACTTAATTTATAAATAAAAAAGAAGGAAAGGGGATCGATAACTTCATGGGGCATATCACAATAAATTCTCATAAATCTGAACTTGTGCCATTTTTCAATATAAATTGAATAAAATTTTGTAGAAGGCTTATAATCAAGGAGTTCTTATGTTATACCAGCCATGTCCTCAACTTTCTATTTCAGTTTGGTGATGCTCTCTTCCTTCAACTTATTTTCCTCTTCTAATTTCCTATTTTCCTTCCTTAGTTCATTTAGAGATTTAAATTGATTATCCATCCAATTGAATAGTTTAAAAGATATTTCAAAATAAGAGTGATACTTGACCTCAGGGGTAGATTTATGTTCATCTTGCTAATTGACCTAGAAGGTTGTGGAATGTTGGTTGTAGGATGATCTACAGTTGAGAGTTACAGCTGACAAGATGCTACAATAAGTGCATCTAGACCTCCACTAGATTGATCTTACACCTGCTTCCTTAATTTCTCAATTTCTTGCAAGGCTTGCTCAAGAGTGGAAAATTACACTTTCATTACAACTAGTTGCTCCATTTGTTCATCTTATTTTTGTATGGGTTCTTCATACAACTCTTGTTGTACTAGTTCATCATATAATTTTTCAAAACCATGTTCAACTTGTTCTTCTTCCTCATGTAATTCTTCAAGACTTTGCCCAAATTTTTATGCTTCTTCCTAATGGAATACTGAAGAACATTCTTCCCTATATATTTTAGTCTCTAAAGATTCAATACTACTAGCAATCTGTTCTTCTTCATATTCTTCATTTCTTTGAATAATAGAAGAAGGCTTAATTCTTATTTTCCTCCTTAATCTATGAGATCTACGAGGAGTAGTGGTTACCTTGATCTTCTTAGAAGAAGGTGGAAGTTCCTCCTCAAACTCATCTGAATCAAGCCAGATAATGAGTTTATTCATCTTCCTTCCTTTAGACCTTGCTATAGGTTCTTGTGTTGATGTAGGAATACCTTCTTCTATAGGTTCTTATGTGGCTGTAGGAATATTTTTTGCTACAAGTTTTTGTGGTTCTATAGGGAGGGTTTCTTTTGATCTTTGTCCTTAAACCTCCAAATATTATTCTGGTTCATTTCCTTCTCTATCACTCTCTTCATTTCCTAGTAATTGGAGAAATTCCTCCCAACTGATGTTGGGTTTAGTTCTTTGTAAATAGTCCTGAACAAGTAATTGAATGAGATAATGATGGGAGAGAGCTTTAAAATTAACTTTTTGAAAAGCATCCAACATTTTGGTGATCATGTGAAGCAAAGATTTGGGAATTTTTATCTCCATTCCATCTCATAAATGATTCAAGAACTTGAAGTGTAGGCCGTGCAACATAGAATACCTTTCTTTGCGAATGAAATATTTGGAGATAAAATCAATAGTCTTAGTCCATCTTCCTAGTAGAGACAACCTTGTGGTTCCCTTATTTAATGTTTTTAGGCATTCATCTACTCTAATAAAATTTCATCTCTTAGCCTCAGCATCATATTTGTCTTATCATTCCTCTCCTATTCTTAGTAGTCTCGTTACTCTACTGATGGTTATTTTCATCAGCTTTAATTCCATCCCTTTTACTGTGGCCAAGCTATTATGCAATGTACTAGTAAATTCCTATATAGTTCCTTCATCTAGGGCCTATATTTTCTTGAAATATTGTGGCCATCCTATATGTCAGAACAAGGCCAAGATTTTTGGTTGTTGGTCAAAGGGGAGATATCTAGTGGTTAATGTTTCAATAAATCACCTCCTATATTATGTGAGTTGTAGGTTTGGGTGCTTATAGCAAGGTTTTTGGGTAATGGTGGATTTATTTATGAATTTTGATTTGGGAGGTGAAATAATCCTTTTGAATTAATGGAAAATTGCCCCCCTCCCCCCAACTTAATCTATCACCTGTCCTCGAGGGACAAAGATGACATGCACAAAACACGTGGTAAGAGTAAGGGGTGATATTAGTAGTTATGTCAATGGTCACATCAACAAAGGATATGGTAATTGAGAATGATAAGGAGAGGATATGATGGTATATTTATAGTATTAAGTCCCATCATCTTTAAAAATAATTAAAATGTATGACATAAAATAAATATAAAATAATTACCATATTACCTATAGAAATACCTTTCATAAATGTGGAAATGATGATGTGAAGTTGTGATCATGGCATACACTAGAATTCAAGTGGGATTAAATGCTTGATGACGGATTAAATGTAGGAATACATCTTGTAGCAAGATATGCTTTCTATAACAACAATTATTATCCTATAGCAACAAGTTTTTATCTTACAAAAGTAAGTTCTTCATCTTGTAGTAAGAAGGAAAATATATTTATACTCCAAGGGAATGAATCTACATGAAAATAAGGGCAAACAAATATTTTTATTGAAGTAGTACATTCTCTCTCTCTCTCTCTCTCTCTCTCTCTCTCTCTCTCTCTCTCTCTCTCTCTCTCTCTCTCTCTCTCTCTCTCTCTCTCTCTCTCTCTCTCTCTTTTAATGAATGTCGATCAACCCGTGACTTGGTTTTTTGAGATAACATCTTCTAGCAATGCCCAAATATTTTCGTTACTGAATTTTCTAATTTTTTTTTAGATTTTCTGATCCAAACTCAAATGAAATCACAAGAATCTAGAGGATAGGATTTTATTCAGCCTAGACCAAGATATTGGGAATGATTTGTTCTTGGATATAAGAAGCTTTATTACTCTTGAAAAATATTAAAGAAGGGTTGATAGAAATACCTTTTGATTATAAGAACATGTTGATTTGCTTCATGAAGAAGAGATAGATGTTGTTCTTCAAGAACTTAGAAAGTGAGAGTTTCTTTGAAAAATGGTTTCTTGTACATCTTGAGCCTATGACCATTAGCAAGTAATTGGAATTGAACAAAGTCAATGGTCATGAGCTTTAGAACTCCATTTTAAAAAACTTGTTCAATTTTATAAGGCCCAAGCCATCTATACTACAACTTTCCTTTATGATCCTTGTATTTAAAGTTAAAAAAGAGTACCTAATCTCTTGGTTGGAAATTCTTAGTCTTGATGTTCTTATCATGCCATCCTACATGTTGTCTTTGCACTATTTTAGTATGATGAAGTGCTTCCTTTCTTAATTCATCAAGTGCATTCAGCTTCATGATCCTATCTTGTTGAGCTTGAAAAATATCTAAGCCCAAATCAAGTGTTGTCCTTAATGTCTTATGTTCAAACTCAATGGATAGAACATTATTTTTATCATAAACTAGTTCATATAGAGTGAAACTAGTTGTAGTTTTCCAAGTGATTCTACAAGCCCAAACTACTTCTAGAAGATAAGTTGACCAATCTTTTCTATGCAAACTGACAGTCTTAGTGATTATATTTTCCAATTATCAATTTATCACTTCTACCTAACCATTTGACTGAGGATGGTAAGGGGTAGACATCTTATGTCTGATTTCATATTCTTTTACCATGGCAACTATGAGGTCTAATGTGAAATATGGGCCTTGGTCTATGACTATTGGTACTCCATAGTGGGTGAAGATTTCTTCATAGAGGAACTCAACTAACTTCTCATCTTGAGCATGGATTAAGACTTTGACCTCTACTTATTTGGTGACATAATCAGTTCACATTAGTATGTATTCCTTGTTGTTGGATTTAAGATCAATGGGACCTACAAAATCCAGTCCCCATTTATCAAAGGGTTCTAGAACCAGTTATGGCTAAAATAAAATTTCATCAAAATGAGTGGGATTTACCATACACTAGAATTGATCACATCTACGAGTGTACATCATGGCATCCTTATGCAAAGAAGACCAATAATATCTAGTAGTGAGTAATTTCATGGTAGTCCATTTGGTAGTAAAATGACCTCCACATGGTTTATCATGGTAGGCTCTGAGAATGTCATAAACTTGATCTTCGCAGATACATCTCCCCATAAATGAATCTAGTCTAGTGATAAAGAGGTATTATACAATCCAAAAATAATGTCTACTCTTTTAGATCAGATGTTGTTTTTCCCTAGGTGAGAAATGTTGTGGTAGTGATCCTACAATAAGATAGTTAGCAATATCTATGAACCAAAGAGATTGAATTGTTACAACAAATAAATGTTCATCAAGAAAAGAATAATCAACAATAGTATTGTGTTTATCATTTTTAAATCAAAATAGAAAATATGCTACTACATTATCTTTACCAGGTCTATCCATAATGGTAATATCAAATTCTTATTGCAAAAGCAACCAACAAATTATCCTACCTGTTATAATAATTTTTTTCACTAAATACCTTATTGTTTCATGATTGGTGTGGATGAATACTTGGTAACCTATAATGTAGTGTAAATTTTTTTTAATGGCATCAATGATGGCAAGAAATTCCTTCTCTATTATAGTGTAGTTGATTTCAGCCCCTTAAAGATTCTTATTGATAAAAAGATTGCATAACTCAGAGATTCATCTTGTTGGCTAAGAATAGCTCCTAAAGTGGTGTCAGATGCATCTGTATGAATGTGAAAAGGATTAATTCAATTATTTCCTCTCATAATAGGATTTTTTATGAGAAGGTCTTTGAATTTCTAAAAGGTAGTTTGAGAATCATCGGTCCATCTAAATTCAACATCTTTAGTAAGCAATCCAAATAATGGGATGACAATTTTACTAAAATCTTTGATGAATCATCTATAATAATCAACATGTCCTAAAAAACTTATAACATCTTTCTGCTTCTTTGGTTTGGGTATATCCTTGATAATAATTATCTTTGCTAGGTTAACTAGAATTTTTGTAGGGGATATGTGTTGTCCCAACACAATCTCTTCAGTCATAAGCATGTAGCACTTTTCATTTCTCAGAGATAATTGATGGTCTTGGTAGCATTGAAGAACTTTCTCTAGGTTGGTCAACATTTATTTTAATGTCTTATTATAGACAGTGAAATAATCCATGTAGATTTTAACATAGTCATGGGAGAGATCAAAAAATATGCTCAATGCATCCCTTTGAAAAGTAGATGGGACATTGCAAAGACCAAATGTAAGACAACGTAGGCATAACTTCCCTAAAGACAAGTAAAAATGGTTTTGTCTTGGTCTTGTGGAGTAATTCATATTTGATTATAACCATTATAGCCATCTAGGAATGAAAATTACTTCTTCCCTACTAACGTATCCAATACTTGATCAATAAATGGAAGGGGAAAGTGATCCTTCCTAGTAGCAGCATTCAACTCTCAGCAGTCAACACAAATATGCCATTTTCCCCCCCTTTTAGGGATAATGATCAGGAGAGAGACCCACTAGTTGTTTGAGATAGGATAAATAAATCCTACATCCAAGAATTTTTGAAACTTGATTTTGATAATGCCTTTAACTGCATGATTCATTCATCATTGAGGTTGGCAAATAGGTTTACATTCTTATTTAAAGTAAATGTAACATGTACATAAATATAGGGGTATTCCTCTCATGTCATGGAAATCCTAGGAAAATGTTGTTGTATGCCTTCTCAACATTATAAGTAACTGACTTTCTTGTTGGGGTGTTAAAGAAGTGTTGATGTTGAGAGGTTTGGTTGGCAGGATGTCTACTTGCTTTGTTAAAAAAAGCATGGTCTCTACATTGGTGGTTAAAGGATCGTAACTACATTGATGGGGAAGTAATTGATGGAATGTCCAAATATCTCTTATAGTTTCAACAAAATCATTCTCAAAAAAGGTATTTTGAAGAGAGCATGGTGTACGTTCTAAAAGGTTGGTGGCTATAGTATCCTGTCGATAGGTGTTTTGTAAGATACGAGTAAGGACAATGCCTTCTTCTTGGGCCTACAAAGCTGGACTCTATTCAATTATGTAGACAGTCTACAAAGAGAGATTCTTCAAATTCATCAATCCAAGGGATTGGTCCATCACTTTGGGAAGGTTGAGCTGGTGGATACAACACCAATTTCTTGGTGTCATTTCCATTGTAAATTAGTATTTTTCCTGACTTGCAGCCAATAAAAGTATCGGTGGTGGCCAACCATGGGCAGCCAAGGATGAGAGAATAACCCCCCAAATTGTTTTTTGACTATAGGACAATAAAGTATACTAGATATTTCCAAAAATCCATAGTGATAACTAGGTCCTCAATAATTCCTTCAGGCTTAACAGTTAATCTATCAGTCGTCTAGAGAATGGTGGGTGTTGGATAGAGAATGGTAAGCTTTAGTTGTTGCATGGTCTTCATGGTCATCATGTTAATGGCTTTACCCAAGTTGATTAAAGTATTGGAAATGGGTTGGCCATAGAAGCTAACATTAACTATAGGACATCCTAGATCAAAATATTTTGGGGGAACTCTGTTTCCCAACATAATATCTACTAATTAACCAATGACTTGGACTATTTTAGGATCCTTCTTTCTTCCCAATTTTTTCAAACATATCTCTTAAATAGATTTATTATAGATAGAAACATATTTTATTTCTTGAAAGAGTGGGATTTTGATGCATATATTCTTGAGTTGTCCTAAGATATCAAATTTAGGCTCCTGTTTAGGACATGAGATATTCATTCTCTTTGGAAAAGGAGGATTATCATTTTTTTTCTGATGGACTTGGCTCAAGATTGGCTATGGGTGGTTGTGGATTAGCATGAAGTGAAGCTTTTTCAAAGTGTTTTGTGATTATAGGTGAGGTGGCTTGAGGAAGAACATGACCTAAGTGAAGTTTAACTTGATTAATATCCAAGGTATATGTTGGATATTGTATTATTTTAGTAGATTATGTCAGTTGAACTGATTTATTGGAAGGATTGGGGATGGGTTAGGTGGGTAATTGAGTGTTTTAAATAGGTTTCTGAGTGTTTGGAATTATACCCTATTATTGTGGTTATTTATTTTATTAAGGAAAGCCTTGATTTCCTCTCCATTTTTGTTACCATAGATTGGAGGGATAAAACCATTATTATTTTTAGAATTATCCCTGTTGAGGTTGTTGCCTATTCTGTTACATCCATAACTAATATAGGGTAGCTAACAATTTTTTTGGTACCAATTTGGATTGGGTATATTCATCCAAGAATCATATTGAGGATTATTTGAGAATTGAGAATTTGCAAACATAGAGTTTGATGGCATACCTAGTCTTTGTACCCACGGTTTCCATTGAGCCTTGAAAAACACTTGGTTCTTATCTTATCCTATGGCATGTAGCTCTACTATATTAGGATTTTCATTGATGATAATAGTTACCCAAACCTTCATGGAATGGCATGTGTAATCCACCTTCTTCTTTCTACATTCAGGGCAATAGGTAGCTAAGGCTTTCTTAATTTCTTCTTTCTTTCTTCATGTATGTAATATATTAAGATAAGTAGCTAGGTGATTAATGATGTCCTTATTCATGTCCTGGAGTAGGTTGTTAATTTCACCTTTAGACCATCCTAGAATAGATGATGTAGGAAGGGTTATACCCCTACTTTTATTTAAGGTTGATCTAGAGTAGTTTGTATATAGGACTATTAGTTCATCAAATGGTAGTGTAGAAACATCACCACCAAACATTAGATCTTGTTCCTTTAGACAATCATCTCTAATCCCTTTTAGAAATATCAACTTAAATAATTCCTTGTCCATTGTTGTTTGCTTTGATATTTATAAATTAAACACAAATATTTCCATATATTCCTCCAATGACTCGTCATCAGCTTGTGTCATTCAAAAAATGTCATCTCTCCTATAGTTTCTGCCCCTACAATAGTCTTGGTATTTCATCAAAAACTTCTCCTTCATTTCTTTTAATTATAAATGGCATCCTTTCCAAGTCCCATGATCCATCTAAGTGTTTCATCTTTGAGTTTTGTTGGAAATAGTTTGAGTTTTTGAGCATCTTGATTATAATCGTAGCTATGGCATAAGATGTTAAACTCAAAAATAAATGTATCTAGATCCTTAGATGATTTTCCTCTAAAGGTAGGGAGGGTGGAGTGAGGGATATTTTTCATGGATTCATTTACAATAGGAGTAAGGATAGGAAATTTGAAAGGAGTAGACTCATTAGTAGTGTTTTCTTCCTAGTGATCCCCCATGAATACTCTTCGTGTTGGTAGACGGGAGGTTGTTGTTACCTAATGCTCAAAATTCCTATGAATTCTTTAATTTCCTAGGGTGTAGAAGATGGAGATTTTATCTTTTTCCTTAGGAATTTATGGATTATTATATAATGGTGATGGTGTGGAGATTTCAAAAGATTCAGCTAGTGTCTCAGCAAAGAGTCTCTCTAAATTAGAAGATTTTATTGGCCTAGTGTTTATTCTAGGGTAAGAATAGCTTTGAATGCCTCCTTAGCAAGAAATTTGGGTGATGGAGGGAAGAAAACTTTATATTCCTGAGTATGAGGAGATTAGGTAGGAATTTTTAGAGGTGGTGCATGTGGGTCTCTTCCAGGGGTATGAACCTCTTCAAGGTCTCCAACTTGTGCTACCAATCTAGCCAAAAATTCTTCTTTCTCTACCTCTTCTATTAACAACTGTGAGTGATTTTTAGGAATTCCTTCATGTTCCTCAGTTATTTTAGGTTGAATATATGATATTACAACAATTTTTGATGATTTAGGCAAAAATCTTCTTATATAGTCCCTTTCATTTTGCATACATTAACCACTTTTTTTTAACTTTTTTTGCCCACCCTACTTGTACATGGTTAGTAATATGGGTTTTTTTGAAAATTTCCACTATCCTAATTGAAGAAAAGGAAATTTTAAACTATAAAAGTAGGAAATATTTAATCTAAATAACAACAAGCTTTGAAAGTAAAAATAATAAACATTCATAAATAATTGCTATCAAGATTGAAGATTACAAGTATGTGAGACCCTTCCTTGAGAATGGCACTAAAAATGACTAGCAGTTGATTCATAATTGGATATACTTCTCTTGATCAAAATGAACAAGAAGAGTAACCATATATCTATACCTTTTACCTCATTTTAAATGTCAACCTAGGGACGTAGAATTAATAGGATAATATCACTATATGTGCACACTCAATATCTAATTTGACATTCTGCTAATTGTATCTAAGATGTTAAAGTGCAGTAAATGAAATGCTTGAAATGAAATATAAACAAAGTACAATAAAATAAATTCTTATGCATGGAAGCTTCCCTAATTGAATCCAAGAAAGAATGTAAATCACATAACCCAAAAATGAAATACACAATGCTTAAGGAAATCAAATAACATGCTTAGCTAATCAAATAGGTTAGATTGTTGATGCAGCCTTCAAAGGGGGCCCTTCCTCCTTCCAACACTATTAACCCTTCCTCTTACAACACTAAATTAAACTCAAAATTGATCACTCATATTAATCAAAAGTGCAATAATGAATTGTTACATGAAGTTACAATCACAATTACTTAAAACAATGTACTTCTACCAATCTTTATTCAACATATATTATTTTCTATATATCTCTCAACTCTACTGTTACATATTTATATACCATAAAGGAGATTATTTTATGCAAAATAATATGTATTTTATATTCTAAGATACATTCAAATTATGATAACCAAAACTGGTTCCTTCCAATAAAGACGTCCTTCATGTGAATCTTGTGACTTTGTTGTAGGATAAACAAGGTTGTTTTGTTTTTTAACCGCTTCCTTATTGAGCTCCATAGAGGTTAGAGTTGTTTCTGCAAGTCGATTAGAACAAAATAATTTTTTTTTAATCTATGGTTTTGGTCATGCAGTGGCTATAGGATGGTCTATGTAATGAGATTCTTTTTGCTATAGGATGCTCTGTGCTATATACCTATTTCTCCAAAATATTTTCAAATCACATTTATAGAAAAATCATCTTAAATCAATAAACAACCATCATATATTTAATTACAATACATAATTTCAACTATTAAAAAGAGTTTGAAAACATATTGTTATATGTTTTATAAAATTAGGAAACTTATATGAAAAAGTGTTCAAAATCATGGTAAACAAGCAGGATGAGTACAATAGATGGACACAATAATATAACATTTATAGGGATCATCACCTAACATCACTCAACATCACAACAAGTTTTATATTAATTCATGTACTTGGTGAGGTTTATTTGTTCATTTATCTTCTTCTCTCTTTTATCCAAGTTTTGTACGTTATTATTTTAGACATAACATGTCTAATAAGAACTGATCTACTCTTGGTTTTCTTTTTCAAATTTATGCTTCATGATGTGCTCTCTCTATGCACACTCAAAATCACACATCTTCATGGGATTCACCGTTGTAGGTAAGTTTAGGTACACTTTCTACGTTTCCTTTATCCTAGTATTTCATTTTGATGCATCACTAGCATAATGTCTAAATTAGTATTTTGAGTATGGCTTGTGACACCCTATCCATAGCTCCTTTTTGCATGCTCTTGTGACCCTTCTAGACATCTTTTTTCTCATTATTAGTCATCTAAAACCTTCTAAATGATGATTCCACCTTAGTCAAGATATATTTCCTAGGCCAATTCTATCGCTCTAAGTCCTAGACATATATGGTAGGAGTGCCATACTTAGACTATAGTGTCAGACCCTAGGGTGTCCTATTTTTGGTACCCCTATCTAATTACACTTTGAGCCCTAATGATCATTTTTATTTGATTCTTATCCTTCATCATGTAGACCTAAGATGAATACATCTAACCCATGACCAATAGTTCCCTATAAAATCCAATCCAAAGGTCATTTACAAAGGGAGGTGACAAATCTTATAAAGCAAGCAAGAATACAAGCAAACTACTAAAGCAAACTTCCCTATTCTCTACACACAGTCACCCAACACAATTGTAAACATATTAAAACTCTCATACCAATCCCTATCCACATTAATCACCTTCAATTTATAATTATTTCATCTAAATCACACTATTTCACAAAGCACATTAGGTGAGAGAACTCCATATGGCTTGATCCCTATTTGAAGTACTGGTATGCAAGCAGTGTACCCACACAATAGGTGTGGATCACATGTTTAGTACATCTTATACACACTAAACCCCCCTTTTCAAGTGATTCAAATCTTTTTTTATCAATCATGATGGAAGGTTAGGGTTTTAATATTAAATCATCTCTACAGTGAGCTCCATCAACATTCAACACTCAATATTTCACAAGCAGGCTCATACTGGCACAACACAAAAATCTAGAAAGTTTGTGGTCTCTATGACCAATTTAGATAATAGTGGTAGAAGTGGAAAATAGTGTCAAACCTTGAAGTGTCCTATTTTCATTAGTCCCATCCTTTCACTGTATGAAAGCCAGATTCTGATTTGTGACACTATCTCAGTCCTGTACAACTAGTTTTAGACCCTGTATCATCCATCTCAATCTATTTCCAGCTAAGTCATATTTTCTCCTTATTTATAGTTTTATAAATGTAAAAAAGATAAATAAATTATACAAATTAGTACTATAATTATTGCAATATTATTTATTGATTTATTAATCTAGACCCTTAACTAAAATAGGAATAAAACTCTATTATTTCCAAAAAATTTAAATTTGTACTTGACATTAATGACTTGTACCTTCCATGCAGACATAAGATATTAGTTTCTTTAAAATTTTCTCTTTCTCTCATGATAAAACTCTCTCATTCACCTTGTTACATCACATACTACCAACTATCCTTAATCACTTTTGACATCAACCTTCACAAGATGCACCTTTGACATCAATGATAATACTCAACACATTGGGATCCCTTTTCATGAAAAAATATTGATATACAATACTATGGTATACCAAATAATTAAAATGGGATAATAACATGTTAATTAATTGATTCCAGCTCCTAATTGAATCCTCAAGTAGGTTGAGAAACCAGTCATAGGTTGTATCAAGCAAGGTGAAAGGGAATAGTCTATAGGCTACATCTTTATGTTCACCATTAAGTAACATCATGTTAGTTTTTTAGGATGTAACATGTTATTTAATATTCATCCTAGTACCTGGGTTGAACCTTGGAAGGTACCTCTCAAGGTTGCTAGGTGGATCATGCACGTCTCCTAGAATATTTATTATAGAGCCTACTAACTAAGCCATTAATGCAACAAGGCATGGGGGTCTATTTTGGGTAGGTTAAGAGGATGAAATGGTAGATGTTTCTTAGTGTTTTGGTATTCATATATTATTTCATTCTCTAATAAATATTTTTAATGGGGATATAATCAGTCTACCTCTAATTGTTTAGGATCTAGTGATTTGCTCAATAGGATCCAGATTATTTAAATTATCAAATAAGAGTTAGAGATATTCAAACTAATAACATTGAAATAATAAACATGAAATATAGAGAATATATAAACTGATATCAAATAATAAATTATGGAAACATAAAGTATCTATAATTTCAAACTGGATAGAAATCATTGCCCTCATTCTAGTTCAAGTTTCTATTAGTCTCAATTTATGACCCCAATCAGAAATGGTTATTAGATTAAAAATTCTAATGAGATAAAAGGAGATAAAAACACATGGGATGAAATTTCCCCTCATTTTTAGGATTCACCTAGTTGAATATAAGGGATAATAACTTTTTATTCATTTAGTTGGGTGAGCAATGGCAATTAACCACTAGGCGTTCAATCCACTCCATGTTGTCTGAGAAATCTTACCGATGTTTGTGTGATCATTTTACTTCCTCATTCATATAAGTGTCACACTATAATATAATGTAATAGTATTCATCATAAAAAAAGATAAAATTAGAGAAAGATTAACATAGAAAAGTTAGTGGTTCTTTGACTAAAACAAGATTTTTAATGATAAAAATCAAAAGCATGTCTGATCACAATTATACCATTATGTACTAGGTCTAGTTATAACACAAATCAAAGTAACTACATGGATGATATTATGAATAATTAACTAAAAATATTACCCTAAACTTATATTAAATAAAATAATATGAAAGTTATGTATATATTGCACAAAATGGCTTAACATAACTTCAAGTTAAATAGAATGAAAATTCAAAATCAATCAGACTAGTTATTGCACAATTTAACTAGATATTCATTAGCAAACAAGCATTGCAATATCTTATTAATATTAATAAATTTTATTACATCAATAAATCAAGGATATTATTTAAAAAAATATGAATATCAAACTAGTGTGGTATCTATTTTAGTGTTATTACAAAAGCATTTAAGTGTGCCCTCCAGGCAGACAATCACAAGCCAAAATGAAAAAAAAAAGAGAGGACTAAGCCTATCATAATTTCTATAGAGTTTTGGTGCATAATATCTCCCCACTTAAAATAATAATGTGGACTGACTTATATGGAAATTATAATGGGACTTATATCTACATAGTGCAAAGTTGCCATCTCTGACCATGATTGTCACTCTAGGTTGGTGTAACTACAATCTATTAGAATATTCCATCTACTCTCAAAGGAAATCCAAATTCAATTTTTCCTTTTCTCCAACCTATCTAATTTAAATGATCCTCCAATTCTCCCTTTTGTATCAGTTATTTTGAATTATTTTGTATTCAACCCACTTGGGAGCATATTTGGGTCTAGAAGCCATCAATCCACTCCACCTACCTCCTTTCACCAATCAATTCCTCAAAAGCTATCTCAACTAATTACTCTATTTTTTTCTTTAATTTGGGCCATTATGGTGTTTTTATGGGTCATCAAATTTAACTTATGCCTTTTATGATGATTTGGTTAGTTGATATGGTTTGGGTCCTATTGTTTACTTTATTAGGCTTAGGCTCTTCTCCATTGGACACATGGATTCTTCTTAGTTTCCCATTATTTTTCCTTTACTAGGATATTGGATTTTCCTACTGTTGTCCCCCAAAAATATCACTC
This sequence comes from Torreya grandis, assembly GCA_037957365.1. Lineage (NCBI taxonomy): Eukaryota > Viridiplantae > Streptophyta > Pinopsida > Cupressales > Taxaceae > Torreya > Torreya grandis. The sequence continues at coordinate 828,277 of JARHVA010000194.1, forward strand.
ATTTTTGGGACAACATTTGAACTATTTTGGTCCTACAAACCAAAATTGTCTCTTCCCTTTTTGAAATTTGTCCTGGGCATTCAAATTCCTCATTTTTCAAGCTTCTCAAAAATCTATGGACTCTGCATTACAGACTCTACAAGAATAGAAATCTACAGACTCTACAGGAAAAGAAAATCTATAGACTCTATAGGCCAAGTTCAACGGGCTTCACAGGTTAATTTCTATGGACTCTGCAGGAAAGAAGCAAGCTTCCAACACTTAGGTGATCTCAAAGTTAGTTCAATGACCAGGTTCAACCAAAAGAGTTTAGTGGAAAGATTCTAAGCAAGGATTAAACCATTGAACCTTGAACCATTTTGGTTCAATGGGCTCAATAGGTTCAAAGGTTCAACATCAGCAGCAAGAGTTCAACTGCTTCCAGGTTCAAAGGATTCTACAAGTAGGTTCAATCAAAAGAACAAGTTTTTGAGGCTTGAACCATTGAACCATTGAACCACTTGGGTTTAAGGTTCAATAGGTTCAATGGGTTTGGTTCAATGAGCATCAAAAGGACTTAGCCAAATCAAAGGGAATGAACCATTGGATCGTTGAACCAAAGTTGGTTTAATTCATTTGGTTCAATGCTTCAGTTCACTCAATCAGTTCAATGGATTTTGGTTCAATCAAAGGGTTCATCAGCTTGGTTCAACGGTTGGTTCAAAGGAGTGGTTGAATGCAAAATTTCAAGAGAGCCTCTTGAAGGACAAGTGCCCTTGTGCAAGGCACTTGGTTGACAAAAGCCCCCTTCAGAAGGGTCATTTTCAAGGAAGCCACAAAGGTAAGTTATTTCAGAATTTTGTTTAAGGCAGTCAAAAGACAAGCATAATTCCTTCAGACAAAAAATCTGAAGGAATTTGGAAAGGTTTCAAATGAAACTCTTGAAAAGACCAAGGCAAGAAACAAATTCTTTCAGACTTTTGTTTGAAGGAATTCCTTCGAACAAAAAGTCTGAAGAAATTCAAGAAAGTTCACGGGAGAAAAGCCTGAAAGAATTTCTGAAAGGCCAAAGACAAAGCCAGCCAAAACAATTCTTGCAAGAAAATGTCTAGAGGAAAGCTCTGAAGGACTCCAAAGACAAAAGGCCATTGAAGGACCCCAAAGGGTAGGTGCCCTCATGAGGGACTCTCAGCTGCCAAATTAAAGGACACTTCCCCAAAGTCGACGGGTCACCTTCCCTTCAGGAGGATGCAAAACAAGAAATCCAAAGGAAGCAAGTAGTATAAAAGGCTAAATCAAGAGAAACTGAAGAAATCCCAAGGGGTGACGTGCCTGAAGACGTCAAGGTCAAGAATGGCAAACTAGCTGTTGGAAATTCAAACGTAGTGATGAGTGTGCGAACATCAATTTCAAGGTTCGTAAAATATTCGTTGATTTTGAAAAGCCTTAAAAAAGAGCCAAAGAAATTAGCAACTCGCTGGAAGAAAGAAGCCCAAAAGGCATCCAAAGACCGCCCAAAGGGCAGATACCCTTGAGGAGGCTCTTCCTGACCCAAAGTGGACTATTTCTCAAGGCCCCGAAGGACAGGTCCCCTCCAGGAAAGTTCAAATGACAAAGCTAAAGGAATTGCTGAGGAAAGTGACATTCTCACAGACGTCAAAGTTGTGACAATGAAATAGATGTTGATCCTTGTCGATTTAAATCTACAGACCCGAATGCATTCAAAAGCTTTAAGGCCAAGATCAAAAATAAGTGACTAAGGAACAGAGCATCAAATTGAATCAAGGACCTGATTTAATTAACTAAAAAAGGAGGAACGATGAGGAAGGATCAGAAACATTTATGCATCAAATATGTTTCTAGAAGTAGACCGCTAGGTGGATATTGAAAGATGAAAACTTTCAATAGCGTGACTTGTTTCTCTGCATTGAGAAAAGCAAATGGGTAGATGCCCCTAAATTCTAGCATGTCTTCTTAACAAAATTCAATGCAACATGATGTGTTACTATTCCCAAGTCCATCTTGAAGAGGCTATATAAGGGACTCTCTTGTTAGTGTAAAAGGATCTATCTCTGATAATCAGAAACAAAACTCTGCCCCAATTAAAAGGCATTACTGAGACTTTGAGCTTAGATTGTTGATCATATTTTGTTATTGGAATAAGAAAGCAAGTGACTTTTCAGACTTTGTGCTGTGATATCTTTGTTGTTGGGGAAACTATTCTTATGTCTTTTTCCTTAATATATTTTCTGTTCCTTTAATTCAATAAGCAGAATTAGTGAAAGTAGTCAGGAAGGTGTCCTGAAGTCAACTATGGAGAGACTTTATGCCCCCATAATTGCCTTTAGTGTGTTTTCTTTTTGTTTCTATGTAAAGGACCTTGGGATGATTTTGTGCCCTCATTGTCCTTCATATCTCACTCTTGGGCAATTCAGGTGGAGACTTTGTGCTACATCTCAATTTGCTAGTTACTACATCCTTGGTTACATTTTGCAATTACTACCAGGAGTATTCTTGTGGTTTGCTGAATAGTACTTCTGAAAAAAGAGTAGTGTTTTTTGTCATTTCCCTTGAGATTTTTCCTTTGATGTGCATGCATCATCTCTGAAGAAAGAGAGATGGATAGTTTATCCTACCCTTGAGTATTATTTTCTATTTATATATATATATATATATCATATCTATAGGGAACCTCCCCTTGATGAGAGGAGAGATTAGTCCCCTTATGATGTGGTGAACCTACACATTTGGATGACCAATCTTCCTACTTTGGCTGATCAGACCTATTTTGTTTATCAGTATGCTGATCGACAAAATAATCAACCAACACCTACCAAGTACCACTTTTCCACTTGGTAGTCTATTAGTGCTCCTAGGATTTACCTTATTATCTACCTCCATCATCATCATGACCACATGGATTTTTCTTTGTCCCTCACACTCTTCATATTTTGGGCTAATGTTGTAATCACTCTAAGCTCTCAAGCTCATTAGAGGGTACCATGTGGAATATTCTTGGGGACTCGAGGGCATGGACCTTTACCAATGTTGATCAACTTCTAGGCTACTAGGATATTTCCTTAATGATTTCAAGGTTATAAGGGTTGGGTCATTGAGATCAGGCCATGTGGCATGATCTCAGGGCCTTGGGGCTTTAAAATAACTTAGTCATTTTTAAAAAAATATTTGACTTCAAAGCTTGCATTGATGATATTTAGATTCAAGGAAGAATTTTGGGGACCTTGGAAAGTCTCCAAACCTATAAAAAAGATAAGGCAATAAAAATAACTAAGGTAAATGAAGTCATTAATAACTTAGCCCAAAAAATTATAAAATCCATCAAGGCATAAAATAAATTCCAGCTTCTAAGCTTGAACACAATAGGATTCATCAATTCACAACAATGAATTTACATCATCCTCAAAGTTATAATTTTTTTTAAATATCCAAGTTTAAAATTGAATATTGATTGAGTCTTTATAATGGTAAATTATAAAGACTTGGTCAATTTCAAATTAAAATAAAACATTTTAGAGGTAAAATTTAAACTAGGGAAAATCAAATAGAAAACTTCTTATTGTGATAGTTGTAATTTTGAGCTAATAAATAAAAACTACTAAAACATAGGAATTTTACCCAAAATGCACAATACACTCAATAGGAGATATTATGGAAGCAAATCAAAATCAACTAGACAAATCTTACCAATTCGTTGCTTCTCTTATCCTCCCTCCAAAATCTTTAAACTGAATTATTGGATTGTTGATTGTAATTACACTCAAAATTTTGACATGGTAATGGTATGATCAATGATTATGATTATGGATTCATGGATTAAGTGGATTCATGGATTTGGCCTAAAAATTATATGGCTTCCTCTATTGGTTTCTAGTTCATGTAGTTTAAATGGAGGATTGGAAATGTTTAAATAGAAGAGAGAGAGAGGAATAAAGAGGAATTAAAAATTCCTTGGAAGCCTCTAGAATAGAGGCTTCTAGAAAAGAAGGGCCAAGTTATAGAGGATTCTAGAATTGGAGGATTCTAGAATCCTCTTAGGGACTAATTAGGATTAGTAGGGTATTATGATGGGTAATTAGATAGGTGATTAGGGACTAGGGATGTAGTTGATCCTAGGAATAGGCTTGGGTAGGTGGGTCATGGGAATTTTAGATTCCCAAATAATTGATAAGTGGGATTAGTTAGTAGATAATGAGGATTAGGTAAATTAATTGATTTGTTGGATGAGGTATAAGGTTAATAGAATAATAATCATGAAAAGGGGGATATAATTTAATTATTTAATTAGGACTATGGTTATAGGATTAATTAGGATAAATAGTGGGATTACTAAAATGATTAGGGTGAGCAGATTTAGGTGTATACATTTTGACCCTCCTTTAAAGGACATTGTGACTGGATGAATTAGAAGGATTAATGGTCTTTTAAATTAAAATCATTTCATATATGAATGTTATTGGATGATGTTAGTGGATATAATTCCCCCTTGAGGGGACATGTAGGGAAGAATGAGATAGATGGCCACTCAAATTAGATAGAAAAGGGACAAGATGTTATATGTGAGATAGATGATGAAGAAAATAAACTCAACTTGAGAAATGAGATATAGAGTGATGATGCCCCTGGAAAATACATATGCATAGGGAGTGAGAATGATTGTGTTATATTTGTCGACACATCTGAAGGGGGAATCAACCATAACATGATGATGATAATTTTAAAAGGCTACAATCTTCAACATATAATAAACAAGGATGCATGCAAGGGAAAAATGTAGGCTAGGATAGACAATGATTTGATAAGATTAATGATGAATATATCTCAAAGCTAAAGTTGAACAATATGACGAAGATGATGTGAGAGAAGAGATGATATGGTCAAGTGACCAAAATATGAAGGGAAAGAATTGGATTACATTGCATTGAATCAATAAACCATAATGTGATTAATAGTGATGATGCCCCTAGAAAGGACACATGCAAGGGATCAAGAGATGATAAAGTTACAATATTGGTTATACCCCAATCCAGGGAGGAAACTGTAAACCTAAATGATGAATTGAACAATCAATGATAATAGATGGTGGATGAATAAAAATATGTATGTTATGATATGTTAGGCCCAATCAACATGTGCAGGTGATTGATGAAAATATTAGGTAGAAGAATGCGAGGATGGTGATAGATGATTAGATTGATTGATTAATGATTCATATGATAACTCAATGATTTAAAAAATGAGAGACAAGAGAGATGTGATGATGAATGATGGGTAAAGATGATAAAGTGGTCAAGTTAACCTTAGACACATTGTGTGGCTAAGAATTGCCTACATAGTTTGAAAAAACCTCATTTCAATGTAGTTTGTACTAGATGATAAATAACAAGATTGACTGGAGGAGGATAATGATTGTTAGACATGTTAGTTGTTAGATAAAGGATTTGACATAGATGTTAGACATGAAGATGATGGGATTAATATGATTAGATGATTAAGAGACATTATCAAGCCATCATTGTTGTATAAAATCTCATCACAGTCTAAGCAATGTGATGCAAATATAGCATTAGGCTATATGCCCCATGATATAAGTATGACCAAGAGGGCATAGTGCCAAAGTGCATGAAAAGGGGAAAATAGTGAACTCTACATCATCGAGGGCACCTAAAAACATCATTGTATATTTTGGTATCATCATAGCATCCTCATTCATTACCTAATAGAAAAAAATATTCATGATGTAAATAATGAAAACATAAGTCAATCAGATATATACATGATAATAGGTCATGCAAACAAGTCAAACAACAGACAATCAACACACACAAGTATCTATATGTATTGTCATTGGGTTTTATCCAAAGCAATGGATGGAATTTGATCAGATGAATGATCAAGTGAGGAATTGGACTAAGTTGGTTATGATAATCACGATGTGAATTTAGATCAGGAATTTAGATAATATATAGATGTGGAGGAGATTAATGATTATGATTAGGATAAGGATATGGATTTGGAATGGAAAAGGGACTTAGATTGGGATAAGGATGTTGGATAAGGATATGGATTTTGAGTAGATGAGTGACTTGGATAAGGATAGGGTTGTAGAAGACATAAGATAAGATGACTAAGATGACAATGAGATGGACAACCTAGGACATAGGATAAGATGGCTGGGATACATATGATGTATGATAAGATGACATAAGATAAGACAAACTTATATGTTTTTGAATTCAATGGGTTTTATAATTTATAGGGTTTTTTGGGATATATGTTTGTACACTATATAAAGGGGTTACTAGCAAAGTGAATACCAAGTCTATCAACCAAGATAGAGATGGATGAAATGATCGATGGGATGAAAAAAGGGTGATGTCAAGGCAAAAAAAGGGGATAAGGACCAAAGAAGAGTGGATTAGGGATTGCCAATGATCACATCATGAAAGAACCAATAGTTGCCTAAGTGTCTATTGGAGGATATGTCAAGATAATTCTAGAACATTTATCAAGACACCTTCCCTTCCTTAAAAATGTTAAGATTGGAGGAAAGGATGGACATGATAGGATTCATGAGATGATATAAAATGATGGGTAGGAGTAATGGACTGAGGGATAAGGATGGTATCAACAAGAGAGATTATGTGGATATAATGGATGTGCCCCCAAGTATTGAGGTACCATGTGGATAATAGATTATTTTACCATGACACCAGAAATTGATTTTCATTATGGTACTTGCACAAGGTGATAGAAGATTTGTTTTCACCATTAGACAAATGATTTTTTTATTTTATTTATTATTTATTATTATTTTCAATGTTTTTTAATTTTTTGATTTTTCAACTTTTTGGCATTTTTATTTATTAGACATGGGTGCGAGATGCAAGAAATGTTGTCATTTTCTAGATCATCAACCAACACCTATTTTAGAGGTATGTAATGTTAGGACCATGTTATCGATGTTAAATTAATTGATGTCCTTGTGACCTTTATTTAATTTTGATTAAGATCCCTCCATAAATCTTGACCAAATGTCTTCATCACTCTTATGAGAGATAATACTACCCAAAAGTGTGATGTGAGGTATGGATTAGATTAAGTCTTGATGCTGATGGGGGTGTGTTAGACTTGAATGGATGATAGGATCATGATAGAGAGGTGTCATGGGTGATTTAGAAGTGGGACTAGAATTCACATACATCATTGGAGATGTTGGACATTCTATATTTGATTGGTGCTAATTGACAAAAGAATGTAGGAGATCCAAGATGCTTTAACTTTATGGTCCTTTGATCTCATTATTTGATGGATTATCGACCATACTAATAGTGATTTTGACATTAATTTGATTTCAAGACTTGATTATTTCTTGACTATCCCCTGGTACCTAAATTTTGGATTCACCAGAGGAGAAGGATCTTTGAATTGATAAAGGATGATGATTTTGAATTTGATGGTCCTTTAGTGTCTCAAATAGGTTTTCACTAGGGGAAGACACATTTTGATTAGGTCGATGATTTGACTTTTCTTGATTTTGATGTGTTGGATCAAAGGTGATTTGATTATCATCTATGAATCTTGGAATATGGTCTTAGACCTTTGTATTTGTGGCACATGTTATATTACTCGTGGAAGGGTCCATTGATGTATGTTATTGTTCATCCTTATAGAGGGAGGTGATTAAATGATCATTGATGGGAATAAAAGGATATATAATGGATGAAGGTGATATATATGATATGATGGAGTCAATGAGAAGTGATGAGGTAGCATGGTCCTCATAGGGGTTCCTAGGAGACCCAATTTCAACATTAGATAAAATATCCTCAAGATCATCAAAAGGATCACTAAGATTAGTTTTAGTACATGCATCTAAGGTAGGATCAGATTTGCTTTGACAATCTTTGATAGATAAAGCTTGTAAGAAATTTGTTATGACTTCATCATCTTGATTAGGATTAAAATATATGCCTAGTGACTCATTATCATATAAACTAGAGGTATCTTCAAAAGGGTAGGCATTATCATCATCTTGTATAATATCTATGAGGGATGATGTTTCTAATGAGGAATCTAATTCAGATACTGGTGTTGAACATGATTCTAATGTAGATAAAATTAGTGTCAATTTTAATGTTGATTTTGATAGACATTACATGATGATATTATTATAAGAGTGATTATCCATAAATGACCTCTCAACATAGGGTATTTTTTATGATGACATGTGAGAGGAAGATGATGGAGGGATAGTAAATTGGCCCAGGATAAGCCCATGAAAGAAGGAATCATAGAGAAGGAAGGATAAGGCTCATGGGGGACATACTCATTTTTTATGGAGGATTTGTCAAATATGGGGGGACCATGAAATATGGATGTGGTGTCTTGACCTTGGCTTAGAAAGGGAAGGGCTTGATCATAATCAAGAATGAAATCTTGGCATTCCTCTTCTTATTCACCCAGGGATGTAGACTCATCTAGTTCATTCTTGATTTCAATGTCACCATGGTCAATAAGGTATTAGACATAGTTTTTTAAATTATGACATCGATTAATGGTATGCCCCCAAGTTAAATGATATACAAAGTATTAGTTAGCCTAATATGTCATATGGGTGGATAGACTATCATACTAGTAGTGATAAGTTGGTGGAAGAGGGATTCTAAGTATATAGGAAGAGAATTATAGGGGCTCTCTTCACCTCTTATAGAAACGTTGGGTTTTTTGTTAATGGTTGTTGATGTGATTGGGTTGGTGGACTAGTCATAGGTGAAGTGGCCAGGATTGGATTCCCTTTTCTAGTAAAGAAAGGGGTAGATGATCAAATATGACTAGTGGATAGAGGATTGGAATGGGACTTACATGGATGGGTATAGCCTAAAGGTAATGTTAGGTGGGTAGGGTCGATTTCTATAGGACATGGAGGCATGAAAGGAACATATCCCTATTACCCAGGAGTCATTGTTCAATCAAGGTATTGATCAAATTTGTTTTAGATGCCATTGCTAAATATGGGAAAAAGTATGGATTATGTGGTTTATCGGCCCCAATTGGTAGGTGAAATGGATTAAATGGAAAAATTAAGGGATGAAGATGAGATGTGTGGAATAAGTTTGGACAAAAGCTTACTTTAGTATGGTCTTAATTTTGACTTAATATGAGATGTTGGATGGGGTAAGACAATATCAAGTAGACCAAATTAAGACATGAGCTAGGATTTGGTGATTGGTATCAGCTCTTGAACAAGCAAGGCTCTGATACCACTTGTCAGGAACCTAGAACAACAAACATGCTCTGATACCACTTGTCAGGATCTTGCTCCACCACAATAAGAGCACATATGATTAATTCTTGTATTAGCAACTAAACATGGAATTTAACCAGAATTAATAAGTAACTAGAAATATGAAACAACACAGGATATAAGAGACAATACACAATTGTATTATATACATAGAAGAAAATACAATAAGGAAGATGCCACTTCTTCCTCCACCTCAAAGGCTCGCCACACCTCAAGACCTTCTTCCCTCTCTCTCTCGGTCCCAACAATCAACTCCAATATAGAATTGATGTTCACCTCTCCAACCAGTCAGTAACAACGCTGCCAGTTCACCAAGCACACAACTGTACTCCAAGTAGATCTCCCATGAACCTTCAACCTGTAATTCAATAGACCATACTCACAATTGTAGATCTCTCTACACCCCTGAAGAACCCTTCTTCAACCAGTACCCTGGTGGATCAGCTCCTTGACCTTGCAGACCTTGTAACTCTCCCTGATCAAACACTCTCAGCACCCCTTTGGAACTAGGAGGAGCTACACTAGCTCTCTCTAAAAGCTCTATGGCTTTCTAGCACACACTTACAATACAGCCCATGAGTCCATATATAGATCTCATGCTTACAATAATTAGACTAACCTAATTACAATAATTAGACTCGCAACTCAAGACTACGACTAGCCTTCAACATGCAAACTAGCAGTCCAAAAATAGACTCTCCCAGATTCGCCATGCAAACTGCCTGTTCTCACACAGGCTACCGACGTCGGTGCCTCCATGACCGATGTCGGCCGACTGGTAACTGACGCCGATTACTTCCTCTTGCAATCTGACTGACGTCGGCTGATCAGACTGATGCCATTTTTCCTGCAACTGAATCAGCAACTCCCCGCAACTCTAGATCCTCCTTAACTTCTCCTATTTGCATCCTGGTGAAGCTTTTAGCTCCACAACATAACAATCTCCCACTTGGAGATAAATAGCTGCACCTATACCTGTACTTGTACACCATCTAAATTATTCCCTGGCTTGTATTCCTCTTCAAGATCAACCCTGAAGACCGACCACCACACAACCTGTGATGCTACGCCTGTCATTCAAGTAACCTGCCACATCCGAACCTACATATCCATGTAGTGAAGAACTTGACCCTGCATAACAATAAACCCTGCTGCTAGTCCCACTGAACTACCCTCCAGTACTCCTTCCCCAAATTGGCTCCATACTTTCTGACAACCCCCACTGCTTGGGAAAACTCAGGTCTACACTAGACCTCATGTGATTTTGAACCCTGTTTCAAGCTAAGCTTGAACTATCCAGCCCTTGGTGTGCTTTTTGATTCTACATCCTGTATCATGAGCCCTGCCAACACCGTCTTCACATCAGCTCCTACTGGAGATCAAATCTCCATGTCTCTTATGCCAAGAATTTTGCTGCTCCAAATTATTCATGACACGCCTCTGAACTAACCTTACCTTTAGCTCAGCAAATCCCTGTACCACTATCCTGCAGCTTCCTCAAGACCATATGCCTTGGCCTTCCATCTCTTGTATCCATCCACTCTCTTCTTTATCTTGGGAGTCCATTTCGTCTCTCAGTGCTTACATCCAGCTGACAAATCTACCAACAGATACCTATTTGGTTCTTCTCCAAGGGCTCACACTCCTCATCCATGCCAAGTTCCCACTGTATCTGGACTCTACTTGCATTACCTCTTCCAACTTCCTGGTTCTTGACTATCAAAGAGGCAATATAAAGAAGGTGAACAACAAATATGAGGTTCACTTACCATTTCTGACCTCAACATGAGCGTTTGAGACTTGCTGTCCGCCCACTATCCGTACCAGTGACCGATCTCGGCCACCTCCCACTCTATTTCCAACCGATGTCGGCTCCCTATACTAAACCTGACTACCGACATCGTTTCCCTGGCCGACGCCAGTGTCCCTTCTATTGACGTCAATTCCTTCATGACCGACGTCAGTCTTCCTGTTGCCGACGTCGATTACTGTATAACTAATGCCGGTACCTGTGTTCGTTTGTGAGTGATAAATTTTTACCCATGAGCTCTCCATGGATCAAAATCCTAATCAAATCAATCCTACTCTACTCACAATAATTTAGTTTCCTCACTTGATATCTGTCCGTCATCTCCTCCATGAACACCAAGGCTTTCCAGTTCTTTAGCTTGTCAAAGACATCTGACCTCTGCTTCAAAACCCGCATTCCCCTCCTACATATGTGGCCAAGCCTATAAAGCCACATCTCTGCAACAGAAGGTGAATCAGCAATATAAGTAGATAGATAAAGGATACCTACTTTCTTACCACCATCTAATTCAAGTGTATCCGCTGTGAGAGTTACAGTGCATCTCTCATCACCCAAATTTCTTGAAGAAATTAGACTCATCTCCAAGACTGGTACCTGCATGACTTCCTTCAACTACTGTGAGTCATCCGTCTGCACTTTCAGCTTCACTTCCCCTTCGTCAATCATCTGATAAGGCTCTCCAACCCCTAAATAAATCTCTCCAAAGTCTCCAAAGACATACCCATGAAAAGATGCTCTATTTCAGGTTGTATGGAAAGAGACAAAAGAATCTGTAAACAAAGATTCCACTTTATCTAGAACACCCTGTACAATATTACCTGCAACATGTGCTTCCACCAGCTGATCTTCTACCGACCAACGATCTCTTTTAACCTGCTCTTTCTTTCCATCAATCAGACCATTCGTGCTATTCAGTTTCTCCATTCATAGCTTACTTTCTTCTGCCATTGCTATACTCCCACTCAATCTGAAACCCCTGCGAGTGACCTGTAATCAACAAACACTACCAGATCTAAAACCACCTGTTAGTCAACCCAACCGAAAGCTCTGATACCACTGGTTGGTATCAGCTCTTGAACAACTAAGGCTCTGATACCACTTGTCAGGAACCTAGAACAACAAACATGCTCTGATACCACTTGTCAGGATCTTGCTCCACCACAATAAGAGCACATATGATTACTTCTTTTATTAGCAACTAAACACGGAATTTAACCAGAATTAATAAGTAACTAGAAATATGAAACAACACAGGATATAAGAGACAATACACAATTGTATTATATACACAGAAGAAAATACAATAAGGAAGATGCCACTTCTTCCTCCACCTCAAAGGCTCGCCACACCTCAAGACCTTCTTCCCTCTCTCTCTCGGTCCCAACAATCAATTCCAATATAGAATTGATGTTCACCTCTCCAACCAGTCAGTAACAACGCTGCCAGTTCACCAAGCACACAACCGTACTCCAAGTAGATCTCCCATGAACCTTCAACCTGTAATTCAATAGACCATACTCACAATTGTAGATCTCTCTACACCCCTAAAGAACCCTTCTTCAACCAGTACCCCAGTGGATCAGCTCCTTGACCTTGCAGACCTTGCAACTCTCCCTGATCAAACACTCTCAGCACCCCTTTGGAACTAGGAGGAGCTACACTAGCTCTCTCTAAAAGCTCTATGGCTTTTTAGCACACACTTACAATACAGCCCATGAGTCCATATATAGATCTCATGCTTACAATAATTAGACTAACCTAATTACAATAATTAGACTCGTAACTCAAGACTACGACTAGCCTTCAACATGCAAACTAGCAGTCCAAAAATAGACTCTCCCGGATTCGCCATGCAAACTGCCTATTCTCACACAGGCTGCCGACGTCGGTGCCTCCATGACCGATGTCGGCCGACTGGTAACCGACGCCGGTTGCTTCCTCTTGCAATCTGACCGACGTCGGCTGATCAGACCGATGCCATTTTTCCTGCAATTGAATCAACAACTCCCCACAATTCTGGATCCTCTTTAACTTCTACTGTTTGCATCCTGGTGAAGCTTTTAGCTCCACAACATAACAATCTCCCACTTGGAGATAAATAGCTGCACCTATACCTGTACTTGTACACCGTCTAAATTATTCCCTGGCTTGTACTCCTCTTCAAGATCAACCCTGAAGACCGACCACCACACAACCTGTGATGCTACGCCTGTCATTCAAGTAACCTGCCACATCCGAACCTACATATCCATGTAGTGAAGAACTTGACCCTGCATAACAAGAAACCCTGCTGCTAGTCCCACTGAACTGCCCTCTAGTACTCCTTCCCCGAATTGGCTCCATACTTTCTGACAACCCCCACTGCTTGGGAAAACTCAGGTCTACACTAGACCTCATGTGATTTCGAACCCTGTTTCAATCTAAGCTTGAACTATCTAGCCCTTGGTGTGCTTTCTGATTCTGCATCCTGCATCATGAGCCCTGCCAACACCGTCTTCACATCAACTCCTACTGGAGATCAAATCTCCATGTCTCTTATGCCAAGAATTTCGCTACTCCAAATTCTTCATGACATGCCTCTGAACTAACCTTACCTTTAGCTCAGCAAATCCCTGTACCACTGTCCTGCAGCTTCCTCAAGACCATATGCCTTGGCCTTCCATCTCTTGTATCCATCCACTCTCTTCTTTATCTCAAGAATCCATTCCATCTCTCAGTGCTTACATTCAGCTGACAAATCTACCAACAGATACCTGTTTGGTTCTTCTCCAAGGACTCACACTCCTCATCCATGCCAAGCTCCCACTGTATCTGGACTCTACCTGCATTACCTCTTCCAACTTCCTAGTTCTTGACTATCAAAGAGGCAATATAAAGAAGGTGAACAAAAAATATGAGGTTCACTTACCATTTCTGACCTCAACATGAGTGTTTGAGACTTGCTGTCCGCCCACTATCCGTACCAGTGACCGATCTCGGCCACCTCCTAGTCTGTTTCTGACCGATGTCGGCTCCCTGTACTGAACCTGATTGTCGACGTCATTTCCCTGACCAATGCCAGTGTCCCTTCTACTGACGTCAGTTCCTTCATGACTGATGTCGGTCTTCCTGTTGCTGATGTCGGTTATTGTATAACCGATGCCGGTACCTATGTTCGTCTGTGAGTGATAACTTTTTACCCACGAGCTCTCCATGGATCAAAATCCTAATCAAATCAATCCTGCTCTGCTCAGAATAATTCAGTTTCTTCACCTGATCTCTGTCCGTCATCTCCTCCATGAACACCAAGGCTTTCCAGTTCTTTAGCTTGTCAAAGACATCTGACCTCTGCTTCAAAACCCGCATTCCCCTCCTACATATGTGGCCAAGCCTATAAAGCCACATCTCTGCAACAGAAGGTGAATCAGCAATATAAGTAGATAGATAAAGGATACCTACTTTCTTACCACCATCTAATTCAAGTGTATCCGCTGTGAGAGTTACAGTGCATCTCTCATCACCCAAATTTCTTGAAGAAATTAGACTCATCTCCAAGACTGGTACTTGCATGACTTCCTTCAACCACTGTGAGTCATCCGTCTGCACTTTCAGCTTCACTTCCCCTTCGTCAATCATCTGACAAGGCTCTCCAACCCCTAAATAAATCTCTCCAAAGTCTCCAAAGACATACCCATGAAAAGATGCTCTATTTCGGGCTGCATGGAAAGAGACAAAAGAATTTGTAAACAAAGATTCCACTTTATCCAGAACACCCTGTACAATATTACCTGCAACATGTGCTTCCACCAGCTGATCTTCTACTGACCAACGATCTCTTTTAACCTGCTCTTTCTTTCCATCAATCAGACCATTCGTGCTATTCAGTTTCTCCATTCGTAGCTTACTTTCTTCTGACATTGCTATACTCCCACTCAATCTGAAACCCCTGTGAGTGACCTGTAATCAATAAACACTACCAGATCTGAAACCACCTGTTAGTCAACCCAACCGAAAGCTTTGATACCACTGGTTGGTATCAGCTCTTAAACAACCAAGGCTCTGATACCACTTGTCAGGAACCTAGAACAACAAACATGCTCTGATACCGCTTGTTAGGATCTTGCTCCTCCACAATAAGAGCACATATGATTACTTCTTGTATTAGCAACTAAACACAGAATTTAACCAGAATTAATAAGTAACTAGAAATATGAAACAACACAGGATATAAGAGACAATACACAATTGTATTATATACACAGAAGAAAATACAATAAGGAAGATGCCACTTCTTCCTCCACCTCAAAGGCTCGCCACACCTCAAGACCTTCTTCCCTCTCTCTCTCGGTCCCAACAATCAACTCCAATATAGAATTGATGTTCACCTCTCCAACCAGTCAGTAACAACGCTGCCAGTTCACCAAGCACACAACCGTACTCCAAGTAGATCTCCCATGAACCTTCAACCTATAATTCAATAGACCATACTCACAATTGTAGATCTCTCTACACCCCTGAAGAACCCTTCTTCAACCAGTACCCCGGTGGATCAACTCCTTGACCTTGCAGACCTTGCAACTCTCCCTGATCAAACACTCTCAGCACCCCTTTGGAACTAGGAGGAGCTACACTAGCTCTCTCTAAAAGCTCTATGGCTTTCTAGCACACACTTACAATACAACCCATGAGTCCATATATAGATCTCATGCTTACAATAATTAGACTAACCTAATTACAATAATTAGACTCGCAACTCAAGACTACGACTAGCCTTCAACATGTAAACTAGTAGTCCAAAAATAGACTCTCCCGGATTCGCCATGCAAACTGCTTGTTCTCACACAGGCTGCCGACGTCGGTGCCTCCATGACCGATGTCGGCCGACTGGTAACTGATGTCGGTTTCTTCCTCTTGCAATCTGACCGGCGTCGGCTGATCAGACCGACGCCATTTTTCTTGCAATTGAATCAGCAACTCCCTGCAACTCTGGATCCTCCTTATCCTGGTGAAGCTTTTAGCTCCACAACATAACACCCCTAGTCAACACCTTTTCACTTGTCTTGACCCCTAGGATTTGATGATTGGGATTGGATCTGATTGGGCAAGCTATGACAAACTCTAAGATAAGATGAGGGATAAACTGACTTGAGAGACAAATTTTGACTAAGATTTATTGGATTAAGGCTAACTCAAGACTAATATGATTGATTCAAAGAGGATACATTGATTAGATTAATTATAATTGATAGTATATGTGATGGTTTCTAAAACTTGATTAGACACGAGCAAGATAATAATGAGGACCCTGATAAAGAGAGTTGTGGGTGAAGACCAAAATAAGACTACAAACTTGATGAGAGGTTTAGTATAGATAAAGGGGATTTCGGTTGGACTATTATTAGGACTAGGTTTCAAGGTATAAAATGGTGGACAAGGTGATTAGGTCATATAGGGTCAAGACAAGTGAAAAGGTGTTGACTAGGGGGATTGTGCAATTCAATATGATGTGTGATTGGTTATAGATAATATGATCTAAGGATAATATTAGGAACAAAATATTTGATTAGGATATGTATGGGATGGGGGTATGATTAGAGTTATATGGATGAGACTAGGATAGGATGTGACTAAGATGAGAGGGGTGATGATAGATAATAAGAGACACAAGATGAGACAAGCTTAGGGATATACAAAGAAAATATGTACAAGAAGATGTTGATAAGGATGTACAAGCTTATATAATGATGATACCTAGATAGGTGTGTATAGGTTTGGGTAAAAGGCTGATTTGGCTAAAAAATAACATGGATCTAGCATGAAACTCACCAAATAAAGCAAACCACAAACCTATCTTGAGTAAACTAATTTTGGGTGTATAACTTGATGACTGCACTATCTAATGGCTTTGAGGGTGAGTTTTTAGGCTAGTGACCCATTACATGAACCCTCTCAAACCCATTTACACATGATGGTCACTTAGCAGCTGATACTAACTCCAATAGAAAGTATCTTATTATGGCCACAAGGTCTTAAGCTATGTTGAATGGGATTTCTAGGGGCATCCATGATATATGCTAGGTACAATGAGACCTAAGTCCATATAGGGTGTTGTCTAATGCTTGGTTTAGATAATTAAATCTTCCACTTCATAGATGACTTGTATGGGGTCAACCACTTAGCCTTGTAGATACCTAAAATTAGCCACCAATGGCTTCATACCAGACTTTAGACCGATTCTTACCAACCTTTTACAAATCAAGCCTAGGAATCATTAAACATATTAACTTGGATTCATAACATGTAAGTTGGCCTATAGACCAATTAAATGGGGCAAATGCACACATGATATTAATTAAATTCTTTCAAAATGCTAAAATGCTTAAACAAAATTAATTAAAATGCTAAACCTAATCAAATGTCAAATTGAATCATCCATGGGAAATTAAATGAATTATCAAAAATTAAATTCAAAAATCAAATAATATCCTAGAAATTCATAATTACCTTTTTTTGAGTTGTCAAAAATCCTAAAAACATTACAACATGCCTATTCATTGTTTTTGATAAAGTAAGGTGGCAAACCAGGGGCCGAACCCTATACAGTCAAAAAAGACAAGAAGGCAAACAAATAAAAATGCCTTCAGAGAGACAACGACACAACTAAAAACAACAGATAGAAACAAAACACAAGCCATGAGAAGACCAGAGTCAACGAGGTCTCCCCTTACATAACTATTGATTTGATAAGATCATTGAGTTTCTCATTCTCTATGCTGTCAGCATACCCAGTATTACCCACCACTTCCAGCATAGACATGTTCAACAAAATTGTATTACAAAGCCCTTTGGTGAAGACCTTCTCCAACTTCTGAATGTGGTCCTTCAGGGCCCCAATTTTAGTTTTCCAATCAGTCTCATTCTCAGTGCCCTCACTAGCTTCTTCGACATACATTTACCCCTTATTTTCAGTAGTTCCCATAGTGTCAGCACCCTGTTCCTCAGTAACCTTTACGAAATGACCTGCAGCGAAATATTACAACATGCCTATTCATTGTTAATCATGACCATTTGATACCTTTTAACTCTACTAGGGTTAATTAACTCAAAAAAGGTTAGGTTTAAACCCATTCAAATATCTAATTACACTCTAACTCCCCTTGGGTTGGGGTTAGTCTCTAAACCTATAAATACAAGCCTAGACCTCTTCATTTGGAGAGCTTGAGCATAGTAAAGTTATAATGCAATATTTGGTGCATAATTCAAAGCTATAGAGTTATAATGCCAAAATCACAAGCTAAGACATCAAGATACATCAAGAAAGCATGATCCAAATAATGATGCTAAGGAGATAAGGAGTGACACAACTCCATTTTCCAAAGACTTATTGAGCACAAGCCAAGCAAGCCAAAAAAATACATCATTTGCAGCATTCAAGGAAGGTAAGGAATTTGTAGTTCTTTGCATTTTATTTTTTCTTTGTCATTTGTTATTTGTTCACTACATTCCCCCCATGATCTAAGCAAGTGTTATGAATGTTAGTGTGTTTTTATTCAAGTTTTATTACTTGTTCTAACACATGATTTTACCAGTCTTCTTGGATTCCTTGATCACAAATGGCATGCCCGATGGCACATTAAACACCCCACGTACCAAGTATACCAAGATGCAACTCATAAATTATAAAAATAATTCTTAAATATCATCAAAATTTTAGTTTTAGGTTTGATTTTATCATATTTTTAATCTTTGAATTAACTCAGATATACATAGAGACCTACATTGATTAGGCATAACTGGCATCAGTTCTGCCAAACCATCATTGGTTCTACCTAACCGAGCTCATTTATATATGACCAAAATCAGTCAGGTTGTAGGGGAAAAATGAATAAAAAATCTTGCATTTTGAATCTTTTTAACATTCTTGACTATTTTTTCTTAGTTTCACTAGCATTTATACTCTCTATCTAATCCCTATGTTGTAGGTTTCAAGAAGTTTTTATCATATAAATTTGGTTTTGCCTTTGGGTTCATAGGTGACCTACATTGGTCTTAGTTAGTTGGTATTTGTCCTTTACTACCATCATCAATTCTCTTTAAGACCGACTAGCATTGGTTGCCTTAAAACTGACATCGATCTGTTCTGACCGATAATGGTCACTATGTTTTTAAAATAAAAACTTGAGAGATAATTTTTGAAATTTCATTTGCTCACCATTAAAATTGCTTCTAAGCAAAGGGAGACTATCTAACCATTGTAGGGCCAAGGCATGATTGGAACACAAAATTTCAAGTTTAAATGGTTTTAACATTTTATTTTGGGTGTGAATTAGCTAAGTCATGCACACTTCAATTTGGTGCTAAAATAAACTTGTTAAATATTAAACATTTGATCTTTGGTGATTAAAAGGAGTTAGGATTGGTAATGTTTTTAACACTTCATTTTTTGTGCTTAAAAAGAATGGCAAAGTCTTGAACACTTAAATTTTGGTGTTTAAAAATGAATTAGGCTAAATCTTGAACATTTGGTTTTTTGGGATTAAAAATGAACATAGATTTATTTACTTAAGTTATGTTGTGAAATTTATTTCAAGCTTTCACACTTAAGCCAAAGGGCCAAGTAAAGAACTTCGTCACATATTTCAATTTGGTGCTTAAAAATCAACACTTACTTCAATCATAATTTCTTGAAAGTGTTTGTTTCTTGTCATTTTTATAAAACAAATATCATGTGTATGCTCTCCCCACATCCCCTATAGGGAACTTGGGTGACCAAAAGTGAAATTTCATTACATTTGTGCCTAATCCAAGGCATAGAAATAAATTTTTCTAGTCTATCCCCAAAACACGTATGGTTTGGGTGATCTAAAAATAACCCTAAAGTATTTTCACTTAGTCATTTCTTTTTATGCAATTGGTCTTATGGAGGCGAGGTCATTGCCTCTTCATGAGTTCCTTAGGGAAGCATTAACCTGGGAATTCATCTCCTAATAGTGTTTCAACCTTACTCCATGGTGGGGTATACAAATTAGGGCACACATACTATGAGATCTAGGGGTTGAGAAACTAACCTCTCCTTTCATAATGAAAGCCCAAGTCAAGTTTGGTCAACTGGGGGATTCCACTAAGTAGTCTATAGATAGAATCGCTATACAAAGGAATAAAACTTTTCATAGTAACTTGATTAGTATTAACTCAATTGATGTGATGCTTCTCTTGTGTTAGCCACACTTGGGATCCATCTAGATGGTCATAAATTGTAAGTTCTAGTCAACCCCGCTTAACATACCTTGTTAGGATCTAGGAAGATATACTTAGTTTTATTTAGTCTTTTTCCTTTTATTGTTTGTTTTTTTGTGTCTAAAACTTTGTTTGTTATACCACATTAGAATGGTTTTATTTGTATACACTACTCCATCATTTAAGGAGGTGTTACACCATCCATTTGACACCTTACTTTAATTTAGACTTTTCATGTGTCAAAAACATTATGTATGTCACTTGATTGAAGTGGGTAATGTTATGTTTCCCAAATCAATTCAAGTTTTGAGCCTTAGAATTCTTTGAAACAAAACATTGTTTATACCTTTTGAGAGTGATAACGCTATTATGCTACTTAATTTGTTTCAATAGACTTGTCTTGTGTCTAAGTTGCCATTGTTTAAAACCAATCACATGTGTCTTGTGAATCTTTGTTTTAGTGCAGTCATGTTGTTCAATTTTTCCTAACTTTTTGGTCATAAAGCCTAAGTTATCCTAAGTTGAATTTTTAATTAACTTTTGCAATTTTAGATCCAAACATTGATTACTTTCTATTTAGGCCTCGTCTCATAGAGGTTGATACACAAATATTTCTCTTTTGGGTTGCATTACTTAGGTTAATTTTTGACCCAAAAATTAAAAAAACTATATTATTTGTGCCTTTATTTGAGAGAATCAGTCTATCTCTAAATGTATTTTGTTTAGTGCCTCTTACCAATTTGATCACATTTATGTCTAGAATCAAGTGCCTAGTTTATGCCAACATGTTCCAAGTTTGTTAGATTAAAATCATCCCTTCATTTCAAGTCTAGATTTTGATGTCGCATTTGGCCAAGAGTTATAGCACATGCCTTGTTTGAGCCTAGCTTTTGATGTTGGGTTTGGCCAAAAGACTTAACAACTTTTACCTTTCATAGTTTAGACCTATTTGGAACATCTTTGGACTTAGATTTTGGCCTCTTGTTTTTAGTTCATTGATTTGACCTTGTTTGTGTGAGACATTTAACATTAGACATTTGACATTATACTATTTTTACCAAGTCTTTTCATAGACTTTTTGGAGATACAAATTGTCAGGGGATCTGGCTCTACCAATTAGAGCACATATGATTACTTCTCGTATTAGCAATTAAACACAGAATTATACCAGAATGATAAAGTAGCTAGAAACTTGAGACAGTAAAGAATTTGAGAGACAATACACACTCTTGTATTAAATATTACTAGAAGAAAATACAATAAGGAAGATGCCACTTCTTCCTCTACCTCAAAGGCTTGCCACACCTCAAGACCTTCTTCCCTCTCTCTCTTGCTCAACACAACAACTCTAAAGCCTGAGTTGCTATCCCTCCTTGAATGCTTCAACTGATCTCCTTGACCTTGCTAGCTTCAATGCTTTTTTACTTGCCTTCTTGATTATTACAATACATGCCTTATGGGTCTTTAAATAGGATCCCAAGCTTACAAAAATAGAACTCAAGTTACAATAATTAGACACGCAGCTCATGACTATAATTAGTCATTTGACATGCAAACACTCACTTCACTTAACTGACTGTTCGTCAACAACAGTTCTGGAAATACACAGGCAACCGACGCCGGTCCCTGCTTATCTGGTGCTGCCAATGTTGGTCGACTCCCTGTCGTCACCGGTCTCCTTCTCCACTGCATCTGACCGACGTCGGTCATACTTCCGACGCCAGTGGCTCTGGTTCTTCAACATCCTTTTCTTGTGTCTACAAATAGTTGAAGCTTTTAGCTCCACACCTTAACAATTTCCCACTTGGAGATAAATAGCTACAACTTGTACCTGTACCTGTACACCATCTATTTGTTCCTTAGGCTCTGTATCCCTCTTCAACGTCACTCTTGAAGATCAACCATCATGCAAACCTGTGATGCTATACATGTGTCTTATGCCAAAAGAATTTTGCTGCTCCCAAATTCTTCATGACATACTTCTGAACCAACTCTACCTTTAGCTCAAAAAACTCCCTGTATATGAAACCCTGCAACAAGTAACACAATACAGTAACAGGATAATGTAGCTAATATTATCCAACCTGGTAAAGATAAAATACAATGGTCAAACCTCCATTGTCTTACAGCCTACTCAAGACCATATACCATAGCCTTCTATCTCATGTGTCCATCCACTCTCTTCTCTAAAAATGGGAATCCATCCCTCTATCCAGTGCTTACTTCCAGCTGACAACACTACCAACAAATACCTATTTGATTCCACAAGGACTCACACTCCTCATCCATGCCAAGCTCCCACTATTTCTAGATTTTACCTGCATTGCTTCTTCCATCTTCCTAGTTCATGACTATCAGTAAGCAATATAAAAAAGGTGAACAATGAATATGAGGTTCACATACCTTTCTTGACCTCCACATGGGTTTTTGAGACTTATTGATTCACCCAACATCCCTTCCAGTGACCGATCTCGACCATCTCCCAGTCTGCTCCTGACTGATGTCGGTTCCCTACACTGACCCTGACTACCGACGTCATTTCCCTGGCTGACGCCAGTTTCCCTCTTGTCGACGTTAGTCCTTATGACCAACGTCAGACTTCTCCTGCCTGACCTACCGACCCTGCTGGTCTGCACATGACTAATGTCAATATCTGGATGACTGACGTCGGTGCCAAGCGACCGACATTAGTGTCTGTGTGTTCCTATAAGTGATGAAATTTTCATCCGCGAGCTCTTCTTGGATCAAACCTCTATCCATGCTACCCTGCTCAGATTTATTCAGCCCCTGTGACTGATCTCTGTCCTTCATCTCCTCCATAAACACCAAGGCTTCTTTGTTCCTATCAAAAGCATCAAATTTCCTCTTTCTGCAATGAACTCTATCTATGCTTTCTGAATTTGAACACATACCTTTTGAATCAAGAACTTCCATTCCCTTCTTATTCATGTGACCAAGCCTATTAGGCCACATCTTCGAATCTACACCAGAAGTAGAATCAGTAATACAAGTAGGTAGATAAAGAGTACCTACTTTCTTACCTCTTACTAGAACAAGTGCTCCCTTGGTAACCTTCCAAGAATCCGCTGTGAGGGTTATTGTGCATCCCTCATCTCCCAACCTTCCTACAAAAATCAGACTCTGCTTCAGAATTGGAACATGCATGACCTCTTTCAACACCCATGTGTTGTCAATCTACAATCTCAGTTACACTTTCCCTTTGCCAACTATCTGACAAGGCGTAACATCCCCTAAATAGAGCACTCCAAAGTCTCCCTGTTCATACTCATAGAACAAATCTCTGTTTGGGGATGCATGAAAAGATTAACCAGAATCTAAAATCCATGATCCTACCTGACTATCTAAAGAAAGTATGAGAGCATCCTGTACCACAATATTTGCATCCTTTGCTTCTTCAGTACCTGCATGTTGATTCTCTTTATCTCTCAACCAACACTCCTTTATATGTCCTTTCTTTCCACAAAACCAGCAGGTAATACCTTTGGACTCGGGTCTCCTTCCCGACCTTGATTTCCCTTGCTCAACCTTCTCCCTTTGCCATCCCCTACTTTCTACACTTAGAGCATTCCTTGATGATTCACCTGTGCTTCTCCTGTGTATTTCTTCATTCAAGATCACACTCACAACATCATCAACTTTTAAGATTTTAGAAGCAGATGCAAAATTACTTACTGCTATAACCAAACCGTCCCAACTTTCAGGCAAAAAACATAAAATCAAGAGAGCCTTTACCTCATCATCAAAAATAATATTGACTGAAGCTAGTTGGTTTACCAAACCATGGAAATCACTGAGATGAGTATGTATCGATCCACCTTGCTG
The DNA here is from genome assembly GCA_037957365.1 of Torreya grandis. NCBI lineage: Eukaryota > Viridiplantae > Streptophyta > Pinopsida > Cupressales > Taxaceae > Torreya > Torreya grandis. The sequence continues at coordinate 852,450 of JARHVA010000194.1, forward strand.
CATTTGCAAAGTAAATAGCTGCTTCATAAGATATACCTTATTAGAAGCCGAGGGCTTTTCGTATAAATTTTCCAAGGACTTTATCAACTCTTCCATTGTCTTGCACTGTGATAAGCTAGAAATCACAGATGATGCAAGGCTCAACCTTATGGAACCTAGAGCCTTTTGATCAAGAACGTTCCATTCTTCATCCTTCATATCTGTGGGCTTGCATGCAACCCCACCCAACGGTAAGTATAAATCCTTCTGATATAGATAGTCCTCAATCTGCATCCTCCAATGTTGATAATTCTTGCCGTTAAACTTCTCCATTCGTAGCCTACTTTCTTCTACCATTGCTAAACTCCCACTCAATCAGAAAACCCTGTGAATGACCTGTAATCAAAAAACAATACCCTGCTTCCTGCAAACCATAGCTCTGATACCACTTGTCAGGGGATCTATCTCTACCAATTAGAGCACATATGATTACTTCTCGTATTAGCAATTAAACACAGAATTATACCAGAATGATAAAGTAGCTAGAAACTTGAGACAACAAAGAATTTGAGAGACAATACACACTCTTGTATTAAATATTACTAGAAGAAAATACAATAAGGCAGATGCCACTTCTTCCTCCACCTCAAAGGCTTGCCACACCTCAAGACCTTCTTCCCTCTCTCTCTTGCTCAACACAACAACTCTAAAGCCTGAGTTGCTATCCCTCCTTGAATGCTTCAGCTAATCTCCTTGACCTTGCTAGCTTCAATGCTTTTTTACTTGCCTTCTTGATTATTACAATACATGCCTTATGGGTCTTTAAATAGGATCCCATGCTTAAAAAAATAGAACTCAAGTTACAATAATTAGACACGCAGCTCGTGACTATAATTAGTCATTTGACATGCAAACACTCGCTTCACTTAACTAACTGTTCGTCAACAGCAGTTTTGGAAATACACAGGCGACTGATGCCGGTCCCTACTTGTCTGGTGCTGCCGATGTCGTCTGACTCCCTGCCGTCGCCGGTCTCCTTCTCCACTACATCTGACCAACGTCGGTCATACTGCCGACACTGGTGGCTTTGGTTCTTCAGCATCCTTTTCTTATGTCTGCAAACAGTTAAAGCTTTTAGCTCCACACCTTAACCCAAATCCATCCCTTTGACCGAGTTAGACCTAATTTGAACCTTTTATCTTTTTATACATTCTTTTTCAAATTTTGTAGAACTCTCATACCTTTGTTGTGAAGTATTCACCATTGATTTAACCATGTCTCACTATACACGTAGTGGAGTCATGTATAATACAATATATGTAAATTTTGTCACATAAGAGGACTTTGATCAAGGCCCTTATGAAGATGATGTTATTTGGGAGATATATACTTATCCACCTTTTAATACTCAAATAGGGGAATGAAGTCAATATCCTTTGGTCCATTATTTGTTTAGCATGCCTCCATACACAGAGCAAGACCAAGAAAAGATGGCCCAATATTTTGCTAGCATACCTTCAATTATAGAACAAGTTCAACAATAACATTATTATGTTACAATGTCATCATCCTATGATTTGAATATATCTATAGAGGTAGGACATGAAAAATTTCCAAGTATAGTAAGAGGGACTTACAACATGTCTTACAATTAGAACAAAAAATAGGCCTCTTCTAGCAACCCTAATGCCATTGTACCAATGTCATATCATGATCCTCATATGTTTATCACATAAAGGGGACTCATGGAGAACACTTCATTTAAATGCATATATAATACCAAAAAAATCAAAACCTAGCATGTAAATTTAATAATGTAACCATGTTAAATGCACCTCTTATTAAGTTAGTTCATTCAATAGGAGTCTTACTTGAGTTGATAGGAAAAAAATTAGGGTTTAGATCTAGTTATGCAAATCACATCAAGAGAAAATGTGTTTAGTACCCCAACTATCAAGGAAGTGTCTTCTGCTTCTATGTAGAATAGTGAGCCAAATGTAGTGGACAATATTCAAGTAATGTCCAATTTAAACCAAAGTGGTGTTAACACACAAACACATTTTCAAAAATAAAATGTGCCTTTAAATAACATTACAAGTGGTTCATAAACTCAAGGAGTAGGATTTTCTACTTATCAACCTCAGCTAACTACCACTAATCCTCAACCAGTTGCTTCTTCAAGCACACAACATCAAGGATTAAGTAGTCAACCAAAAACTAGTGCCATATCTCAACAAAATGTGATGAACCTTATTCTACCCAAATACGTGATGAGTAACATTCCACAACAACACACACCATCCAATGTACCCACAAAGTAAAGACAAAACATCTTGCCACCTCAATAGGGGGCAACCAATGTTCCACCTTGTCAAGTAGCAATGAACATACCTTTTTAGTCATAAACTAATATGCTGATCTAAAACCAAATGATATCTAATAAATAATGTATAAATATTAGTTAGTGACAAATGCTAAATCTCTAACATGCATCCACTTCCCAATAGGGATTCATACAACCAAGAGGTTCCAATGTTCCACAAGTACCTATTAGGCAACAATTACCTTTTGTGCCAAACATGCCATAAGTTCAATGATAGGGTTTTAATTCACAAGTTCCCCTCAATAAATAAGGTATGACTAGTTAGAAACATGTCCCTATTTAACCTTAATAGGCATAGTAAAACCATAATCCTCCATCCCAACCAAACTATTGCACTACAGTATGTGCAATTTTAACAATCACACCCTAATCCATGTATGCATATTCTTGGCCCATTCCCTGCCAATCTAGCATTCCACAACAAATTCCTCCATTATACCTTAGTTAAATTAATCTAATTATGACTGCCTAGCCTCCACCTCAGACCAATGATTCCATTGGTTTCCTCACGTAAGAGCTACACCAGATTAAAGATGTAATTGTTGTCATCCAAGCTAGTAAACAAAACAAGAAGTTCAAGTTGGACAACATGTTTTCTTACCTTTCAACATGGAGTATTTAAAGATACCATTTTTTTCAGGGTTGAACCATCCAACTTTGATAAATATAAGAGGAAAGGTAACCCCAAGGCCCATTTGATGAAATTCTTTGTTGCATGTCAACCAGTGGCCTATAGTGACATATACCTATTGTTGTTATTTTTTAGAAGCCTAGCAAGGAAAGCATTGGAATGGTTCCTAAAGTTACCCAAGAATTTAGTATCTGATTTTGATAATCTTTCAGACAAGTTCATACATCACCTATCTTACAATCTCAATCATGATATTTCATTCATAGATTTAAAATAGGCTAAATAGAAGGTCAAATAAAGATTTACAAGTTATCTATAGTGATATAGATCCCTTGCAAACCAATTTACCCATAGTCTACCAGATAAGCAACTAGCCACTATGTTTACCAAAAATCTATACAGTGAGATATCTTACAATTTGGAGCTACAATGTGCACATACCTTTAAGGAAATCATTGATGAAGGTTTGTTGATTAAAATATCCCTTATTAATCAAAGGCATCAAAAAACTAACCTCATCAAATCAAAGCCTAAACAAAAACTAGAACAATGGCCAAAATTAGAACCAAATCTAAGCACAAACAATGCAACAAACCTAGGCCAATAACTATGACAAACCCAATCAATTGAATCATAATAATAATATTGTAGGGAACAAAGTAACTGAGTCATGACATACCCAAAGAGTGAAAACACTATTTGTATATCCTACATTGCATATGCACATAACTCCTAACCATCAACCTCTTCAATAAACATAGCAAGCATAGTAACCCAAACTAGCACACAAATACAACAACCTATGCCTCTACAAAACCCTCCTCTAAGAAGAACTATGCCTACTCATCATGTATTTAGTAACCTTGGAGAGCCCTTTGAATCCATGTTTTACAAGCTCATTGTAGCTAATTTGATTAACTAGCCTATTCCAAAGTAATTTCCTAAGGGCTCTACCTATCTAAACTGGTACAGGTCAAATGAATTTTGAATATCATCAGGTCAATGGACATAATTTGTAGAATTGTGTGTAAATTAACATGTGATCAATAATATGCTGGAAAATAGAGAGATCACATTAGATCATAGATCTTTCACATATAATCATAACCTCAACATTTTTTAGAATCCCTTCCCCTAACATAACAACCAACAACAACAACAACAACTAGTGCAACACCAACAATAGTATCAACAACTAAGGCAGAACCAATAGAATCATCAAAATCAACAACAGAACCAATAACATCACTAAAATGGATAGAACTAAGGCCAGAATGATGCCAATAACTAAAAAACTTACCATATAGTTTCACATGATTACAACATGATTATAGGCTATATTACAAGAGGTCACATTAACACCACCTCTATCAATCCAAGACCAAGTACCAATCAGACAAGATAATTTTTAATCATACCTGATCAACCAACCCATGCCAGTAATCCTTCTTTAACTTGAGATCACATAAAGGTGAACCAACAATTAGGGATTCCCACTTTTGGACCTTATACTGATAACTCATCATTATCTTATGACCATGCACAAGTGCATCGGCAACCAAGACATATCCTATTTGGTCCCCCTCCACCATCATTTGTTAGTAACAATGGTCTGCACCTAATATTGATTATGCAATCACAAATCAATGATTGAGTATTAACATACCCTGCTCACAACCATTTTCCACTTCCCCATCATATAACCACATGTTCTAGCTAGGAAGAAGCCATCTACCATTGTGTAAGAAAAGATGTTTGATATTGTGGAATAATTGTACAATATGCTAGCATAAATCTCTATTTTAGATTTGTGGCAAACCTCTACTATCCAAAAAAACATCTTGACAAAATTCCTTGGCCAATCCAAAGTTCCTAATGACATATACCCTGAAAAATTTCAAGCTTTGGCTAGACACCTAGCTCTAGGCCAATAATTAACCTTTAACCAAAGAAATGTCATCCCTTGGTCCACTTCATAACAATCCATTGTACATCAAAATTTACATAATGTGGCACAAAGTGAAGTGTGTCCCCATAGATAATGGATTACACCTAAATATTGTGTCTCTAAAGCTCATCAATCTTCTTGAGTACATGATAGTAGATCTCCAAATAGAAAAAATCACCATCAAAGCCTATGCTAGTGAAAAATGAGAATCATAAGGCACCATTAGTTTGATAGTTATCATCAGGCCTTTGACCCATGATACACTATGCCATTTGTTATATCTTGATTTATCATATAATATGATTTTGGGAAGACTTTGGATACATGAGATTCATCTAATCTCATCAACATTGCATCTGTGTATCAAGTTCTCCCATTTAGGAATGGAGGTTACTATTCCAAGAAATTTGCATCCATACAAGCATTGCAAACATTTAGAGGCCAAGTTCAAAATCTATAACAAAATTTTTGGCATGAATCTAGTTTTCAAGAAGGATAAGGGGAAAGTAATACTTATTGATTCACCAGAGGCCAACTACATTGACCCTGATACCCTTGATTCACTTTCCCACATGTCACCTCTTGAAATGCCCAATCATTACACCATCTTGGATACTAGCCCTAGAGAATAGTTGACCCATGACACTTTCACATTTAAAAGTTTCCATAGAACCCAAAGTCCTTTAGAAAACCAAAAGCTAATCCACTCATGCAATGGCAAAGAAAGGGCAAAGGCCATCTACATAGTCCAACAACTATCACTTTCATACTAGACTATGACCAAGAATAGGACCCTCTTGCAGATGATTGATCATGGTTGTATAATGATAAATTGGTTGATTTTTACAAAAATTACAAAAACCCCATTCCTAATCGGATCATGGAGTTCCAAGACTATGAAGGAGGAGGCCTTGGGCCAAATCAATAGGGAACACTCGAGCCAATTTCTATGACTTGGTACAAAGGAACCTATGGACTTGGATTTAAATTACTTGGGGGTGACCCCACATATCTTATTTGAGTTCTAATTCCAATGACTAGTGATGATGATGTTGACAACAACGTAGAGTTTGATCATAGCCAATTTGATGACCTAGCCCATACTAATCTATTTAAAAATAATGTCATTTGTACCCTTTGACCAATTATTGGCCATAATACACTTTCATTATATTATCCCCAACTAATAGACTGAGGCCAATAAGAATATAATGTGTTGGTTAATGAGTTTCAAAATGATGAGGCCTTTTGTGATTTTCTAGGCCTTAGGGACAATGTTTCATTGGGAGACCAAAAAAAAGGGTTCTCAATCAAACTAGATCCTGAAGCCTATTTTGGAAAGTGTGTGAACACCCTTAGCCAAAAACAATTTAATAAAACATTGAGGTATCAAAGTGAAAACCTATTTGAGGTACTTTTTAACCAAGGAAATAATAAAGATAAAGGCTATTTTAGTGGTGAAAACCTATTTTAGGCACTATTAGATGAGGGTGTTCAACCTTCCTCAAACATAGACCAGGAGACCACCAATGATGAACTTGTTTATGAGTTTGAGTTTGGTCTTGAAGAACAAAAAGATTTTGATCAAATTATCAAGGAGACCACCAATGATGAACTTACCTATGGGTTTGAGTTCAGTCTCGACAACAAGATTTTGACCACATCATCCAATAATTTCTAATAGTATTTGCCACATGGTCATCCCTCCCATTAGGGGACTTTGATTCATCATGTCTAGTATAACTTGAAGAGCCAATCCTAACAAAGGAGTCTACTATTTTAGGCTGGTTTAAATCTTTTCCCACTATTCTTAAAGATGGTTTAACCCTTCTAGTGGAGGATACTATAGAAGTAAACATCGAGACTCCACATGATCTAAAATGGATCAAGTTAGGCATGTCCCTCACTAAGGAGGAACATAAAGTCTTTACATCATTTTTAAGGGAATTTATTTGATATATTTACATGAGCCTACTCTGACATGCTAGATTTGGACCCTACCTTGGTTGTACACCACCTTGTGGTACATCTTGATGCCAAACTAGTGAAACAAAAATTACATAAGATGCATCCTTGCATTGTTGTATTAGTAAAGAAAGAATTATAAAATCTCTTGGAATCAATATGTATTAGGCCAATCGACTATTCTGAATGGATTTCTAATATTGTGTTAGTCAACAAAAAGCCATAAAGAATCAGGATCTACACTGACTTTAGAAACATAAACAAATATTTCCCCAAGGATGACTTTCCTTTGCCAAACATTGACATGATTATTGACTCCACATTGGGTTATGAAATTCCCTCACTGATGGATGAACTCTCAAGCTACAATCAAATCCAAATTACACTAGAAAACCAACATAAGACATTGTTCACCACTCCATAGGGAACATTTTATTATCAAGTTATGACATTTGGTCTCAAAAATGTAGGGGCCACCTATCAAAGATCCATGACCATAATTTTTTGTGATATGATGTATGACATTGTTGAAGACTATGTCGATGAAATACTAGTTAAATCAAAGACCAGGGCTGATAATCCAACAAAACTAAGGAGGATATTTAAGTGATTACATGAATATCAATTCAGGCTCAACCTTAAGAAGTGTGTTTTGGAGTTACTTCTAGTAAATTTCTTGGCTTCATTGTGTCTCATCGAGGTATTAAAGTTGATTTAGCTAAAGCACAAACCATAATAGAGATGCCACCACCAACTAATAATAAGTAGCTCTACAATTTACAGGACAAGATCCAATCCATAAAATGATTCATATCTAATTTGTCCAACAAGTGCCATCTATTTACACATCTACTACATAAGGGCATAACATTTCATTAGGATGATGAATGCCAGAATTTTTTTTAGCACTTGAATACCACCAATTTTATTGCCTCCTATGCTGGGAAAACCATTCTTTCTATACCTATAAACCATAGATAAATCCCTGGGGCACTTCTAGCTCAACATAATGATAATGGAAAATATCATGTCATGTATTATCTAAGTAGTACATTGGTCATGTATAAGCAAAATTATACACCCATTGAAAACATTTGTTTATCTATGGTATTCACAACTCAAAAACTATGCCATTACATATTAAATAATAAGACCATGGTCATTTCAAAATTAGATCCACTCAAGTATCTACTATATAAAATAGATTTACAAGGCTACATGGCCAAATAGATCATGTTTCTCAGTGAGTTTGAGATAGAATATGTCAACGAAAAAGTGTCTTGTTCTTGTAGATCAGCTTGCTGAAGCACCCCTTATAAACATAGAGCTACTAACATTTCAATTCCTAGATGAATACATTATGATCATCATTAAAACACCTCTTGAGGAGCAACACTGGAAGCTATATTTTTATGGATCATTCACAACACATGGATCAGGGGCAAACCTTTTTTTTATTACTCCACATGGGGATCTAATCCCTAAGTCATTCAGAATTAGCTTTCCTTATACCAATAACATGGCCAAATATGAAGCACTCATTTGAGGGATTTGATAGGAAGTATAATGGAACATACACCATCTTAAGGTTTACGGTGATTTTCTATTAATCATCAATTAGGTTACAGACCATTTTCAGACTAAAGATGACAAGTTGGTCCCATATAAGGCCATGGTTGACACTCTCAAATAGTAGATTTCTGATGTATAGTTTGAACATATACCAAAGGAAAATAATAGAACTGTAGATACCATGACCATAATTGGATTGTTGACTCAAGATACAAATATAGCCAAGGAATACTAGTTTCTCATTGAAAATATATTAGCACTAACTCATAAACCTTCAATTGTCATAATGATATGTGATATTGTTGGTCCTAGCTCTACTTGGTTTTCAGACCTATATTCCTATCTACATGACCAAATTATGCCACCAGACCTATCCCATAAAAAATCTAAAGCCTTTGTCCATAATGTCACCCATTATACCTTACTTGGACCAACCTTATACCATCATAGTTTTGATATAACTTTGATTTATTTTTTTAATTAAGCATAATCTACATTAGTATTATGGGAAGTTCATGAAGGGGTATGTAGAGACCACACCAACAGGGCAGTCCTATCTAAAAATCTATTATGTACTAGGTATTATTGGCTAATGATGTATGCAAATGCAGTTGTATATATGAAAATATGTGATAAATGTCAATAACACACCAATATGATTTATACCCTAGCCAAGGCTCTAAAACCAATGTTTACACCATGGCCATTTGTTACATGGGACCTCGATCTCATTGGGAATATAAACCCCACCTCATTTGATGATCATAAACATATCCTTACCACCATAGAATAGTTCACTAAGTAGGTTAAATTTATACCCCTCACTTATGTGATTGGAAAGCAAATTTCCAAATTCATATTCAACCATCTCATTTTTTCCTATGGTATCCACTTTGAAATTATATTTGATAATGGTGGATCATTCAATAATAAGGATATTGAATCACTATGTGTCAAGTACAAAATTAAACAACACTTTTCCATGGCATATTATCCACAAGGTAATGGTCAAGTAAAAGCATATAAGAAGACCATTGTCAACATCCTTAAAAATATTGTCAATGATATCAACCATGATTGTCACCTTTAGATATTCCATGACCTTTGGGCTTACCATACCAATCACCACACTCTAACATATGCCACTTCATACTCATTTGTTTATGGCACTGAGGCTATTCTTCCTATCAAGGTCTAGTTACCTTCATTACACATCTCTTCCAAGCATGTCTTGGGTGATGAAGACTATAGATTAGCTCATTTACAAGAGTTAGAGTTACTTGATGAGAAATGCATGGACATAGTCAATAATCTACAGGCATATCAGAATTGACTCCATAGCCACTACAATCGACATGTGAAACATAGAGAATTTGAACTTGGTGATCTTATCCCTAAAGAATACCATAGCCAAGAAGAAACATAAAGGCAAGTTCAAACCCAATTGGGTAGGTCCTTTCATCATTATTGTAGACTATGGAACTAGAGCATATAGGCTCACCACACTATATGAGGATGAACTTGATGAGCTAATGAACATTATACACCTCAAGCATTACTTTACTTGAGTGATCTAGTGTATTATCTATGAGGCCTATTTCAAGATGTACCATATTATCAACTTTCTTCTTTGTACTATACCATTATCCCATTTTACCACTTTGTCATTCCACCATTATATTCTACCATACCTTTCCTATCGACCAAGTTGTTTTGACCCTCCCTACCTAGCCCATTTAACCTTGATTCCATTTCATTGGTTTCACTCTCAGCATGAAGATTTAGATCAATTTTATTAGTTATTTCAATAATTCTAGATAGAGGCCATATTTTGGAATAGTATGATAGAGGTTTTGTTATTTACATCCTTCATTTCTTATTTTTTTCTCTATACCAAGTGTACTTGATTATAACTACCTATGGGAAAATCAGTGTCTCACCATATTGCTACTAATTATAACCACATATGGGTAAATTAGTATCATTGACTTACGTCATTGTTTCCTAGTTATAACTACCTATGGGCAAACTAGGGGCAACACATTTTTATCATGCCTTGATATACCATCTTGCCATTCTTATGTCGTACTATGCCATTATACCACTGTGCCTATTTTGTTTGAATTGGATATTACACTAGTCATATTCATCTGTTATAAGGTAGAATTATAGTGACTTGAGGTACCATCTTGGGATTATGTTTGGAGCACTTGATACTTGTGTAGGTTAGCTTAGTCACCCCTTTGTCATGCTCTTACCATTTTATGAGCAATTTATGTTTGAACGCTCTCATCATTACAATCTTAGACTATTTAGTGTATTGTCATTCTAGATTAAGCTGAGATACTCCAAAATTCCAAAAACATTTGAAAATCAATTTGAAAAAACTAAAAACATTGACCACTTATTTGCCTTAAGGATTCTAGGAACCCTCACTCAGTCACAAAAAACCACTAGTTATTTAATTTTCCTATCCTTATTAGCCCTCTTATCCCATGCACTTGTCATTTTGTAAGACCATTCCCATATTCTCATATACATTGATCATGTTTTCATTCTTACCATTTTCTTCTATCCCATTTCCTAGGAGAACTACATTTGGCTTGGATTTTTTATTGGATATTACATCCATGAAACTATGTAGGTAGTGTCCCCTTGCCTAGCGCATATGGAGATAGCTCGGCCATCCCTTCCTTTTCTTCTTTTCCACCATCTTGTTTGTTTGTTAAGTTTCTCCCTATATTTATAGGGGTAATGTTTGTTGTCTTGTTTGTGTCATATTATTTGTACTAACGCTATGATTAACCATTGTTGTGTTTATTTCATGTTTCTCTTTGTTTTGTTTTGTTTCTTTCTTTTTCTTAGTGGTCTGTTTGTTTCCCTATTTATTTTTTTTCTTATTGTGCCTTGATTCAGTCTATGTGTATTCATTGGGTGATTCCTTGTGCATTATTATTGAATCCATTCATATTCATACGTCAACATTGTCATCATGGTTTTTATCATTGGTGCATTGTTTTTAATTGAGTATTGGATTGGGAGTCAGTCCTTATGCATATTTTAGCCAAGTCCTCATGGTGTTCTATCATGATGCCTATTGTCATGTTCTATAGAAAAAATTAGCTTCAAGAAGTATAATACAACAAATATAGTAATGATATTTCCTTAGCACTAGCACCAACAACATTCTTGATCTGATTCAAATCGTAACCTACATAGAGTAATTAAATAATGAAAGAATTATCCTCTTTGCTAGTTCATATGAACATCTCCCTACTAGTAGGTTATCTAATTCATCTTTCTAATATGTACCCAATTTGTCATCATCTTTGCCATCATCTTCCCTATCATGTTTTCCATAATCAGGGTCTAATGATTAAAGCCACCTTTAGTGAAATCATTGTATACCATCCCACTTGCATTTCCAATGATTATAACCACTTTTGGGAAAATCATTATGTTTCCATCCTATTTGAAGGTTAATGATTATAACCACCTTTGGGAAAATCATTCACTTTTTTCTACCCAATATAATTATGTTTTTATCCTACCAATTATTATAACTTCATATGGGCAAATCATTGTTTTCTTTTAATTGATCATAACCACCTTTTGGCAAATTAGTCTCTTGTTACTCTAAGCCTTTTTCGATGATTATAACCACCTTTGGGAAAATTAGTCTCTTGTTATCCTAAGCATTTTTTTATGATTATAACCACCTATGGAAAAATCATCCTATTTGTCTACCCTAATTGGGGTAGCTCCATATGCCACTAATTATAACCATCTTTGGTCAAATCAATCCCTTTCACCACATCATTTCATCTATATGGTCCACTTATTTCCTTCTTTCAAGGGACTATTTACTAACCCCTTTTTCAATCTCTCCCTCAAAGGGGCAACTACATTTCATCCATTTCCATTGAAGTCATAAGCATACAAGACCTTTTCATTATTTGAGAAGACATTACTGTGCTTACAACTTACAATGCCTTTTCAAACAGAGGTAAACTATAGACACTTAAAATTGGCCACTAATGGCTTCATATCAGACTTTAGACTGATTCTCACCAACCTTTTGTAAATCAAGTCTAAGAATCACTAAATGTTTTAAATTTGACTCATAACATGCAATTTGGTCTATAGATCAATTAAATGGGGCAAATGCACACATGACATTAATTCAAATCTTGTAAAATGTTAAAATGGATAAATAAAATTAATTAAAATGTTAAACATAATCAAATGCCTTATTGAATCATCCATGAAAAATTAAATGAATTATCAAAAAAGAAATTCAAAAATCAAAGAATATCCTAAGAATTTGTAATTACTTTTTTTTGAGTTGTCAAAAATCCTAGAACTATTTCAACATGCCTATCCATTGTTAATCATGACCATTTGACACATTTGAAGTCTACTAGGGTTAATTAACTCACAAAGTTTAGGTTTAAACCCATTCCAAGCTCTAATTACACTCTAACTCACTTTGGGTTGGGTTTAGTCTCTAAATCTATAAATATAAGCCTATACCTCTTCATTTGGAAAGCTTGTACATAGTAAAGTTATAATGCAGAATTTGGTGCATGATTTAAAGTTATAGAGTTATAATGCCAAAATCACAAGACATGACATCAAGCTACAACAAGCAAGCAGGAGCCAAACAATGGTGCTAAGGAGAGAATGAGCCACACAACTCCATTTTCCAAAGACATCTTGAGCACAAGTTGAGCAAGCCAAACAAACACATCATTTGGAACATTTAAGAAAGGTAAAGAATTTGTAGTTCTTTACATTTTAGTTTTCCTTTGTCATTTGTTGTTTGTTCACTAAGCTCCCCCCTATGATCTAGGTAAGTAAGTGTTATGCATGTTAGCGTGTTTTTATTCAAATTTTCTTTCTTGTTCTAACACATGATCTAACCACCCTTCTTGGATTTCTTGATCACAAGCCTAATGACAATTATCCCTGATATTTATACTCCAATGGAACATAGAGTTTGGATCAGTCCATGGTGGTGAAATCCATGGTCACTATTCTCCTTAAACTATGGCAAGTGCATGGGTCTCAATTCCATGTCATGTTTCCCCTAAAAAGGAAAAAATAGGAGGGTTTGTTAGTGGTTTTTAAAAATCTAGGAATCACTACAAGAATGCAATGAGGAGAGCATACACCACCATAGCCCTTGGGTGACAGACAAACAAATCAAAAGAAGATTAATTAACTGATTAGATGTGAGATATATATAAGATCAAAGGTATATAATAATATACAATATTTATACATGATTTAAACAAAGCGATTAAAATGATTAAAAGTTTTAAAATGATTTTCAAAATGCCAAAATGTCTTTGACAGGGGGTTTGTAAAAAAATGATTAGTAGTTTTATTGGCAATTTTAGAGAGACAACCTACAAGAAAATTATATTAGACTAGATGTTCAATGCCTTCTACTAGGATGGTCCTGCACAAAAGTGATTAGTGGCTTATTCTAGATAAAACTATCATTTTGTCTACAAAAAAACAAATATATTGTCAATCCCTATAATATCTCTTCCAGAATGTGAAATATTGTTGATTTTTTATAATATCATGATTAAAAAGTCACAATTTTATAGAAAAAGGTCAATCTCTAATGGTTATCACATGATTTCTTTAAAACCTTGAGTTTTAAGGCGATATCATGAATTTTATTACGAAATTGCAATTTCATAATCAGTGATATTACAATGCGAAAAAGAAACATAGATTTTAGACTTAAGATTATTTATAGAATAAATAGGATTAAAGATTAGGATGATATGTATATTTACAAAATAGTATAATCATTTTCAAGGCCTATTAAAGCTAACAAAAATATATTACTACTATGGTCTTGTGATTTCACAACAGGTGGTTGAGAGGGGGTTTTAAGATGTTTTTGAGTTGGTTTGGACAATACCCCCCATTTTCCTATAAAAAGACACATAAAACCAAGTTTTTTAATCAATAACACTAGCATATTTAGATATAAATTCAAAATCTATATTTTAAGATTAAATCATAATTTTTATGGCAATATCACAATTTATGAACAGACAATTTTGCCAAAAAAGGACAATCTACCAAAATGTTAACTGCTAGTGGTTAGGATGAGGTGGTTAAGGAAAAATAATGACTCCCAATGATAAAATCATGACTTTGAATAAATTATTTTACAAATTAAAACTATAATTCACCTGGGTGTGACAATTTGTCAAAATCTAGCGCTTGTTCTCCACCTAGTCAACCCTATAAGTGATTAAAATGCTTCTTACAAAGTAAGAGGGTTAGATTAAAGGGGAATGTCCCAATATGGCCATAAAATAAGTTTTAGTTATAATTTTAAGATAATGAATGAAAACTACCAAAATATAGTAATTTTACCCAAAATACACAATCCACTCAATAGGAGAGATTATGGAAGCAAATTAGAGTCAACTAAACAACTCTTACCAATTCTTTGCTTCCCCTATCCTCCACCCAAGATCTTCAAACTGAATTCTTGTATTTTTTAATAAAATTAAACTCATAATGTTGACATGATGATGGTATGATCAATGATTATGACTATGGATTCATGGATTAAGTAGATTCATGGCTTCTTTTATTGGTTTCTAGTTCATGTAGTTTCAATGGCAGATTGGAGGTGTTTAAATAGAAGAGAGAGGAATGATTAAAAAAGAATTAAAAATTCTTTGGAATCCTATATAATATTAAGCTTCTAGAGAAGAAGTTCCAAGTTAGAGAGGATTCTAGAATTAGAGAATTCTAGAATCCTCTTAGGGACTAATTAGGATTAGTAGGGAATTACGATGGGTGATTAGATAGGTGATTAGGGACTAGGGATGTAGGTGAGCCTATGAATAGGCTAGGGTAGGTGGGTAGGTGGGTTGTGGGGATTTTAAATTCCCAAATAATAGAAAAGTAGGATTAGTCAGTAAATAATGAGGATTAAGTAAATTAATTGATTTGTGGGATGAGGTATAAGGTTAATAGAAGAAGATAATGGAAAGCGGGTTATGATTTAATTATTTAATTAGGACTATGGTTATGGGATTAATTAGGATAAATAGTGGGATTAGTAAAATGGTTAGGGTGATCAGATTTAGGTGCATACACTTACATTTAAAAATATTGGATTCAGACTTGGTTAATATCAATAACACATTCAGATGACAAAACTTCACATTTAAATACATGCAAACCAGAGACTAATTAGAATAAGAGGGTCCCCATTTGAAATTTGAATATGGGGCATGGTGGAACCAAAAATAGTGAAATTCATATCTAAGACCAAATATCCCCTTAGCTTTGTTTTTCTTTGACATTGTGGTTCGTAACCTTTTTGGCAAACCCTTGGCTTAAAAATGTTTCTAAAGCCCCTAATTTCATTCATCTGTGAAAGTTTTACTTTGCTATAATGCTAGTTTCCCAACACAACCTTGATTTTTAGAGTGAATTTAATGACAGTTCCAACTTATTTTGACTTATAATTGGGTTAGTTATACATTTCCTCTACTTTTTTCATTTAAAATTTTCTTTCAAGTTCTTTGCAATCCTTTGTATCCTTGATTTTAATTACCTTAATCTTTCCAACCCTTGCCTAAATCTTTATTGTTGGAGTTCTTCTCCTTTTTATGTGATGTGTGGGGTCCCAAATCTTATTGATAATGATGGAAATGATGTATGAAGATTAATTTATAATGTCCACCAACATTTAAATTCTTCTCATGGTACGATCAATATAGTTAGGTAATTGTTAGTGTCACTTCCACATGATCACACTTATTATTGGTGCATGATGTTTGGTGCACCCATTATTAATCTATTAATTATTGGTGATGTCACCTTACATGAACTCATTTAGACGTGACCTATGCCTTTTTCTATATTCATGTGTTCCTGGGTGTAGCACACATCCTTTTTCTTTTGTATTCATCGGCCCATATATCTCACATATTTGGATACCTGGTCAAATTCCCTCATGTGTGTCCCCCTATCCTCATTGATTTGAACCTTATGCCACCCCACATAGAAATTTACACATGGTCCTCTAATGCAAGGTACAAATATATGTGTAGTTTAGTACAAGATTTTGGAGACTGGCATGTTTTTATTAATATGCTTAAGGAAAAAATATGTGATAAATAGAATCATGTATTGTAATTGGCACATAAATTAATCTATAGGAGAGGTAATCTTATTGTGTACACTAAAAAATAAACACAATGGTTCTAGATGTTGAAATGCTTTAAGACCCCATAGGGACCAGCTAACCCTTCTAGACCCACTAACCAACCCATTGAACCTTGAGTCTAGTTAGCTACTTAGCTAACTAAACTCACTAACTCATTAACTTAACCATCACCCAACCATTTTTAACTCACCTTGACCAATTTTCCTCTAGACCCTCAAGAGTTGACAGTCATCATGACCACCAATGGTTAAGCTAACCATCGATAGTGAGGTCTTCCTCATTCTAACATAAACTCTAGCTGTGTGTGAGCTAACACATCAAAATATTATCTAGATGTCTACCTTATTTGTTTTCTAACACATCAGAAGCCTCAAAAACATCAACCTAACCTCCTATGGAACCTTCTACCTCCATCTCTCTTTACCTATAAAAGGAGGAGAGCAAGAGTTGAAAAGGGAGACGTAGCACAAGGAGGCTAGATGCTTGGTCCCTTTTCAAAAGATCAACCTTTATCATCAAAACTATCAGATCAACAACTATCTATTAGCATGAGACTTTTCATTATAGGTTCATAACAAGTATAGAAGTGTAACAGAGACTCGAACCTCTACCAAAATTCTTCTAGGCTTCACCAACATATTCAACCAACTTCAACAACAAAGCTAAGTATCTATTTTACATTATTTAGTTACTTTTTTTTATTTAGACACCTCTACCTAAACCAAACCACTTCTAACCAGCTACCTTTGACCTCTCAACCAATTAGCTAACCCCACCAACCTGTTGTGTCTGTCTACTATTTGCCCATAATCTAACCTTCAACCTTAACCAGACCCTATTAATTTATAGTAACCATCGATGGTCACCTTGACCACCAATGGTCAACCCCAACCACTGATGGCTACCCCAACTACTAATGGTCACCTTAATCACTGATGATCACATTGACCACCAATAATCACTGTGTAACTTTTTTGACCAAAAACTAGCAAGCTATTTCCACCAACCAAACCTCAACCAAACTTTGTTTTTATCAGCCTTTATCACCAATATAGACCAAAAATAACAACCTGACCATACTTAAACCATATTTTGATAGTTTGGCATTCACCTTAATGGTATCTTGTTAATCCAAGCATTTCTTATGAATAGTATTTATTTCACCTAAATTAAGTACTTTAATTTATGATATGCAACCTTTTCTTTTCAATATTAACTTGTATCAAAAGGTGGATTGACAACCTCTTAGATAGCTCATGCTTCTTTAATCTAGCTTACTAGGCAATTCACCCAACCTACTTAACTAACCAACCTTTTTCTAGTTCTCTCTTATTATGGGTCATCTTCCCAAACCAAAGAAGAGTATCTACAACCATTTGGATTATGGAGTGCATGCCACATCCATGTTCTACTAACCTCCACCCATCTTTTAGTTTTACCTTTCTTCTATAAACAGATAAAAAGCAAAATTTGAGTGAAATATTTTGGCATGCTTGACGGGACCTAACATCATCTAGGTGCCCTTTTTTCATTTATTTTATGCTCATACAATGAAATTTGAAATTTCTTTTGGTTATAAAATAAACCTTGCATACATTCATTGCTTGCTTGTTTTTAGTTCATCTAGTTAACTTAAAGGCAAAGTAATCAATCATAGCTTCACTTCTTTATCACACACATACCAAACCACTTACATCAATCAAACATCTTAACACTTGACATAAGGCCTGACTAGGATTTCATCACCTAGTGGTAAACCTTCATCCTTTGGCTATCTTACTTGGACTTTAATACCAAGAAGAGAAACCAAAACTCAGCTTTTTGATTGAATCTAAACTCTGAAAATTAGTATATCTTGGCTAAGCACCCGATACCCTTATCCTTGTGGTGTGTGAAGTGAGGGGGTAGTCCCCAATATCAAACCACGTACTAACTTTCAATATAGATTTTTGAGAGCCTTTAACACCTAAAATGGAGCTTAGACTTCCTCATTAGTACCTGATCTACAAACCAATTATTTTCTCCACACTTTTTAAGGCATAAGCTAAAAGAGATCTAAAAAGAATCCTAAGTTTTTAAATGCACTTTAGTGTATGTTTGGATTGCCTTGAGATCTTTTTTTATTACTTGATTTGTATTTGAGTTGTGAGTTTTTCGTCATTTATTTTCTATTTTTCATATGGTTTTTTACTAGACAAATAATTAAGGAATCAAACCAACCAAGAACCTACTTTCCACTACCTCATCTCCTTTACCTTGTTTATGGAGGGCCTTCTTATATCCTTCACTAGAGATCTTAGCTTTTCTTAAATCTCAGAAGACAACCCTCTTACCTTAAAACGTTACCTTGTATCACAAGTTGCTAGTGCTCCCAACCTTATCTACAACCAATCCAATCTCACCGTTAATCAACCCAAAATTACCTATGACCAATCAAACTTCAACAAACCAACAAACTATTAAACTTCACTTGAATTGGTTAAAATATTAATGGACCAGATGACCAAGTTAGAGTCATCCATTTTTGGTATCCATGATTAACCAAACCTCACTTATAACCAACCAACAACCTATCAACAACCATTTAATTATTATCATACCCAACTAACAACCTATCAACATCTACCATATCAATCACCCCAATCTTGTCAAAACTTGGGCCATCTACCCCAACCATCATATCAATTACCTCAACCCACCTTATAATCTCAACCAACCTTGTCAACCTTAACCAAATAATCCAACCAACTGATCTATCAACCTATCAATATATCAGCCATACCAACCTAACCCAACTTGTCAACCTTATCAAGTAAAAACTACCAACCAAACTTACCTAACCTATCAAACCCATTGAACCAACAAACTTCATCAAACCAATCAATTAGATTGCATACTCCAAAGTTATTAGTACACCCTTTTCCTAGGTAGTACACCCCATTAGGGGAATCATATGTCTCAATCCTTGAAAAAATATTGGAGGCTTCCATCATTATTCTTCCTTAAATCAAACCCATCAATAGTTCTCTTCCAAATCTAATTTGGTTTATAGAGAATGAATTTTGTACTTATCATTGTATACACATACATGACATAGATAGATGTGGATATTTTAATATGCTCATCCAAAACCTTATTGATCACAAGGAGGATTTAAAGGATATTCTCTGTGTTCCCCTTAGCCTAGCCTTGAATATCTTCAAGCAATCAATCATAAAACCCCCCTTCACTCATTATTGAGAAAACCTTAACCAAACTATTTGCTAAACAAATGGAACCTTCATACCTTTCTCTTTAAATCACAATCGAGTAAACCAACCAACCTCTTCCACTTACCCATGTGGAAATAACCAACCTACCTTTTACATTTACCAGTTGTATGAAACCTACCATCAACCCTACCTTACCAACCATCAAACCAACCTTAACAACCATTTACCCCGCCTCACCTACCATCAACCAAACCAAACCTATCATTAATCTAACCAAACTTACCATCAACCTAACCTTACCTATAATCATCCACCCAACCTTACCTCACCAACCAAACCAAAAAATCAATCCAACCCAACCAATAAACCAACTCAACCATTTATCTTACCTCTCTCAACTAATCAAACTAACATCTACACCAAATCAATCAACCATAATCAACATACATTTTAACTCAACCATAACCGACATATCTAACAACCCAAACCAAGATAAACACATCAAACTTACCAAACCTACCCTAACCTACCTAAATTAGATATAAATAGATTTTCTTAGCCTTGGTGAAAAAGAGGAAATCCCACCTGAACCACCACCTATAAACTTGACCTACTGACCACTAACAACTAACAACCCCTTTGGGAGGTGGATGAAGTCAACTTCACCCCTCTTAAACCCTCTTATTAACCAACACCTCTCCTTGGGATCATGTTACACCATCTATGGAAAGAGAAAAGTGGGGGAACTTTCCCTCTATAAGACTTTGACCATTTATCAACCCAAACCATACCTTAATAATTAACCAAACTAATTCTTGGCATTTTTGCCTCAACCTATCACCCAACCAATGCTGAATTATTGGAGATTACCTTTCTCCTTCACCCAACCAAACTTATTGGAGAATCACCTTCTCCCCTACTTAGTGGAGTCACCTTCTCCACTTTACCAACCATTTATACTTTCTCAAGATCACATCCTACCTTGGATACCCAAGAAACCACCAACCAAACACTGAACTCGAACTAAGTGGTACATCAAATTGGGGCAACCTATTTGATCACCACCCAAATAAACCATTGGAGGTTACCCTTCTCCATAAACCAACCAACCAACCAAATGACTCTAACCTTAGTAATTTTGGGCCACCTTTTTCACATTTTTTATCACCAATCATTTAGGAGTCACCTTCTCCCCTAACCATTGGAGATTACCCTTCTTCACCAACCTATTTGGGAGTTAGCTTCTCCCCAAACTTTTAGAGAGTACCTTCTCTATCAACCTAACCTAAACCAAGTGGTACACCAAATTGGAGCAACCCATTTAGACACCACATAACCTATTTGGGAGTTACCTTATCCCCCCACAACCATTGGATATTACCCTTCTCCACCAAACTATCACCTAACCAACCTCACCTTTTTATCAATCTAAATATTTTTTACGTCTAATCAAGTGTTGAAAAATAATTGGAGGACATCTACACCCCAAATTGATATCAACTATATGTGCAAACATGGAGCTAGGTCATATCAAAACCTCAACCTCCTCAAATGCTTTTTATTTGTGCACTTGTTCTTTGGTTAAACCTAGTTCCTTATTATTTTGTCTCTAACTTAAGATCATCCCTTATTTTCAATCACTTTCATCTCCTTATCTTTAAGGATAACTGATTAAAAATAGGATCATGTGATTATTCATCACAAAATTAGCCTAATCCTAAGCATGGATACCAAGGATCTACCTATGACATGATCCTCATGGTACTTTCAAATCTAATTAGATAGATTCCTATGATCATTGTCACTTAAACCACCCTTTTCACCCACCATTAAACTCCTTGTGCTATGGCCTTTCCTTTATAAAGAAAAACCTTAGGCATATATAGACTAGTCCATGTCTAAACTAGAATATAAATAATGGGATACCAAAATATCACTTAGGTCAAAATATTTAAATATAGACTACTCCCTTAAAGGATAGTTATCCAAAACAATCAAAATTTCTTGAACTTAAGGTAAACTGCTCCCTTGAAGGATAGCTATCAAACATGAACAAATCCAAACTTAGACTACTCCCTTGAAGGATGACTAAGTCAATTTAGTCAAAATCAATCATTTGAAGATTTTTGCATTGATTAGCTTCCCAAACATATCAAATTAAGCATTAATAGACCCTATATCAAAATAAAAAAACAAATAATCCTTAGAAAGTTGTAATCAAATTTCACAATAATATAAGGAGACTTCTCGCATCGATCAATCTACACCTAGCATAAAGACATAGACTTGTTTATCATAATTCTTAGGTCACCTATAGGGGCAAGTCATCCCCATAATAAGGTTACCCTACCTATCACATGAAACCTATCATCTATCACCCACTACCTATCATCCATCCCCACTTTTTTATTCTCCACAAATCAAGGGATTTTTTAGCTTACTTGACACCATATGATCAAGCTATCTTTTTTAACCATCAAACTAACAAATAAATCAAAAGCATGATAGGGGTTTATGTTCATAATCCCACCCATCTTACCATCATGGTATTTATCAATCAGAGCATTTAGCCTCCTCCTTATAATTTCATGCCCACTTAGGAAGATGTGTCTTCCCCATTTTAAGTCATTGAAACCAACCCATCAAACTAACTAATTAGTGAACCTATTTAAGAGATCACATTTTCCTAACTTTACCAACCCAACCAACCACCTTACCTTAACCTTGAACCATTAGATATTATCCTTCTCCCACTAAACCCAAACCAAGTGGTACATTAAATTAGGGAAACCCATTTGAAATGCCACCTAACCATTGGGGAGTCACCTTCTCCCCCAACCTTTTAGAGATTACTTTTCTCTACAAAATTTTAACCTTTAGAGATTACCTTTCTCCACAAACATTTAACCAAACTAAACCAAGTGGTACATCAAATTGGGCCAACCCATTTGAATACCACTAACCAACCTTCAGAGAGCACCTATTCTTCGTAAAAAAACCATGAACCATTAGAGAACACACTCTCCATCCAACCAACCAACCATTAGACCACATCCACCTTGATGTTGGCTATTTTTAACCTGAGCCAATTGCATATTTTGTGACAACCTTGCCTTGGTCCTTTTGACTGCACCAACCAACTTTATCATGTTGAACATTTGAACTTGCATCACCTCACGTATACCTGACTAATTGATATCTTTTTAGGAGCACTTAATACCTCAAATACCCATGATTATACCTAGCCATTTGTGTTTTTCAAGGGAGCACTTCCTACCTTAAATACTTATGAAAACATTAACCCTATTTAGGAGACTTATATAGTAAATTGATCAGTTATGACCAATGTTATAGACTGATTATCTTATCAATTGTCCTTCTAGAATTGACCTTATTTTTACAAACATTGGTAACCTTAGTCTTTGCATGATCTTAACTATTGCACTTAGTCACATTTTGTGTGCATATTCATGTTTTAAATGCCCAACCACCTTTTGGCATCAGCCTCATAGTTCACCATAAACTACTTGTTAAACCTCAACCCAATTTTGGTTTCACCTCATCAACTCCCAATTTGAGGGGGAAAATCTCCTACCATAATCGAGATAATTAGACCTTCAACCAACAATCTATTTTTGTTTTGTAACTTGTTAATTTAAATCATCATAACAAAAAAGGACAAAATGTAGATAATATAAAAATGCACACAATGGTTCTAGATGTCAAAATGCTTCAGGACCCCCTAAGGACCACCTAACCCTTCTAGACCTACTAACCAACCCACTAAACCTTGAGTCTAGTTAGCTACTTAGATAACTAAACTCACTAACTCATTAACTTAACCATCACCCAACCCTTTTTAACTCACCTTGACCAATTTTTCTCTATACTCTTGACTGTCAATGGTCAACATGATCGCCAATGATTAAGTTGATCATTGATAGTTAGCTCTTCCTCATTCTAACATAAAATTCAGTTGTGTGTGAGCTAACACATTAAAATATTATCTAGATGTCCATATTTTCCATTTGCTAACACATAATAATCCTCAAAATTATCAACCTAACCTCCTATGGAACCGTCTACCTCCATCTCTCTTTGCCTATAAAAGAAGGGAAGTAGGTGGTGAAAAGGGAGAAGCAGAACAAGGAAGCTGGATGCTTGATCCATTTTTGATAGATCAACCTTTAACATCAGGACCAACTATCAAATCAACAACTATCTATTAGTAGGAGAGTTTTCTTTAAAGGTTTCCATCAAGTCTACAAGCATAACTTAGACCCAAATCTCTTCCAAAATTCCTCCAGGCTTCACCAACATCTTCAACCATCTTCAACAATAAAGCTAAGTATCTATTTTGCATTATTTAGTTACTTTATTTTCTTTAGACACCTCTACCTAAACTAGCCCACTTCTAACCAGCTACCTTTGACCTCTCAACCAATTATCTAACCCCATCAACCTATTATGTCTATCTACTATTTATCAGCAATATAACCTTCAATTTTAACTAGACCTTGTCATTTGATAGTGACCATCAATGGTCACCTTGATCGGTAATGGTTGGCCCCAACCACCTACGGTCACCCCAATCGTCAATGGTCACTTTATTAATTTTTGATAAAAAATTAACAAGCTATTTTCACCAACCAAACCTCAACCAAACTTTGTTTTTCTTAGCCTCTGTCACGAATATAGACTAGAAATAGTAACTTGACCATACTTGGACCATATTTTGATACTTTAGCATTCACCTTAATGTTATCTTTTTAATCTAAGCATTTATTTTGAATATTATATATTTCACCTAAATTAATTACTTTCATTTATGTTATGCAACTTTTTATTTTCAACATTAACTTGTATCAAAAGGTGGATTGACAGCCTCCTAGATAGCTCACATTTTTTGGATCTAGCTTTTTAGGCAATCCACCCAACCTACTTAATTAAATAACCTTTTTCTAGTTCTCTCTTATTATAGGGCATCTTCCAAAGCCAAAGAAGATTATCTACAACTATCTGGAATATAGAATGCACACCACATCTAGGTTTTACTAACATCCACCCCTCTTTCAGTTTTACCTTTCTTCTATAAATAGATAAAAAGAAAAATTTGAGTAAAAAATTTGTACGTAATGAAATGTAAACAAAATTTCTTAGATAAGATAAAATAATAAGAAGATAATCAAAATGGCACAACAACACTCACTCAAAAATATTTAGACATCTAGCATAGGGATCTTAGAGGATTTCTTACTCAACTCGCTCAATTGACCGAATAAGTTTTTGCACTAAATTACTATTCTAAAGGCACAAAAAAATTATGATTATTAGAAAAAATGATACTATACTAAAGAAAACTAAAAAATGCAAGAAATACAATGATGAAAAGAAGCCTTATTATGGAGGTACATATGTGAGACTACATCTAGTAAGGTTTTAACTTACTTCCATTAAAAGGTCTAGGAAATAGTTTTCCATCTAATGTGCATAGTTTTCAAGTGCTAGTTTCCAATATGGAGTCATTGATGTAGGGACCCATCCAATGAATTTGAATTTTTCATGGGTGTTTATAAAATTTAGAGTCATACAAGAGGACTCATGAAATTATGCACATGATCTTTAGCTTGATATGTTCATCATGCCAAGATTCTTGTATGGCCTTTTTAGCACTTTGAATCTAATGGGAAAGGACACATTTTTTCATCCATTTTCATGAGCTTATTGACCTAAAAATCAAGTGATTCTTTATTATCTAGGCAACCAGTGCACATAATTTAGAGGGAAGGTATAATAAACTCCACTGGAAAAATTGCCTCATGTCAAAATACTAATTAAAATGGCATGGACTTGGTCAAGTGATTTTATGTTGTCTAGTATACCCAAAAAATAATAGTCACATGGTCATTCAACCCTTATGTTTGACATCATAAATATTTGTCAAATTTATTCTTAAAATTTTATTGAATGCCTCTATGGTCATATTTTCTTGCAGGTGGTAGGGGTAATATTATGATGCACCACCATAAAATCCTCCAATAGGAAGTGGATGGTCTCATTTAGAAAATGGATACCCTGATCACTAGTAAAGTTTAGTAGACAACCATATCTACCTATTATGTTATCCCATAAAAAGTGACATGTCATCATTATTATGTAGTTTCAAGTTGTTGCTGACTCAACCCACCATGTGAGATAGTTTTTAGTGTTGACATTGTATCTTGATCTAGTCTTTTTCATGGTAGGGGTGATGGATCCAAAAAAAAAAATTCCCAATTCTCAAATAGTTATTATGACATAATAGGAATTAGTGGCATTTAATATCTCTAGTTAGGCTTACTTATGTGTAGACACACAATTAGAGATCTTGCCAAGATCGAAGTTGGAACAATGAATGTATTAAAGCTTGAATAATGAAATAATGAAAAATGAGAAAGTAGTTGTGAGAGATAAATCGATGAGTGAAAACAAAAGCAAATCCTCTATGAATAGCTTGCTAATGCTAGATGTACAAATAGGTGAGTAAATATGTAACTCTCCCTAGAATAGTGGAAACTCCCAAACCTAGAATAACTAGTCAAAAAAGTAAATCCCTATGACGTGTACACTAACACCCCCTCCCCCCATAAGGAAAACTTAGGTGGGTGGAAGAAATGGGTCCTGATAACAAAACTTGATGAGGTACCCATGCACAAAAAAACTATCATAAAGTACATAAAATGAAAAAACTTGTAGGAAAAAATTCCCCCCTAAAAAGAGAAAAAAAGAAGATAGAGCTAAAAAGCTTCATATAAGATGATGTTGAAGCTGTCCATACTCTAAGTATAGCTCAAAAGTTGAGAAATGTAGATGATGAAATCCTCTACCTAAAGACCATAAAAACTCTATTTGAATCAAACAATGTTTCTCCCTTTTGCCAAAGGAAGAACACAAATGGTGTACTAAAAGTCTATCCATTCCAAAAAGGAGGATGAAGGTAGCAATACGAAGATATCTGAAAGAGGTAAAAAAAAAGGCATGGTATAGGTTTGAAAAGATCATACACAAAAACTTAATGTAAATCCATTTAAGTGAACCTATCAGAAGGACATGAAACATTCACTAGAAGAATGTCCATGTGAAGAGGAGAGCTCAAGTCAACAACCATTGAGACTAAAGAAGATACTATAGATGAATCACATAGATCTATAATATGAATATCCATAGGAACATATGAGTTGTCAATGTTATTAATGGGTGTAATCACATTAAAAATAATAGACTCCTCTAAATTACAATACTATGAAGGCTCTGA
This sequence comes from Torreya grandis, assembly GCA_037957365.1. Taxonomy (NCBI): domain Eukaryota; kingdom Viridiplantae; phylum Streptophyta; class Pinopsida; order Cupressales; family Taxaceae; genus Torreya; species Torreya grandis. Next base: position 879,652 of record JARHVA010000194.1, read on the forward strand.
AAGAGTAACATCTTGAATAGGGATACAATTAGAATCTATAACAGGACAACTGAGTTTGAACAAGATCTCATCCTATAGTGGTGGCTTGATAGAAGGATGAGCATAGTCCACCATGAGTATGTCATCAAAATAAATAGGAGTAGGAAGAGGGAGTGAAATAGTCCCTAAAGAGATGATAGGAAGAGGAGTGATATAAATCTTGATAGGATCTCTAAAAAGAGATTATAGGATGCTCCAAATAGTGCAAGACACTATATGCTCCACATGGCAACAAAGATCCATGGAAACATGTAATAAAAATGTACCAAGAACCTTGTCATAAGTATTAGCCCACTTATCAAATTGAACATGGTCAGTGGGAGAAATAATTTGTCCATATAGAAATGGAATATGATTATTGCATGTGAGCAAGTGTTCCATATATGTACGCTAAGAAGCATAGTTAGTCTTCCCAAAAAGAACCACTGATTTAATATAAACTCTCCTCATCTAGAATTTCTCAAATGTAGTCATCATGACTAAGATAAGACACTAAAGAAGTGCAAGACTACATAACAAACTCTACAAAGATGCTATAATTTTTCATGCTCAAGAGTGGGATATCGAACACAGCCAAGAATGTGTCCATGTGAGCAACCACTATAGGAATCTATAGACACCAAAATTATGTCACACAAACATGCGTAACTCCCTATGTTGAAACTCCCCTTTATCCTATTTTCCAATAATAATAATTAGCCTCCCTAACCCATGTTTCTACCCCTCATACATTTAATTAATTTAAAATAATTAATTAAGTTAATTAAAAACCCCTTTTGCCACCTTATCGGGCCACCTCATCCTAAGACTGATTCTCACCTAATGAGTCACCTCAAGACTTGGTCCCCTTATCCTAGCTACCCAAGACTTATTCTCACGTTAAAACTAAATTCATAACCAACTATGTCCTTCTTAACCTCTTATTTTTACCATTTTGTAATGGGTGCCACACTTGGCATGAGGAGAAATAGAAAACTAGCCAAAAATTGTAGCTTTACCTATTCTAAGGCCATCGACATTAGTCAACCCACAATCAACATCGATGGGATCACTGACATCAGTTATATAAGCCAAAATCCAACCTTATGTTCAAGTCAACAAAAATTAAGAAAACTCATTCTTATTTGCATCCAAGATCTCAGCATTCAACTTTTGACATGTTGTCTTACTATTATCTTGCATGATTCAATCCATATCAGGAACCAAGCTCTTAAGGACCAGCAACACCCACTTGTTTTCTCTATTCAAGACATTAGTTTGGACTACCTAATAGGAGCCATCCATATAACACTTATCATTCAATCACCACTGTAGCTAAGTATATCACTTATTCTATAGGTCTTTTAAGTAGTTACTTTGCTATCACTTTACATCTACTATTCATTACTTCACACATTCTTGATCGAACCCCCATGAGGGAGTTATAAAGATTTCCTACTTGTTTCCTCTTGACCCAACACACTGAACCTCTGACCAGATCCATCTAAACCATAATATCTCTCTCACAACTCTCCCTAACCTCCTAGACCTAACTAAAACCATTTTTTTGGCTTGGAAAAGCCTTTTACAAGCTCCTAGGGTTTTATTTCCCCTACTAACCTCAACAACCTAACCGACATCAGGCACCTTCCACTACCGACCTCAGTAGTATAATCGATATCGATCACTTCCTTACCGAAATTGGTATCATAACCAATGTTGGCAATTGTGGATTTCCTAACCCTTCCAAAACTTGCCTAAACAATTTCCAAAATACAAAGAACATATACCACCTACACTCTATTACTTTTCGCTACACTCAGGTTGCAAATAATAGTAACATTATCTCTCTTTTACTCTCTTTTGGTTATTCATTACTCTTTTATCTCTCAAAGGTGGATTGGCATCTCTAAGGAATCTTCACACTTCTTGGAATAAGTGCATAGCTTGGTAGCCCACTCATTTATCTACTAGAAAACATTTTGTGGTAGTGCTTTCTTACTTGCAGGTAGTCCTCCCCAGCCAAATAGGAGTTCTCACAATGTCTAGATATGGCATGTAAACCAATTTGGGTTCATTATAATCACTTATCCCTATCATTCTTCTCTATTTTTATTTAGACTTGAAATAGACAAATTTTAGTGAAACATTTTTGGCACACCCAGTGGGACCCTGGAGTTTTCCTTGGGTTCATTCCTTATTGTAAGAATTAATATAGGTGCATTATAGTGAAAATTTCATTTCTTGCACTTTTCTCTTCTCTTTTCTCTTAAAATAAAAAACTCAACATTTAATTTTTTGTTTAAGGATAATAAACTAAAATTTCTTCTTCCTTGCCACTCTTCTTTTCTCTTTGCCTTTAAAAGTAATTCATCATTTCTCTTACAAGTTGAAAGAATATCTTCTTTACTTCTTCTTGCATGCACATTAGGATAGTGAATTTCATTCTCTACTCCTATTTCATTTTTGTTTTCATTCAAATCTAAAGATTTTAGATTTGGGTTTAAAACTTACTACACTTCATTGTTTGCTTGTCGCATATTAGCACACCTAGTTAATTACAAGCATTATGAATGAATTGTAATGCACCTATGTTACACAACCAAATCACACTCACAAAAAAAAACATTTTAAATCACTTGAGAAAAGGTCCATTGAGATTTCATCACCTGTGTTTGGAAATAACGGAAGCACACAATTGATTACCAAATACAAGCAACTTACATGTGGAATTAAACTAGAATCACAAGTAACTAGAATTCAAAAATAACACAAAATATGAGAGACAATACACAACTTGTACTAAAACTCTTCCAGAAGGAAATAAAACAAAGAAGATTGCTACAGTTCTTCTTCCTTACACACCTCTAGGGTTCCCACACCTCTAGGGCATAAACAGTAAATCTTCCCTCAAAGCTCTCTCTCTCTCTCTTACGGTCCTAACACACAACTCAAATACAGAGTTGGTGTTCACCTCCAACCAGTCAGTATCTACTACTGCCAGTACTCCAGTGTTCCATGCACACCACAAGTGCTCCACGCACTCCACAAGTACATAAATGTACTTCAAGTAGATCTCCCCTGAACTGCAACACCCTGCAACCCAAATGATCTCACTTATGGAAGGAATTGCCTTGCCTTCCTCTTTGCTCAATAACCGAGTACACACTATACTCCAAGTAGATCCTGCTTGATCCTACTCCCTGTTGTGTTGCTGTCCTCCCTGATCTTGCACACCTGTAAATCAATTTGGTTCTGCACACCTACAAACCTGAATCATGCACACACATACAACTGTAGATCAATGATCTTACTTACCCATGTAGATCTCCAAAAGTATCCATGCACATCTGCTGACCAAGATCCTACACACATGAAGAATCCTACTGATTCTCCAAACCAGTACCCACCTTGGCACTACTGTGGAACTAGGAGGAACACCCTTGCTCACCTCACACACAAAAGGAGATAACTTTGCTCAACTCAAACTAGAACACTTTACAATACAGCCTATGAGTCTCTTAAATAGATCTCATGCAAATAATAATTAGACACCTAATTACAACAATTAGATCCGCAGCTTCTAGTCTAAATTTGGCTCTTGACATGCAAACACTTGGTTCGTTAACTAATTGCCCATAAAACATGTAGTTCTGAACCACACAGGTGATCGACGTCGGTCCCTATCTGCCTGGAGGTGACCAATGCCAGCCGATCCTTGATCGACGTCAGTTGCTTCTCTTCACTAATCTGACCGATGTCAGCTGATCAAACCCACGCCAGTTGCTCTGAAACACAACAACCTTCAACAACCTCCTCCCCTGTTTGCATCAGTGAATATTTTAGCTCCACAACCTAACAATCTCCCACTTAGAGATAAACAGTTGCATTGTACCTATACTTGTACTCTATCTAATCTATTTTCTAGCTTGTATCCCTCTTCAAGATCAATCTTGAAGACCAACCACCACACAACCTATGGTGCACCTCCTATCATCCAAGTAACCTGCTGCATCTGCATTTACAAATACATGTAGAAAAGAACTTGACCCTGCATAGCATGTCAACCTGCTACTGGTCCCTCTCAAATACCTGAGAATCCACTGAGCTGCCCTCCAGTGCTTCTTTCCTAGATTAGCTCCAAACTTTCTGATAGCACCCACTACTTGGGCAAACTCAGGTCTATACCAGACCTCATTTGATTTTAGACACTGAACTGCCAGCCCTTAGTGTGCTTTGGTTTTGCATCCTGAACCTCGCCAACACCTAATTCACATAAGCTCCCACTGGAGACAAAATCAACCTGTGATCTTCCATGTCTCCCATGCCAAAGAATTTTCCTGCTCCAAATTCCTCATGACATGCCACTGAACTAACCTTACCCTTAGCTCAACAAAACCCTGTATGTACAACCCTGCTAGCTAGCATACCATCCACATATAGTAACAAGATAATGTAGCTATCATCATCCACCTGGTAAGACAAACACAATAGTTACCCTAACATTGACTAAAGCCATGCTTTGTCATCCACTTATCAAAACATGTACCACTGTCTTACAGCTTCCTCAAGACCATATGACCTGATTTTCTATCTCACGTGTCCGTTCTCTCTATTATTTAACTAAGGTATCCTATTCATCTCTGTGCTTTCATCCTACTGGCAACCCTACCAAATCTCCCACTTGGTTCTACATTCTCTCCATGCCATGCTCCCACTGTTTCTTGGATCCTTCCTACTCTGCAGTCAGCAACTAGTATAAAGAAGAGGAACAACGAATTTGATGCTTACTTACCATTTTAGTCCTCCATATGGGAATTTGATACTCCTTGATAGCTTGTCTACCCAAAATCCGTTACAGTGACCGACCTCGATCACTACACAGTTTGCATCCAACTGACATTGGTTTTTATGCACTTGTCGTGACTACCAAATCTGCCAACATCAGTGTCCTATTGCCGACATCAGTCCTCCTAATTGACATCAATCTTACCTATTCCCGACATCGATCCTCTTGACCGACGTCAGTCTTACCTATTGCCGACATCGGTCCTCTTGATCGATGTCGGTCTTACCCTACCCGACATCACTAGCTTCAGTCTGCACATGACCAACATCAGCACCTGTCTGTTCGACATTGGTTCCCCTTAATCGACGATGGTACCTGTGTTCACTTGTGAGTGATGACTTTTTACCCGTGAGCTCCTTTGAATCAAAACCCATGTCTAAACTGCTCTGCTCAGAAGTATCCAACCCCATCTACTAGTCTCTGTCCGTCATCTCCTCCAAGAACACCAAGGCTTTCTTGTTCTTAAGTCTATCAAACACATCTGTCTTCTGCTTAAGAACATGCATCTCCTTCTTGCTCATGTGACCAAGCCTACAAAACCATGTCTCTACAATAGAAGAAGAATTAGTAATATAAGCAAGTAGATAAAGAGTACCTGCTTTCTTACCACCAGCTAATTCAAGTGTATCCACTGTGAGAGTTCTTATGCATCTCTCATCACCCAACTTCTCTAAAGAAATTAGCCTTATCTTCAAGACTGGGACCTGCATGACCTCCTTTAACACCCATGTGTTGGCTACCTGTAATTTCAGCTTCACTTCCCCTTTGCCAATTCTTTGACAAGGCTCACCAGCTCCTCTCCTTGGGGCTGCATGGAAAGAGGCAACATAATCTATTAACCAAGATTCAACTTTATCCAAGAAACCTCCCAGAGCATCATGTGCAACAACACCTACAACATCTATATCTTCAGTTTCTTCATGCTGATCTTCCACAAACCAACAATTTTCTTTTCCCTACTCTTTCTTTCCATAGGACCGTAATTGACCATTCGTGCTTTTTAATTCCTTCATTCTTAGCTTACTTTCTTCTGCCATTGCTCTACTCCCACTCAATCAAAAACCCCTAAGAGTGACCTATAACCAAACACAAACTTGCTCCCTGCAACCTTAGCTCTGATACCAATTTTTGGGAAATAATGGAAGCACACAATTGATTACCAAATACAAGCAACTTACATGCAGAATTAAACCAGAATCACAAGTAACTAGAATTCAAAAATAACATAGAATATGAGAGACAATACACAACTTGTATTAAAACTCTTCCAGAAGGAAATACAACAAAGAAGATTGCCATAGTTCTTCTTCCTTACACACCTCTAGGGCTCCCACACCTCTAGGGCATAAATAGTAAATCTTCCCTCAAAGCTCTCTCTCTCTTGTGGTCCCAACACATAACTCAAACACAAAGTTGGTGTTCACCTCCAACCAGTCAGTATCCACTACTGCCAGTACTCCAGTGCTCCACGCACACCACAAGTGCTCCACACACTCCACAAGTACACAAGCATACTTCAAGTAGATCTCCCCTGAAATGCAACACCATGCAACCCAAATGATCTCACTTATGGAAGGAACTGCCTTGCCTTCCTCTTTGCTCAATAATCGAGTACACACTATACTCCAAGTAGATCCTGCCTGATCTTGCTCCCTGTTGTGTTGCTGTCTTCCCTAATCTTGCACACTTACAAATCAGTCTAGTTTTGCACACCTGCAAACTTGGATCATGCACACACATACACCTAAAGATCAATGATCTTACTTACCCATGTAGATCTCCAAAAGTATCCATGCACACCTACTAACCAAGATCCTACACACATGAAGAATCCTTCTGATTCTCCAAACTAGTACCCACCTTGGCACTATTGTGGAACTAAGAGGAACACCCTTGCTCACCTCACACAGAGAAGGAGCTAACTTTGCTCAACTCAAACTAGAACACTTTACAATATAGCCTATGAGTCTCTTAAATAGATCTCATGCAAACAATAATTAGACACTTAATTACAATAATTAGATCCATAGCTTCTAGTCTAAATTTGGCTCTTGACATGCAAACACTTGGTTTGTTAACTAACTGTACAAGCGACTGACGCCAGTCCCTATCTACCTGGAGATGACCGACAGTGGCCGATCCCTGACCAACGTCAGTTTCTTCTCTTCACTAATCTGACTGACATCGGCTGATCAGACCGACGCTGGTTGCTCTACAACACAGCAACCTTTAGCAACCTCCTCCCCTATTTGCATCAGTGAAGCTTTTAGCTCCACAACCTAACAATCTCCCACTTGGAGATAAATAGCTGCACTGTACCTTTACTTGTACCCCATCTAATCTATTTCTTGGCTTGTATTCCTCTTCAAGATCAATCCTGAAGACCAACCACCACACAACCTATGGTGCACCTCTTATCATCCAAGTAACCTGCTGCATCTGCATCTACAAACACATGTAAAAAAGAACTTGACCCTACATAACATGTCAACCTATTGCTGGTCCCTCTTAAATACCTGAGAATCCACTGAACTGTCCTCTAGTGCTTCTTTCTCGGATCGGCTCCAAACTTTCTGATAGCACCCATTGCTTGGGCAAACTCAGGTCTATACCAGACCTCATGTGATTTCAGACACTGAACTATCCAGCCCTTAGTGTGCTCCGATTCTACATCCTAAACCTCACCAACACTTGATTCACATCAGCTCCCACTAGAGACAAAATCACCATGTGATCTTCTATGTCTCCCATGCCAAAGAATTTTGTTGCTCCAAATTTCTCATGACACGCCACTGAACTAACCTTACCCTTAGCTCAGCAAAACTCTGTATGTATAACCCTGCTAGCTAGCATACCATCCACATATAGTAATAGGATAATGTAGCTATCATCATCCACCTAGTAAGACAAACATAGTAGTTACCCTGACATTGACTAAAGCCATGCTTTGTCATCCACCTGTCAAAACCTGTACCACTATCCTACAGCTTCCTCAAGACCATATGACATGGTCTTCCATCTCACGTGTCCGTTCTCTCTATTCTTTAACTAAGGTATCCTATTCATCTCTATGCTTTCATCTTACTGACAACCCTACCAAATCTCCCACTTGGTTCTGCATTCTCTCCATGCCATGCTCCCACTATTTCCTAGATCCTTCCTGCTCTGCAGTCAGCAACTAGTATAAAGAAGAGGAACAATGAATTTGAGGCTTACTTACCATTTCAATCCTCCATATGGGTGTTTTAGACTCCTTGACAACTTGTTGTTTGCCCAAAATTTGTTAAAGTGACTGACCTCGATCACTACACAGTCTGCATCTGACTGACGTCAATTTCTATGTGCTTGTCTTGACTACCAACTCTGTTGACATCGGTGTCCTGTTATCGACGTTAGTCATCCTGACTGACGTCGATCTTACCTATTGCCAACATTAGTCCTCCTGATCGATGTCGGTCTTACCCTACCCGACATCATCAACTTCAGTCTACACATGACTGACATCGGCACCTGTCTGTTCGATGTCGGTTCCCCTTGACTGACACCGGTACCTGCGTTTGCCTGTGAGTGATGACTCTTTACCCGTGAGCTCCTTTGAATCAAAACCCATGTCCAAACCGCTCTACTTAGAAGTATCTAGCCCCATCCACTAGTCTCTATCCATCATCTCCTCCAAGAACACCAAGGCTTTCCAGTTCTTAAGTCTATCAAACACATATGTCTTCTGCCTAAGAACATGCATCTCTTTCTTGCTCATGTGACCAAGCCTACAAAGCCATGTCTCTGCAATAAAAGAAGAATCAGTAATATAAGCAAGTAGATAAAGAGTACCTGCTTTCTTATCACCAGCTAATTCAAGTGTATCCACTGTGAGAGTTCTTGTGCATCTCTCATCACCCAACTTCCCTAAAGAAATTAGCCTTATCTTCAAGACTGGGACTACATGACCTCCTTCAACACCCATGTGTTGGCCACCTACAATTTTAGCTTCACTTCCCCTTTGCCAATTCTTTGACAAGGCTCACCAGCTCCTCTACTTGGGGCTACATGGATAGAGGCAACAGAATCTATTAACAAAGATTTAACTTACATGCAACTTACATGCAGAATTAAACCAGAATCACAAGTAACTAGAATTCAAAAATAACACAAAATATGAGAGACAATACACAACTTATATTAAAACTCTTCCAAAAAGAAATACAACAAAGAAGATTGCCACAGTTCTTCTTCTTTACACACCTCTAGGGCTCCCACACCTCTAGGGCATAAACAGTAAATCTTCCCTCAAAGCTCTCTCTCTCTTATGGTCCCAACACATAACTCAAACACAGAGTTGGTGTTCACCTCCAACCAGTCAATATCCACTACTGCCAGTACTCCAGTGTTCCACGCACACCATAAGTGCTCCACACACTCCACAAGTGCACAAACGTACTTCAAGTAGATCTCCCCTAAACTACAACACCCTGCAACTCAAATGATCTCACTTATGGAAGGAACTGCCTTGCCTTCCTCTTTGCTCAATAATCGAGTACACACTGTACTCCAAGTAGATCCTGCCTGATCCTGCTCCCTATTGTGTTGTTGTCCTCCCTGATCTTGCACACCTGCAAACTTGGATCATGCACACACATACACCTATAGATCAATGATCTTACTTACCCATGTAGATCTCCAAAAGTAGCCATGCACACCTGCTGACCAAGATCCTACACACATGAAGAATCCTTCTGATTCTCCAAACTAGTACCCACCTTGGCACTGCTATGGAACTAGGAGGAACACCCTTGCTCACCTCACACACAGAAGGAGCTAACTTTGCTCAACTCAAACTAGAACAATTTACAATACAACCTATGAGTCTCTTAAATAGATCTCATGCAAACAATAATTAGACACCTAATTACAATAATTAGATCCACATCTTCTAGTCTAAATTTGGCTCTTGACATGCAAACACTTGGTTTGTTAACTAACTGCCCATAAAACTTGTAGTTATGAATTGCACAGGTGACCAACATTGGTCCCTATCTGCCTAGAGGTGACTGATGTTGGCCGATCCCTGATCGACATCGGTTGCTTCTCTTCACTAATCTAATCGACGTCGACTGATTAGATCGATGCCGGTTGCTCTGCAACATAGCAACCTTCAGCAACCTCCTCCCCTGTTTGCATTAGTGAAGCTTTTAGCTCCACAACCTAACAACCTGGTGGATCACCTTACCCTACCCGACTATTCTACTTGGATTTCACCACTAAGGAGAGAACCCACTCTGTTCTCTGGTAGAATATAAATTCTAGGTAGGTGTATTTTGGCTAAGTGGTCTAGCTTAGCTTTAGGTCCTTGAAGTGTGGGGAATAAGCTCCTATAGCAAGCTATGTACCTAGTCTAACATAGATTTCCTTTTGATCACTAAAACTAACTTGAAACTAGCTCTAGATTGCTTTTTAGTACCTTCGACACCCAGATTTTCTTCTCACTATCTGATTAAGGCATAAACCAACACGAGACTAAAATTAATCTATAAGAGTTAATAGTTGTTGGATATATGTTCTTTTTCTACTTTTATATTGCCTTCTATATTTTGGAGTTGTAAGGACATTTTTCTATTGATTCACAAAATCAACACTATTTATAATACTCAGTTTGTATAGCCTTTTATATCAAGTTTTCTAAGTGTTCTTCTTTCTTACACAGACCTCTTGCATCCATTATTTTACCTAGTTTCTACTTCTAGGTTTATAAAACTTTAGACTTTCCATCTCCCATGTTATCATAGTGACCAACATCGGTTAACTTTACCGACATCAGTCAACTTTAGCTACTGACATTAGTCAATCCCATTGATGTCGACAAAATTTTACTATTGACATTGATCAAGTGATCGACATCGGTGACTGTGTAATTTTGATTTTCTCAAAACAACAAGCTAAAATAACCCACTTACCTACACCTGAATATATTTTTTCCTTATTCTATCACTAATATAGAGTAGTAAGAGTATTTATACTTCCTCCTATATGGTATTGACATGAGCTCAATTCAAAATTATTGCTGATTATGTAAACCAGTAACCACTTCCACCTTCCCCTTTTGTTTTTGAGTCTGTCATAGAGCATACTTCAGATACAGAGCATAATCTTAGCCCCAACCAAATTCCCATTGTGCCTAATGGAGATCAATATTTTACTCAATTTCTTGATCATAAGTGGCAACCCTTCAGCATTACCTTGCCATGAGCTGAACCCATAATTCTTTGGGTGACCTAATCTATGGTATGCTAACCTCTCTAATGGAGATAACTTCAGTTGTAGTCACCTCCACTATTTTCCCCATGGTTACTCAAACCACCACTTCAACAAGTAACCCAACCATAAACAATGTCCAAAGTTTAGCATTGCCAACTACCCAATCCCACCTAAACCTTGGCATGACTTCCCTACTTTCACGACCACAACTGGTATAGTTAAGTCTCATCCCATTATAGAATTTAGTGGTACCTATTCCATCTACTCTCACACATATAATTACTCAATTTATGACTCACCCTTCATTTAGTCTCACCATGCCAATAACCCAACCTATAATAACAACATCCAACCAAAACATAGTCTCTAACCCAATGGGATAAGCCCCTTTTCTTTTTGCCCCCAGCTTATGACTCAGTATCCTTATGTTGCACCAACACAACTACAAAGAGCCATGTCATACACTCCCTCTACTTCCTATCAAGTTCCCTATAACTAAAGAGGTATCCCCCAGACTAATCCCCCTCCAAACCTCATTAAGATGTTGATGGACAAGATGTCTAATCTAGAGACATCTATTTTTTGTTCAAAGAATGTGTTATTTTGTGATCATAAATGTAATGAACCCATCCATCCTTTTGTGCCTATTCACCCTTATTAAAGCCAATGGGAACTCCCTAAATTTACTCATTTCCATAGTAAAGAGGACCTACAACAACATTTGTGAGCATTTAAACATGCTTTTATTTAATAAGGCATGATGATGCATTACTACTTCACACTTTCCCTATGTCTCTTTTAGGTGCTACCTTAGATTGGTATAGCTCTATAACTCAACACTCCCTTTTCTCATTTAGCCACCTTGCACAAATATTTCTAAACCATTTCTCTATTAACATTTCTAAAAAGGTTTCTATTATATACCTTTATTCCATCAGATAATTTGATGACAAGTCTATCACAAATTTTGTCGCTCGTTGGAGAGGTTTGATCAATCAACTCCCCTTCTCCTTACCCAAACCTAAGCTTATTGAGATGTTCTCAAGGGTGTGTGCTAATCACATCTCATCCACAATTTGGTACAAACTTTCCACACATTTGATGAGGCATTTACAATAGCATAAAAACTCAAGATTCGGGCTATCGATGAAGGCAGAGTCAAGTTACGCAATAAGAACCTTAATTCCGAATTGAATGACTCCTCCTCTTATAAAACTTCTCCTTCTAACCAAAAATATAAAGGCTACACCAATGTGGTGGTTGTTAAGTTAGCTTCTTCCACAACCATAAACCAATCTAATTCCTTGACTTTCCAAAATCTGACCAAGCAATTCCAACAATGGTATGAACAAAGATAATACACTCCCATTGGGGAGTCATATACATCCTTTTTGTAAAAACTATTTCAATAAGGTGTCATAAATCTTCCTCAAATCAAACCTCCTATATAGTTTGACCCCTCCTATCCTATTCAACCTTGGTACAAGGAAGATGAGTTTTGTGGCTACCATCAAGTTAAAGGCCATAATTCTAATAATTGTAAGACATTCAAGAACATGTATAAGACATGCTTGATAGGGGTGATCTCATCTTGGATAATCTTAATGTGCCCCTTAATCAAAGTATGGATGTGTTTAAACATCCTTTTCCTAACCATTCACCCAATCAAAATATTGTTTAGACCATGACTAACTCAAGTGATCATAATATCCATACAGTTAATATGGTCTTTCTTTACCTCTAGTTCAACCTCCGCCTCAAGAAGAGGCACCCATTCTATCGACACCCCCACAATCAATGGCAGTTATTTTTCCCATTCTTCCTCCCCATGTAGAAGATCTTATTTCACCCATTCTACTCCCATATGAGGAAGAGCCTCCTTTACCACTTATTTTGCCACAAGAGGAGCTAGCATTGCCAGTTCCCCTTGCACCATATTACCTATCCTCTTACCACTCAAAAACCATGCCTTTCCCATTTCTCAACCACATGTTGAAGGAAACATCATTCCTATGTTATATTCCCTTGAGTAACCTTCTTCACCTAATTATCCTCCACTGATAGAGAGTAGTACGCCTTCCACTCCATCTTCCCACCTTGAAGAGTCAGTATTATCCACTCCTACATTGGATGAGAGACCTATTATGCCTACTCTAATTATAACACTCTTAACCCTTCTTTTACCTATGGAGGATCATATTTTACCTATTCCTTGCCCACATGTTGAGGGAGTAATTATACCTATGCTCTACCCCCTTAAGGAACCCTCTTCGCCTGCCTCTCCTCCACCCATGAAAGATCATGCATCTTCTTCCACCTCTATTGAGGAAGACCCTATTATGGTTCTTTCGCATCTTTGGCCTGAAGTAGTAGAGACCAACAATTTCTTTCTTTCCCAAGTACCTTAGCCTTCTAAATACATAACCATAAGGACTACATCAACTTCATCTAAAAGCTTGTCATGATTGGTGAAAAGTTTAGAATTTCTTGACTCCATGAAGCTATATTATGTAGTATTTTGGGATCAGCTTAAAATTCCTTATCCGACACAATGAGTGTCAACCTTTACCACCAACCCTCTCACTACCCTTTACCCCAAGATATTTGACAAAGTCAGAGCTTCCTCACTAAAATCACTATAATCTCATCCATCTATATTAGAACCTGCACCCTCACAAGCATCTACCACATTAAAGTAGATTAGGCCCTTAGGCATATTCCCCATCTCTAATTTAATTCATCCACATCTGAAATTAAATTTAACTCCTTAACCATAAGTTGGAGTTTCATGGCCTGAACTACAAAAAAATGTTAAGCTTCCTAAATCTCGCTGATCCTTCCCTCTCCAATCCTCAACTTTACCATCAATTTTGGGACCATACCCCTCTACTTTAGTTGGAATATTGCTGACCCAAGTAAAATAAAAGGTTAAGTTACCTCCACTACTAACTTTACCACCTGGTAGGCCTTTCAAAATTGACACCAATATACCTAACACTAAGAAAGTGTCATAAAAACACATAACTCCACTACCACCAAACAAGGCACCACATAAAATTACTCTTGTGACTCTTAAACAAAAGGTCTCCACTCCTATTACCATAATAAGTGTGAGCCCACCCATAGGCTCTTAGAGATGTTTCCTATGTCAGTTGTTACAATCTTACATATTAACTCTTCCTCCCATTAAAACTTATAGTCCTCTTCAAATGAAGCCATCTTGGTTTAATGATACGCAAGTGTGTTTATAACATCATTTTCTTAGACATGATACTAAGAGTTGTAAAGCCCTCACAACAGTCATTCAACAACACTTTGATGTCAACACTCTCTTTGTTGATACTCCCATTAACTTTCCTATTATTCCACCTCTGGAATCCATAATGTCTCCTAATATTCCACCTAGATTCTAACCCAAAGATGTGGTCATACACCCTTTGCCACTTCCTTCACCTACATTTTAGATTAACATAATTAATGTGGCCACAAGTCACAAAACCAAAAGGATAAAGGTAAGGAAAAGGTCACTAATCCTTGGGCTCATCCCTTTTCCAAAGACACTCCTTTGAATCCTAATATTTCCATGTTAGGTGTCCCTAAACTAACATCTTTAGATGTTATTCAAAGCTTGATGGTGAAATAGCTTCACCAATCACCTATGAAAATGTCCTTATATGAGTTAATCCAAAACTCATCCCAACACTGTCAAGCTTTGATTAGTGCTTTGAAAGTAGTTAAGGTACAACCTAATGACCCCCAAACTCTTGTATATTTGGTTAGCTCTCTTAATTCCATTAGTAATTTAGAAATTCCACTTCAACTGTTGAGTTGTGGAGCTAAAAGCTTCACCAGATGAGCAAATGCAGAGGTTGTTGGAGTTACACAGTCGTTGATATTGATTAGGACCGATTGATGTTGGTAAGGCATTGGCTGACATCGGTCATATGCAGACAGACAAAAACCAACGTTGATCATCTGTGCATTTCCAAAATTCTATTTTTGGAGAATAGTTAGTTTGCATGTAAAGATTAACTGTTAGTCTTGAGTCTGCTTTTCTATTTTTGGCAAGACAGATTTGAACCTTTGATTAAGAGGTGCATCTAACGGTGGAGAATGCATGGCTCATGAACCTTAGTTCTATATAATAGGGTTAGATCATCATAGTTTATAAGGTGGATCAATTCAAGTAGTTGAGTTGGTTGTAAGTGAGAGAGAGAGAGAACTCTTGAGGGAAAGAGATCTGTACATCTGAGAGGTGTGAGAAGAGAGAGATTTCCTCATTGTATTTCCTTCTAGAAGAGTTTAATTCAAGATTGGTTGTTTCTTTTATCTCTTATTATTTGTTATTTCTGATTTCTAGTTACTTATTATTTTTGGTGTAATTCCGTGTTTAGTTGCTTATATAAAATTAATCAATTATGCTGTAAGATCCTAACAAGTGGTATCAGAGCGTGTTAGTGTTTGTTGATTATAGAATTCACTCATAGGGGTTTCTGATTGAGTGGGAGTAAAGCAATGGCAGAAGAAAGTAAGCTAAGAATGGAAAAATTCAATGGTAAAAATTATTAATTATGGAGGATGCAGATTGAATATTATCTGTATTAGAAAGATCTGTACTTACCATTGGGTGGGGTTTCAAGCAAGCCCATAGATATGCAAGATGAAGAATGGAATGTTCTTGATAGAAAGGCTCTTGGATCTATAAGGTTGAGCCTGGCATCTTCTGTGATTTCCAACTTATCACAGGCAAAGACAACGGTAGAGTTAATGGATACTTTGTGGCAAATTTATATGAAAAGCCCTTAGCTTTGAATAAGGTATATCTTATGAAGCAATTACTTAATTTGCAAATGCAGGAAGGTGGATCGGTATCTAGTCATTTTAATGATTTCCATGCAATAGTAAATCAGTTAAATTCAGTCAAAATAGTTTTTGATGATGAAATTAAGGCTCTCTTAATATTATGCTCTTTACCTGAAAGTTGACATATTTTGGTAATGGAAGTTAGTAATACTACATCTGCTTCAAATATCTTGAAAGTTGATGATGTTGTTAGTGTAATCTTGAATGAAAAAATTCACAAGAAAAGCACAGAGAAAACATCAGGTAATGCTTTAAGTATTGAAATCAAGGGAAGGCAAAGAGAGAAGGGCAAGCAAGGGAGATCAAGGTCAAAGTCAAAGATGGGAAGGAGATCCAAATCCAGAAATGGAAGAATAGCCTACTGGAATTGTGGAAAGAAAGGGCATGCAAAGAAATATTGTTGGTTGAAGGATTAAAAAAAAAAATCAACATGAAGGTAATAAAGAAGAAGCATAATTTGCAGGTATTGTTGCATAGGATGCTCTTATATTTTCTTTGGATAATAAAGTAGAATCTTAGGTTTTAGATTCTGGTGCCTCTTTTCATGCAACCCCAAATAGAGAATTTTTCAATGATTATGTCCATGGAGATTTTAGAAAAGTTTATTTAGGGGATGATGAGCCTTGTCAAATTGTTGGCAAAGAAAAAGTGTAGCTGAAATTGTAGAATGGCAACACATGGGTGTTGAAGGATGCCATGCATGTACCCGTCCTGAAGCGGAATCTGATTTCTATAGGAAAGTTGGGTGATGAGGGTTGCACAGTAACTTTCATAGCTGAATCTTGGAAAGTTTCCAAGGGTGCACTTGTATTAGACAGAGGTAAGAGAGTAGGTACACTTTATCTATCTACTTGTATTACTGATCATTTGCCTTCTGTTTTATCTATTTCAGATGTAGATGAAAAGTTGTGGCACTGTAAGCTTGGTAACATGAGTGAGAAGGGAATGAATATTCTTAAGTCAAAAGGTAAGCTTTCAGATTTGAAAAGCATAAATCTAGATTTCTATGATCATTGTATTTTTGGAAAATAGAAGAAAGTGAGGTTTCTCAAAACTGGGTCAACAAAGAAGAAGCACAAGTTAGAGCTTGTTCACACAGACATGTGGGGACCAACTTAGGTAGCTTCTATTGGAGGATCATGGTATTATGTTTCTTTCATTGATGATGCTACAAGAAAGGTATGGGTTTATTGCATAAAGAGGAAATTTAATGTTTTTGACACATTTAAAAAATGGAAAGCTTTGGTTGAGAATGAAATAGGTTTGAGATTGAAGTGCCTTAGATCTGACAATGGTGGTGAGTACTGCAGCAATAAGTTCAACAATTACTATTCTATGAATGGAATACGTAGGGAAAAGATGGTTCCAAGGACACCTCAGCAAAATAGAGTTGCTGAAAGGATGAATAGAACAATAATGGAGCGTGCACGGAGTATGAGGTTACATGCTGGTTTGCCCTTACAGTTTTGGGCAGAAGTTGTAAATACTGTGGTTTACCTGATTAATAGAGGACCTTCTACTGCACTAGATGGTGGAATTCTAGAAGAGGTGTGGATAGGTAAAAAGGTAGATCTTTCATTTCTTAGAGTTTTTGGTTCTGAAGCTTTTGTGCACATTGATAAAGAAAATAGAAAGAAGCTGGATGCTAAATCTATGTGGTGCACTTTCATTGGTTATGGTTCTGGAGATTTCGGGTTCTAGTTGTGGAATTTAGAAACTAACAAAATTATTAGAAGCCGTGATGTAGTTTTCAATGAGAATGTGATGTACAGTGATCAGCGCAAGAGGCTGAATAATTTTGAGTAGGGCAATCATGATTTGGATGAGGTTATGATCCAAAATGAGCTCGCAGGTAAAAATCATCACTCACAGAAAAACAAAAACTGATGTCGGTCAGACAGAAATTGACATCAGTCAGGAAGAAACTGATGTCAGTCAGGTGGAACCGATGTCGATCAGGTGCAAATCGACATTGACCAGAGATGACCAGGATCAGTCACTGATAGAAAGAAATTTGGGTGGAAAACAAGCTGTGAATGAGTCTCAAATGCCCATGAGGAGGTCTAAAAGGGTAAGTAAACCTCCAATTCATTATTACCCTTCTTTATACTACTTTTTGCTCACTGATGGTGGAGAACCAAAATTTTTTGATGAGGCAATGCAGGTAAAATCCAGGAAACAGTGGGAG
This sequence comes from Torreya grandis, assembly GCA_037957365.1. NCBI lineage: Eukaryota > Viridiplantae > Streptophyta > Pinopsida > Cupressales > Taxaceae > Torreya > Torreya grandis. Next base: position 897,822 of record JARHVA010000194.1, read on the forward strand.
CATGGCATGAATGAGGAAATTGATTCCTTGGAAGAGAACCAAACGTGGGATTTGGTTGAGTTGTCAGCCAAAAAGAAAGCACTATAAAATAAATGGGTTTACAAGTTAAAGGAAGGAGAGAATGGACAAATGAGACATAAGGCCAGGTTGGTAGTAAAGGGATTTACACAGAAACCAGGTATTGATTTTGGTAAAAAAAATTCTCCTGTAGTAAAAATGACTTCTATTCAGACTGTATTGTCTTTAGTTGTTATTGAGGATTTGCACCTTGAGCAGCTTGATGTTAAGATAGATTTCTTCATGGAGATTTGGATGAAGAGATATATATGGATCAGCTGGAAGGTTTTGAGATCAAAGGAAAGGAGAAACTTGTGTGCAGGTTGAAGAAAAGCTTATATGGTCTTAAGCAAGCTCTAAGACAATGGTATTTGAGGTTTGACAGGTTTATGACAGAGCATGGCTTTAGTAAATTTCAATCTGACCATTGTGTTTATTTTAATAGATTGGATAATGGTAGTTATATTATCCTGTTACTGTATGTAGATGATATGCTTGTTGCAGGTTCACACATGTAGGATATTACTGAGCTTAAGGTAAAATTAGCTCACACATTTGCCATGAAAGATTTAGGAGAAGCAAAGAAAATCCTTGGCATGAGTATTAAGAGAGATAGGAAAAATCATAGTTTGATTTTGTCTCAAGAGGATTATGTGAATAAGGTGTTGGAGAGGTTCAATATGCAGGATGCAAAACCAGTAAGTACACCTATGGCTGGACACTTCAAGTTGATCAAAGAACAGTGTCCTAAATCACATGATGAGGTTGAGTACATGAATAGAGTTCCAAATGCTTCAACAGTTGGGAGCTTGATGTATGCAATGGTATGTACTAGACTTGATATTTCCCAAGCAGTGGGAGTTGTCAGCAAGTTTATGGCCAATCCAAGAAAGGAACACTGGAAAGCAATTCAATGGATTCTCAAATATCTGAGAGGGACCACAGTAAGTATTTATGCTATGGAGGGTCAAACACTTCTCTACATGGGTATGTAGATTCAGATATGGTAGGTGACTTGGATGGCAGGAGAAGCACCAAAAGATATATGTTCATTGTTGGTGGAACGACGGTTAGCTAGATTTCAAAGTTGCAGAAAGTTGTTGCCTTGTCTACTACAGAGGCAAAATACATTGCAGTCACAGAGGCTAGCAAGGAAATGATTTGGATGACTTGGTTCATGGAAGAGCTGGGAAAGGAGCAAAAGAGTTATAGATTATATAGTGATAGTCAAACTGCAATTCATTTGGCAAAGAATTCAACCTTTCATTCAAGAACCAAACATATACAGCTTAGGTACCACTTCATTAGACAGGTATTGGAGGATGGATAGTTGAAGCTGGAAAAGATCCATATGGATAAGAACCCTGCTGATATGTTAACAAAGGTGGTAACAAATGAGAAGTTGAATCTTCATTCAACTTTTGTTGGTCTTCAAGATTGAACTTGAAGATGGAGAAACAAGCTAGAGGATGTTGTTGTATAGGTACAGGTGTAACTGTTTATCTCTAAGTGGGAGATTGTTGAGTTGTGGAGCTAAAAGCTTCACCAGATGAGAAAATACAGAGGTTGTTGGAGTTACATAGTCACCAACATCGATCAGGACTGACCAACGTTGGTTATTCATCGGCTGACATAGGTTATATGCAGACAGATAGAGACTGACGTCGGTCATCTGTGCATTTCCAAAATTCTATTTTTGGAGAACATTTAGTTTGCATGTAAATATTAACTGTTAGTCTTGAGTCTACTTTTATATTTTTGGCAAGATAGATTTGAACCTTTGATTAAGAGGTGCATCTAATGGTGGAGAATCCATGGCTCATGAACCCTAGTTCTATATAGTAGGGTTAGATCCTCATAATTTGTAAGGTGGATCAATTCAAGTAGTTGAGTTGGCTGTAATTGAGAGAGAGAGAGAAATCTTGAGGGAAAGAGATCTGTACATCTGAGAGGTGTGAGAAGAGAGATATTTCTTCATTGTATTTCCTTCTGGAAGAGTTTAATACAAGATTGGTTATTTCTTGTATCTCCTATTATTTGTTTTTTCTAATTTCTAGTTACTTATTATTTCTGGTTTAATTCCGTGTTTAATTGGTTATACAAAAGTAATCAATTGTGCTATAAGATCCTAACATCAACACCCTGAAGATCAAGATTCTACCTTTTTATTACCGCATATATTGAAAAAAATCATGTCAAAAGAGTCATGATCAATGGAGGAGCTAGTATTAATATTATTTCCACCCATGCCTATAAACAACTAGATTTTATTGATAATTTCATGTCTCAAATTGATGTGGTACTCCATTCCTTTAATGATACCATAACTACTATGATGGGCACTATTGTCTTACATATCTATGTAAGTCCTTGTATAATTCTTAAGCTCTTCTATGTTTTAAAAGGAGATTTTCAATATAACATGCTACTTGGATGACCTTGGATACATGATATGGCATGTGTACCCTCAACTTTGCACCACTGCATCAAGTTTGAACATGATGGGCAAGTGCATGTTATACCCACTGACCCACCTCTATTTAAAAAATGCAACATGACTTATAGTCCCAATGATGTTCTCATTCCCTTGAATACATCATCTTCTCTACATGATACTTTTGAAGCTTTCACAAGCTCCACTCCCCCAGTTACACAGATACCGACAACACAAATTCCTGACAAGGATCCTATGGAGGAAACTTTTCAACATTTATCACTTGACGAATATCATTTGTTGACACTTGACATATCATATACTCCACAAGAGTATGAAAAGCTTCATATGCACCCATATTATGATCCCCACATTGGGATGGTCATCCCTTATTGGCCCCCTAACCTTCAAACCAATTTCATATATGGGGGAATTGATCAAGCTCTTGCTATCGGCAATCTATCTTCTTCACCACAACCATTTACCTGTGACTTCTCTTTCATAAGAAACCCTAGTTTCAAACACACCTATCTCTATCAATGTTCCTAGAAAGTATTTGATTTGGGTTGTTACGAGTAGGCTTTCCATATGCCTATTGAATATCCTACTAACACAACCATTGAAAAAGCCAAAAAGAGACATGGATTGGGATATGACAAACTAACTAAACTCACCAAAACTTCCCATGTACCAATTATTGAAGAACTAATATCTCCTTCTCCACCATCACCTAATAAATTGGAGATATCTATACCTCCTAATTTTTTTTCAATAAATGCCATCCATTTGGGGCCTCTCTTTTTATCACCAGGGTAAGGAAACAAGGTCCCTTCCTCTCATTCATCTTGAAATAATTGATGAAGACTCTCCCACTATTAACATTGTCCAATGTCAAGATGATGATGTTATTCTCACGTACATAGGTGCAGATGATTCTTATATCCAATGATCACTCCCATCAAAAACACAAGCTATATTAAATGAATCAACCACTGACATCAATTTTCCCTCTCATGATAACCCTTGCATCCTCAAGATTGGCATATCTTTAGATTCCTCTGAGCAAGCTGATTATGCCACATTTATTAATAACCATAACAAAGACTTCACTTGGTATTATAATGACATACTTGGTATTGACCCCTCTATCATCACCCATAACATTATCACCAATCAAGATGCATCCTTGTATTGCTCTCATTTTCAAAGAAGAGCTCTAATGCTTCCTTTATATTAACTTTATCTAACTAATCAACTACATGTAATGGATTTCTAATATTTTTCCTATCATAAAATTTACTGGGGGAATCTGTATTTGCACTGACTATCATGAATTAAACCTTGCTTATCAAAAAGATGACTTCCCATTGCCAAGTATTGACCAACTTGTTGATCTAACAATTAGCCATGAGATGTTATCACTTATGGATAGGTTATTCGGATATAATCAAATCCTAGTCACTCCTGAGGATCAACACAAAACAACTTTCATTACCCCATGGGTGACTTTTTGTTATCAGTTCATGTTTTTTGGTCTGAATAATACTGGTGCCACTTATCAACGTGCTACGACTTACATCTTCTATGATATCCTACAAAAAATTATGGAAGATTATGTGGATGACTTACTCGATAAGTCTAAACTTCTCCAAGATCACTCGATGACTCTCAAAACCATATTTACTCATCTCCTCCAATATAACATTTGATTAAACCAAAATAAATTGTCTTTGGTGTTCTTTCTAGTAAGCTCTTAGGTTTTATCATTTCTCTCTAGGGTATTGAGGTCAACCCTGCTAAAGTTAGAGCAATCCTAGAGATGCTTCCACCTACTAATATCAAATAACTCCATAGCCTACAAGGAAAACTTCAGTCAATCCATTGCTTCATCTCCTATTTATCATATCATTAACAACCCTTTCACCATATCCTCAAAAATGATGTCTCCTTCTATTGGAATACATATTTCTAGTAAGCTTTTGATGCACTCAAACAATATTTCCTTTCCCTATCAGTTCTTATTCCACCTAAGGAAAATCAGCCTTTCTACCTATACATATCCACAACAGACCATTCTTTGGGTGCTATGATTACACATCGAGATGACCAACATCAAGAATAGGTAGTTTAATACATAAGATGTACACTTATTGATTATGAGATTCGATATACCCATACTAAAAAACTTTGCCTCATGTTGGTCTTTTCTACCTCCAAGCTTCACCATTATCTCCTAAATCACAAAGCCTACATGATCACCCATATTGATCCCCTCAAATACATGTATTCCAAGCCATATCACAACCAATGTGTAGCTTGGTGGCTCATACTCCTTTCTAAATTTGACTTAGAGTTTATTCAACAAAAGTCTATTAAGGGAAAAACAATCATTGACCAATTAACTACTGCCCCTTTGCTTCACAACCAACCTTCAAACCTCAAATTCCCTGATGAATCCATCACAAAGCTCTCCATTAATGACATCTCCTATCAAATTATGATGTTCTTCGATAGATCTAAATGTCAATATGGTGGAGGTGTGGGAGTTATTCTTATTCCTCTAGATGGAAAGCCTATGCCTTTATCATTTAAACTAGATTTTGAATGTACTAACAACATGGTTATATATGAGTCTTTGATCTGAGGACTTCAAATGGCTCTTTTCTTAGGTGTCAAATCCATAACCATTTTTGGTGATTCTCAGCTAGTGGTTAACCAGGTTAATGGTTCCTACCTATACAAAAATGAGATTCTATAGTGGTATAAACATTATGTAGATATGCTCTTGGGATCATATGACTCTTATCTCTTAAAAACTATTCCTTGATCCATAAACAAGTTTACTGACACCATGGCTTCACTTGCTTCACACATACCCTCTTCATCCTCTTCCTTAAAAATATATGTCACAGTACATCGCTTAACATTACCCTCCTATATATCAACTAACATCCTCTTTATCACAAATGTAACATCCAACCCACATGAATTTACAAGCAACTCATGGATTATCTTTCTTTATCTATGACCCCTTCTGATCTCTCCAATAATGGGAGATGTGCTTTCATAAAACATGCCACTCATTACACTATGCTAGGGGGACTTCTCTACAAGAGAGGTTTTGATGGTCACCTCCTTAGATTCCTAACTAGTATTGAGACTCCCTTCACTATTAAGAAAGTCTATGATGGGATTTATGGTGGACATTCAAATGGTCATGTAGTTGTCAAGTGTATCCTTCAACTTGGATATTATTGGCCAACACTCCATCAAGACTACACTAATTATGTTCAACATTGTTTCAAATGTCAATAACACGCTAACCTCCTTCACATTCTGAATCATGCATTACAAGTCACCAAATACTTCTGACCCTTCTCCCAATGGGGTTTGGATTTAATCAGGGAGATTAACCCTCATTCATCCATCCATCATCATTCTATCATTACTGCCACTGAATACTTCACCAAGTGGGTCTAGGCCATTCCCCTTATCTCCACTAAGGCTGACAAAATTGTTGACTTTATCAACCATCACATCATCTATCATTTTGGTGTTCCCCATAAAATTATAATAGATAATGGTAAATATTTTAAAAATAACTGTCCAAAGTCTTTGTGATACATTCAAAACTAAATTAATCTTCTCATCACCATACTATCCACAAGCGAATGAACAGGTAGAAGCTTCTAACAAAACATTGACCAAAATTCTCATGAAGGTAGTCAATGATATAGGTAAGGATTGGCACACACACATTCCCTTTTCTTTATGGGCTTATCGCACTAGAATTCAAATTTGTATGGGTGCTACACCTTTTTATTTGGTATATGGGACATAAGATATTTTTCCTCTTAAGGTTCAAATTCCTTCTCTTTGAATTTCTCTAAAAGACACACTTAATAACGATGAATTTTACCAAGAACATTTGGCTCAACTTGATTTTCTTAATGAGCACCGTCTCATAGCCATCAACCACCTCCAGATCTATCAAGAGTGTATCAAACATGCTTATTAAAAAAAACCTAAAAGAGAAAGATATTAATATGGGAGATCTCATCTTAAAATAAAATCAACATGTGATGAATATGGAGAAAAGCAAATGGGGTAAGCTTGCTCCTAATTGGCTTGGCCCTATATCATAACTCATAAGTATGACTCAAGAACTTATCACATATCTTCTCTCAAAGGAAGGATAGAACCTGAGCCTTTAAATGCCTTAAATCTTTGACCATTTTTTTGTTAACCAAGCATCGCTTCACCTCATGTTTAACTTGAGCTCGTCTCTTGAGCAACCCTATTACATTCATATCCCTTTCTCTTCACCCTTACTCTTACACACTTAGTTAACTTACAAAGTGCTATAGTTTTACCCTCAAAGTGTAAAAATCCTAAGCCTCTATAGTCTTTTCCATGACTAAAAGCTAAATAAAAAAAATGGGATATGTAGACAAGTTATAATCTCTAATATCATGTTTCTCAAAGTAGTCTACTCCCTTGAATGAAAACTATGTAACTTCTCTTTTATACTATCAATATACTGCTCCCTTGAAGGATAGCTATTTAAAACTCAAAAACAAATGCTTAGACCACTCCCTTGAAGGATGGATAGGCCAAGCTTTATTTTCAAAGATAAATACAAATGAAAAGCTTCTCATATTGATCAGCTTTATATGACCTCTACATATACACAATCCCATTGTAGGCTTCCTGTATTGATTAGCTTACACACCAAAAAAAAAGATTTAAGTCATGGACTTACCTATAGCATCTCTTGAGTCACCCAAAATAGGGGAATATCATCCCCACTTTGAAGGTTACGCTACCTCAAACACTTTCACTCATTTACCTTTTTTCCCCCTCATATTCTTTTAAGAGACTTTAAACTCACTTAACACAAGGTGAACATGATGTTTATCTAACAAAAAAAATGGTCCAATGATGAAAATCATGAAAGAGGTTCATATTCTTGAGCCTATTTATGTTATGATTATGGTCTTTTCCAATACATGAGCATTCTACCTCTTTGTTTCCCCATCCAAACCACACGTCGATCTCTGCACTGAGATGAAAATGTCATACAAACAATATCAGGCCTATTCCATTTATTTTAGGCATACACCATCAAAATATGAAAAAATACTAAAATAAAATAACATAACCAACCTATTAATTTTAAACATATACCATCACAAATATGGAAAAAATGCTAATATGAAGCTAACACATTAACTATGCATATACCATCACACATATGGGAAATGCTAGTCTAACTCAACTAACATGCTCAACTTAACATAACATAAAATGATCATCCACATCAACATCATCACAATCACAATAACTCATCTCAAAATCAAAATAAATATATATAGATGATCAATATACATGTACATCAATACATCATCACAATATCATCTCTCTCTCAAAATATACATCTCTCATCTTCAGCGCATAAGTTGGTGTGTGTATAACATATATAACTAAAAACATAAACTCTAGCATTATGGGTCCTCGAGGCTCTATGCATGGTCATGAAGAAGTAGTGTCATCACCACTCTCTACTTTTCTGCATCTATGTGAGCTAGAAGATGTGGCATGTGACACATATCTCCCCCATTCTCTAAACTTGGAGTAGATCTAAATCTATGGAAACTCCCTGATGGCCCTCTCATAATAGGCAATCTCATCAAGGGTAGTAGTATATCTCACCAGAGATATAGTTTATGGTGGTCCCATCACATTGACTAAAGACCCAACTTATACTAGTCCCTATGGTGGAAGAGGAGGAGTAGCCTAAACTGCTACTCTCAAACTATCCCTCTCCACTGTCAGTGTAGTAGCCTAACCCTATAACACCCTAACTTGGCCCTGTAGTGCCCCAACCTAGCCTTGTAGTACCTCTACCTGACCCAATAATGTCTCCACCTATCCTTGTAAGGCTAATACCTATGCTTGAGTTGTATCTCTAGCCTACAATGCTACATCCCATGCTTGTAAGGTTGCATCTCTCTCTCTCACCAATCCCTATAAATCTAGTGGTGGCCTCCTAACCTCCAACATGAGATGTAAACATGCCCACCAAGCCATGTATACATTTGTAAACCCTAGATCAACTACTCCACACCCTAATAGTAGCTCCTCAAAATTTGGCATGTCTATCTCCTATAGCAAGGGTAGGGGTGCCTCTATATCATCCCTCCTATATCAAGGGAAGGTAGGTGGTACATCTTGTAGTAGGCCAAACTACCTCCTGACCTATGTTATGGGTACCATCTCCAGCTTGATGGGTCATTTCCCTCTAACCCATAGTGAGCTCTACAATCCAACCAGTTTCTCTACCTACCCTCTGAATATAGGTTATGTCAAGTAGGGTCTCCATAATATATCTATAGAGATCAATCCCTCTATCATGTACCTATAATAAGCAATGTCACACACTACATCTTCTACTTGGGTCTATGCCATACCATCTCTCCACCATCTAAAACCAACCATGGAGCTAGGTAAAATCATGATAGGTATACCCAATGGTCATGTCACCACCATATGCTCATATTCCCAATAATGGAGTAAATGGCCAACACATAAACTATATCATCGACATAGTCTCAAACCCCACAACTCTTTGTATAACTATGCCAAAAACACTAGTCCCCACATAAAAATCATCCACTAATCAATCATTTGTGTCAGAACACCCATCAATGCAATTCTAAATCTCTCACCATCTACATCTAGTAATGCATACACTATAATCCCTATCATCATTAGGATGCTTAGTCGATGTTGCTCCTCATCAACCATTTGCAGTGGCTCATAGGCAAAATTCGTTGAATGATAGGTCACCTCACTAACATGTTCACCATATAATGCCACCATGTGCATATCATGCTCCTCTCATAATATCTTAGAGTGGTAATTGTAATATCTTATATACATCCTATTGGGTCACTATCAACTCTCTAGTCAGCAGATGGAAGGTGTTGCTGGTGTGATCCCACCTTTCAATCAATGATAACATTAGGCTCACATCTCAAGTGACTCTACAATATGTTTACACTCCTCTTAACCCCATATTTTCCATATGTTCCCACTCATTTGGGGTGACATCCCTCCTCATCTATGTCAGTATCCTCGATAGGCGATCTCGTAACATCAACTCTAGCCTTGCCTGCATTCATACACACACCTCAAGTCACATGCTTTCTAATATCATCTACTACCACCTTTTTCTCTTATCTTTGGAAGAATTAAATTGGTATGAGGCCCTCCACTAGGATATTTAGGTAGTACTCAATCAATATGAGGTCTTTTAAGGTTGGCTCAGCCATATACCCACCTAACTAACTACCCTTCTCTCTTCTCTCTACCCTAGGCTTCACTACCTCTCACTCTCTACCCTAGGCTTCACTGCCTTTTCTCTCTTTTCCCTAGGCTTCAATTATTATCTCTCTCTCTATCCTAATCCTAATTACCTATCATAACTCTAAGCCTCATGACCTATATCCATGACCCTCGACCCTATACCTTATATTTTGAGCACTAGGCCTCTTAACCTATCTCAACCTACCTTTTTTACCCATTTCCCCTAACACACTGTTAACCATGCCTTATATATTTTCCCCTAAGATATAGGAGAACTACATTAGCCTAAGGTCCTCAATTAGGATATGTAGGCAGTACTCAGTCGACATGAGGTCTTTTGAGGCTAGCTTGGCCATTAAGTTAATAGACTACTTCAATTAGGGATCCAAACTGACCCTTTCTTCTATTTTTTGGTTCTTCACAGTCATCAATGTTGGTTTTAATGCTGACATCATTACTTGGTGTCCACTAACATTGGAAAAAACCTACCAGCATTGATGTCATGTTGACCAACTTTGGTGGACCCCACTGATGTCGTTGACTAGTTCAGCCCTAAGGCCGAATGACCTGTCCCCAAAAATACAAATTTTCAACTAAAATCTACCCCAAATTTCTCCTAACTTACCCTAAACCTACCCCACCCCATTTTCTACCCCTCTACTAACATTTTCTTCCCCCTCAACTCTCAAATTAACCTACCACAACAAATTAGCCAATTCACATTTAGAACCAAATCACAGAGACTCTTACCTCATCTCTTCAATCTTCCAGGCTGGCATAGCTAGCTCTTATGGTGGCACATCTCCCATTGGGTCCCCTCCTATCTCGATCATCTCAATCATAGTCAGATATCTATTTTTCTCCAATCACAAGTTGCAAATGAGTTTAGTTAACTATCAAACCCCCTTTTGTCAGGTTTGGTCAGCCACTAATGTCAGCATCCTTAACCTAATCTATCAACATTAGCACTTAAACCCATCGATATCAATAACTTTTCCCTAAGCCACTGACATCAACACTATTTACTACTAACATTAGAAATGTCATTGATGTCGACACCATTGAATTAATGTTTCCACTAACAACCTCAACTTTTTAGACTTTATCCATAATCTAGGGTAATTTAGAGATTACATATATCTCCCTAACCATGACCACCAACTTAGAGATCACATATATATCCCCAAACCTAACAACCACACTTGTAGATCACATAAATTTCCACCCACGATGATTTTTCTTAGAGATCATGAATATCTCCTCGCTCATTGACCCTTTTACACCAACCTTGCATTGTTTATCTTGATTGTTTATGCTATTATTCTATAGTTTGCTATTATCTACACACATATATAATAGGTGTTTTGGATGGAAACCAAGCTTGTCCTATCACCTTTAACCCTTTTATGTTTCCTAGGGGCACTTCCTACCTCAAATACCTGACACACATAGACCATTAGAGCTACAACTTTAATTGCTTTGACCTATCAACTATCACTTACAAGCTGTGCTTTGGTTGTTTCTATCTAAGTCCTCCTCAACCTTACCCATTCTTGACTTTTTCAACTATAGCTCATATTAGTATATGCACATGAAGTGCTACCAAGTTCTCCTCCATTCACCACATTTACTTCTTATCAAATCGGTACCCGATTTTGGTTTTTCCTCCATCAATTCCCATTTTAAGGGGGGATACCTCATCCAATACTTGTAGCATCTAACTCCTATTTTTGTCTTACAAACTTGTTAGTGAAAATTATAAGATAAAAAGGGGAAAATGTAGACACCAAAATTACATCACACACATCTGCATAACTCCTTGTGTCAAAACCCCCCTTTATCTCATTTTTCAATAATAACAATTAGCCTCCCTAACCCATACTTTTACTTCTCAAACATTTAATTAATTTAAAATACTTAATTAGGTTAATTAAAAACCCCTTTTTACACCTTATCAAGCCACCTCATCCTAAGACTGATTCTCACCTAATGAGTCACCTCAAGACTTAATCCCCTTATCCTAACTACTGAAGACTTGTTCTCACCTTAAAACTAAATTCATAACCAACTACGTCCTTCCTAACCTATTATTTTTACCATTTTTTAATGGGTGCCACACTTGGCATGAGGAGAAACAAAAAATTGGCCAAAAATATTAGTTTTACCTATTCTAAGGCCACTGATGTCAGTCAACCCATGACTGACGTTGACAGGATTGTTGACATCAGTTATATAAGTCAAACTCTAACCTTATGTTTAGGTCAAAAAAATCAAGAAAACTCATTCTTATTTCCATCCAAGCTCTCAACATTCAACTGTCAACATCTTGGCTTACTATTATCTTACATGAGTCAATCCAAATTAGAAACCAAGCTCTTGAGGATCATCAACACCCACTTATTTTCTCTATTCAAGACATCAGTTTGGACTACCTGATAGGAGCCATCCATCTAGAACTTATCATTCAGTCACCACTGCAACTAAGTATATCACTTATTTTATAGGTCTTTTAAGCAGTCAATTTTATATCATTTTATATCTACTATTCATTACTTTACACATTCCTGACCAAACCCCCATGAGGGAGTTATAAATATTCCTTACTTGTTTCTTCTTGACCCAACACACCAAACCTTTGACTAGATCCATCTAAACCATACTCTTTCTCTCTCACAACTCTCCCTAACCTCCCAGACCTGACTAAAACCATTTCCTAGACCTAGAAAAACCTTCTGCAAGCTCCTAGGCAATTATTTCCCCTACCAACCTCAGCAACCTAATTGACATCAATCATCTTCCACTACCAACCTCGATAGTATAACTAATATTGGTCACTTCCTTACTGACCTTGGTAGCATAACCGACATCGGTAACTATGGACTTCTTAAAAACTTGCCTAAACAAATTCCAAAATATAAACAAAACATACCACCTACATTCTGTTACTTTCTACTGCACTCAGGTTGTGAATAATGGTAACATTATCTCTTTTACTCTCTCTTTGCCTCTCTTTTAGTTATTCATTACTCTTTTGTCTCTTAAAGGTGGACTGTCATCTCTAAGGAAGTTTCACACTTCTTGTAACAAGTGTGTAGCTTGGTAGCCCACTCATTTATCTAGTAACAAACATTTTGTGGTAGTGCTTTCTTACTTGCAGGTAGTCCTCCCCAACCAAAGAGGAGTGCTTACGATGTCTAGATACAATGCACAAACCAATTTGAGTTCATTCTAATCACTTATCCCTATCATTCTTCTTTTTTTTCTTTAGACTTGAAATAGACAAATTTTAGCAAAAAATAATCAACATAAATAATGCATGATCAGAATAGGAATGTCAGACATAGCCGTAAATGCACTCTCATGTGAGAAATAAGTGAACAAGATACAATGAAGAAAGTAATAGAGCCCATAGCACAAAAACTTCCCCTAAAATGGCACTTTATAACTTTAGTGTGTTTTACAATAACAATAGAACTAATTCATAGGAAATTAAAAAATATGAACTTTTTAAAAGATGATGCTTAATTTTGAGCTTCCGATCAAAAGTTATAATAATCAATTTCTCATAAATAAGACCCATTTAATAAAAAATGCACTAAAATTTTAAATGCTTGAAAGATTTAAACACTAAACATGCCATGTAACCACTCCTTAAAACTAGAACAGAATCATGGACCTCATCAAGAGAACTAAAGTAAAAAAAACCACCCACCCATACACTCATACATGCACTTTACTAAAAAAGGCTTATTTGAGGAGGTATAATTAAAATAATTAAAGCTATTTTAAAATTAATAATTAAAAAATAGCTAAATTTTTGAAAAAAGTGAATTTTTAAGACATATTTAGGTTTAAACTTTATCTTTTTAGTGAATGAAGTGGGTTGTATGGTGCCACCCCTTTAGAGGAAATATACTCCATAAGATCAAAAGGATGCCAAGAGGATCAGGAGGACTGCAAGGGACATAGTAAGATAGAACATTGACATCAAGCTAGGAGGACAACTAGGTTGAAAAGCATGCAAAACAATGAATAGGATACAATAGGAAATGTTTCCATCTCAAAGGTAATGATCCCACAGTTTTACATTGAGGCATCAAATATGCACATCAAACCAGTAGTATGCAGGCCTAGAAAAGCATGAACTAGCTAGTTGGAAGCATCGAGAGGATCCTTTGACCAGCTCGTTGTGGCTTCATTACACTTGCCTTGTATACTCCAAAATGTAAAATGAGTCAAAGTAAAGTGAAACTGATGTAACCATTGTGATACTCAGTGTCTAAAGAAGGAAGGTGACTTAGCTTACATGCCATAGACTTTCAAGGTAGCAGGAGGATGTTGTAGAGTCCTTCATGGGTGGTGATAGAATATATTAGGTTAAAGAACCAAGATCTAATGCATCTAATGCTATGATACCATGTCAAAGATCTTACCAAGATCAAGATTAGAAAAATAAATGTATTGAACCCTGAACAAACCAATAATGGAAAATAAACAAGTACTTACAAGAGAGAAATTGATGAGCACAAACAAAAGTAAATCCTATATGAATAGCTCACTAATACTAGATGTACAAATAGGTGAGTAAATGTGTAACTCTCCCTAGAATACTGAAAACCCCCAAACCTAGAATAGTCAGTCAATAGCGTAAATCCTACTACCTAAAATGGATACTCAAGGTAATTCCATATAATGTGCATGCTTAAGCAAGCTAATCTCAAAAGTGTAGGAAAAAATTAATAAAATAAAAATAAATACCTACATTAACACACACATCACACTTTTTTGAATATTATTTCAAATCCTTAAAAAAATTAGGCCATAAAAGTCCTAAAAAAAAAAATTGCATGGTAGCCTCACTTGGATATTGGCTACCTGTAATTCCTTTATGATATTTGCATATAATTATTGAGTGCTTATGTTACAAGATAAAAATGCACAGTATATCATCACATCCAATTTTTTAAACCCATTCACTAATGAGTTTGTAATGGGAAGCATAGATCATGAGTTGGTGTTCATGTATCTGGGAGGCATGCCTAAATTGAGAAAAGATGAGATTGTAGCTAAATCCTTAGGAATGCACTAAACTTGATATAACTGTGCATCAAGAATAACATCCTCAATATTTATAATTTCTTCCCCAATTGTGATCTATAAAAAATGATCTAGTCCAAAATTATGTTTAACTAGATTAACCACTACAAAAAAATAAAATTATTAGAAGAAAAATATTCATTGACATATGTACCCATGCAGAACCTATTTATTGACCAAGTATCAAAGGGCCTCATGATATATGAAAAATACAAATGGTGTGGTGATGAGTTATTGACAAAACTTATGTAATGCATATACCATTTTTAGTTCTTTACATTTAATTTTAGTATAGTTACCTTCAACTTGAGTGAGATTACAACTAGTAAAGTAGATAATACAGTCTACCTTGTCATCTCTTGGTTGTGTTATAATAACACCAATGGTTGTTTTTGATTCATCAACATAAACATGGAATGGAATTATTAATACTAGGAATATAAGGATTGGTGTGCTTTCTAACTTCTTATTTAAAGTATTAAAGATCTCTTATTATTTTTTTGTCCATATGAATGGTTTATCTTTACACAACAATTCTTTTAGTGGCGTAGCGATCCTTGCATAGTTTTAAAAAAAAATTGTGATATAACTTATGTGGCCCAAAAATCATGTGAATCCCTATGAGTATTAGGAAATTCTAATTGTATGATGATTGCCACTTTGGTTAGGTCCACCAAGAGTCCTTCCTTGTAAATTACATGACCGAGTAAGGTCCCAAATGGTGTTGTAAACACACACTTCTTCAAGTTTATAAAAAGTTTTAGTTGTTGACAATACTCAAATATGAGACATAAGTTTGAATGATGATCTTTCATTAACCCATAGATAGTCCAATAATTGAGGTAGACTTAGAGAAAATGGTGAATGAAATCCTTGAATGCAACAATGATAATTCATGAGAAAAAAATGTGTGCATTTTTTAGCTCAAAATGCATCATATTATATGAAAATGAGCCCCATTCCATTTCAAATGTATTTTTAGGCTTATCTTTGTCTCTAATCTAAACTTGATGATAGCCAGAAAATCCATACATGGAAGTGTAAATCTCACATCTTGCAATCCCTTTTGAAATTTCCTCAATAAATGGAATTGGAAATGTGTTAGTGACATATGTAGTATTAATCATCCTAAATTCAACATAAATTAGAGTAAACCCATCATTTTTTATACTAATTACCATGGGGATTGCCACTCATATTCCTCAACATGGTAGATAACCCTAACAACTAACATATTATCTATTTCCTACTTTACTTTAGTTTGCATGTTGTGTTTCATGTGATATGGTTTTTTCTTAATAGGTTTTGTGCCTTCATTGAATTTTATTTTATTTTTCTTGAGTGATGGGTAAACACCCTTCATATCACAATAGCTATGTGTAGACACCGAAATCGTGTCTAACCCTTGGTCATCTTCCCCCTTGGTCCATTCCCAACCCATTCTTAAACCATGCACTTACTAATTTAAAAATAATAATTTATTATTAATATCCTCCCCTTTGACACATCACCTATAACACCTCATCTGACACCTCGCCTTGGACTATTTCCCACCCTATGACTCACCCAAGACCTATTCTTCTTTCTAACTGCCTAACTAACTCTCATGCATATTTAGCCCAACCTTCGACAATTCTCCAACGGATCGTGCACTTGGCGGATGAAGAACGGGCTTGGTGGCTCTTTTACTCGTTCTCCACCTGTCCACGTTGGTTTTACTTGAACCGAATTTCTAACCTTTGGTGAGGCTAATCACAAATTTTGGGCCCCTGCTCTTGATCCGACTCTGGTATCCTTGAATCTTCAGTCTTCGACCATCCGTCACTCTGCCAATCAATCTGCCAATCTTCAAACCAGACCTCTCACCCTTTTTCACATATCAAGCTTCTACAATAGCAACAGGTCCTCCACACAGGGTACATCAACAACAGGAATAGGTATCAGCAGCACTCCTTCTACAAGCCACAGGTATGTATATTGTCTGTGTTTTCAGTTATTGCTTTCCAGTAATATCAACCCCCCAGACCAAATTGTCAACCAGGCCAGACCCGAATCCTTATTTTCCTGTCTCCCTATTGTCCTCCTCTACCCTTCTGTCTATTTGACATTCTGTCCATTTGACTCCCCCGTATCTTTGCACAAACCCTCCGACTACCTCAGACCAGACTCTCAGACCCTTAGATAGACCCAGACCATTCTCCAGACCATTTTGCACGTCCATAGACCTGTCTAGACCCTATCCACAGGCCACAGACCTGACCGAACCTCGTCCAAAGACTACTACCCTGACCGATGCTGACTGCAGAGACCATTTCCTCAACCGACGTTGGTAGAGTAACCGACGTCGGCAGACCTTGACAACTGACGCCGATAGGAGAACCAACGTCGGCGACTGTGACCAGGATGACAACAACATTCAGGTAAGCTTTTGCTTCCATTTTCCTTTTCAGTCTTTTATCATTTCAGTATTTTAACATTTTGCTATTTATCAGACATCCTTTTTATCAATCAGTGGGTTGACATCCCTTAAGGAAGTCTTCACACTTCTGGGATCAAGCTTTTGCTTGGCAACCCACCATCTCCTTATCTAACGCCTTCTTTGTCTTAGTCTCTTTCTCTTGTAGGTGTCATCCTCCGCAACCAAAGAGGAGTTCTCACAATGTCTGGATAATGGTGCGCATGAATACATCCAGGTACATACAAGCCTTGACCATTTCTTTAAGTTTCTCATTTTCTCTCTTTGAATGTGAAAGTGAATCTAGCGTAGAAACATTTTGGCACGCCCGGTGGGACCCTTAGGGCCTTCCTTGGGTTCCTTTCCTTCTTTTTTCATTTAGGTGCATTAGGTTTCTCCCTCTTCACCTCTTTCTTCTTTTCTAAAAGACATCATAAGCAGGAATAAAAAGAACTTTTCTTTCTTTTCTTGCATTTCTAGACTAGTCAAAAATCATATCCTTCAACCCTTTCTCAACTTGTTTTCATCCGAACTTAACATTTCGACTTGGGGCTTAAAATACATTGCATTCCATTTCTGCTTGATTGCATTTCTTAGTCCACACTTAGTAATTAATAACCGCATATTGAATTAATCGTAGATCACTTGATGTTACACAACCAAACCACGTGCACTAAATCAAACATCAAACTTACCTAAGACAAGGACCGACTGGGATTTCATCCCCCAATGGATACCTTACCCATCCCGGCAATCCTACTTGGATTTCATCACCAAGGGGAAAGCCCACTCTGTTCTCTGGCAGAGTCTAATCTCTAGGGAAAGTATATTTTGGCTAAGTGAGACCAGATTACCACTGGGATCGTGAAGTGAGGGGAGCTTGCTCCTTAGCACCAGGCCATGTACATAACCTAACCAAGACTTCTTGAGCACCTTAACAAACCTGAAACCATCCATAGACTACCTCTTTTAGGACCCTTCTAACAGCCAACCTCCCCAAACATCACTTTAAGGCATAAGCCAACAGGATTCTAAAAAGTTGATTCTTAGGATTTAGCGCTTAGGACCTGCTTGTGTTCTCTATTTTTTCTATTCCCATCTGCTTGTTTGAGCTAGTGAGGATGTTCTTTTTCCTTTTTTTCCAAGAAATCTTAAATTTTTTAGAGTTTCTGGAAACCATAATCACCGGCATCAGCTTTACCACCGACGTCGATAACCTCCCTCCACCGGCATCGATTATCTAACCGACATCGGCCATCTTTCTTACTGACATCGGTTTTTAAATCGATGTCGATCACTGTCACAGTCCTTTTTTCTCAAAATAGCAGCATAAAACCTGACCCTTTTCCTGCCAAAAACCCCCATTCTGAGTTTCTAAAACTAAAAAAACATAGTTTCTAGAACCTGACCCTTCTTACCTTGAATGGTTTTGACACGCAGTGAAACCAAGGCCCTTCTTGACCACGCTATCCATCAACCGCTTCCGCCTTCCCCATCCATAATTAGTCCTATAATGGAGTTCCACTCAGAGACTGAAAGAAATCCTACTCGCCCAATCCTGCCTCAAACCCCCATCATCCCTGAAGGGGACCAAGATTTTGAAAGATTCTTGGACCTCAATGTCACAGCCCTCCAAAACTATCTTGCAAGAAACCCAACGCGAGACCTCTCGAGTGAAGCGATAATGACACTAACACCACCTGCTACCCAGCCTTTTGCCTCAACCGTTAACCTGACCATGGCCAATACGCAAAGTTTGGCCTCTCCATCTATTTTTAGACCAACCTCCATCGGGGTTTCATTACCCCCTCAACCACACATAATTCAACCAAGTTCTACATCATACCAGAACTTTATTATCTCAACCCCACACACTCTTGCACCCATAAATGCAGGAGTGTCTACCTCCCCTTTTGCCAATGCCACCACGCAACCACCTTTAGTGGTATCCAGTCAACTTATACCTTCTACTTCCATGACTCAACCACCTTTGGCCTCCACTTCTATCCCTGGGACTAGTTACACATATGTTGCGACCCTACAAGCACAACCGACTACGTCGTATACCTCCTCTAGCCTCTTTCAAGCACCCTACAACCTAGGAGGCACCCCATCCACCAATCTGTCAGTAGATCTCATCAAAATGCTGATGGATAAAATGTCCAGTCTCGAGACCTCTATTTCTGGTTCACGCAATTCTCTCTCATATGAGCAAATTTGCAACGAGCCTATCCATCCTTCCATCCCTATCCGACCATACCCCAACCATTGAGAGCTTCCTAAATTTACTCACTTCTAGAGTAAGGAAGACCCACAACAACATCTATGGGCATTCAGACATGCCTGTTACCTCATTACTCATGACGATGCGTTACTTTTACGCACGTTTCCTATGTCCCTTTCTAGCTCCGCCCTTGACTGGTATAGCTCTCTTACCAGACATTCTATCTTTTCATTCATTCAACTTTCTCAATTATTTCTTGACCATTTTTCTATCAACATCACCAAACAATTCTCAATCACAGACCTCTACTCCATCAGGCAATTTGATGACGAATCAATAGTCGATTTTGTTGCCCGTTGGAGGGGCTTGATTAACCAGCTCTCCTTCTCCTTGCCTCAACCTAAGCTCATCGAGCTCTTTTCTTGAGATGTGCCAAGGACATCTCTTTTACCTTACGGATTCAAACATTTCACACTTTCGACGAAGCTTTCACCATGGCCCAAAAGCTTGAACTTCGTGCCATTGAAGAGGATAAGGTCAAATTGCATAATACTAACGCAAGAACCAATGACCTTTCTTTCAGACGTTCTTCTTTTGCCAACTCCAAGTCTAAAGGGGTGGCCAACACTGTGGTCATTAAATCACCATCCTCGAAAACAACTAATCACTCTCAACCTTCTACATCTTCAAGCATCACCAAACAATTCCAACAATAGTACATTCAGCATTCATACACTCCGCTTGGAGAATCATACGCTTCCATTTTGGAAAAACTTGTCAAACAGGGGGTCCTCAATCTCCCTCCGATCCGACCACCTCAATTTGACCCTTCAAAAGCCCTCCCTTCATGGTATAGGGAGGCCAACTTCTGTCACTTTCATCACGTCCACGGCCATGACATCAACAATTGCCGAACCTTCAAAAATATAGTCCAAGACATGATCGACAAGGGGGATCTTGTTTTGGATAACCCGAATGCCCCACCCAACCAACACATCGACATCTTCAAACAACCATTCCCAAACCATCCTCCTCCTCAAAACAACATCCAGACTATGGCCGATAGCTCCCACGAGCATGACATACACACGGTCAACACGGTCTCGCCTCTTGTCCCCGACCAACCTCCTTCACAGGTGGAAGAGTCTTCTTCTCCTATTCGTCCTTCATAGATAGAAAAAACCTCTTCCCTTGTTAGTCCTCCATCGACCTCTCTTAAACTGGAGGATGCCTTGACCATACCAACACCTTTAACCCCACCTTCATCTTTCCTCCTACCAATGGAGGACCCTACCTTGCCTACTCCTCAAACACAAACAGAGGGAACAATCATCCATGCCCTCTGCCCTCCTGAGGAGTCACACTCTCCTATTTATTCTCCACCAAGAGAAGACCCAGTCTCTCCGCCCATTTCAACCAAGAAAGACCCAGTCATAGTTTCCTCTTGCCTTTTGCCTGAGATTGCTATATCTCACTCACCTCCATCCACATCTGAACCCAAACCGGCATCTAACCTCACCTCACACAATGGTGGTACTCAACCCAAACCCAAGAAGGCCACTAAACCACACCAGAGGACTCCTCCCCCACCTTCATCATTACCTTCAATCTTGGGCCCGCATCCATCCACTTTAATAGGAGTACTTCCTACTCCCATACTTCACAGAGACAAGCCACCTCCATTACTCTCTCCACCCATCAGACATATATCTCCTCCAATCCCTCAACCAACACCTCCTAAACCAAAGTCATCAAACCCCACTACAACAAAACATCCAGACCCGTTAGCAGGTTCTTATGATTTGCTGTTACGGCAATTATTGCAGTCTTCTTGCATTAATCTCCTGCCTCTTAAACTATATCAATCTCTTGGACCAAAACCACCCTGGTTCGATGACACTCAGATTTGTGCATATCATCGCATGCCTGGGCATGACACCAAGCATTGTTGTGCCCTCAAGGTTGCCATTCGCCAATGTCTAGGGAATGACACTTTTTTTTTCGACCATGTTAGCAATAAATATTCAACACCGCCCCACTCATCGACCCTCAGATCAAGACCATCTTGGTTCAACAACTCTAAATTTTGTCACTATCATCACACTCCAGGACATGACACTGAGCATTGTTGCACTCTTAAACCTGTCACTCGTCAACATTAAAAAAAGGATACCCGTCTCATCAAGGATCCTCTTGCCCACCCCTTCGACAAATCATTAACATCAACCCCTTCTTCTCAAACCTCATCACCTAAATCGGGATCTCCACGCCAGACTATGGTCCCTTTGCCACCTTTGACCCCCTTATTCGACATCAACACATTCAATCTGACCACCAAGCTTCAATCAACCTCGACCAATCTATCAAACATTCTCCCTACCTGATGGGGGAATTCAACTTTCATCCAAGCCTCGACCAACCTTTTCACCCAATCAATTAACCAAGCTTTAACCAGTCTCGACCAAATTCGACCAATCATCGACCTAATACCAATTTCAACCCAACCATCAACCAAATATCAACTAGACATCGACCAATCATCAATCCAAACCTTAAACTAGACCTTAACCAAATCATCCATCCAAGACCTCAACTAAATCTCGACCAAGACATTGACCAGACCATCGACCAGACACTAACCAATCATCAATCATAACCTCGATCAATCTTCGACCAAACATTCAACCAATCTTTTTATCAAAACATTCAACCAGTCTCAACCAATCAACGACCATATCAACTGGCTTCACATCCAACATCAATACGTGACCAATCTTGAAGAGGAAAATGGGGCAAGTTTGCTCCTAATTGACTCGGACCTTATCATCACGTACAAGTATGGGTCAGGGACTTATCGTCTGTCTTCTCTTGAAGGCCGGCCAGAACTTGAGCCCCTTAATGCTTTGCATCTATGACCATTCTACTATTAGTCGAGTACTCATCCACTTGACATTTAACTTGAGCTCATCCCTTGAGCAATCCCTACCCTTTTAATCCTCAATCCTTTCCACCCTTTTTCCCTTACCAAATCCTCTATAACCCTTTTATGACGTATGGATGCTTTGTCCTAATAAAAGAGAGCCCTTGACCTTCTATAAGTCTTGTCCATGACTCAACATTCTATCAAAACTAAATCAAGATGTCAAAATATTCAAGGTCACAAAATCAAATCAAAAAGCAGACTGTTCCCTCAAAGGACAGTGGTACTATCATTGTTTTAGCTAATAGACTACTCCCTCGAAGGACAGCTATTCAAAAGCCCTTAAATTTATAAAGCAAAATATAGACCACTCCCTCGAAGGATGGCTATGACTAAATCTTGCTACAAATAGCACCTTTTTTAGAAGCTTCTCACATCGATCAACTTCACAAATGACCACAAAACAAGATGACATCTCTATGTAGACTTCCCGCATTGATCAGTCTGCACCAAAAAAAAAAAAAAACTGGGTCATGGACTTGACTTGTATTTGTCTCAGGGTCTCCTATAAAAAGGGGCAAAGTTATCCCTACTCTAAAATGGGTTATCCTCTCCTCCTATCACATCACCTACTCAAGGGACTTCGAGCTCACTTTAATGTTGAAGTGATTCGATTATCACTTTAACACAACTCATGGTCAATGACGCAATGCATGAATGGGGCTCTTGGTTCTAACAACCCCTATCTATGCTATCATTTTGGTCCTTGTCAATGAAAGGGTGCTTATGCCTTTTACTTTCTGCCTACACTTTGGTCACATTCAACCACATCATTTGTCCACACAATTCAACCCGACTCTTTTTTAACCACTCACATAGCCTAATCATTCTGGTTTCCATAGACATCAATACACATGGAAACTATCAACCACATAATTTATGTCAAGCATAAACCATTACTTGCTGAAGCATAAATCGACGTGTAATTCATTTTTAGCATTCATCCACCACGAATATGGATAGTTGCTAAGGGATGAAAAACCCCAACCAATGTTACAGAATACACCATTTGGAAAAGGTTGTAGCATCATCTTCTCCTCGTCATTTCAAGCATGTACCCTCAGACATATGGGAAGTGCTATATCATTATCATGACCAAAATCAACCACTTCAATCTTTTTCCTCCCTCTTGGGAGAACTACATTGGACTGAGGCCCTAACAACAGGGGCTATGTAGGCAGCACTCAGTTGACATGGGGTCTTCTGAGGTTAGCTCAGCCATTCCTTCATCACATTTCTTCCATCACATTTTTTTTCATCACCTGCCAATCACATCACAAACAATCACCTATTTTCATAATCATTACCATTAATCATTTACATCCATATCATTAATCATTAATCCTAATCATACATTCATCATCATATCAACACAACAATATCAGCATCATAATCCTAAACATCATATCAAAACATGTATCAAATCAAAATAAGATACAAAAACATCCATAACATTTTTCATAACACATCAATGATCAAAATCACCTCATATATATATATATATATATATATATATCAATGTTTTACAATGGCATAATCTGTGCCTCTATCTCTCTCTCATACATCTTGCATCATCGGCTCACAAGCCGGTATATACATAATATCAAAATCTTGCCCCCAATCAGTCAGCCCTCCAGTACAAGTCATTTTGGCCCCCTGGGGCACACTTGAGATCACTTTTGCCTCCGTCCATCGACCACCAGACCTTGGAGATCATGACCATCTCCTCTAACCGCGACTACTTCCAAAGTGATTTTGCCTTGGTTGTTTTTGCATGTATGCTATCTCATGATTGGTTAGCAAAATTGTGCGCATATTTTTGACCTTCACAAGTATAGGATCGCAAGCTGGTTGATCCCCACTACTTGTGACATTTTCATGTTTCTGGGATCACTTCCTGAGCCTGAGATACCTGGAACACAATGACCATTGGAGCTTTAGCTTAGATTGAATAACCCAATCAACAGACGACTAAATGCTGGGGCCCAATTATTTCAATTTTGGCACTCCTCGACCCTCAACCTATGACAATTTGACCTGACCATCCTCGTGAAGTGGTGTACGTGAAATCACGACTTTTACAGCATTCTCACTCTATCTTCACCCTTTTCATCCACTCTCTATCAAATCAGCACCTGATTCCAGGTTCCCTTCTCTCGACTCTTGCTTTGAGGGGGAATACCTCATCCATAATCGGGGCAACCAACCCTCCTATTTTTGTCTTGCAGTTCACTTGAACAACCAACAAGATGAAATCAACCTTATCCCATACCTGAGGCAACCAACTCCTATTTTTGTCTTGCAGTTCATCTAGAGCAACCAACAAGACAAAAAGGGGCAAATGTAGACACCGAAATCGTGTCTAACCCTTGGTCATCTTCCCCCTTGGTCCATTCCCAACCCATTCTTAAACCATGCACTTACTAATTTAAAAATAATAATTTATTATTAATATCCTCCCCTTTGACACATCACCTATAACACCTCGTCTGACACCTCGCCTTGGACTATTTCCCACCCTATGACTCACCCAAGACCTATTCTTACTTCTTTCTAACTGCCTAACCAACTCTCGTGTGTATTTAGCCCAACCTTCAACAATTCTCCAATGGATCGTGCACTTGGCAGATGAAGAACGGGCTTGGTGGCTCTTTTACTCGTTCTCCACCTGCCGACGTTGGTCAAATGTAGGCCGACGCCAGTGGGATCGCCAACGTCAGTTTTACTTAAACCAAATTTCTAACCTTTGGCGAGGCTAATCACAAATTTTGGGCCCCTGCTCTTGATCCGACTCTGGTATCCTTGAATCTTCAGTCTTCAACCATCTGTCACTCTGCCAATCAATCTGCCAATCTTCAAACCAAACCTCTCACCCTTTTTCACACAGCAGGCTTCTACAATAGCAACAGGTCCTCCACACAGGGTACATCAACAATAGGAACAGGTATCAGCAGCACTCCTTCTGCAGGCCATAGGTATGTATATTGTCTGTGTTTTCATTATGTTTTCAGTTATTAATTTCCAGTAATATCAACCCCCCAGACCAAATTGTCAACCAGGCCAGACCTGAATCCTTATTTTCTTGTCTCCTTATTGTCCTCCTCTACCCTTCTGTCTATCTGACATTCTATCCATTTGACTCCCTCGTATCTTTGCACAGACCCTCTAACTACCTCAGACTAGACTCTCAGACCCTTAGATAGACCCAGACCATTCTCCAGACCATTCTGCACGTCCATAGACCCATCTAGACCCTGTCCACAGGCCATAGACCCGACCGGACCTTGTCCAAAGACTACTGCCCCGACCGACGCCAGCCGTAGAGACCATTTCCCCAACTGACGTCGACAGAGTAACCGACGTCGATAGACCTTGACAACCGACGTCGGTAGGAGAACTGACGTTGGTGACTGTGACCATGCTGACAGCAACATTCAGGTAAGCTTTTGCTTCCATTTTCCTTTTCAGTCTTTTATCATTTCAGTATTTTGACATTCTGCTATTTATCAGACATCCTTTTGATCAATCAGTGGGTTGACATCCCTTAAAGAAGTCTTCATACTTCTGGGATCAAGCTTTCGCTTGGCAACCCACCATCTCCTTATCTAACGCCTTCCTTGTCTTAGTCTCTTTCTCTTGTAGGTGTCATCCTCCACAACCAAAGAGGAGTTCTCACAACGTCTGGATAACGGTGTGCATGACTACATCCAGGTACATACAAGCCTTGACCATTTCTTTAAGTTTCTCATTTTCTCTCTTTGAATGTGAAAGGGAATCTAGCGTAGAAACACTATGTCAAAAAATATCATGGTATTCATGTAAAAATTCAACAATCTAAGCCAATTCGACATCAGACCAATAGTCACCCATGGTGGCAATTTTTTGCTCATCTATTGAACCAATGTTAACTTTGGTGGTTTTAAGTGGTTCTCTGTAATACCAATGATTTTCATTATTCCCATCCACTCCCTCACATTAGCCATAGGAGTTCTTAGATTTTAAGTGGCTTGGGAAATCTTTAGTAGATACTTCATCAACTCTTAAAATAATTAATTTATTAATTCATCATTAAATAAATGCTATAATGAGATATTTATATTCTAAAATAACTCACTTAGTTTTTAGGTTTGTAGTTATTCAATCGATTCTAAGACTTGAAATGTATAATAAAAGATTGGGGTTGATTTGAGGTTATTTCTCTCCCTAATAAATAGGGGATACTACAAACAATGTACTTTATATAAATAAATATCTGTAAACATTATATTGTTATTTGAATAATGTATCATTATTTTTCGTAGCTTATATTTTGAATTAGAGATTATCTTTTTTATATCAATTAGTTTAAGACTCAAGTTGTATAATTCATGTTTAGCATTTTCTTGTCATACTAGGTTATATAAATACTTCCCTTGGCATCTACTATAAGTATTTTAGCATTTTTAGAAAGCCATTATGTATCTTTGACAAACACATCTTTCACAAATGTATCCACATCAAAATGTGTTAATCCCTTGTATCTAATCATGTCGATAAATATTAAAGCATCACCATTTAAAGTTTATGTTCTGCCCTACCCTTTTTATATTGTCAAACATGTCTTTTAGGGGATTTGATTCTTGCAAGCTTTAAGAAAAACATAAAAGGAGCCTAGGAAAGTGATCAAATTTAGTGGGTAAATTTTAGGGTTCTTATAGTATTAAAAAATGTAAAAATCACCAGAGGCTTCATGTGCATTTTAGGGCATGTAAATTTGTGTTCTACATCAATGTTGTGGCTATTGGTCGCATCTCTAAGAAGACCATCATTTTGTAGGCTGCATGGAACACTACCTATTTTTGGGGTTGTGTCCATAAGTTTTGAAGTTCCATCACTTTCCATGACACCCCCAAGACTTGAATGTGCTCCAAAATGTTAAATTGAATTGAGAATTTTTATTTTTGCACTTAGATTTAGATTTGCATTGAATCAACAAATTGCATTTTTTTACATCACCCAAACCACCAAAAGGCTTGTGGTTGCTGTGTTTGTGAACAAAAAGATTAGTATTATTTAAAAAATAAATTGGGGATAACATACCCTCTCCTCTGATGGTGGATAAGTAACCCCAATCTTGGTTTATGTGCTCCAACTACCAATCTGGGGATCACCACGTGCTCAAATGGCTCAACCACTTTATGATGTCAAAGCAAAATATTTTTTCCTTTTCTAATATTGATGTCTAGCTTATCAACATCCATTCAAGTATTATTTTTTTAGACCACTAACTTATTTATTGTAAATTGGAATGGACCTATAGGTATTATAATTTGCCATGTAATCATTTTATTTATAATACTTCCATATTGAGTCATGTTGGTACTATCCAACTCATCCAACAAATCTAGAACCTGGCCCCATGGCCTCCATATGCCACTAGTTATATTGAGTGGTGGAATGAGGCTATTCTACACACCAACTTCTTCCTCCACATGGAAAACATGTCTCCTAAATTCATAATCACTTAGAGGAGGCCATGTTTAATGAGTTAAAATGGGTCTTTAGACCCCTCGAGATTGAAATTTTCAATGTGTAGTTTTAGTGGCTAGCTGCCTCCCTCAAACACCACCTTAAGGTGGTGGATAGCTATACAGCCAGAGGTGCCCAAATCCATAATCAATTGCATTGGCTCAAAATTGGTGACAAATCCTCCAAAGAGTTATTTAAATCACTAAAATCCAAGCAAGATCGTAGGCAAATTAAAGTAATTCAAATAGCTCAATCCTAGCTTACCTCCTAGTCTAATATATTTATAGCCTTTTTTGAGCACTACAAGTTAGTTTTCTAAGCCTATTATTTCATGAATGAGTGGTCCTAAGCTCTTCAAAATTACCTTGATGTGGTTCCTTACAAGCTCAAGCGAGATGACCAATGACTTTATGAAGCCTCACTCACCTTACAAGAGCCTATAGAGGCTTTGAACTGTATGAGAAATGATAAATACCCTAGCCTCTATGGCTTCCCTTGTGAATTCTACAAATCCACTTGGGATTTTACTAGTCCTGACTTGTTTTAAGTCTACAAATATGCCTTGTAGAATTAGTCTCTTAATCCCATGATCAATTAAGGTAGTATCATATTCATTCCTAAAACCAGAGATATTGAGCTTCTTACTAGTTAGAAGATGATATAACTGCTCAATGTCTCTTATAATATTCTTTTCAAAATCCTCACCAACCACATTCGAATCATCCTACTTGCCTTTATTAGACTAGAGTAAAAAAGATTTATTAAAGGGTGATATATTTTGGATAACCTTATTATTGTCTAGTAGGGAATGGCTTGAGCCCTTTCCTCTCTTTAGAGAACTATTTTTCTTAAATTAGACTTTGAAAAGGCTTATGACAAGATCGAGTAGCGATTTATTCTTTTCATGCTTAAGGATCTCAGATCTGGCCCATATTTCATTTATGCAGTGCAGACTTTGCTTCATGATGCCTCAGCCTACCTCACTATCAATAGGCATCAAATTGTGGGGATCAAGCTCCAACATTATATTCACCAAGGTTTCCCCCTTTCTCTAGTGTTTTATGTGTTATCCATTAAAGCCATAGGCTACTTATTAGCTTTTAAATCTTCTCAAGGGATAATTTGTGGCATTTTTTCTTGACTGCACCTCTTAGATCATCAATGGATAATTTGTAGATGACACCTTCCTCATGATTGAAGAACAAGAGGCCATTTTTAATGAATTTATTCAATGCCTAGACATTTCTTGTCTAACTTCTAGCTCTAGCCTTCAATAGAGGAAAACCCAATGTTTTTAATAAACCATGATGCCTATGCTTGAGTGGATTAATAATTTTAATTGGTAGTGGATTACTTGGGTGGAATAATTCAAATTCTTTGGCATATTTTTCACTTTTTATAGCTCACCAACTAAGCTTTGGCAATATGTCCTCAACAAGATTGAAAATAAGATTGTGTATTGGATCACTAAGCCCCTATCTCTAGCGAGCAAGTTCTAAATTTACACCAATACCTTAGATGCCACACATGTTTACTATTCCTCCTACTAGGCTCCCTCAAAATCCTCTTATGATAGTCTAGCCAAACTTCTCAGATATTTCCTCTGGGCTAGTTCTAATACAGCTCAATGATTTCATCAAGTGGCCTAGGACATTTGTTGCCTCCCTCGTGATAAAGGTGGCATGAGCATCAATGACACTTATCAGCAAAGTATGTCCTTATGTGCTAAGTCGGTTTTTCAAGCTATTGAGGGAAATGAATCTTGGAAAATTCTTATCTGATGTATCTCTTTGGGCTCTCCCTATGGTAAAACTAGTTGGTAGAATATTGGCTTTCAATCCCTCCTCATCACTAATATGCCTATTAAGATTACTTTCTCCTTTGTAGTAAAAAGTATATGGAAGGATTTTGAATCAATCAAACTCCACTTGAATTAGGTAGGGGATTGTTTTCACATAGTTGTATCTTGTAATGACCATAGCTTATGGTGGTATCCTATTCTCACTAATTCTTCCATTCCCTTGACTGAATTAGGTGGTATTAAAACTCTCTGATTATTCTACAAAGGATTCACACTATCCATGATTTGGTTACCTATAGATACTAGATTCCCTAGCCTAATTTAAAAATTAGGTTTCAATTAAATAATTTGGACTTACCTTCCATCCTTCACATTCATGAATTACTTCTTGATGTTATTCTACATAAGAATGGCCTACAACCTCCTACGGCTTAGTGGAAATATTAGAGGTGGAACTATGATACACACTTTAAACTATACTCTTGCAGGCTTCTTTACCAGGTGATGAGTCTATTCTCTCTAGCTCTTGACAAGCTCAATAGGTGTTGGGGCCTCTGGCCCTCTCCCAAGACTTGGCTCACCTATCTGGATCATATGTGGCACCCTGGCCTGGAGCCAAAACTAGATAATTTATTATGGTGTTTAATTTACCAAGGAATCCCCCTCGATGAGAGGCTATTCCACCTCTAAATTCCCCAACCCTTTTATTTATATTGCAAACAACTATAATCTTTTAAACATTTGTTTTGGTTTTGTCCTAAAGCTTAATCTGCCTAGCGATGGATTCATTCATTATTCCATCCTTATCACCCTAAACCCTTCTCTTGGTATCAGGCACTTTTTGGGGGGTTTTATCATTACTTAGCCTCTATTTCCTTTCTCTAGAAATTATTTCATGCTATCATCTTCTTTTGGCTTTGGAAAGCTGAGAATAATGCTATTTTTAATCATGAGGCCTATAAAATTTCATTTTTTGTTAATGAAAAGGTTGTTATTTTATTAGTTTATTTGTAGATTCAAGCATAAGTTAATAAGATGGTGCTAGACCTCTACCAATTTTAGGAGCTCATCGACTACTAGGGGAGTGCCCCTTGTACTATGAGTAGAGTTTCGCTAGATGGCCCACCCTACGGTCTACCACCACCCCATCCTAGGAGGTGTAGAAACATAAGTTAGTCCCTTTTTAGGGGGCACTTTTCTCCTCACCCTCCCTTAGGGGGTGGTTGGATTTCTCATGGAAATTCTAATACTGGTATTCATAGCGGTCTCTAAGGAGCATTATTATTCCTATGCATCCCATTAATGGTTGGCTTATCACTATTTATGATGACCCCTAAATGGCTGGACTGTTCCAAAGATTATGGACATGGAATCTACTGCTTGGTCAGTGCTTTCCAAATATATTCATTTGCATCCACATCTTAGGGTGGATACCTATGCTTAATATTCTACTATCTAGTTATTTGTAGTTACTTTTGTCATGCCTTGATCAACTGATTTTGTTATTTTGAGCTAGTTTTGCCCTCCAATATGGAGTTTGAGCCATGATTTGTTCAGCTACATTACTTTGTAGCCTTCTATAATTATATATTTTTTTGTTTAATATAATGTGAAGTGTTCCAATAATAAAAGGTGTGTGGTTTATATTTTTTTACCAAAGTAACATTTTTATAAAGTTAAATATCTATTCTGCTTATATATATTTGAAGAATTTTATAACCTTATTGGTATCAATATCTATGTAAAAACTCTCCATATCAAGGAAGAAAAGGGGTCAAACCCCCCCCCCCCCCCCACACCAAAAGTTTCAAAAATTTTTAGAGAGGGGTGGTATATTTTTAAAAAAGAGGGTATTTTATTATATTCAAAAGGGGCATATATATATTTTTTCTGTAACATAAAGCGAGGGGGAGAGAGGCAGGGGGTTAAATTTTTATTTCCTAATGGAATTTTATTTTCCACAAATTATAATTTGTAAATTTCAAAATAGCATTATAAAATTTATATTTTCCTAAAAAATATTCAATGAAACAAGCAAAAAGATAAAACAAGATTACTAGATCTCAATCGTAGTGTTTGGTATTAGCGGTAGCATCTAGATCTCATTTATAGGTCATTTCATCATGTTTAATCTACTGCATCCATAATATAATATAGATACAACAATTATGTATGGTCCTCATCCCTATAAATCATTAGGGGGTAATAAAGATAACAAAATTTTCATTAAACCATCCCTCCATTACCCATTCACCATGATCATTCAACATAAATCATGATAGTTGGATTCTATGAGTTTATAGGGAAGTTATGTCCACATACAAGGATTTACACTAATTAGTTGTCATTAATCAGATGAATCCTTTTCATATACTTTATTGGTATCTCATACCATTCAGATCTCATGTATGATAACATCTCTTTCATGTACTACCGAGTATATCAAAAGGATGAGCTTCTTCCACGTACTGACACGTATATAAGAAGAGTGTGTATATAGAGAGGTGTGGTATATTAGAATGGTGATATATAGAAAAGGGGGCCCTATTTTGAGTGATAAGTAACTTATCCATCTTATTTTATCAACTTGTTCACAATGGTAAGAAATGGACCAAGATTGTTTTTCAGACACTTAGCTTCTTTATGGTGACAAATAGGTAACATGGAAAACTAAAGTTAAAACACATAGAATTTGAAAACATATGACCAATTTTTGATGGCACATTAACCCAACATTCCAATGATGTTGATCATTAATGATAATTTGATAAATTTGATCAAAAGGCCAAGTTGAAAATCTTGTTTAGAGTCTCAAATGAGGTACAACCTCATACCCACAATGCCATTATAGTTAAGGATGCTTTGGATAAGCTTCAAAATATCTACATAGTGAAGAATCAAAATCAAATTATACATATTTAAATCCAACTCGTTGTCTCAAATTAAAACTAGAAAAAATAGTGGAAGCTTACCTATATTGTGTCATAAATTTGTGGGCCTCAGTTTTAGATTTTGAGACAGTGAAAAACACCTCTTTGGTTTCAATTATCCTTAGAGTGAAACCCCCTACATATAAAATTTTTTTAGCCATTCTAAATGTCACAAATCAAAAACTGACATTTGAGATATTGGTTAACATGTTACAATAGGAAGAACCCATGAAAAATATAGAATAAATAGATGAGGAACATGCACTTACATCACATAAAATGGGGAAATCTCATGAAGGGTTCAAAAAAAGCTCCTAAAAAACATATTTAGTAATATCAACATGGGATCAAACCCCATTCACAACATTTTTTATCAAATTTATGTTATACATGGCCATGTATTAAAATATTGCTAGTACATTGCATATACACAGGGCTCATCTAATAAGAATCCTACTTCACATAATTCATCATAGACAAAGAGAAAAAAATAATAATCAACACGCCAATGGAAAAATAAACCTTCCAAATCACAAAAAAAAGGTAATGTTGTTGAAGAAAATTATTCTCTGGATGATCATATATTTTCTAGTAAAACATGTAAGGAAACCTCTCTAAAAAATTTACTCTAGTGTGTGGATTCTAATGCCCCAAGGCACATGACCAGAAGGAATGGTTAGTTATCCACCTTGAACGAAATAGCATCATAAGGTAATGTCTCTCTCAATGACGATACATTATACATTGTTCAAGGATGTGGTGATATCTCTCTCAATTTTTGAAAAATGCTTTCACAATCACATATGTATTGTATGTTATAGGACTCACTAAAAAAAATTATCTATAAATTAATTGATCAATCACAACCTAAATGTTAAATTTGATCAAGTATATGGTCATACATTTTTTCTAATTAAAAACAAGTCTAGAGGCTCCACAATAATGGCTTGGTATTTTAGCATTAGTAAAATTTTCCAACTTGTTGTGATACAAAAAGACCATCAAGCCTTCATTGAAAATAATACATACTTGTAAAATTTATGACATCATAGATATAGTCACTTGAGTTATGTATATTTTATATAGTTCAACAGATAAAAAGGGTCAGAAGCCTTCCCACATTCTAACACAAAATTGATATTTTTCCTAGTTGCTTAAATAGAAAATAACAAAGAGCTCCTTTTGGAAAAATTGAATATTGGGCTCCTCATCCATTATATCTCATGTATATCAATCTATGTAGGCACATGAATCCTAACCTTAGAGGATATAAACACTTTTACCTTTTTGTTGATGACTACTCACACAAAATGTGGGTACACCTTTTGAAAATTAAGGATCAGGTCTTTCAAACCTTAAAATAATTTAAGGCCACTGTTGAAAATAAAAATGGTCATAAAACTAAGTCCCTATGATTAGATCATGGAGGGAATACATGAGTAAAAATTTCACTTCATACCTTGTATAACATGGAATACACCAAAATATTACTGCTCTTTATGCACTGTAATAGAATGGTGTTACATAACAACATAATCATGTCTTTTTAGAGATGTTTCTTAGCATGGTTGAGGATGCACAACTGCCTTATTCATATTGGGTATAAGTATGACTCATAATGGTCTACCTATTGAATTGTTCATGCACTAAAGTTCTTGATGGTACCACATTGCAGGAAGCTTGGACTAGGAAGAAACCAAAAATATCTCATCTTCGCATTTTTGGATGCAAGGCATACATGCATGTCTCAAAAAATAAAATAAATAACCTGGATAAAAAAAACCAAGGAATGTAATTTTTTGGGCTATAACATAAAGATAAAATCATATTAACTCCTTGATCTAGAGACTAATAAGGTACTTATCAGTAGGGATGTAGTGTTTGATGAGAAAGGTGAGATCAATCCACCTTCCACACATGAACCTGATACAAGTATCAGACATATACATTGATCACATGTTGATAGTGGTAGTGCCAATTATGATGGTTGAGTAGGAACTCAAACACCACCACCTATTTTTTAATGTATGCCTAATTGGTATACTAAAAGAATGAGATGATAATTCAGATGGAGTCTTAGACACATCCAATACAAGACTGAGGACTCGTACTATGGCTCACACATAGATAAATTTGGACCTAATGAGCATAGTTGCATAAAAAAATATTCTTCAATAGTATATGAATCCTAAATTCCAAACCTTGAAAAGATACCACAAATGCAAAGTATTAGTAACTCATGAAGAATAACACATGGCAACTTGTTGATCTTCCACCAAGGAATAAACTTATCAGATGTAAATGGGTCTTTTAGACAAAGTATAAAGCATATGGAAATAAAGATAAGCATAAGGTATGACTTTTATAAAAAGTATATACTTATAAATAATGTAGAGACTATGAGAAGGCTTTTTATCCCACATCCAAAATAAATATAATCAAAATGATCTTTGCTATGGCTACATAATTTGGGTGTAACGCTCATCAGATGGACATCAAAAGTGCCTTATTAAATGGAGATTTACATTAAGAGGTATACATGACTCAACCAAAATATTATGTCCAACCTAAAATCATTGTATGGTGTCAAACATGTTCCTAGATCTTGGTACATAAAAATAGATGAGCATCTCATTCAACATGGATTCTAGACATGTCCACATGATTCAAACCTCTACCTCAAAGAGAAGGGGGGATATTTTTATGATTTTTTTTTATGTCGATGATATATTTATCACTATAAATTTAGTGAAGATGATAGAAGCATTGAATAGTGATCTAAAATAATCATTTGGCATGATAGATCTTGGGCTACTACACTATTGTCTTGGTCTAAAAGCATGGAAAAAGGGGAACTATATATTTATGTCTTAAATGAAGTATATCAACATAATGCTTGATAAGTTTTAGATGATGTATTTAAAACCAATGAAAACACCTTAGAGATAAAGCTTTAACTATCTTGTATAGATCCATCATTTCCATTATATGTTACTCTTTATCAACAACTAGTTGGGAGTCTCAACTACCTAACCTACACTAGGTTGGCTATCAACTATGTTGTCAACTATCTTATGTATTTAGAATATAAGATTTGGGTTCATTTGAGATTATTCCTATCCCTAATAAATGTGTACTATATCAATGTATTTCATATAAATAAATCTTTATAAACAATATATTACTAGTTGAAAAATATATCATTTTTTTTCATAGCTCATATCAACTTAGCTAACCATCTTTTCTTTATTATTCTCACATCTCCAATCCTACAACATCTAGGCCTCTTCATTATTTTCAATAGATTCACTATTCATATTGACAGGACCTAGGTTCCCCAAAGCTCTAACACAACTTGTCAGATTTAAGAGCACATATGATTACCAATGTATAAGCAATTAAACATGTGGAATTACACAGAAGTACAAGTAACTATCAATGAGAAAACACACAGAATGTGAGAGGCAATACACAATTGTATTCAACTCATTATAGAAGGAAATTACAACAAATAGATCACACTCTTTCTTCCACTTTGTGGGCTTATAGTAATCTTCCCTCAAGATTAATCTTCTCTCACTAGGTCACAACTAACAACTCAAACACAGAGTTTTTGTTCACCTCATTGTACGTCTAGTACAACTGAGTACAAACTGGTAATCCAAGTAGAACTCACCATGATCTTGCTCCTTGATGTATTGATGTCACCTTGGATCTTGCTCCCCCATCGATCTCCTTTTGACCCTCACATACACACACCCCTGCAGACCAACCTGATCTTACTTATCACATGTAGATCTCCTC
This sequence comes from Torreya grandis, assembly GCA_037957365.1. NCBI lineage: Eukaryota > Viridiplantae > Streptophyta > Pinopsida > Cupressales > Taxaceae > Torreya > Torreya grandis. Next base: position 934,480 of record JARHVA010000194.1, read on the forward strand.
CATGATCTTGCAACACCCTGTAGACCAAACCTGATCTTACATACATGAATAATCCTACTTGATTCTACCATGGGAAGAACTCTCCAAGTTCTACACTTAATAATATAGCCCATGAGTCTATTATATAGATCTCATGCATACAATGATTAGACTTGCAGCTCAAGACTCGAACTAGTCTTTAACATGCAAACAAACCATTCACTTAACTGACTGTTCATCAATAGCAGTTTTGGAACCACACAGGTGACCGACGTCGGTCCCTGTCTGATTGGAGGTGACCGATGTCAGCCGATTGCTACCGAGGTCGGTTTCCTTCTGCACTGTCCATTGACCAATGTCGGTGATCTTGCCAACGCTAGCGATTGCATACTCAACATCCTCCATGTTTGTAACAAGGTGAAGCTTTTAGCTCCACACCCTAACAATCTCCCACATGGAGATAAACAGCTACACCTGTACCTATACTAGTACTTTGTCTAATCTGCATCCTAGCTTGTATTCCTCTTCAAGCTCAATCTTGAAGACTACACACCACACTCCTTGTGGTGTTAATCCCGTGCCTAAATTTATTTATTCTTAGCTTACCTTCTTCTGCCATTGTTATACTCCCACTCAAATAGAAATCCCTGCGAGTAACCTGTAATCAAAAAACCACTAACTAGATCTAGGCCATCTGTTAGTCAAACTCGCTCTGAGAACGTCCAACCTCGCTCTGATACCATTTGACAGGACCTAGGTTCCCCAAAGCTCTGACACAACTTGTCAAATTTAAGAGCACATATGATTACCAATGTATAAGCAATTAAACATGCGGAATTACATAGAAGTATAAGTAACTATCAATGAGAAAACACATAGAATGTGAAAGGCAATACATAATTGTATTCAACTCATTATAGAAGGAAATTACAACAAAGAGATCACACTCTTTCTTCCACTTCGTGGGCTTATAGTAATCTTCCCTCAAGAGTAATCTTCTCTCACTAGGTCACAACTAACAACTCAAACATAGAGCTATTGTTCACCTCATTGTACATCCAGTATAACTGAGTACGAACTGGTAATCCAAGTAGATCTCACCATGATCTTGCTCCTTGATGTATTGTTGTCACCTTAGATCTTGCTCCCCCACCGATCTCTTTTTGACCCTCGCATACACACACCCCTGTAGACCAACCTGATCTTACTTATCACATGTAGATCTCCTCCATGATCTTGCAACACCCTGCAGACCAAACCTGATCTTACATACATGAAGAATCCTACTTGATTATACCATGGGAAGAACTCTCCAAGTTCTACACTTAACAATACAGCCCATGAGTCTATTATATAGATCTCATGCATACAATGATTAGACTTGCAGCTCAAGACTCGAACTGGTCTTTAACATGCAAACAAACTATTCACTTAACTGACTGTTAATCAACAACAGTTCTAGAACTGCACAGGTGACCGACGTTGGTCCCTGTCTGACTGGAGGTGACCGATGTCAGCCGACTATTTTTGAGGTCAGTTTCCTTCTGCAATGTCCACTGACCGATGTCAGTGATCCTGCCGACACTTATGACTGCATACTCAGCATCCTCCATGTTTGCAACAAGGTGAAGCTTTTAGCTCCACACCCTAACAATCTCCCACTTGGAGATAAATAGCTGCACCTATACCTATACCAGTACTTTGTCTAATTTGCATCCTGGCTTGTATTCCTCTTCAAGCTCAATCTTGAAGACTACCCACCACACTCCCTATGGTGTTAATCCTGTGCTTGAATTTCTTCATTCTCAACTTACCTTCTTCTGCCATTGCTATACTCCCACTCAAATAGAAATCCCTGTGAGTAACCTATAATAAAAAAAACCACTAACCAGATCTGGGCCATCTATTAGTCAAACTCACTCTGAGAACATCTAACCTCGCTCTGATACCATTTGACAGGACCTAGGTTCCCCAAAGCTTTGACACAACATGTCAGATTTAAGAGCACATATGATTACCAATGTATAAGCAATTAAACATGCAGAATTACATAGAAGTACAAGTAACTATCAATGAGAACACACACAGAATGTGAGAGGCAATACACAATTGTATTCAACTCATTATAGAAGGAAATTACAACAAAGAGATCACACTCTTTCTTCCACTTCATGGGCTTACAATAATCTTCCCTCAAGAGTAATCTTCTCTCACTAGGTCACAACTAACAACTCAAACACAGAGCTGTTGTTCACCTCATTGTACGTCTAGTACAACTGAGTATGAACTGGTACTCCAAGTAGATCTCACCGTGATCTTGCTCCTTGATGTATTGTTGTCACCTTGGATCTTGCTCCCCCGCCAATCTCCTTTTGACCCTCGCATACACACACCCCTGCAGACCAACCTGATCTTACTTATCACATGTAGATCTCCTCCATGATCTTGTAACACCTTGCAAACCAAACCTGATCTTACATACATGAAGAATCTTACTTGATTCTACCATGGGAAGAACTCTCCAAGTTCTACGCTTAACAATACAGCCCATGAGTCTATTATATAGATCTCATGCATACAATGATTAGACTTGTGGCTCAAGACTCGAACTAGTCTTTAATATGCAAACAAACCATTCACTTAACTGAATGTTCATCAACAGCAGTTCTAGAACCACACAGGTGACCGACGTCGGTCCCTGTCTGACTGGAGGTGACTGATGTCGGCCGACTGCTGTTGAGGTCAGTTTCCTTCTGCACTGTCCACTGACCAACGTTGGTGATCCTATCGACATTAATGACTGCATACTCAGCATCCTCCATGTTTTCAACAAGGTGAAGCTTTTAGCTCCACACCCTAACACATACTATGTGTTTCTATCTAAATATTTTGCTTTTCTTAGTGTGTAAAGAAAGAAACTATGTTACGAGTTTGTAGAAGAATACATGTTGAATGTACATGAATTGAATGTAGATGATTATGGAGAAATATTCTTTGGATATGGAATAATAACTCCAAATAAGATAACACTACCACAAAACTTTTTTTTAGATAAGTAGATGGGTGGATTGCCTACGTGAGCTAGATCCCAGAAGCAAAAGCTCTCTAGGACGCTGTCAATCCACCTGCTTAAAAAATTTAAGTTGAAATGATAAAATAAATGTGATTTCATTAAATGATATAAAAATTAAAATTAAAAATAACAAATAACTAAAATTAAAACAAAGAATTTAAATGCTTTGCTAAAATAATGACTAGATAAAAGCAATTAATCCTGAAATTTAGTCAAAAAACAAGGTTGTGGTTTTAGTTTGGTAACTTGATAAGGGTCAAAAGAATGATTTGGTTTGGGTTGGAAAATGGTTGAGATGGTAAAGGGTGGTGTGGTCAAGAAATAAAATGGGATAAATGGTCAAGAAGGGGGCCAAGAAGGTAAAGGGCAAAATGGTGTAAACAGGACAAAGAGGGAAATGGGGTAAATGGAATATAGAGAAAGAAGAGGTTAAGGGTCAAGAGGAAAAATGGTGAAGGGAAAAGAAGAAGTCCAAGGGGTTATGGTTTGGGGGTCAAGAAAGAAGAGGCCAATGGAGAGAATAAATTGAAATGCAATAAACAAAACAAAATTTACCTTCCAAGCTTGAAGAAGAATGTTGATGTTGATGTTGTTGAAGAAATTTTGGTAGATTTATATTGATTTGAAATTTTCTCCTCCAATATAATTGGCCTCCCTCTAAATTATATAACCTACAGAAAGAATGCTTTAAACAAGAAACAACTTCATCATGGGTGAAGGAGAAGGGGGGAATTTATAGTATTTGTTATCAAGAAACATGCCAAAGAAGTGGAATAGTGAAGTATGGCACCATTTTCCAAGTGGGCTCATAAATTATAAAGGGAATAAGGATGGTGGGATTCCCACCTTGTTGGTTTGTCTCCCACCTTGCACATGAGTCCAATTTTGAGTGGAAATCATGCACATGGGCTCAAATGAGGCCAAATAACTTTTTACCAATCTAATTTGTCCTTTGGCTAAGTGCCCCATGAATTTTTGCACCATTATCCATGTGGGTGCATAAGTGGTCATGAAATACAATGGGGTGAGATTCCCACTTAGCTAATAGGTCTCCCAATTGGTTGGTTTATCTCCCAACTTGCTAAAGAGTCCAAAATAGAGTGGGAATTAGGCACATGGGCTCATATGGGTCTAAAATACTTTCCACCACTCACTTTCATATTTTGGCTAAGTTCCCCATGAATTTTGGCATCATTATCCATGTATGAGGATAAAAACACATGTTGAATGATGGTCTCATAGGGAAAAATGCACCATACTTCAAAGGAGGGGCCCTTTATTGCTTAATGATGTCATTAAGTACCTTAGTGGAGGGTCCTACGTGGAGTATGATGTCCCACCTCAAGCCACCTCACTTTTAACCCATGCCACTTGCCATATCACCTTCCATGTCACTTTCCATGTCATCATGAATAGTGATAGTGGGTCTCATAGTGAATAGTGATAGTGAATAGTACTTTTCAATAGTACTATGTGAATAGTGATAGGAGAATAGTGATTTGGTTAGGTTAATATGGGTTGTTTAAGGGTTAAGATGGTTTATGGGGTTTGTAGAGGGTCTTAAGGCATTTAAACATCTAGAATTGTAAATGTGCAATTTTCTAGTGTCTACATTTTGCCTCTTTTTGTTATACGGGTTTGAATTAACAAGCTATAAAATTAAAAATTGATCACTTGGTCAAAGGTCAAGATGACTTAAGTATGGGAGGAGGTGTTCCACCTCAAACTAGGACTTAATAAGGAAAAGTAGAATTAGGTACATGTTTGATAAGAGGTTGGTGCAGAAAAAAGGGTTAGGTATTTAAAATACAAACGTGCACACAAAATATGATTAAGTTTGATAGCCAAGGTCACACACAAATGAAAGTTACCAATAAAGGTCAAATTATAAGAAATAAGTGACCAATGTACCACATGACTGTAACTATAGTTTGGCACACTGTTAGTCTCTTAGACAAGGTCAGTGTTATTCATAGGTATCTAAGCTAGGAAGTGTTCCTTTGAAAAACATAAATTATCTAGTTGTGCACTAGGTGGTGCAAATTTAAATGTTCAACATAAAAATATTGGTTGATTTGTTCAAAAGGATGAAGGAAATGTGGAGAAAGGTGAATGGGTGGGGATGGGTTGGTGGGGGTGGTTGATCTGACTCTAAATGCACTAGGCTAAATGGATGAGGCTTACATAATTCTATGGATAAAATATCCAAAAGAACTTCAGGCCCAATGTAGTTCTTTAGTGGAGTTTATATGGATTACCCTAATGTGATATACCACATGGTTAGGTTTGGATTGATGGTTTGGTAATGGTGAAGGGTCATGGTGTAGATTAGTGAATAGTCACCATAATAATCCCACATGCATTAGGAGGAGAAAATATGGATGGATAAGGTAGGATAAATAAGTGGGTAACAAAAGGCTAAGCACCAAAAATATCATGCGATGGAGCTAAGCCAAAGAAGAAGTGCCTTTGTGAGGAGGTTACACTTTCTAAAATTAAGTGAGGGTATAAGCACAGTGATGGCATCTATCATTATAAGCTGAGTTTTAGGAGATGGGTGTCTATCAGGATCTGCCTAGTCTTGTTGTTGAAAGGTCACATCACTATGAGCCAATTTTTAAGGGTAGTAGCAAAGTGATGACCTAAAAATAATTTCTTTGATGGTTAATTAGATTTTATGAGGTATAAAATCAGTAGCATGGTGAGTGATAAAGGATGGACTATGCCTTAATCAAGATCTAGATATCCAGTATGGGTAAAAGGTGTTCATGTCTACATCCTCTATCCTATTACCTTGGAACAAATGACTTTGGGTTCCAATCAAAAGAGGCACTACTAGTAGGGAGGTATGTGGTCCAAGCTATTAGTTATATAGTTGGATAAGATAGTCATTCACCTATGATGGATGATTTATTAGATGGTACAAAAGAAAAGACTATCATGTTCAAAAAGCATAAGTTTGGGACATGAAACTATGGGATCATAGTGGCAAATGTTTTGAATTTGTCGTTACCAAAAATAATGATAGTTTTGAAGGCATGACCATTGTAGTGGGCCATGGCTGGAAGCTAATTTATGTCAATTTGGGTGAAGGTGACGGTGATGTAAAAGACTACCAAGCCTATAAGGACTGTAAGATGATAAAGAAAGCAAAGACATCAATGCATATCAGATCATAAGGGCAATAAAAAGACATAATGACATCTTCAAGATGACCAATTAGATTGAGGTCAACATGTCCACACAAAAAGGTAAGTAGACATGACCATTCAAAGGGGGAGATTGTTCAAGGGAATATATGACATCATAAGACCCTCCCCATCAATGGAATGGATAATCTTCTTGATGAGGAATAATAGTTAGGTAGTCTATTTAAAGAATCATGATAAGAATGAATATCTATCGTGAAGTCATTTGGTTTGTAGGTTGTTTAGGGTGAAAATAAATACCAAAGGTTAAAGATGGAAAAAAATGAGAGCAATGGTAGAGATAATCAGTAACCCCCATGACCTAAAATAATTTACACAGTGAATGTGCATATCTACCAAATACTACAACATGTACTACTGATAATGTAAGTGTTGTTAAACTAATAGTAAGAGGAAAGGCACCCATGACCTGAGTTTGATCCTAAACTCTTACCTCTTTAATAATGAAGAAGGTGAGACTTTTATTGCGTAAAGTCTAAGGCTAAAGAACATGACCTTTAGCCTATCTATGGAGGGAACCCTCACTGTCCAAGGGGATGAATGCTAAGGCATCAATAGGCAGTACCTACGAGAGAAGAATAACTAAAATAGAGGGATGTAATGGTGATGATGGTTGAGCAAGGTGAAATACCCAGAGCAAAATATGATTCTCATCTTGTGGGGATGAATGCAAAAGAGGAGAACAAAGTACACCCTTTAGCAGATGCTAAGATATGGAATGTTAATTTAGTGAGTAAACAAGTAGAAGGATGATTGAACACAAATCTAGAGTCACCATATAATCAACCTAATGCTTAGGTAGGAAAAATAATGTATGTAAAGGCCTTAGGTGAGGTGTGTATAGTCTGATAACTTTTTTTGTACTATGCAACTCCTTGTACCCTAAATAAAATTTTACACATTTTTCTATAAATAAGTACAAAATATGTCAAATGTCATTGTTTGAAGGTTATTATGCTTAGGGTTATGTAGATACCCATGAATTCTATGGTTATGGTTATGTTTGTTGTAATCTCACTTAAGGTAAAGCAGACGGGGTAAGGCAATGAAAAACACTAATGGTAAAGTGAAGAATATAATTGAGAGACAAATGTCATAAATGAAAACATTAACTAAGCACATTAGGATGAGAAGAGGGCATGATGTACCTTCTGTGACAAGGACTAAAACTAGACCTAAAGTGGGCTTGGCTTAATGAACATAAGCCCTATGAATGCATCACATGAGCATGCTTTGAAGCCTAAAAAAGGTGTGTTGATCATACTCTATCAAGTACACTCAAAATGTGTAGAGGTTTTAAAGGTTAAATAGGTGATGGATAGGGTGAAGGGAGTAGTTGGAGAGGGACAAAAAGAAGACCCATGCTTAGCTGATAAAGACACTAAAGGAAGAAATGGATGTCTTGAAGCAATGATCCTGACAATATTTAATGTATTAAATAAATAAAATAGAGGACACAAGGAAGCAAACATGTATACGCATGTATAAACAATGTTACTGATGACTACACTCTAATGAGTGAGAAGTTAGAGTGATAATGGGAGAAAATAAAGGAGATCCAACAAGGGATGAGGTGAAGGTGGACCAAGAGATGGATGAAGAGACAGGTAGAGAAAATAATGAGGTCATAGATAAAGATGAAGATGGAGAAGGATGGAAGGAGCCAAGCATAGATATGGAGGAGGAAAAAAAGGTCAGGAAGAACAAGGAGTGTCATCAAGGGAGATGAAAAAAATGAAATGAAATGCAGAAAAGAGAATAAAAATAAAAGGTAGAAGATGGGGGTTTGAGTAATGCACTAAGGAATGACAAATTAGAGGATTCAAAAGGATGGGGAAAGAAGTATAGAAATAGTGAAGGGTAAGGGGAGGATGAGAAATATGGGAGGCCATAAAAGGTTTGAAAATAAGTCTAAAAAAGACCAAGGAGAAAATAATTTGGTGATGAAAATGAAAAATAAGGAAATACATAGAAGAAAAGGAAACAAGAGGAAAAAGGATTGAAATGAGGACACAAAAAGGATGATAGGAGAGTGAATATGTGACCAAGTAAGCATGGATGATAATAGGCAAGGAGAGGAATAATGAATCAAATCAAAGGGTGGTGTTGGAGATGAGAATGGGATGGAAAATGAGAAAGGGGTTAATAAAAATGATGTAAAACAAAGGATGGGTGGATAAAAAGCTAAAGAGATAAGGTATGTGCTAATCAACTTGTTAGAAGAGATTGATAAGGTAAATGAGTGATTAGAAGATATTAATAAGATGAAAAGTGGTGAGGTGGTGAAGAAATAGGGGAACATAATGAAAGGGTAGGAGATGAAAATAAGGGATGATAAGAAGGAAAAGGAAGAATTGAAGAAGGGATATAAAACATGGACACTCACACAGATGCAAAAGATAAGTGAGTACCAAGATGGAAAGAGGAAAAGGGGAATGAAAAGTGCAAAAGGATAGAATTGATAAGAAGAAAAGGGCAATTATGGAAGGCTTCTCAAAGCATGAAGACCTAGTTAGAAGCTAGTTGTGGAGGAAAAAAATGGAAAAGGTGAGAAGAGTGGAAACTTGATAGACAGTGGTGGCACACATAATAAAAAAATGGGATGCTAGAAGAAACAAAAGAAATAGAAAGCATGTTAGATTGAAAATATGGGAGAGATGAAAATAAGAACTAAGAATTGGAATGAAGGTGGTTGCAATGGAAGAGTAGTAAGAAGGTGGTAGCAAAGAAGAGAATGAGGTAAAAGTGTCCATCGATGTGCAAGGGAATAGGATGATGTGGAATTGGTGAGGAAAAGAGAGTGAGGAAGAGGGTATGATATGTTTCCAAGGGTAAGGGGAAAGGTTGAGGATGGTGGAAGAATACAAAGGGGATAAAGGGCACGATTGGTAAGAAGTGGAGAGAGGGGAAAAAAAACATGAAGAGTGGGTGGGGGAGTGGGCCAAAAAGCATGCAAAAGGAAAGATGATGGGGAGGCCAATGAAGAAGAGTAGGTGGTGGCTTTATGGGAGATAAGAGGGGCCAATGAGGAAGGTTATCAATCCTTGTGTTAAAAGAGATTGAAAAGATAGAAAAGTGGATAAAAGAGATTAATAAGCTGAAGGGAGGGAGGTGTTTAAGAGATAGGTAGAGAAGTGAAGAAAATATATTAGGTGAGAAGGGAAAATAAAGGATGCAACTGAGCTGACCTTAGTAACTGAGCATTGCCTACATAGTCTAAAAGACCTTAGACCAATGTAGTTCTCTTAGTAATGGATAAAAACAAATAGGAATTAGTAGATGATGTTAAAATACAAAGATGTTAGGAAGAATCCAAAGCTTCCCTGACATAGGATGCCCTAAGAAAGAGGGCATTGTTAACAATGGAAATTAATGAGAAGAAAAGGGGGATGGTAATTAGTTATTAGTGGTTGAACTGTCCTTAGAAGTCAAGCAACACCTACATAGTCCATGGACATAAGGCCAATATATTTCAACTAGGGTTGGAGAATGGTGTTCAAATGGGTTTCCCAAATTTGATGGACCACATGGTCTATTTTTGTTGAAGGTTTGTAAATAAAGTGTGTGCATGGAAGGCAAGTTGGGGTTATGGAGAAAGGTATCTCTAGAAGGTGGGTTGATTGAAGTTAATAATATTCCAATTTTGTTCATGGTTTGGATGGATGATAGTGGTGGCACATAAGTAGGTTAGATGACCATACTGGATGTGGAAAAAGACATGAAAAATTGTGAGACATAGGTCCAATAGAATACATGACTCAATGAGGAGAGAATGAGAAATAAGGTGTAGTACATGTTTGTTGACAAGGACAAAGTAAAAAAAAACTCAAAGTTGGAATGACTTAAAGAATAGAAGCCTTTCGAATGCTTTGTATTAGCATGCATTGATTGATATTACAAGTTTCTTGATCATAGTGTGCCAAGTAAGCTCAAAATCCCTTGATTTATAGATAGTATAAAGGGAAGATGAGTGATAAGTGGTGTGAAGGAAAAAGGGTAATGTGTATGGTAACTTTATGTGGGTAAGTTTTCCCCTTCTATAGGTGACCTAAGAATGATAGTAGACAAGTTCATATCATATGTTATATGTAGACTGATTAATGCACGAACTCTACATGTGAAAGCCAATTATGTCTTCCATTTTATTATGTTGTTTGAGATCCAATTGCAACTTTCAAGATTATTTAGATTTTTCTTTGATTGTGATAGTGAGTCTTTTGATTTATTTATGTATATGGTAAGTTGATCGATGTGGGATGCTTCCAATAAATTACTCTATTTTGGACAAAGTTGACTTAGCCATCCTTCAAGGGAGGGGTCTAAGTTTAGATGCTTTATTTAATGACTTTTGATAGCTATCCTTTGAGGGAGCAGTCTACTTTTAGTGCAAGCAATTTTTATTTTGTTTTTGGGCAACTATCTTTCAAAGGAGCATTCTGCAATGCTTAAGATTATAACCCAAGTAAAATTTTGGTATCCAAATTATTTTTGGATGTGATTTTTTCAGACATGGATAAGTCTAATTAGGTTCTAAGGTCTACCGTTATGAAGGCAAAACGTTAACACAAGAAGGTTAATGATACGTGAAGAGGTGTGGTTTTGAGAGATAATGATCATGGGATTCCATCTTGTTAGAGACAAAGAGTATCCATGATAACCATGCCATGGGTAGAGTCATGGTACCCATATTTAGGATTAGGTTATGACTATGATAGTTAATCACATCATTCCATATCATAATCAATTATCCTTAAAAGGATGGGAGGAAGATGGGTAAAGGTTAAAATCTCATAATCAAGGGATGAGCTTAAGTTAGACAAAGTAGTGACCTCAATCCTTCTTTAACAGAAAAATAGATGTAGATGCAAATCATTGAGAGGTTTAGGTTCTGGTTTGCCTTCGAGAGAGGACAAACAATAAGCTCCTAATCCATACTTATGGGTTATTATGTAAAGTCCAAGCCAATTGAAATCAAACTTACCTTATTTACTTTTCTCCATGTTGGTCACATGTTAGTTTTCCTTGAGGATGAGATCTCCAATATTGAAGTCTCACACATTCAGGTGCTTATTATAAGTGTTCTTAATATGTTCTTGATAGATATGGAGGTGGGTGAGGGATGCTAAATGATGCTTTTTAAGTAGCTCAAGTCAAGCTTAATAGTGTTGATGATAATCTTCTTCAGAAATAAGATCTTATAAAGATATGTGAAGAGAGGGAATTTGGACTTCAAGAGGCAAGACTGCCTCTAATCCAAAGACTAGAGAGAAAGGGTATCACTTGTAGAGGTTTTAAAGTTAGTGTGATAGGACCATAAAGTGAATGGGATGTGTAAGTTCCAATCCTAACTTGAAGTGCTAACTAATTTGGTTAGCATTTTGTTAAAGATTTTGTTAGAGGCTTTTGCCTGTCCATTTGCTTATAGACGGTAAGGTGAGGAAAAGCTTAACTTGATGCCAAATGTATCACATAAACCTTGGACTTGCTTGTTTTCAAAACATTTGCCATCATATGTGATGATCTTATGAGGAACATCAAAGTGACAAATGATATGATGGTTGATAAAGTTGATAATCTTCTCTGCTTTGGTCGAAATAAGAGGAATAGATTCCACCCACTTGGTGAAATATTCGATGGTTGTGATGATGGAGTTATGTCACTATGAAGAATGGGGGTTGATTTCCCCAATGAGATCGAGCCCCTATTATGAGAAAGGCCAAAAGTCCTTAGATAATTAGAGGTTATTGGCTGGTGCATGATGTAAATTAGCATGTTGTTGACATTTAACACACTTTTTTACATAATCACAATAGTTTTGGTTGAGGGTGGGGAAATAGTAGCCCAAGTGGAGGATACATTTAGTGACTGTTAAATCTCTAAAGTGTCCCCCATAGATCCCATCATGCATTTCCTTGATGGCATGGGAAGCTTCATGGTTATGTAAACAATGAATAAGGAGATCATCAAAACCACATTTGTAAACGATTCCCCCTAGTATGGTGTAATAAGAGGTACTCTAAACAAAGTTTCTTTGGGAGTTCTTAGAGAGGTTGGAAGGAACGATGCCTAGGTTGAGGAAGTTAAAAGTTTGGTCATACCAAATGTTGGATGAGGATTCTTCCACATTAAAAATGGTAGGTTGAGAAGGGATCTAGGAATCAAGGCAAGCCATTATATCCATAAATTTATTAGTAGATCGAGGAATAGATTAGACCAAGTAACATTCGAATGATGATAAGAGTTTGTCAACTAAAAGTTTGTATTTCTATAAGACATCATTCTGACATTGATAGGAGCCATTGAATAGTTTGACCATGAGCTGGGAATCACCAAATACATTGATGGTCTTAATTCCAAAGGCTAGAGTGGTTCAGAGACCTATGACTAGGGATTCATACTTAGCCATATTAGTGGTGCATTCAAAGTCAATTTTGAAGGAAAGAGAAAAGGGTTCACCATCGAGAGGAATGAGAATCAATCCATCACTCCTACCTTGTTGGCACTTAAATACCATTAAAAAACATAGTCATTTGGTAGGTTATGTCCTCTTGGGAAAGAGTAGTGATGGATTCATCTAGGAATTCTTGAGGAAATGGTTGGTGATCTATCAAAGGTGCTTTAGCCAATTGGTTGGAAATGACTTTCCCTTTAATTGAATTTTGTTGAAAGAACTGAAGATCAACTTATGTTAAGAGTATAAGCCACTTGGACATACATTGGTTTTGGTATGGCTTGAAATGCATGTACTTGAGTGGGTCAGTGTTGGTTATGACATAGGTTTTATGGTGAAGAAGGTAGTGGTGGAGTTTGGTGGCCATAAAATCTAGGGCTAAGCATAGTTTCTTAGTATGGGTATATCAAGTCTCATATTCTAAAAGCATGCAACTAATGTAGTATATGACTTGATCTTTATGTTGTTCATATTGGTGAGTTGATATTACCCCTAGGGAATGGTCAGTGGTAGAGATATATAGGTGAAAGGGGTGGTTATCCTTAGGAGGGATGAGGACAAGTAGTGACAAAAGGTACTATTTGAGTGATTCAAAGGCTTTTTTACAAACACTATTCCATTTGAAAGAGACATCCTTATTCAAAAGGTGATGGAAAGGTTGGCACCGGTTTAAAAGTTGGGAAATGAAAAAATGAATAGATTCAAGCTTTCATTGTAGGTTATGGAGTTGCTTAAGGTTGGTAGGAGGGGGCATCTCTAAGATTGATTTGACCTTGGCGGGATATACTTTGATTCCTTGAAGAGAGATGATAAAGCCAATAATATTTCCTAAAAGGACCCCAAAAACACATTTCTTAGGGGTGAGTCTGACATGGAAATGGATTAAGCATTTAAAGATAATGCTGAGAACTTTTAGATAATCTTTGCAAGATTTTGATTTTCCTAAGAGATCATTGACATAGTCCTCTACGATGGTATGGATGAGATCATGGAAGATGTAGGTCATGGCTTGTTAATAGGTTTCACCAGTGTTCTTTACCTTGAAAGGCATGACTCTATAGCAAAAAGTTCCCCAAGGGGTGGTAAAGGTGGTTTTATGTTGATCTTTAGGAGCAATCAAGATCTGATTGTAACCTAAAAACTCATCCATGAGAGATAACATCTCATGGCCAACTGTAAGATAAACAAGTTGGTCAATACAAGGTAAAGGAAATTCATCCTTGAGGTAGGTGAGGTTAAGGTCATAAAAGTACACACAAATGCATAGACCCCCAATGGCTCTGGTAACAAGTATAATATTTGAGATCCATTGGGGGTAGTCAATGGGTTTAATGAAGTTTATAGATATGAGATGTTGAATCTCTTATTTGATGAGAAGGGATATGTGAGGATGTATACATCAAAGTTTATGTTTAATTGGCTTGGCATCATAATGAGTGACTATGTTATGGGTAGCAATGGGTGGGTTAATCCTGAGCATATCATTATAAGACCAAGTGAGTTTTGTGTTATGGTCTTGGAAGAAAGAGGAAAAGTCTCGAAGTTCTTCGGCATTTAGTGATTACCCCAGTTTGACAACATGGGAGTTATCTATAGTGCCTAAGTTGATATCCATGGTGGATTCATTCAACATAGTCGAGGATTCAGGAGGAAGGGATTTATGGATTGAAAAATATGGGGCACCAAGGTAGGTGAGAATAAAATCATTGTCTTAATGTTGGATGGTATTGGTGATAGGAGAATCTTTCTCTATCATTTTAGGATGGATGAGAGGAAGGGTTCAAATTTGGCCATCCTTTTGATAGATCAGGAGGCCTAAACTAATGGTGTTGATTAAAAAAATAGGAGGAATGATATCAAAATCCTCAAACTTTGAAGGAGGTTGGGTTGGTGAGAAGGGGATGTCTTCCTTGATGGTGTCAATAGGTTTGAGTGAATTGGTGGGTTCTTTAGGTGGTACAAACCCAAGGCCAAATGACTCATGAGGTTTTTTGGTTTTGATTAAAAGTAACTCATGAGGTCCTTGTTCATATTAGCCTAGACCAAATCCCTTCTAGGCACACCTATGAAGGTATAATTTAGTGAATGCTAGTTTGTCAAGGTAGGAAAAGCTAGAGGTGAATGGTTAGATGGAAGAGGTAGTGGTGGGAGCAAGAAGTCGCTGATCAAGTCCCCCATAAATTAAGTTTGTTTGATGGTTATGGGGACCAAAAGGGATGATGGTTTTGATGTTAGGGTCATATGAAGGGTCATGTTTTAGGTTGCCATATTCTTGAGGAGTAAGGAAAGCATCTAACCCTAGAAGGTGATAGTCCCCTAATGATAATCATTGGAACATAGATCCTAAGGTCTCCTCTTTGGGGATCTATGAAGAAGGGATGGATGAGCTAGTTGATATTTCATCGATGGTTAGTGGTTGGGGTACAACTGATAAAGGTACATTAGATGGGTGTATGAGGACATCATTGGGGCAATTGGTCATGTTTCATATTGAGAAAGGATTTGGGTCTACTTGTATGTTGATGACCTGGCCCTCGTGCTCAAACTTAATGCATCAATGGAGGGTAGAGGGAATGCATTCTAGAGAGCAAATCCAAGGTCATCCTAATAAGATGTATTATAATTCTCCTTCCACAACATAGAAGAGATTAGGGAGTGTACGGGATCTTATATCGATATGAAGGATAATGGTTCCCAAGGTAGTGGCCATAGTGTTGTTAAAGGATCAGAGGATTGTTGTGGATTTTGACATGATACTATCTAGTAAGTTGAGTTGGTCATAAGCATAGGAGGATATGATGTTAATGATAGCTCTCCCATCAATCATCACCCTTTTGACATGGGTTTGTTTTATGTAAGCAATAATAAAGAGTGGGGGATCTGGGTCCTCAAGGTGGATGAAAGGTATTTCTAAATTCTTAATGATGACAATTAGAAGTTTAGAGGGCACCAAAAAATGTAGATAGAAGTTGAGGGTCATTGGGTTAGACCTCGATGGATTGCAAGGCCTCTATGAGTGCTTGGTGGTGATGGGGACAAGTATAAATCAACTCATACAAGCTCATTTTCATTAGTGTCTAGTGAAACTTCTTAAGGATAGCTTTTTAGATAGACATTACATATGGGTTGGGTTATGAAGGTTTAGATTGGGGGGCACCTAAGATAGATACCTTGGTTTTGTTTGAATATGGAGATGGTTGGTTGTGGTTTGTTTGGGAGATTGAAGAGGATAAGTCCAAGGAATATACACATTATCCTTACCTTTATCCTTTTATTGTGATCTATTGATCATGTTGATAGTACAGATAGAAGGAGAGGATGAGGTAGTAAAGTGTTCAGACTCATCTTTATTCTTAGGTGAGAGTGGATGAGTGGATAAAATATGGGTAGGTATGTCTATTTTTTGAGTTGGTATGGGTGACATAGGAGGCTTTTATATTAATAGATCATCCTCATCATAAAGGCAATGGATGAGAGTTTGGAGAGATTTACAATTCTTCATATCATGGTGGAGTGTCCTATGGTATAAACAAATCAAATTGTTATTGAACCATGATGGTTTAGGACATGAAGGGTCAAAGGTTTTGATGGGTGGTAATCTCAAGGAATAGGTTTTCAATAACCATTATAGAATGGTTAGGTAAGACTTGATTAAATGTGGTAAAGGTTTAGCATTTTTTGTTTTGGGTGGTTAGCTACAAGGTTATTTGGAAGTAAGTTTGGTGATAAGTGTCTTAGGTAAGGTGGTATGTTTGGTTGATGGTTTTAGTTTAGACAATATGGTTGATTATATAGAGGCATAAGATGGCAAGGTAGGTAACTTAGGTATCATTGGTATAGTAAAAAGAGGTGTGTTGAAAAGTGAGTGTGAAGGTGTAACCAACATAGGTGGTAGGGTTTTGGTAAAAATAATGGGCTTCATGCTCAAGGTAGAGGGATGAGGACACAAAATGGAGGGCAAGGTTGAGGGAGGTAAAATTTAAGTCTTTGGTCCTTTGGGTGGTTTTACCTCTTTGGTTGCTTTAATTATTGGTTTTGGAGGGGGTTTAGTTACTTTAGTTGTCCTGGTGGGTTTATAAGGGTCGGTTAATTTGGAGGAGGTTTTGGTTGGTTGGGTATAGTTTTTAGTTAGTTTAGAAGGGATATGTTGGTCTACCAGATAAGGAGTTAGAGGTTCTAGTTTGGTTCCCTTACATTTGTCTTTATTTTTGATGGAAGGCTCCAAAATTAGAGGTTTAGTGGGCAAAGTTATCTTTTTTTGTGAGATAGCTTTCAAAGATGGAATGGATGGTTTTATAATAGGGGAGATAGGTGTGGTAACCTCTATCAAAGGTGTGTATATGGTTAATTTCTCTATTTGGATGTCCAAAAGTGTAAAAAGTGACTCTACTATTTCAATAAGTTAAGGGGGATTGGTAGATTGGTGAACAGGTTCTTTATTAGTGAGTGTGTCAAGAACCATGTTAATAGTACAGGCATCAAGAGAGCACACGATGTTGCTACTCTCATTTTTGGTAAGAGCATGGTTTGGGAAAGGTTGCCTAAATATGTCAATGGCTTGGTTTGATAGGGAATTAAGGTTGTCCAATCTAAGCTCCCTCTTGTCAATGAGGGATTGGACAAGGTATTTGAAGGTATTACACCCATTGATATCATGTCATATGACTCAGTGAAAGGCAAAATGATAATTTTCATTATACAAACCTAGCATGGGCTGAAAAGTTTCAAACTATTAGGGTGGTTTAATTTGTGGAAGTTGGATGATATTAGATTTTAATAACTTTTCCAAAATAGAAGCATAGGGTTCCCCAAGTGGAGTTGATTGCTTCTGGTTGCTCTAAGTTTGGTTCCTTAGGTTTTATTGGTTGGTATATGGAGGAGGTGTGAATTTGAGAATAACAACATTGGCAGTTGCTTTGTTTTAAGTGTTAGGATTGGTTTGGTTGTTTGACTTGGAGGAAGAAGCCTCATTAGTTTTATAGGTTGAGTTCTTGTTTTTGAGTTTAATATTTCCTTCTTCAATGGCTCAATTCTCTAGTTTAAGATCCATGGTAAAATCTTCATCAAATTTCCAAAAGCTTTGGACACATAATGTGGATGAGATATGTTTGGCACATGCCCAAGTAAAGACCTCTATAAGTTCCAGTTGAGGTAAGGAAAAGGAAAGTTGGCTAACTAGGTTCCTCTAATGAGCCATAAAATTGACAATGCACTCATCCTCAAATTAATAGATGGAGTAGAGGTTAGTGATGGAAACTTTCATAGATATATTGATCAAAAATTGATCTAAGAAGTTTTCGGCTAGTTGGTTGAAGGAGAATATGGAATGTTTGGGTATGACACTATACCAATCCAATGTTGGTCTAGATAATGGCATAGGAAAGCTAGAGGAGAAGAGTGTCATAATGGGCAATCAAGTAGCATGAATGCCTAAACTCTCTTAAATGTTATTTAAGTTCTTCCTTGTTGTTAAACTTGGTAAATTTTGGAAGTTCTCACTAGGCCAGATAAGGTCTGATAGGGACTGAAGGGTGAATAGGCTCATTATAAATTTGATCATAGGATAAGAGATTATGGGATCTGAATATGGATGACTCAAGGGTAGTCATCTCATCCATGATCATCTTCATGAAGTCTATTTGGGGTTGAGTACCCAAGAAGTTGTAAGATGCATACTACAGTGGTGGTTGAGAAACATGTTGATAGTGGGTGGAAGGTTGCCACATATTGGTATGTGGATGTCAATGGTTGGTAGAAGAGATATATTGGTATGTGGATGCCAATGGTTGCGTAGGGTTGGGTGGTTGAGTAGCATGCATGTGCCCTTGTGGATTATGGAGATAACTAAAGGTCATTTATTGGGTAGGAGTGGTAGTTGGGTTAGTGGTTGATGGAAGGGTAGTGACCTTTGTACTAATTGATGGTAACATGAAGGGTATGGATACCACAAGGATTTAAATTAGAGTAGTGTTGATGGATTGGAGGTAACTAGAGAGAGATGGGTAGTGCTAGAGGTAGGCACTCCTATTATAGAGGAGTGATTGTTAGGTGGTATAAGGGCAGTGGTAGTTTTGGTTGGTTGATTTTGAGTGGTAGCCTCAAGGGGATTATTAGTTAATGATATGGCTTGGGTAACTAAAGGTTGAGTAGTACCTATGGTAGTGGAGGTACCCCCATGAGGTGGGGAGGCATGCCATAAGGTGAATCTACAAGTGGGGTCAAAACTAGTATTTGGTGAGATGTAGTTCTAAGGTAATGTAGTAAGGTTGCATGATTGTTGTTTAGGAAAGTGAAAAAATATGCATCTCTTGGTATTACCCAAATAGGATTTTTTGGAGAGTGAGGGGAGTCTATGGGTTTGGAAATGTGTTATATGGATGCAGAGGTGGAAGAGGTTGGTTGACTTAGTGGTGAGTTTTGTTTCTCAAGGTCCCTTCATTGTTGGCAAGTAAGAACCATAATAGAAAATAGGCAAGGAATGATACATTCTCACACCTCAAAACAAAGAGTAATCAAATAAAATTCAAGGCAAATAATGCATTCACTAAGAGTGCATTAAGTCCTAAGATTCCTTTTAATCTCTCTTTTGGCTTATGCCTTAGAAAAGTGTGAAGGGGAAATTGGCTTGAATAGGTCTTAGAAAGTAATCTATGTTTAGTTTTGGGTTGTGTTTAGGTGCTCAAAAAGAAGTTTGTATTGGATCAAGTACGTGGCTTAATACTTGGGGCTTGCTTCCCTCACTTCACGATCCTGCAGCCAGTGCAAGTGCTTATCCTTTATATCATTTATCTAGAGTTTATATTCAACTAGAGAGCTGAGTTGGTTATCCCCTCAATGATTAAATCTAAGTACGATAACCAAGAAAGGGTAAGGTGATCCACTAAGTGATGAAATCCTAGTTGGGCCTTATCTCAAATGTATTTGATGTTTTTTTTAGTGCAAGTGGTTTAGTTTGCGTAACATTTGGGTACTAAGGTTAATTTTATTTGTTTAAATTAAATTAGATGAGCTAATTGAATAAGCAAGCAAACTATATATGCAAGTTAATTTTAATCCCAAAAGATTTTTTTTGATTTCTTCTAATGAATATAAACTAAATGTAACCTAATTTCAAGATGATAATAAAATTCATAATCATAGGATGATTGATTTTTGATTTTTTTATAAAATGCAAGGAAAATAACAATTTTACTTTTCTTAAGAAAATAAAAGAGACTATAACTTTAATTTTGGAAAAGAAGAAAGGAAATTTAATTTTTTTAGAAAATAATGTAACTAAATGATTATTTACTAATGCAACTAAATTTCCTAAAACAACTATGAACCCAATAAAACTCTAGGGTCTTATCGGGCATGCCAAAATGTTTCTATCTAAATTTTTTGCTTTTCTTAGTGTGTAAAGAAAGAAACTATGTTACGAGTTTGTAGAATAATACATGTTGAATGTGCATGTGTTGAATCTAGATGATTGTGGATAAATATTATTTGGAAAGGGAATAATACCTACAAATAAGAAAACACTACCACAAAATTTATTTGTTAGACAACTAGATGGGTGGATTGCCTAGCATGAGCTAGATCCTAGAAGTGAAAACTTTCTAGGAGGCTGTCAATCCAGCTGCTTTAAACATTTAAGTTGAAATGATAAAATAAATATGCTTGAATTAAATGATATTAAAACTTAAACTAACAACAAAAAATAACTAAAATTGAAACAAAGAAGTTAAATGCTTTGCTAAAATAATGACTAGATAAAAGCAACTAATGCTAAAATTTAGTCAAAAAATAAGGTTGTGGTTTTGGTTTGGTAACTTGATAAGGGTCAAAAGAATGATTTGTTTGGGGTTGGAAAATGGTTTTATATAGTAAAGGGTTATGTGGTCAAGAAATCAAGAGGGATAAATGGTCAAGAAGGGGGCCAAAAAGGCAAAGGGGCAAAAGGAGGCAAATGGGACAAAGAGGGAAATGGTGCAGATGGAATAAAGAGAAAGAAGAGGTTAAGGGTCAAGAGGAAAAGGGGTGAAGTGAAAATAAGAAGGCCAAGGGGTTATGGTTTGGGGGTCAAAAAAGAAGAGGCCAAGGGAGATAATAAATTGAAATGCAATAAACAAAACAACAGTTACCTTTCAAGCTTAAAGAAGAATGTTGATGAAGATGTTGATGTTGTTGAAGCAATTTTGGGAGAGTTTCGTTGCTTTGAAATTTTCTCCTACAAGATGAGTGGCCTCCCTCCAAAGTAGAAAACCCAAAATAAGAATGCTTTAACCAAGAAATAAATTCACCATGGGTGAAGGAGAATGGGGGATTTATAGCATTTGTTATCAAGAAACATCCCAAAGAAGTGGAATAGTTAAGTATGGCACCATTTTCCAAGTGGGATCATAAATGATGAAGGGGATAAGGGTGGTGGGATTCCCACCTTGTAAATGAGTTCAATTTTGAGTTTAAATTATGCACATGGGCTCAAATGAGGCCAAAATACTTTCCACCAAGATAATTTATCTTTTAGTTAAGTGCCCCATGAATTTTAGCACCACTCTCCATAAGGGTGCATGAGTGGTCATGAAAGACAAGGGGGTGAGATTCCCACTTAGATGATAGGTCTCCAACTTGGTTGGTTTATATTCTAACTTGCTAAAGAGTCCAAAATAGAGTGGGAATCATGCACATGGGCTCATATGGGTCCAAAATAATTTCCACCACTCACTTACATCTTTTGGCTAAGTGCCCCATGAATTTTGGCACCATTATCCATGCATAAGGACAAAAACACATGTTGAATGATGGTCCCATAGGGAAAAATGCACCATAATTCAAAGGAGGGGTCCTTTGGTGCTTAATGATGTCATAAGTTACCTTAGAGGAGGTCCTAGGTGGGGTATGATGTCCCACCTCAAGCCACCTCATTTCTAAGCCATGTCACTTGCCATATCACCTTCCATGTCACTTGCCATGTCATCATGAATAGTTAATAGTGATAGGAGAATAGTTATTTGGTTAGGTTAAGAGGGGTTAGATAAGGGTTAAGAAGGTTTAGGGGGTTTTTAGGGGGTCCTGAGGCATTTAGACATCTAGAATTGCAAATGTGTAGTTTTCTAGTGTTTACGCTATGCTCTTCAAAAAACTCTAGAAAACCTTGGAATTTTTCATTATGAATTAGTTGTACCTACTTTTTCATCATTGCATTATCAACTAGAATTATTCATTGTAACAACTGCAAGGGTTGAGAAAGTCTAAGATCTAGTGAGGAAAATAAAAAGATGTATAAAGTTGGCCTTCATACTCTCCCATTTATCAGTTTCTCAATGCATCTCAATAATGATGTACCAAGTGTGAGCCCAAGACCTCAAAGTTCCATAAAATACATGAACCCATGATCATTTAGGATTTGATGGATTCCCCTTGTCCATACTTCCTTGCAACCCCACTTATGCCTCTTAGGGTTTGTATCTACATAGTAATTAGGTATATTATTCTCAAGGTTTTTACATTTAGGCCTTATGAAAATAGATTTATTCACCTCAAATGATATGAACAAGTTTAGCTTGTGGGTTTTACACCACCGTGAAACTATGCTCTTTAAGGTGTACACTAGTGCATTCAGTCAATCTTTCTTCTTAGAGATGGAATCCTCTAAACCCTACAAAAATGTGTCAACATTATCAAACCCTTCATATAGTGGTTATGTGGAAAGCTTTCAATTACATATCTATAATAAAAGATTCATATTTGACGTAACTTGTGGAACCCATACTTTATTAGCCATTGGTATACATTTTAATGTGTTGTGTGGTCCCCTTTGTATATTTGGTGAATTTGAATTGGAATTCACTATAATAAAAGTTATAACAAACACCTTATATGATTATTACACCCACCAATCACATGCCACACTAGTAGTATCAAAAATAGAATGCACCTCACCCCAATTGATGGTTCCATCATCATTCAACTCTATGTTTTCCATACCATGTGATGCAATATTGTAGATGTTGATTTACTCATCTAGATCAATGTGTTCAACATAAGAGGGGCCATGCTCATATGAAATGGGTACACTAACATACTAATTTCCATTAGGGAAACTCATATAACACTGCTTGAAGCACATATATGCATTGTTGGCATAATGCCAAGGCCTGTTGAGAAATATTGAATAATTATCAACCTTAGCTAAATCTATTACCTTAAATTCTACTTAAACTTTCAACCCATCACATCAATAGAGACATCATTAAAAATTATTAATGGTTAAGTGTGGGTCTTATTTGATATGAACAATCCATGGTGATGAAGGTCATTGAGCCTCATCATTTAATTTAATTTTGTCACTTCAAGGTTGGTGTCCAAGTCTAAATGTAATAGGGAAAATAATATTTCTAGTCAACAGTTATTTCTACCTAGAAATTAAAGAAACACCAATGAAAATAATTGAATTGAATCTAATCTAATTGTAGAAATAAAATCTAATATACTCTTGGACAAGAAATCAAAATTCAATCTAATTGTTGGAATTAAAACTTGAAAAATTGAAACACACTTGGAGGATTATAATTGTAAAAATGAAACTAAGCAACTACTATCTAATGGATCTAATTACTCATGTAGGTCAACTCTTTAACACATATCAAAACAAATATTTGATGAAAATGGAATTATAAAATAGCATCAAACTAATACAAATATATAAATACTAAATGTTGCCCACTTCTTTGGGAGGAGTGGCCAACACCTCCCCAGGAATTGGACCAATATAAATTAATCAAATTTTATATTCAATGTTTGAGCTTCTTATTAATTAACAAATTATTACAAATCAATTCTTTCTTTCTTCTTCTTCTTCTTCTTCTTCTTCTTCTTCTTCTTCTTCTTCTTCTTCTTAATTTCTTTTATATCTATCAATTTTTTCTTCTAACTATGAATGGGAAGGTTGTATTTATAATACAACATCTTTAATAATTTAATTAAGACTAACAACCTGACAAATTAGTTTGCAACTAACTTATCAATCTAGGATAACAATCTAAAAAATTAGTTTAAAACTGATTTTTTAATCTAAGATAACAACCTAACAATTCAATTTATAACTTAGATTTGTATTGTTGGCATAACAACATCAATCTCCATTTTATTAGGAGAAGAGTACAAAATACTAGATTACAGTCTTTTATTCATTTGCCAAGAATCATGTGTGATTTTAGTAATTTCGGTTTCCTATTTTCCTCCCTAATATCTTTGTGGCTAAGATATACATAAAAAATTATAATAATATAAATATATTGCCTATTTGTAGAAATGTCTATAATTTTGGAAATACTATATAATATATGGTCGAAGTCTTTCAATGTAAAAAGAGGCAATAAAGTCAAGGTCAATTAGTTACAACTTTAAAGTTGTTGGGAAAAGATACAATTTGTTGGTTTTCAACTCTTCCCTATTTTTTTTTCCCCTTGATTAACTAGCAAGCTATTTTTCTTATCAAGTCTCTTTATCCAATACTAGGTCAACCAAAAAACTAGTTTTATAACCAATACTGCCAACAATGTTTGAGGGAGTTCATCATTGATTATTTTTAAATTTACAACTATCAACATCTATTCACTTGCTTTCCCTTGGTAGAATCTTAATTCCACTTGTTTAGACTTCAAAAAAAGAGTACCATGAACATTTAATGTTTCTAAATCTTTGACACAACGTTTGGTCATGTAAAAACTATATTTCCATATTTCTAGAGATGTTATGTAATAGTTATGAGCCACTTGGAAAAATCAAGAGTTGTTTCGTAATAGTCAAGACCCACCTATAATAGTTCATAGTTACTACTCTAAATCCAACTTTGTTTATAATTCAGAAGTAAACCTAAAGTGTCACAAAGTTTTTTCTTGAAAAGAGCTACCATTGTTAGTTTTTAAATGCATCTATCTCTCTCTATGGATACAAATTTTTATCTCCATTATCTCACATGAATATAAATTTTATTCTCTTTTAAATATCTTGCAAAAATGTCAATACTTACAAGAAGTGAATGTGAAAGAAATGAAAATGGATGGATTGATGGTGTGAATGGAAGAATAATGTTTTTTATGTGTAGTAATGATATGGGTGTTGAATGGAAATGGAAACTAAAGAGTGACATGAAAACAACAAATTATTATTTATAAATCCTAAATGTAACAAAAATAATAACTCAAATCATAATACTCATATAAGTTATATCTCATGAAAATTCTAAGAAGTGCATCTTTTGTGTCACTTATGGAAAATTCATAGGGTTTATTGTATCACATAGAGGCATCAAAGTTGATATTTCTAAGTTTAAAGCTATTATTTAAATGGCTCCTCCCTCTAATCTAAATGATCTCTATAGCATACAAGTCAAGGTCTAGTCTATTGACTAGTTTATTTCATAACTGGCAGATAGATGTAATATTTTTACTCGCCTTTTGAAGAAAGGTGTCATATTTTAGTGGGGTATAAGTTATCAACAAGATTTTAAAGAGTTTAATACCTATTTTTCTAATCCTCCAAGATTGACCCCACCTACACCATGTAGCCCATTATTCCTTTACATATCAATAACATAACATGCACTAAGGGCACTTTTGGCTCAACATGATAAATAGAGCAAGGAGTACACAGTCTACTATTTGAGTTGGACACTTATAGTTTATGAACATAATTATTCACTAATTGAAAAATCTTGTTTAAAAATAATGTTCACGTCCCAAAATTTGTGTCACTACATGTTAACTAACAAAACCATTGTTATAGCCAAGATTGATCCCCTCAAATACCTATTATCTAATACAACTTTAACAAGTCACATAGCCAAGTGGGTCATGTTACTAAGTGAATTTGATGTTGATTATCAAGATTATAAGGTCATTAAGGGGAAAGTCCTTGCATATCAGCTTGTTGAAGCTATTTTGCTTGATGTCAAGCCCCTCAGCTTTGATTTCCCATATGAGTTTATCTTGACCCTAAAATAAGTGCCTATTGAATCCAAACAATGGAAATTATAATTTTATAGTTCATTCACATATCATGGTTTTAGAGCCATTATTTTTCTAACCAAACCATAGGGGGATCTCATCCCTAAGGTGTTCCACATTAGCTTTCAACACACCAACAATATGGTCAAGTATGCATTGTAGGACTCCATCTTGCCATACAATGAAACATTCAGTAGTTAATGGTATATGGGGATTCCTAGTTAATCATTAATCAAGCTACAAACCAATATCAAACTAGATATGAGAAGTTTTTACCTTACAAAATTATGGTTAAAAACATCAAAAAAACATTTTGAACTCTTTAGTTTGAGCATATACCAAGGGTAAATAATTGATCGATCGATGAAATGGTAACCATTGGATCCATGATAGCAATATCCAATAGTGCCAAAGAGTATCAATCTCTCATAGAGAACCTTCTTCAACCCACTCATGTACAACTAGATGCTGAGATGGTATGTGGTATTGTTGATCCTAATCTCTCTTATTACCAAGACCTATAAAACTTCTCCAAGACCAAATTCTTCCTACTAAATTATCATGAAACTAACTTAAAGCTTCCATCCATAATTATTCCCATTATACCATACTCAATAATACACTATATTATAGAGGCTATGGTGGAACGTTATTTCATTGTTTGACTTTAAGAGAATTTGAATTAATGTTTAAGGATGTACACAAAGGAATTTATGGGGACTGCACTAGTGGCATGGTCCTTGCCAAGAAACTCCTCTGAAGAAGGTATTATTAGCCAAAAATAGAGACATACACTTGTCAATATGTCAATAAGTGTGTTACTTGCCAAAGGCTTGGTGATTTGATATATGCTTCTTCCCTACCACTCCAACTGATCACTATAGCTTAGCCATTTTTAACATGGGTACTCAATCTCATAGGGAAAATAAACCCCACTTCCTCTAGTAGCCACAAGCATATCTTTGCTACTATGGAATATTTTAATAAGTAGATATAGTCCATTCCCCTCACGTAACTGAAAGCATAT
Source organism: Torreya grandis (assembly GCA_037957365.1). Classification (NCBI taxonomy): domain Eukaryota; kingdom Viridiplantae; phylum Streptophyta; class Pinopsida; order Cupressales; family Taxaceae; genus Torreya; species Torreya grandis. The sequence goes on from JARHVA010000194.1 coordinate 961,211, forward strand.
TTTGAAATTCATTTATTTTCACCTCATATGCCACTATGGCATTCCCTCCACCATTATTTATGATAATGGTGGATAATTAAAAAAAAGACATTAAGTCCCGTTGTTCCCAATTTCATATTGAGCTTAAAAGGTTTATGACCTATTTTCCTCAAGGTAACAACAAAGTTGAGGCATCAAAGAAAACCATTGTTAAGATTTTTAAGAAGATTATCAATGATGTTGGCCATGATTGGCACTTGTAATTATTCCCAACCTTATAGTTTTACCATACCAATACTTAATGCCTATAATAGCCACACCATACTCTTTAGTCTTTGGTTCTGAGGCCATTATCCCTATTGAGGTCGAGTTCCCCCATATATGCATTTCCTTGTAGAATGTGATTTATGATGAAGAGTATAGAGTTGTCAAATTACAAGAGTTGTAGCTCTTGGATGAGAAAAGGTTAGATGCATTAGACCATTTGAGATCCTATCAAAATCAGCTATTCCATAGCTATAACAAACTTATTCTTCACATATATTTGAAGTTGGTAATTTAGTGCTAAAATAAAATAATAAGAATACCAACATAGAATGCAAAAATAAAGGCAAATTTGAGGCCAATTGGCTAGTTCTATATGTCCTTACTGTAAATTATGGTTATGGGGCATACATGATGGCTACACTATATGGACAAAAGCTCAAGGAGCCTATGAACATTTTGCATCTCAAATGCTTATATGCTTATATAATATGAACCATTGTCTATGAGTACCCTTGTTTGGGGGCATTCATTTTACATTTCACCCATTTTCCATTATTTTATTATTCCCTAAATTGATCTTATCCTCCTACTTCCTATTACCAACATGATATTGATTATGACCAATAGGTGTTACATTCAAATTCCAAGAACATTTCCAAATACACTTTAGATTGACTAGCATCAACAACCTCTTTGCACATAAGTGTATCAGGGTATATCAACATAGGTGTGTTACCTACTTGATAGTTCTTTGGGACATCCTTTGAATACTTCCCCAGTGGAGTCACCCCCATATTATTTCCCCAAAGTGTACCTTCTTATTCATATCTTGGTGTTGTGTGGTATTTCCCTTTGCCTTAGGTTCTATTATTAGTTCATGGTTAGTATTGTTGTAGCTAGTTTAGTTATTGTTTGAACCCCTATTTAAGGTTGTTTTCCTTTACTAGATCATGTCTTGTAAATTTATAAATATTCCCTTGTTTTCCTTATTCTAAAAAACCCAAAAACATTGAAATGACGTAGTGAAACCCTACAAATAGAAAAGTAGAGAATATTTTTTCTTAAAATCTCCATGAGAGATATAAAGCCACAAAATCTTTGCTAATTTTGTCATCTTTTTCGTTGATGACTCTTGGCTCTATTCTGGGTGGCTATTCAATCCCAATAATTTCCACTTATCACTACCATTCCTTCATTATATCCTCCCATTTCTGGGATAACTACATCCACTTGAGGTTCACATAGACTATGTAGGAAACATTTGGATGTATGGAGCATCTTGAGTTAGCTCAGCCACTCTTCATTTATGCTTCCATTCCCATTTTCTCAACCCATGGCCTTATGATCTTATCATTTTATGAGAAACCATTTGCTTATGCTCTTGTCATTTTTAAAGTGACAACTATCTTATTCTCTCATTATTTTGTAAGCCCTTCCTATTTTTATTATATAAAGCATTATCTCTTTACTTGTCATCACCTTCCTTCTATACCAAATCTTGAGAGAACTACAGTTGGCCTGAGGCCTATATGGACTACGTAGGCAATGTCCATTAGCATGGGGAATTTAGGGGTAGCTCGACCACCCCTTATTTATTCTTCCATTCCCTCTTTCTTGATCCTAATCATCATTTCAACCTATCCATTATTCTCTTGACTTGGGGGAAGATTATCCCATTGTAATACCTTACTAGTCTCACATGCACAATTGTTGATTACTTAATTGGATTATTTTATCTTCTTACATTGTGTTTTACTAATTTGATTGCTTGCTTGTTTGTTTAAACATTAATTTTTTTTTTGTTTTTTGTTTTGTTTAAATACAACTTATTTTACACTTAAGTCTTGATATTTCATATCTTAATTTAATTTGTTTACACTTGTATTTAAGTTATTTTTTTGGTTTATCTTTTATTCAAATGCATTACATTTTATACTTAAATATTGATGTTCTATATCATGATTTTAATTTATAAATATTTGTATTTGAACTAGTCCCTACACAATTGACATACAATTTTATCATAGGATATTTATACTTATGGTGCATATTATCATTTTCAAAATTAAAAACCAAGTGCTCAAGCCTTATATACCAATGTTACACCAAAATCATCTCTCCAAGTGTGATCAAGATGTTATTACATTTTCCATAATCACATTACATGACCAAATTTGAAACAAACATGGGTATCTTTATGATAATTAAGGACATTCATCTCCTAAATAATCATATACCATCTAGTCATAACATAGGTCACATCCATGAGACAAACACAAAGTGCAATATCAACTAGTGAAAAGACAAGAAAATCATGGTAGATAAATAAACATCAACATCTATATTTTTCTTGACAATATACATCTAACATCTTGGTAGTGTAAACAAAGAGCATCATGTATAACAAAAGAATATCGAATTCTATGTACATAAGGAAATGAATGTCATATATATCTCAAAATCATAGTTTTATTCATCACAAGAACATATATATCTCATACATAGCAAAAATGTGGATTTGTAACCAAAATATCAACTCCAACTCTGTTCACCCCTAGGATTACTCTATTCAAAATATGATCTATACATGGTATCAGTGGATGTAGTGGTGGGGGTCTTATAACTCTATACTATGGTATCTACTAGGCCACCAATCTCTCTAATGTTATAGTGTGGTGACCTCGAGGTTTGGCTAGTCCTTTGTCTATGTGTATACTCTCTAAATGAAGGATCCCTGCCCTCCATTGGTACTACCGACTCATATAAACTCCAATAATATGTAGCCTCATCCTTTACTCATAGGGCATCATCTTTGGCCTAAATCACATCAGCTAGGGATTTGGCCATACCTTGGTCTGACACAATTTATTGTGCCTCATCTATCTCCCTACAAAGCCTCTAAACATCAGTCTAGGCGTTATCATGTTTTGTGTGTGCTCTGTCATGCTCATAATAGTTGTCACAAGTTTTGTATATTACATCATGAACTATACTTAGAGGTTGGTCATATGAGCAATCTACCCTCTCAAAGATGTTATCTATGTGTCATGAGTTGTAATAATGTTTTTTAGCTTCATAGTCTCCCCCTAATTTATAACCAACATATCTTATAGCGCTAGCACATATTACTCAAGACCTACAATGTTTGTTACCCTATTAGTAATCTATCATTGTAATATGTCTATAAGGTTATGGTCCTTTGATGATCTAGTCATCCCTAAGGTCCCTACCTCATTTTTGCCATGCTTAGATCTACCACCTGTTACCTCTATCATATTTTTATTTGGAGGAGGGCCCTATCCTCCATCTCCACTACCATCCTATTTTTCCTCCATCTATAAGCCTAAATATATCACCAAGGGTACAAACTGTACACCCAAGGCTTGCAATATCTAGTGTATAACATGTTCCACAGGGATCCCCACTACCTACTATGCAATCTACTATATGAAAACCTATAAAAACATTGATGGGGTGACTTGTGTCACCCATTGTACCTATATTTATCCCTATCCCTATGTCTATCCCTTTGGCATAACCTATCTTTATGCATGTACTTATGCCCATCCCTATCTTGGTATCTGACCATATGGAGGTTCTTGTAATAGACCCTACCTATGTCTAACCCTCCTCTAATTTTATCATGTCTATTGAGGATAGGGTCAAGTCAATCATGTGGGATTGAAACCTAACCACCATGTCACATAAGTTTTTATAATACCAACATCTACCACACCTCTTACATATACCCAAACTACTAGCTAAAACACTAAGCAATTCCTGATCACCTTTACTCTTAGAATAGGTGACCCCCACTACCTCATCTCCTAAGTCACATGAGAAAATAAATGTAGACCCTCAAGAACATCCTACTGAGAACCAAACCACCACTGTACTTGATCTATCTTATACCACTCCACTATAAATTCATGATGACATGTGATATAACATAGTGTAAGCATATATTAGGTGATAAATCCATCCTCCACTCATCCAAACTATATATCCATATAGGGATGAAAGATGAAGTCCCTATCCACCATCTCATCTAGGTCCCAATGATAATAATATAAATCACCCATGTGGCTTTGAAGGTTGGCCCTTGTCTAATACCATCCAAATTCTAAAGGATCTTGGGCTCCTTTCTACATCCTCTACCTAACTAGCTGCTTAATCACTATGTACTCCCATGCCCATACATGTAGCAATGTGATATGATCAATGTTATAGACACTCTAATAAGAAATCATATGTAAATCATGGTATAATTGGGCTAATACTAAGGGGGCCTAGGTAAAACATATGGTCAAGTCCCACATGTATTATACCGCTCCTATCAAGTTGATCTAGAAATGTCACCCACTCTTGTTAGGTATCAAGATGTCACTGATAATCATCATCAATATCACCACCTTGCTAGGCACTGAGGCCTATGTTGGTGTTGGAAGTGCCAATGCATGTCCCTATCTTACTGCTACTCCATTATAACCCCTATCAAGGATGACATATGGTGGGAATGTTAGATCCTATAGGGAATCAATGCAGATGTCCCCAACCTCTATCATAATGCCAATCACACTTATCAAGTCCTTTATAACAACTAGTTTATGTTTTTACATCCATTAAATCCTAAGTTTGTGAATAGGCAATCAAATAATACTCCATACATCCTCCAAGGTCACCATTACCTTGCCTATTGAAAAATGAAAGGTAGATGTCTCGAAGTGCTAACGCTCAGCTAGCAATGATAAGTAAACCTTATTGGCTTGAATAATTGGCATTCATGTCACATTTAAAAGCTCCACTATCTCCAAGAATGACACCAAGTCCTTTGTCATAATACCAAGATTGGATTACACTTGTGATCACCGCTTTCATGCCATGATGACTTTCACTCACTCCTACATATCATAAAGGTGTGTCAAAATCACTTCATTCATCTATATATTTTCTTCTAGCTGATCTAGATTACCACTTTATTTTAATTTTAGACTTAGTATTTTATTCTTCTATCTAACTTAGATTTTTCTTCTAAATTTTCCTAAGTTTTCTTTTGGGTAATCACACCATTTTATCAATAGTCTTGACATTCGATAGGGTATTCCCACCATTTGGTAGGTTATCTCTATCATTCTTCTAGGTTATTATGCATCCTCATTATTTAATCGACAAGTTCACTATTTCATAATTCATTCCCATTGATTGACAGGATGACCTTATTGTTTATAGTAATTTTATTATTTACATGTTTTCTATTGAAAAGAGCATTTTCACCAATTTCTTGACATTCCCACCATTAGGAACATTTTTGTTTGAAAATTTTATATCATCATTTTGGTGATTTTTAGCTATTTTTATGATATTGTTGAATTGGCCATAGCCTCACCATTTGACCGGCAATAACACTGTTCATTTGAGTGATCCCATCATTTTCCTTTTTTGAAAATAATGAGTTCAACATTTGACAAATTTTCAAACCATAATAAATGTAATTAATGATGAATTTGACTAAGGAAAATTATATTTACTGATGCCCCCCTCCATGTCAATCTTTGGTACTTGCAGGCACTCATCAATATTCCTATGGTGTTGGATGTGGGCTATTTTCTTTGTTTCTCTCATGCACAAAACTAGAACTCCATATTTCTATAGGGTGAGGGTGAAAAGGAATATTTTTCACCCCCCAAGAAGTAATTTTATACCCAAAATTTTGAAATTTCCCCTAGCTCTATTTGTGCTACATTCTTCTTCACATTAGGGCTCCTTTATCTATTTTCTGTTACATTTTCTTCTAATTGTTCCATTTTTTAACCTTTTATATTTAAGCACATGTTTTTTCTTCTATTCAAAGGATCATCCATTAAAATTATTTTTTTGAGTCCTACCCTCGATGGGGCATTATGGCCCTCCCAAATACTATTTGGGGCATTTTTTGAGCTCATTTTTTTTTGTAAATCAAGTAAATTCAAAAAAAAGTTGGAATGAAATCATTTATTCTAATTTTGATCATTTCAAGTGACCTTTTTGTTCTTTGAAAATATGTTTATTCACCTAAATGTCTTGCCACACCCTTTCAAACATGGGGAAAATATATACATCCAATTTTTACCACTATCATTTTGAAATTATAAGTCAAAATGACTTCCTATAATAATGAAAAAACTAGACCAAATACCATTAAAACCTCTAATTCATCTACATACATCAAATGAGATTTATTAAGTGTATTGATGCATCCCTAATTATGGAAATTCATTGTACACAATAATCACATTCCTTTGACTCATTTCTATTCAAATTATTGTTGGAATATCGTCATTGCTTTCAAAGGAATTATAATTAATGTAATGGAAGTCAATAGAAATGTCAATGGAAATATTAACAAAATTATCGATGGAAATGTTGACAGAAATGTCAATGGTCACATATTTTTGTGAAGAGGTGCCTCTTGGATGGGATGCCTCCTTTGAAGGATATATAAGGCGGATGAAGGTTGAAAACGGAAAAAAAGTGGAATTGTGAGATATGTGAAAAAGAGAAGGAAGCAAATGTGTGGAGAATTGAAAAATATATCATACAAACACATGTAGATTTGAAGAATGGAATTAATTCTTTTTATCATTCAAGCATAAGAATATTTTTGTGGAGAAGAAGAAGAGGAGATTTCATTTTCTTTCCTTCATTAATGAAGCAACAAAATTAAAATGGAATATTATTTCAGTGGAGGTTAGTGCCTCAAATCAAAGAGATGGGTGTTTCTTGCTATGTTGGTGCTTAGCAGTGGGGATTGGTGTCTCTAGTAGGTTGGTGCCTAAAAAGTTCTTAGAAGTGGGGATTGGTGTCTTTATTAGGTTGGTGACTATAAATTTTGTAAAAATATTATTACTATATAGTTAGATTTAGATAGTAGTTCCAAGTATCTATTCATTTGTGGTTTTTCCATGAAAGGGTTTTCACGTAAATCTGGTGTCACTCTATGTCATTTTTATGTGAATGCTTTGATTATGGCTATTAAGTTTCATTAATTAAAATATAATATTATACTAATTCACCCCCCCTTAGTATAAGCATATGCTCAATAATTGGTATCAGAACCAGTTCCTTCAAGTATAGTCTAACCACTAAAAGGTAGATCTTAAGAGCACACATGACAATAGAAATAAGAAGTGGTGTCATGGTAGAATAAGATAACTTTGTGAGTAAAGGAAAAGAAGAGATGGATTTAGAATAAGAATAATATGACTAAAATGAAGGAGAAGTGGATCTTTAAGGAGAACTCATTTGTGCCTTAAGCAAGATCAAGCAGAAGTAAAAATTACAGTTGTAAAAATATGAAAAAGAAGATTATGAGTCAAGAGAAAAAATATCCAAAGACCTTGAGAAATCTGAAATAATTATCATTGACTTAAAGAATAAACTAGAATAGGCAAAAATAATGGAAGAGGAAGTGATAATTCAACTAAAGATAAAGGAAGAGAACTGCGAGAAGTTAGAGTCCAAGATTATCTCCTTGAGGAAGGAACTAGAGAAAATGATGACTAAGCTAAACATAAGTCTTAAGTTTGAGAAGAGCATTTTGGATGATATTATAAATGGATAGAGGTCACCATTTATAAATACTAGTCTTGGATATAAGGAAAATAACATGGCAAATAAATAAGACTCCAGCGAGGCACCAAAGAAGTCAAATAAAGAAAAACCAAAGAGTTATGTTGAAGCCCTAAAAATCCCTATCAAAAGTCTTATCATCAAGAAGAAATAAAAAGACATTCCTAAAAAAACTATAATTTCTTGCAAAGACAAGGATAAAAATACATTTAGAATATCATTCCCTCCAAGATACACTCATATGCCCAGGTTTTAGAGTTCCTTTTATGGTTATTTCTATTTCTATAATCATTTTGGTCATAAAGTTAGAGATTGTAGGGCACATTTAAGAAATGATTTTGTATGGAATAATAATAGAATTTCTTATGGGTCTTCAAATAGAAAATACAATTCATTTTTTCCTTTAGTAGATTACAATGTCAGATGTTATAAGTGCAAAAAATTTGGGCATACAATACGCTTCTATAGAAGTGGTTTTGTGGAACCTCCTAGATAAAACAAGAAGGTGGATACCCTAGGGAAAAAAAAGGAAGAACCTATAAAATTTTGGAAAAGGAAGTAAGAGTAAGAAAAGGAGAGAACTATGATTGTGCAAACTGTATTTCATGCACAAGAAGTATCACTAAGCTCATGATAAAAAACACCAGTTCAGGGGGAGATAATCACTAGATTACCTTTCAACTCCATGTATTCTTTGGTGATATGCATTTATAAGACAAAGAAAGATCAACTCATTAATATTCCTTATGAGAGTTAGAAATAAGTTATAGAAGAAGGAACAGAGCAAAAAATGAAATGTTGTTTATTGGAATTCAATGATTGTAGTATACTGATCATATAGAATGAAGCCATTATGAATTAGAGTTTCCACTATGAAAGGAATCATAGATATTTTAGAAGCTATAATAGAATGAAATTAGTCAAGGTGCAAAACAACTTATAATAGGCATGGGCCAGCTTCAAGTACAAATTTTAGAAGATAGCTCAGATCTAGCAAGTGATCGAGTTAGGAATGTGAATGAGCAAATAGAGCATGATATGCAGATAGAAAGGGAAGTGGAAAGGAGGAGATACCACTTGAGAAGCTATAAATATTCTAGATGGATGTAGATGATGTCAAAAAACCCAAATTTGATCAAACTCAAGGAGAGAAAATAAGAAAATGATTTAACTTTTTTGGGAATAATGGAGTTTTTATTCCTATTTTAGTTAAGGTTCTAGATTACTAAATCAATACAAAATATAGCAATAATTATAGTCCTGATTTGTGTAATTATTTATATTTTTCACCTCTTTTAAAAATAATAATAAATATGAAGAAATATAAATTAGCTAGAAACAGACAGAGACAGTTGATTCAAAGGCTAAAAATGGTTGTGCAGGACTGGGATAGTGTCGTAAACTTGAATCTAGCTTTCATTCAACAAAAGGACAAGAGTGAAAAAAATGGGACACTTTGGTGTATGGCACTGTAGTCTAATTTTGGCACTATTGTCCATTTAGATTTCTAATTCTAGATTATAGTGTGGTCTAGTTTTAGGGTCCTATATGGGTCCTTACTTCTTCATGATTACATGTTTGTGCCATTATATGAACTATTTTATTCTCAAACCTTAGGTCTATCTACACACATGAAACAACAAATATATCAAAATCTAAAAGGGAAAAAATTGGGTTAGGGGAAGTATGATCACATGATCTAGAACCCCTATTGTCCTGATCATTGCCTATATTAACCCTCAAGCTAGGGTATCAGATCAAATGTAGTTCTCCCTTAGGGAACATGCATAATAAGCACACACGATAGATGCATGAACTTTCACCTAGGCCCTTCCTTGATTAAGCATGCAAATCTATGTGTGATGTAGAATTCTAAGCTATACTATTGACTAATTTTAATTACTTAGTGTGTCAAAGTAGTAAGTGCTAGATATAAAATGCCTTGTGAATTATTTTATATAAGAGACTTTATTTTGAATTTTGGAGCTTTATTCACTCTAGTCAACATCAAAAAGATACATAAAACTTAAGGGAGGGGATAAGAAGGGTTTAGGACCCATTAAGCAAGAAAAAATGATCGTTGAATAATAGTGCTAAGTAAGATAGGAGTGCCAAACATTGTAATCCTCTAGAATTCTATTATCTAAGACTCAAAAAAATAGGTTGAGACTGACAAAGGTCAAGTCTAGGGGTCTCTTGGGGTATAAATTAGTTGACTGAGACAATAGAAAGGTGATAAAAGTGAGAAACAAGACCAAAACAAATAAAACAAAGACATGACTAGTGTGAACAAGGCTCATATTCTTAAGTTAGAGTCTCCTATGAAGAGGACTATGAAAAGACATGATATGTGTGTTTACTTGACTAATTTAGGGTGCATACATTTGCCTCCTTTTATTCTAGAGAGGCAATAAAATGAAATACTAGAGTTAAATAAAGAAGAATAAAATGTGTACCTGAACCTACCTATGTGGAGGTGAATGTGTTGCAAGCGTCTAACTCACTTCCTGGATAGGAAAGTGGATGGAGAGATGAATAGTGCCTAGAGAGAGAAGGAATCCATGGAGTGGATTCCCCCTGTATTGAATCTAAATGTAGAATCTATGTATCATGGAAAAGGAGGGAAATGCTTGCCCCCAATGCTAAATCTAACTGAGGATGAGGAATGATCAGAGGCCCAAAACCAATGTATGTCCTCTGTCCCACATGAACTCATGTAATCTAAATGTATGTATAAAATCTATATGCTATGAAGAGCAAAATCTATCATGCCCCCACTATTAATATCTGAACTAGAATTGAGAAGTGCTCAAAGGCCCAAAACCAATATTTGTCCTTTGTCCCACACAAACTCATGTAGTCTAGATCTGAGTAATACAATGGACCAAATGCTACATATGGTCATGCAGTCCAACCTGGTGATAATCTGGGTATAGATGGGCATAACCTAAAAATATGGTCAATGTGTAAGAAGAGAATGGCACGCCTTCCCATTTCATCTGCTTAATCTTGATTGATGAAGAACTTGAACATCTATGCCATGCCCCCAAATTTGGTATGTCAGTGATGTGTATACATAATCTGTTAATTTGTATAACCACACATGATATGACATATCTTGCCATGCCTCATGTGCAAAACTAGATACCAAAACATTGTGCTTTGCAATATGCCTATAGTCTGTTATCTGATTCTATAATTGTGTTATGTTGTATAAATATATATGTGTGAGATGTGTAACATGTATATATCCCTAATTCTACTATCTGAGTCTATATCTGTATTGAAATCATTATGAATCCATATAATTTGAACCATTGTATCTGAATAGTTTATAAATCTATAAACTAGAGATATATCCCTATGAATGTCCTGAGTAATGTTGATGACCCACATAATCTAAATCACTATATATCTCAACCAATTTGAGCTAAATATAAATATTAGATGTATAATAACCATGGTGTATCTATTTATGAGAGTGGATAGGTATGTTGGTTAAGTGTAGAAATAAGAATAATATGAATGATGCCCCCCGTTTGGGAAGAGGGACAAAATCTATGATAGAGGAGGTCAAGCCAAAAGTGATTAATAGTGGCATAGTAGTAGAAATAAGGTTGTTATGTTGTGAATAGATTGAAAGGTTGTTTGATTGATTAGAATGTATTGTTGAGAGTGGAACACATTTTGATTGGTGATGACCAAGGCAAATGTCTAGGTATAAGAGAAATATAGAGGTGTTTATGTCATAGTATGTAAATAAGGTAGTAAGAGAAAAAAGCTTGAGTGATGTCAAAGGTATCATTATAATGATTCTTTAGAAGGAAATGGTTTTACAAATAGAGTTATAGGGTTTGAGTTATGGGAAAAATGGTATTTTGTTTTGAATAAAAAAGTTGGTTAATATAGGAAATTGGATTGATTCTTGATTCATTTGTGCATTGACTAGGTTGAGATTTTGAGCTCTAGAGAGAGAAAAATTCCAAGAAGATGAGCACCTGTCATGACCCATTTCAAGTAGATGGTGACCCAAGTAAAGCTGGTGGCAATGTGACCCTGGTAAGTAGCTTAAATGCTTGATTTTTATCATTTTTTAGGCTTGTTTTGGTGTTTTTGAGGGCTTAAAAGTAGCGTAGGAAGTTATTTATATTTTTGGCATTCCTATCTTATATCCAGTGCTCTTGTCCAAGTTTTAGTACTCCTATCTAGGTTTTAGTGCTACTTTCCAATGTTTTGATCCTTATTACAACATTTTTTTCCTAGAGGCATAATTTTTCTATGGTGTTGCTTTATTGTTCACTATTTTTCTATCTTGGTTTTCAATTTAGTATTGTTGATTGATAGATGTGTTGTTTTTGGTGTTTTTTTAGGGTGAGGTGTAGATGAGAGAGTTTTTTATGGGTCAGGTGATGAAGACATTAAGGATACCATCATTGTCTACTTATGAGAGAGTGGTTATGGATAGGGCAGGTTTGGATCATGTGTGTGACCTAGGTATAGTGCAGTGGGACTGATATCTGATGACTACCTTATTCAAGAGGTGAAACATGGATACATGTACTTTCTAGTTTCCTACAGGGGAGATGAATATGACTTTGGAAGATTTGTATCATATACTACATTTATCAGTTAGTGGGTGGTTAGTGATGGTACAGGATGACATGGGAGTTGATGTGATTAATCATGAATCTTTTTAAGTTGTTGGTGTGCCATTAGATACACATCAGAGAGGTAGTAATAGTAATGTGCTACTATTAGTTATTATGCAATCTAATGTTCCATGCTTGTGGAAGTGGTTAGATGTTTTATTAGTATCTTTTGTTGCTATGGATGGGAGTGGAGTATTTATTACATATAAGATGCGTAGTATTATGTGAAGTGTGGAGGTATATGACACTATATACTCATGGGGGAGGACTATGTTAGACCGTCTATATAGGGACCTCTATAGGTTTACACAGGATTCATTCAATGGTGGGGTGAGTGTGGAGGCTTTATTTCATTATTGGGCTTATAAGCCCATAGCAATTGTGTGATTGATTAGATTATTGAGGGCAGAGTGGGCACCTCCCTAGCCATTTGGATATTGGTGGATGAGCACATTGGTTATTCAATCCCATGGGATGGACCATTATAGGTTGGTTTTAAATGGATTGGTGGCTAGTGACATCATATGGAGGCCTTACAAAGGATTTCTTGGGTGGGTAGAGGATGGAGTACAACTACGATACATGAGGGTCAACTATTCAATACATGACCATTGGGGTGGAGTATATGAGTGATTTCAGTATGAGTGCATTATAATTTGGGGTATCATAGGATGTGCCCCCAATATCATGGGTGTGGGTGAGGGTGCATGAGCATCTAGTTGGGTAGGAGCTCATGTGAGGCTTACTAAGGCTGATCTTACACCATTACCTATGGATATGAAGGATGTTGTCATAGATATTTTAGATGTGGATGATGTTGGATGCACATAGGCATATACTAGGTGGTAGGCTAGGAATCGATGGGCTCTATTGTACCCTATTGAGATAGGGGATGCTCTAGAGTATGAGGATCTTGAGCTAATCCAGATGATGGGAGGTAAGTAGTGATTACATTTGAAATGTGTATAAAGTTGTGATTTAGTTTGATTTAAAATTATATCTCTAATGTAGTGTCATACTTTATGTGGAGGTAAAGTGAGAGGTGATCAGGATAGAGCATAGTCTAGGGTAGGAGGTGGAGATGATGATTACTAGGAGGTATTAATTAAATCAACACTTCAAGAGCTCACACAGCATGTACTTGATGATGAGGTATAGGAGGGATGATAGAGTGAGCGATGGTCATTATTGGTATCCATGCCCATCTAATTGATAGGGTTGCTATAGTGATAGTTGCATATGTTAGGGTAGTAGGAGAGAGAGATGAGCTTAGATCTAAGCTAGATAGGAATAGGATGCCCCCACCTAATTTTGGATCTATTAGTATGAGGATCATGGATGAGTATATAGATCTGTAGAGATGATATACAAAATTGTATGAGGAGAATGGTCAGCTACTAGAGTAAGAGATCCATCACAAGAGGTATATAGTAGCTCAAAGAGGTGCAAGACCATTGAGTGCTAAGGTAGATTATAGAACTAGCACTGGTGGAGAGAGTGAGATTGATTAATTGTACTTGATACTAGTGTATATGTATTGAAAACTCATTATATATATTATATACATATATAACATAATAAGCATGAGTCAAAATCAAACAAGTATCAAAATCAAACATGATATATATATGGATACTTGTTTGATTTTGACTCATGCTTATTATGTTATTGAATTTGGCGTATATTGGTATATTAGTTGAAAATGGTTGATTAAAAATAGTTGATTTGGCATTGATGTTGAGGTTGCATATGTTTGGTAAAATGGTATTTGGGATGTGATTTGATTGTTTGTTGATAGGTTCAAGTGTGATTTTAGTTTTGATTTTGAATCATATGTGAGTAAATAACTTTGTTGTTTTATAATTGGTAAATTGATTTGATAAAGTGAATTGGTTTAAGATTGGTAAAATAAGATATTGGTAAGATCAGGATTTGGATAATTTGGTTTGGCTAGGGATGGTTATTTGGAACTAAGAATGTTAGTTTTTAGTAGAAGGAGATGTAAGATATCACTCTGTGCATATCAGCCCCATGGTTGTTGTATCACTATATGAACCCTGATGATCAATTGAACAAGTGGCCATCCTGCTCATGTTGTGTAGGAACATGCCTTGTATCTAATGTTGTCTATGGTGCACTAACTATAGCTCTACATGGAGACTCTATAAAATGAAACCTTAATGGATGTGCAACTGAAACTATGTGTTGTGAAGAAGTTTCATCTATCCACAATTGTAGTGGATTGCTACATGAAATAACACCCTGTGGCCTCTTTTGTGATGCGTATGACTGAGCAATAGATTGAGATGGAATTTTAACCTATGATGGGGGCTCATCTAATCTCAATTATAGTGGGTTTCTATGTGAAATATGTCCCTAAAAACTTAGCTATAGTGAATATCCATCTGAAATAGTACTCTATGATGTGGGTTCATCTAATCTTAATCATAGCAAGTTGCTACGCGAGATAGGACCCTAAAAAATCTACTACGGTTCTTGTGACTATGTGGGATATTTATATGGAACTACATTATGTACTCCATAGACTACACTACTATATGTAGGTTACCCTCATTTTACTGGTCTCCAAACCCTCTGAGTAGGTGGGATAGGAGATCTCCAATGAGGCTGTCCTAAAAACCACAATGTTTTCATGATGAGTAAGTGATAATTCCTATGAAGGAATGTCTTGGGATGACTCAGTCATAGAGGAATGAGGTTTATGGTTCCATAGTGGAGGATATTTCTATGCCCCCAATTTTAATGCTATGATGTCTTTATCAACACATCTATTAATATAGTCCTTGAGTCCATAACAATCATTGTCTCTATGTCCAAAAATATAATGATAGTTACAAAAGGGCTAATGTGGTTGCCTGTGTAAAAGATGTGGATCTTGACAATGATTAGAAGGAAATGTGATTAACCTCATATCTAGTAGTGTTGATAATATGACATATGGGTTATCTCACTCTAAATCAAACTATAGTGGTGCCCTGTTGTTGTTCTCTATGGTGCATATTGTAGGTGGTGCTCTAGAAACTCACTCTCTATTCTTAACTAGTTGCTTTTCTAACTATGGTCTCATATCTTATTTTGTACATGGTGGATACTGAGTGTTAATAAATATAGATGGAGGTAATGTTGTGAAATCTAGAGTAAGGCGATCAACTGAATCTGACTCAATCAATCCTAATTTCTTATTCAAGGCTAAAATTGTATAACATAAGTGCCTAAAATATGACTTTATTTGATATAATTTATGCTCTATGAGGGGTTGACAAAGCCCCTTAATAAATATATGTTGAATCTCTAAATCTATTGGTTTATAGATCAATCGTAACATGTGAGTCTTGAATCATAAGATATAATCACTAACTAGGTCTGAAGAATTTTGATGCAATGCAGTAAGTTTTTGATATATAACATGAGGGCCTATGTTTTATATGTAATATCTGAGAAATGCCTCCACTAAGTCATCATATGTATGCAAGGAACCAACAAGGAGTAGATGAAAGAACCATTTTTTAACATTACCCACTAATGTTTGCTGGAATAAATTAAGTAGAATCAAAGGACTCGCATGAGATGGAAAAGCCTTTCAAAAGGCTTTAAGGTGTAAGAATGTATTTCTAGTTCCATTAAATTGAGGCAATGATGGTATCTAGAAATGCTTAGGAAATGAAGCTTTGACAAATGTCTTCAGAAGAGGGTTACCATGCAAGTCATTAGTATCCATCCAAAACTTATAAGCCTTGTTTTCCAAATTAAGGAGATGTACTTGGTGTTGTAATTCACCAAATGCATGCATCAAATAAATAATCTCTTGGGATGGTATATTAGTATCTTGAAGTGGTTCATTTAAGCATTGAATTTGATCATTCATTTTAGCCATGGGAATGCTACATTTAGTAATTGGATCATAGAGAGGGGGTGTGATCACTTGAACCTTTAGAGGAATGGTAGCTTGGACCATAGTAGAGGGATGTGGGCTACCATTCTCTTTAGGTGAAGAGTGAGAAATAGGTGCTACTATAGTATGGGTGGCTTGGGATATTCATTGGTATCTTTAGTATTTAGTGAATCACATTCTAATTGAATAGAAGATGTGATGTTATCATTGACATGCACATCATTTGAAATAGAATCATGCATAGAAGTAGAAGTAACATTTTGTAATGCATTATGTTTGAGAGGAGTGAGAGAAGATTTAGAAGCATGATATGCATTTTATTCTTCACTATATGCATAATAGTCATCATTATTCCATGCATTATCACAATCAGAATTTTATTCATTTGAAAGAGGAGAAGTAGAAGTATCACTTTCATATTCACTCTCATTGTCATATTCATTTGCATGTTCACTATCATACTCATTATCACTTCCATTATCACTAGGGAGAGGGGTAAGAGAAGATGTTAATTCTTTTCTAATATACCATAAACTGTCATGTGAAATTAGAATACTATGTGCATCTATGTTATTCTTGAATGGAGTATATGTATTATTTTCATTTGCAATATGAGAAGTAAGAGTAAGAGAGTTATCATTTAAACATTCTTTTGTCATTGTTTGAGATGACAAAGTAGGGTTAAGAACATGATATTGATCATTTGAACCACACATTGGAATTTTTATTCTATTTTATTTATATTTTTGTAATTTGAACATAGAAGTGGTAAAAGAGAAGGAAAAACTAGGTTCAAATGCAAGCAAATTATCACCAATGAGAGGTTTACTTGGAATTTCATGATTAATTTGTACATTTGATGTATTGTGTATAGGAGAATGAGGTGAAAAGTAACTTTCCCATTTATCAAAATTATTTTCTTTGGAAGAGGGAAGAAAAGAGATAGGTTTGGGAGAAGAAAATGCATCTAATTTTTCTTCACTATCACTTTTATATGCATCATCATATTCTTCATTACAATAATATTAATTGTCTTCATTGTAAATGAAATCATTTTCCTCATTTTTTGATAATGTGCAATTTTTCAAATTTGTCCATTCATTGTCATAATTATGAGGAAAAAAATATAAATTTATCTATAGGATGAGAGGGAAGAAGTGCCTTAGTGGCCACTTTATTGCTTTCACCAAAGAGAGTATGTAAAATTACTATTAAGTAAATAAATGCAAGAATGAATACTAACATAGATATTTTGAAAATATTTTTGACACTCCAAATAATTTGCAAAAATTCTAAAATTTTAATCTAAAAATTGTAAGGGAGGAAGGCTTGGGGTTTGAGGACCTAGTTTGGAAATCTAGGGTTTTGGGTTAGAGTTTTAGAAATTTGAAATTATTGAAATAATTTGAATTATTAAATAAATTTACAAAAAGTAGAATTTTGAAATTGAATTTTTGCACAAAACTTTGAAGGAAAAACCCTAGGGGTACTTAGGTTTTGAGATTTGTTCAAATTAAGTCAGGTTCAGCAAATGATTTAACTTTTTTGAGATTAATAGAATTTTTATTCTTATTTTTTTTAAGGTTATGGATTAATAAATTAGTATAAAATATATCAATAATTACAATCTTGATATGTGCAATTATTTATCTTTTTCACATTTTTAAAAAATAACAATAAATAAGAAGAAATATAACTTCACTGGAAACAAACTGAGATAGCTGATACATAGGTTGAAAATGGTTGTGTAGGACTGGGATAATATCATAAACCTAAATTTGGATTTCATTTGGTGAAAGGATAGGATCATAAAAAATGGGACACTTTGGTGTCTGACGTTGTAGTCCAATTCTGGCATTATTGTCTGTTTGGATTTCTGATTCTAGATTCTAATGCGATCTAGTTTCAGGGTCATGTAGGTGTCCTTAATTCTTTGTGATCACATGTCTATGTTGTTGTATGACATGTTTTCTTCTCAAACCATAGGTCTATATACACACATGAAACAACAAATATATCAAAATCCAAAAGGAAAAAAACTAGGTTAAGAGAAGTATGATCACACTATCTAGAACCCCTATTGTCCTTATCACTGCCTACATTAACCCTCAAGCTAGGGTCTCAAATCAAATGTAGTTCTCCCTTAGAGAACATGCATAAACAATGCACATGGTAGATGTAAGAATGAACTTTTTCCCAGGCCCTTGATCAAACATGCAAATCTATGTGTGATGTATAATTCTGATCTATATTATTGACTGATTTTAATTACTTAGTGTGCCAAAGTAGTAAGTGCTAGATATAAAATGTCTTATGAAGTATTTTATATATTAGACTCTTTATTTTGAATTTGGGAGGTTTATTCATGCTAGCTGGCATCAAAAAAATACATAAAACTTAAGGGAGGGGCTAAGAAAGGTTTAGGACCTATTACGCAAGAAAAAATGACCATTAGATAACAGTGTCGAGTAGGACAGGAGCATCAGGTGTTGTAGTCCTCCAAAATTTTATTGTCTAGGACTCAAAAAAATAGGTTGGGACTGACATAGGCCAAGTCTGGAGATCTTTGGAGGTATAAATTAGTTGACTTAGACAATGAAAAGGTGATAAAAGTGAGAAACAAGACCAAGACAAATAAAACAAAGACATGGCTAGTGCAAACAAGTCTCGTATTCTCCAGTTGAAGTCTCATGTAAAGAGGACTGTGAAAAGACATTATATGTGTGGTTGCTTGACCAATTTATGGCGTATACAAAAAATAATTCTTTATAAAAAAGGATAAGGAAGAGTAGAAAGACAATCATTCAGTTGTGGTGATGTTGAAGAATATGACATGGATGTTTCCCATGATTTATTTATGGATTGAAGTATAATGAACATCCATTTGTCATTGATGTCAAAGGGGGAGAATTAAAGAAAGAGGGAGCAAAGGATGATAACTACAGAAAAGAGGATTTTATCTATAAATTTGCCATCAATGACAAACGAGGAGATTGTTATAATATTGTCATTGATGTCAAAGGAATTATAATTAATGTAATGAAAGCAATGGAATTGTCAACAAAAATATCAAAATTTTGATGGAAATGTCGATAAAATTGTCACGATCACATATTTTGATAAAGAGGTGCCTCTTAGATGGGATGCCTCCTTTGAAGGTTAGATAATGCAGATGAAGGTTGATAAAGACTAAAAAAAGTGGAAGTGTGAGATATGTGATGAAGAGAAAGAAGCAAGTGTGTGGAGAATAAAAAGATATACATCCAAACACATACAGATTTGAAGAATGAAATTAATTATTTTTATCATTTGAGCATAAGCATATTTTTATGGAGAATAAGAAGAGGATATTGAATTTTCCATCATTCATTGATGAAGCAACAAAATTAATGTGTAAGATTATTTCAGTGGAGGTCGGTGCCTCAAATTAAAGAGATGGGTGTCTCTTTCTAAGTTAGTGCTTAACAGTGGGGATTGGTGTCTCCAGTAGGTTGGTGACTAAAAAGTGCTTAGTAGTGGGATTGGTGTCTTTAGTAGGTCAGTTCCTATAAATTTTGTAAAAATATTATTAATATACAGATGGATTTGGATGGTAGTTTCAAGTAGCTATTCATTTGTGGTATTTCTCCAAAAGGGTTTCCACATAAATCTAGTGTCAATTTGTGTCATTTTTATGTGAATGCTTTGATTTTGGATATTAATTTTTATTAATTAAAAGACAAGATTATACTAAATCACCCCCCCTATAAGTATAAGTGTGTGCTCAATAATTATGACCTAGTAAATTACTGATTTCAATCATCTATGCATGATAATTTATTAAATTCCAAGAATTGTAAAAAAGCTAATTATGCTTACTTAACTTAGTAAATTAAATTAAAAGTTTAAGTGAGAAATTCATGTCAATTGGATGAATATCTAATTTTGGAAATTCTAAATTCAACAAAATATCTAAAAATGACATCATCAATCATAAAAATCAAGAATTCAAAATATCAACATAAATAAAATAAATATCAGGAATGTTGAGCCATGGTTATTAATTGCCATATTAACTCCAAAATTGAAGGCCCTTAGTCCATCTAATTTGACTCATCTTGGTCCATTTATTCTCATCTTAAGATGGATTGTATTCATCACTTTTCCAAACCTATAAATACAAGGGTCACCATAGATCAATTAGAAGCTTGATTGTGCAAAGTTATTATGTCGAAAATCCTCCAAAAAGCTTCACATATTCTCCTCTAATTGATCCATAAACCATACTAGATAGTGTTTGGGGAAGTGTTTGATGGCTCTTAAACCATGACATTGCTAAAGACTTCAAGCTCTACATCTGGGCACAAACATGCATGTGAGCTAGCTTCGAAGGGAACATCCAAATATAATATAAAAATGTCTAGTTTATCTTTATAGTTCATTGTTTGTTGATTCAAGTCTTAATCAACCCAAGGACCACACTTGAGATGTTATATTTTCTATTATTTTATGCTTGTTTTGCATACTTATAATGTATAACCTCTTTCTTATTTGTGTGTTTACACATTTGACTAGATTTATGTGTCTACATTTGCCCCTCCTTATTCTTTCAATGTGATATCTAGAGCAAAGAAAAAAATTAAACTTGAGAGTATAGAAAACACTTTGTCTTTGAGAGGATACTCCAATTGTACATAACACTTAAATTTAGCAAACCATGCAACAATACATGAGGTAGTCATTTGTCCATATTTAAAATTTGAAAAAGATCAACTTTGAAAAATTGAAAAATTGAGAGGAGAACAAAGAAGGATTAAACTTGTATGGAGACGAACCAAATTTCCTTCTAAACCATAATTGATGATGGAGAACCATTCCCCCTTATTTAATTTGTTAGAGAAATTAAACCAATAAAAAATTGAGAGTGATCAAGTCCCAATTTTTATTAACTAATTTATCCCTTGAGTTGGAAAGATGCATATTCCAAATCTCATCAATGGGGAATAATACCCAATATACGAATCCAAGAAGGTGGAACCACATTGGGTTCACTATAAGTGATATCAAAGTTATTGAGTGTCACTAGAATCGAATGTACACCACCCATAACAAAATATGGAACCACACAATGAGTTATCTATAATTAATGTCAAGGCCTTTAAGTGTATCCAAACACGAACATAAATTACTTGTAATAGATCGAATCACATCGCTCTAGATGAATCTAGATTCTATTTATCATGATTGAAAGAGAATGAAGAATATCCATGCCCCCATTATAAACACATTGCTCATAGATTTGAATTGAAATAACAAAAATTTACCTTTGAAAATGTAATTTTAAACTTTTAAAATTTACATGAACAAGTATTGTGCCATTTTGAACTATAACTTTGAACTTTGAAAATTTGCATGAAAAAGCATCGTGTCTTTGAAATTTTAACTTTGAATTTTGAAACTATGAATGAACAAGCTTCATGCCTTTTGAAATTATGAAATTTTTATATATGACGATGAACAAGTATCATTCCCCTAGAATCC
Source organism: Torreya grandis (assembly GCA_037957365.1). NCBI lineage: Eukaryota > Viridiplantae > Streptophyta > Pinopsida > Cupressales > Taxaceae > Torreya > Torreya grandis. The sequence goes on from JARHVA010000194.1 coordinate 983,147, forward strand.
ATGCTAAAAATATATAATGTTATGCACCTATATTCTCAATTGTAACTATGTTTTCAACATATATCTTTGATCTTGTAATTTTTTTTTATTTACTCATGTGTATGCATTCAAGTGTGTATGATTCTATAATTTGAGTATTTGAAAAATGAGTGCACATGCATGCCACATGCTCCCATAATCTATATCAATATGATAATATATGCCGTGTGTTTTATTTTTGAATTACTTTGAATATTTGAAAACATGTACTGTGTTATAGAATCTTATCTTTGAATTACTTTGAATCTTTAAAACCTGTATTTTTTATCCTTGAAACATGTACTCTGTACCTAATCTAATTTTTCTATTTATAGATGCTTGGATCTATAATAAAATCCCACTATGATTCCCCCCTTTTGAGATGAGGGATGTAGCGAGTAAGTCACTAATCTCAAAAAAATAGATACATGTAACATGTGATAAAGATAGAATCATGTAGCATTACATCAATATGTACAAAGTATGTCATCATAGTAGTGTATTTGTTATTGAATTATGTATGTAACATATTGAATGTGAGGCATACATGTGTTTTATCTAGATAGATATAGAAATGAGTTACACAATAAAATAACTATCTTTGAATAATAATACACAATAAAAGTGCATGATATATATCATGCCACGACAAATCAAGCTTAATAAGAATAAAAAACTCAACACATAATGTCACACAATAATGCCAAAGATTGCATACAATGGACATGGATATGTTGTCATGAATAAGGCTAAGAGCCACACACGAATGACATTAAAATGTCACAAAAAAAGACATGTTCAAATATTTTACAAGTAAATATTGCATACTTAAGGGCTAAAAGCAATGGACATGTTCAAATGTCACTCATACCAAGAAAAAATATCATGGAGATGATTAATAAGTTATTTCACACAAGGGCCAAGGACCACACACAATAAACAAACAATGTCTAGTTTGTCACACAAGAAAGTAACAATGGCGAAGGAGCATATAACAAGTGAAAAATAGTAAATTTCATCCATATGTATCAATGTCATATCATAGAAAATTAACATATTCATAGAGGATGATGTACTGCATAAGTGATTCCAAGATATTTATAATATATGTATCTCAATATGGTAGAAATGTCATAGATAGATATAACCTATGATAATGTAACATGTGAAATAAGATGCCCCCAACTTAGGTATGGCCACTAGATAGAAGGAAATCCAACATCTAAGAATCCATATATAATATGTATGTCCTACATTACACTTGTATACTTCATAAATTGCATGTATGTATAGAAAATAAATATATTGTAAATACCAAAATATGTGATAAGTAAAATATGTAAATAATTAAACTAGCAACTCATGTTATGCTCAACTCTCAATTTTTATTTTTTAGAATATTTTGAATGTTTTTATATTTTTGACACATTTGATATATATATATATATATATATATATATATATATATATCAAATGTGTCAAAAATATAAAAACATTCAAAATATTCTAAAAAATAAAAATTGAGAGTTGAGCATATATATATCAAATGTGTCAAAAATATAAAAACATTCAAAATATTCTAAAAAATAAAAATTGAGAGTTGAGCATATATATATATATATATATATATATATATGATTATTTTATGTATAATTTTGGTGCAAGTGTATGATTTTCATAGGGTTCTTTATAAGCTTTCCTTTTAGTGTAGCTAGGCGGTAAGCACTTGTACCCAGGATTTTAGTAACCACAAATAGATCCAACCAATTGGGCTTAAACTTACCTTTGGTTTCTTTGTCTACATTAGTATTATTTTGATTTTATTTTAGTACTAAATCCTTAATTTGAAACTCGTGATTACCAATATTATTTCCATATGCTCTTTTGATGCGATCTTAGGTGTTCAATATCTTGAATACACTTGTTTTCATACATTTTTTATTTATGTAACCATTTTCCCCGATACTCATTGTCTTTAATGATGTCTTTTAAATAGACCTGTAAAGAAGGAATTTCCAACTCTAGGGGTAGTATTGCTTCTATTTCATAGACAAGATAATATGGTGTAGCCCTTTTTGGTGTATGTGCACTTTTGGATATGCCCAAAGTATGTAGATAATGTGACTAGCAATTTATGCCATGTTTTACAACAATTTTTCTTAAGATTTTGATGGTTTTTGTACTTGTTATAATTGACCAATTCTTTGTGGGTAGTACATAGTGTAGAAAGTGTGAAAGATATTGTATTTATCACAAAATCACTTAACCATTTTATTTTTGAAGGATGATTTATTATATATTTAAATAGTTGATGGTACTCCGAACCATGAGATAATATGTGTCATTAAAAAGTGACAAATATCCTCTTCTATAGTAGATTATAAAGGTATGACCTCCACCCATTTTGTAAATTATTCACTTTGAATTCATCAATATGTTTTACCCTATTTTTCATTTAACAATAAATGTATTGTACTAACATGTGTAAAACTTAATAGATGTTATAAATCTAAAGATGTACAATAACTAACAATTTTGATTTGGTGATAAATATGGAAATATGTCATTTTAATAAAAACTAAGATGAAATGTACTTAGCTAAAACTATGATATCTATTGCTTGTTTCATATATCTAAAAGTGCAAATCCACACGAGACTGGATTGTGCATGCTTAGAATCAAGGACATAATTTCACACTATTTCTAGACATATTTGTGCTCCCTAGACAACAATGCATGTTATTTGTGTCCATTGACTATATACTTGTCCCAGTTGACTATGACTAATTACTGATAAGAAAAATATAGAGAAAAAAACTTTGACAGAAATAAATCAGAAGTAGAATCTGAGAATATTCCTGGACAAGACCACTCTTTCTAGACAATAACACGAGCCCTTCATGTTTGTTGATTGTAAAATTGTTTGCATTGATTATGATGAAAATATGACTATTTCACCTTCTACACCTATGTTTATTGAGTAGGCTAAGATGTCTCGATTATGTTTGTGCCGTATTGAGTTAAATATTTTTCTTCTTTTGTCTTTGAAACCCTAAGAGTACCTAGAAGCTTGAAACATACAAAAAAGATAGGGGAGTGTAATGGATTGAGTTGATCCCAATCACCCCCTTGATGATTGACCATTACCTAGGTATCCAATACTCTAAGGAGGGAAATCAAGCCCATGTAGTCTTCCATCTAGGTGATTGTGTAATTATGTTCCTTGACTATGTGTATGCAGCTAGAGATATGACTTTGATACTTGACCATGATGGTTATTGACTTGATTTTATATGCTTTGGACTTGGATTATGACTACTCCTTATGAGTGATCTAGAATTTGGAAAGACTATGACATATTTTATCAATGTGCAATAGTGTGTAAGCTAAAAACCAAGTGGGTGTAATGAATGATCTTTGATGTGTATTTATAGGAAAACCTTTTAATAATTTCCTTTGGTTGACCTTGTGAAATGTGTGAGAAGACCCAAAAGATTATTTTAAAATTTGGAAACCGGCCACTATTTAACATAAGACGTGGTTGCTCTAGATCGACAAGCCCACAATAATGGTCATGTCCACCTAACATGGACCATCTCAAAAAATCAAGGACAACTATCTCTAGCTAGAGAAAGTCTGAGGTGGTATGAAAAAGTTTTGAGCATTTGACTTGGAAAATTTTGTGTAGCAATGATAACAAACAAAGGGTCAATCTCACATATAGATAAATGGGTAAAATGATTAAAAAATAAGATTTGTGTATTTGGGCGCAAGTCGTGTGATTTAGAATGTGTCAAGAACTATCATTGTCAAGTATTTGTGACCAAATTTATGTGTATATAGTAGTGTTAACAAAAAATTACAAAAGTCTATCAAGTCATAATATCAAAGAGCCATACTAGGCACAAACAATAATACCTAAGAGATGAGTAGGTAGATCATCCTAAGGAAGAGGGTTTACACATGTAGAGGGTTACCCTAAGGGTGGATCTAGCCAAAGGAACAAGCACTCCCTACCCAGTTGGTAGAGGGACAATTATAAAGAGTCCACTTTGTCTTGTGCCAAAGATGCCCACCTTGAAGGCCCAACAATGGTCTTTCCATAAGCAGTCAGGCTCAAACCCCTCCATTGAGGGGGAGGTATACAGAAGTAGTTGTGAGATTGGCTTCACCACTATTTCAACACCAGTGGAGGAGAGCCACGAAAAGAGATGTCTAGAGGAATTATGCTCATGGTGCAAGGATCACTCCCTCAATGATTGAGCAATTCCAAGAGATGGTGAAACTCCAACACCACCTTCTTAACCTTCCCCTAGATCTAAAAGAATACAAAGGTGAAAACATAAACCTTCTCATCAACTGGAATATTTTTGAAATGTCTTCATTATTAAAAATAATAGAATTTCTAAGAGAATAAAAGCTTTGAAGAAATTTTAAATAAGAACAATATAACTTGAGCACTAAGTAGAATCCCCCGAATAGAGTAGGTCTTTAAGCAATGGGCTCAAGATAGTCATGCACAAAAGGAAAATGAATCCAATTCTAAGCGCTCTAGGCACAAAGGCAAGCCTAGAACATGTGTTGAACATGTGCTTGAAGGTCTCTAGTGTATTGTCGATAAGACACATATAAGGTGAGGGACCCTGATATGAAGTCGTCTTTTACCTAAGGGAAGTTCTTGATAAACTAAACACTACAAAAATGGGCAAGCTTGAACTAGAGATTACCTTACGATATTCAATTACATTGAGAAAGCCAAGTTTAAGGTAAAGAATTGAATCTCCATTACTAATTTCATTTATAAAATGTTGAAAAAAAAAAACTAAAAATTTTATACATAAACATATAAATATAATTCTTGAAAAATGTAAATCATAATTTTAACACTATTCTTTCTACCAAATGTTTAATAATTAAAAACTATATTTATATATAATAACATTAATAAGAACTCTTGATTATGAAAAAATATAAAATAAATCAAAGCTAAATAAAACTTAAACTTCACCTTAAGAAGGGGGAAAAAAAATTAATCTGTAGGGGTGACAAGATCACAAATAATATGAATCACTTTCAGAAAAGCTAAGAGCTTTAACCCTAGAAGTTTCAGCCAAAGACAAGAAAAGCAAGAATCTCCAAGTCTTATTCAAATTACTTATGTTTATCCTTATCTAAATGGATAATTATTACATGTAACAATCAGAGGCCAAACAAGAATCTCCAACCACCACCATAAAAAAATGGATTACATTACACGTGGCACAAGAGCTATACAAGCATATTTACACAACATAATTGTACCCAACAAGTCAATTTTCTCATTCTCCTTTTTTGGGGTTAGTTTACAATTTTATCCAATTTGTCAATTCTCTTAATGTATAAGGGCATTACAAGCACTCAAGACAATTCAATTATAAAGAAAGAATTTATAATTTAAATGTGTTGGATCTTTGATTTATAATTATGTAGAGTAAGGATTAAAATTGAGGGTTAGTTTTTAATTTAAATAAAGGTGAGGGTTTTGAAAAGAGTTATATTTTGATATAATGTAAAAGATTAATAATTTATGAATTAATAAATTAATTAATCAAATTAAATAAGTTATATAATATTTTAAAAATGATATCTAAATTATTAGTGAAAATTTAACAAACAATCAATATACAATTGATTAACAATCAGTTATAGTCGATTAACAGTAAACAAAAAAACTAAAAAAATTCTTATAACTTTACATAACATGCAACAAACTACCTTTCAAAAAAAAATAAAAAAATGTGAAAGTAACCAATGACTTAAATCAATCTTTTCTATTGATTACTGAATTTTAAAAAAATAAAAAAATGTGAAAGTAACCAATAACTTAAATCAATCTTTTCTATTGATTACTGAATTTACTTATCAGATAAATTTTATTATAATAGTTATCTAATCAATATTACCTTTCAAAACCTATGATAATTTATGATTAAAAAAAAAACATTAAATATTAAATATATATTTATTGATCCTTTAAAAATAAAACAAATTCCAATTAAAAATTAAAAAAAAACTTGTCAATTCTATCAATATCTATTTGAATGTCAAATTTGCGTCCCCACATGCTCAATACTCTGCCATGCATGGCCTTTAAAATAGAAATAGAAAATTTCTTTAACAAAAGAAACAAAAATGTCGGTGGGGTTTCTTTAACAAAATTTATTTAACTCCTGCTTTTGGTTTCAAAAGCAAAAAGAAATCCAAAATATTGTAGAAAATGATTTTTTTAAAGCACTATCAATCACTTTTGCTACTTAATTAGTAAAGTAAAATCAAATCAAATGACACATTAAACTTTCGGTAGTGGTCAATTCATTTTTTTTTAAAAGTATTTTCAAAAGAAATTATCAATCATTTCGCAATCAATTTTATGACATCCAAATTTATATTAAAATTTTATTTTGTTTTGTTTTTGTTAACAAGAGGGAATTGAGGTCATTCGGTTTGGTACTCAGAATTAACTATTTTAACATAGAGCGAGTCTTTATAAACTTTTGGATGGTGTATAATGGAACCTTCACTATATATCACAAGTAAATCAGAAATTAAACTTATGATTAAGTTTATCTTTATACATTGCTAAGATCAAATAAGTTAACTATAGATCTTTATAATTATATTAAGATTATAAGCTATCGAACCAATCTCGAGAGTTGGGAGTGTGAGGGGTGGGTTTAAAGATTTTAGTTGTGAATCAAAATTATTTTTGGGTTGTTTAGTTGGGCTTGATCTCATACACGTAATAGTATGAATGGTGGGTTACTCATCGTTATATTTTCTAAATGGGAAGTGTTTGTGCCTTTGACCGTACAAAATAAATGTTTAGGATGGTTGGGTGGCATCAAATCTACCATTGGGAGAGCCCTTTTTTTAATTTACTTTGTCTCTCAAGTGTTGTGCACATGAAGAAAAAAATAGAGAGTGAATGCGTTCGAGGGCACCTTAGGCCCGCCCGTATTAGACATCGTAGCAAGATTCATTGCTGCCAAAGACAAGCTCGAGTTACCAAAAGCTCGCACAGTTTTCAAAACAATCTACATACTTTTAATTATATCAACAAATAAATTTATACCACATATACGAAATTTCTAGTGAACTCTGGACTAAAAAATGTTTCATGAGCATAAAACGAAAGCCGAGACTATTTGACATCAACATAACTCTCTGTTAAAACACACTTTTTGAACTTCATATACACAAACTATCAAAAATGATTGTTGTCCCCCTATTCCTAAAACCATTGTTTGTACATAATCTGATAATATGATATATATTTTATTTATTAATTATTTTTAAATTTTTAATATTTAATTATAAATTTTTTATCTACCATTATTTGTTTTTAATTATAAATAGCAACAGATCACCCTCATATTATAATTTATCTTATACTTTTACATCTATATTTTTTATTAAAATAATATTCCAATAAAAAATTACACCAAAATATTCATATTATAATATTGATTTGTCATTGTAAATTCTTTGTTTATTAATAGGGACTTGCTTTGTTCTTGGATCCCGTGATGGGTATGAGCGACATTTTACGTCAAATCAAAAGAAAAAATAACCCTAAACTAATAGTTTTACCATTTAAATTGCAAAGAGAATCCGAGGAGTTTCCTTTTTTATTGGGACATTGTCATTTCAAAGATTCTTTCCACAAGATTAATAAATATAAACTATCATGCCTCTTTCAATGGCCACTTAGCTTCATATTTCAAACGTCATTTAAAATACATCTAATTGACCTCTTTTTTTAAATGTGTGTGTTTTTTTTTTTTTTTTTTTTAAATTGAAATTTTGTTTTTATATAGATTAGGTATAGAAAATGTTTTTTTGGCTTAGTCTATTCCGCAAAATTTATTTTTGGTATGATTTTAGTTTTATCCTTTTTTCAATATTCTCACTTTTAAATTACAATCCATTTAATTGACAAACAAAATATATCGTTTTAAATAATCGACAAACTACATTACAATTAACCTTCCTCCCTCTCAAAAAGAAAAAGAAGAAAATATTTTTCTCAAATAATTTAGTAAACAACACATGAACGTGGTGAAATACATATATCACCAAGTAGTTTACTAAAAAACATGTGTTGAATTGTTAGTTTAATCATTCACTATTGAAGGATTTAATGAGGTGGAACCTCCACAAAAGTACTTGCAATTATATGGTTTATAAAGTGAATAATATTTAAGAAATTCCTTAACTTATATTATCTTACTAAATATTTTGATTTAATATTTTTGTGAGGATTTATATTTATAAGTTCTTTAACTTTTTTATTAGATAGGGTGAATAAAGAGAGTTTTGACGTGACCTCGCAATCCGATACAAATTTTTAAAAATACCAGAACCTCAACCACAAACAATAAACATTAAGGAGATAATAACGCTATAATCACAAAAAAATAACCATCACAACCTTTTGCCAAACAATGGCCAGCCCACAACATAATCACTAGCCATCAACGAAACTTCAGTGAAAAAACAAGGGATACAAACGAACATAAAATGGTCACCCTCTAAGTTCGCCACTGAAGGAGCAATAGGGGCCATCGAAAAGCACAATCTCTCAAAAGGTAGATTAATTCCCTGATATTCAAGAATCTTCTTCCTCTGTAGGGGAGAAAGCCATCCATAGTCCTTTGCGACCTATCGAGGATCAAGTCAAAAGCATCTAATTGAAGCCTCTCAGCGTCCACTCTTCTCCCTCTCTTCTTCGCTATGGATTCCAAAGGAGCTTTGAGCTTAGTTAAAGGAGAACAAGCAGGGGATGTGTCCTCCAGAAGAGGTGGGGCAGTGGTGAGAGCATCCATCGAATCAAGTCTCGTCCTCAAGAAAGTTTCTCTAGGGGGAGAGGCACATTGAGAGGGAGTTGGAAGGGACTCGAAATACTGGTAGAAAACACCATGGTTGTGCCAGAGAAAATCTTGGTCTGGGGTACCGTCTTTTTTCCTCCATGCCAACCTAGGGTTGGACATCGATGTTTTAAAAGGCTTGGAAGTACACCCAGTGGTGTGATGCCCGATGAGATTGTAGCAAAAGCATATGAAAGGAAGCCCTTCGAAGTTGACAAATTGAACCTAAGAACCCACTAAGGAGCAAAGCTTAACCGAATGACAAATAGACTTGAAGAGGTCAACAATGGCACAAGCTCTCACGAACCTCTTATCAACTGAGTTATCATCCAATCTCACAAAGGAACCAACCCAATTAACCAGTTGTTTAATGTGGTCCTTGTTCTGCAAGATGGGTGGTAGATTGTAAAGCCTCAACCAAAAAGATGCCGTTGAGATCTTCTCCACAACAGAGTCAAAAAAAAAAAATCAGGGATAAAATTAAATCATAAAACGATCGAAAAACTAAAAACCCAAGAACCACACAGAGTCACATTCATTAATTAAAAATTAAATTAAATGGTAAAATTTTTGTTGAGAAAGAATCAACTAATATAGTGTAAATTTGTAAATCAATTTTTTAAATTCGTGTTCTCAACTTGAATCTTAACTAAATTATATGGCACACCAACCTCTGAAATAACTTCTATATATAATATCGATTGGAAACTTCAAGAACCAACTAAAATAAAAAGAATGTTATAACAACGCCCAGCACCTCCGATTTGTATAAATTTTTATTTTGTCATGGTAAATTTTAATATTATCTAAATAACAAATTAAAAATTGTCACACAATATTGAACTTATCCATAATATAAACTAGAAGGCTTTCTTATTCATTTTTGTTTGCTTAACTTTATCTTTTAAAAATGTTAACTTTTAATATTATATAAATAAAAAATATATCACATGATTTATAAAATTACAATTAAATAACACAAATGATTCAAGATAAATAAATTTTCAAAAGTTTATATATATATATATATATATATATATATATATATATATATATAATAAAAAGTTAGAAGTACAAAATCATTAAAATATATATTTTATTTTTATTAATAAAAAATCGAAGTTATATTAATAATAAATTATAAAATATTATAATTTTTTTTTTAGGAAATGGTTTGACATTTGAACTAGGAAGAAAGGAGGATAATTTTATACGTAAAATTATGATGTTAGGTGTTTTTCTAGGGGAGGAACCTTTGTTGGCCGTACATTATCGTTAATCATTGTTTACTCTTGCCAATAGCTAGACAATTTGGTCTTCTTATTGTTGTCGTGTACCTACCATTGGTGTGATGTGTGGAAGGGATGGGTATTTTGGTGAATATATCTCAGAAATGCTTCAGTTTGGGAAATAAACATCAGCGTTGTATTGGAAGATATGAAATTATGTGATCTCAAATGCCATTAATATTTTTTTATGGATGGCATTCTTCCTTTGGCGACACCAACTTGACATTAAGTTGTGTAAGCATGCAGAGTTCAATGTCATATTTTTTTAATGTGGATGGACAATGGCATCAATAATATGAGCTTATATAAGAGATATCAATTTATGAAAGGAAGTTTAATATTGTATTGAGAACTTCTATTGACAAAAGCTTGTAATCCAAAAGAACAAATTAAGTTGGACTCACATCTTGTTCAAGTAATAAATTTATTTGTGCCTACAAATGCATATATTTTATTTTGATTTGTGAATATGAAAATCATCTTGTTGTATTGACAAGCTTATTTTTCAGGTCTACTTTGCTCTTTTTTTGTATTACAAAAATGTGGATTCCTTTTTAACTAGCTTTTAATGCATATCATATTTTTTTCTTTATGGGTTTTGATGTTTTTCTACTAGTGGTATCAATAGTTTGAAGCTTATATATGAGATATCAATTTTTAAGAGGAAGTGTAATTTTGCATTGAATAACTCCATTGGTAAAAACTTGAAGTTTTGAAAGTAGATTGAGTTTGACTTGGGGTCTTCTTGAACTAGAAGAATTATTTGTCCTTATGAATATTTAGTTTTTATCTTGGTTTACGCATACAAAAGAATATTATTATGCTGCTTCACTTTTTTAACTTCCAAGAGGAAGTTTAATATTGGTTTGAATGTCTCTATTGGTAAAACATTAGAGTCTGAGAGTAAATTGAGTTGGACCTATCTTTTTGAATTGGTAAAGTTGCTTATGCCTACGAATATATAGTTTTTATTTTGTTAGATTAGGAAAAGTTAGTGACAAATTAAGAAAATTAATGAAATTTTGGGAAAATAAGAAAAATTAGTGAAAATTAAGCAAATTAGTAGTAAAACTTAGAAGAAATAAGGCAAATTTTATTTTAATAAGGGAAATAAGGGAATTAGACAAATTTGTGAAAATTAGGATATTTGTTAAAAATTGATGAAATTATTGTAAAAATTAATTAAAATATGAGTAAAATTAGGGAATTTAGATTAAAATTAGTGTAAAAATGAGGAAATTAGTGAAAAAATGAATAAATTAAAGAAATTAGAGAAACTTTGAGAAATTAGGGTAAAATTAAAGAAAATAGAATAAAATTTGTTAAGGATTAGCATTTACATTGGTATTTACTATAGGGTAAATGGTATTTACTATAGGGTAAATTACTATTTACTGGATAGTATGTACTATATGGTAAGTTAGTAATTGATTATTACTAATTAAATTGTTAGTTATATGAATCTATTGTTGTAACAATACATTCATATATAGTTTGGAGGTTAGTTAATGAGAGTCTATAGGGATCTCGAGATCCCCATATATAGTGTTTGCACTTCCTATATAAGTGCCATGTAATGTTTTGAATGAATATAGTGTGTAGAGAATTATTTCTGTGTTTGGCTCCTTCATTATTGTATAACTCTAATTTTTCTCAAAATCTGGTATCAAAGCAACGATGGACTCTTGAAATATTGCACAAGGCAAACCCATTATTATATATGGTTTCCCTGGCTTATGAGAAAATCTAATTTTGTGACAAGATTTTAGGTTTTTTTTTAGTTTTAGTGTTTGTGTATGATAGATTATACATTCAGATTGAGCATCTAGTATAATTTTATATACATGATCAATAGAATCAAACTTATCAACATCATCTTGTATAGATGTGATTATCATTTCCTTCTATCATATTTCCTAACGCCATTCCTCAGTGCAGTTTCTATGAGGGCTAATTGTCAATCAACTTGAAGGAGAAGACCTGTGTATACATATTCCTCATTATATTAATGCATATTTGCATTCACTAAAAAAGATATTAGATCCTTATCATTGGCATCACTCTGATCAATAATTGGTGTTACTTTCTCCTATGTTATCTCAATGCTACCATATATCAATCAGATTTTGTTAAGGAATTATTCTGATTCATATGGCCTGCTCAGATCTCTCTATGTATTATACTCCTATTAAAATTCATTTGCTCTACAAATTTATTTGATGTGTCATCCAAATCTCACATATCAATATATGAATCAATAATCATTCATGTGGAGTCTTCATATGGCCTACTCAATTTTGACGATATCTCACCTGGCTTGTTTAATGTTTGTTGATATTTGTACTTGTCAGCCTTATTGGATCCATTGGTATTCATTCAACAAGCATCAATCAAGCCTAGGCATCAATCAAGGAGAGCAAATTTCTATTCACATTTTTGACTCAACTATCATACAAGTCCACGATTATTTATTGTGTAAGTTTCTTTGTACAGAGGCACCTTTCATATTTCTAGTTTTGAATATAGTTTGTAGCTTGTCTTATAGTTTATATGTCAAAAGGTTTAATAGGTTTTGTAAAATGGGTTTAATATTTTTGGTATCGATTTAAAATCTAATATCGTATTTTTTATGTTTATAGGTTTATTTAAGTCATTTAGATTATATGTTGATATTGTTAAAATGTGTCATTCAAAGTCAATGATTGAGTCCTTATTATCAAAAATTATAAAAGGATGTATTTTCAGGCAACCCTGACGTCTTCTTTATTGTTTCACATTGAGGCAGGAAGTGATATACCCAATATGGAAATAATTATGTTTTACATATTCATTGGTAGAGTAAGCAGCTTCATATACTGGAGGTCAGAGGAAATGGAGGCTAGAGGTTTTAGATCCTCTCATCAGTCACCAACGATGGGGCCCAGATGATTTGGTGACATCTTTTGTGTGGTATGTTTTTTCATTTTTTTAGTGTGATATGTTTTATGCCAAATCGGCTAATGCCAAGGATAGTTCTTCAATGGCAGTGGAAATCATCTATGTTATTTTTGTTTGAGTGACAACAAACATCGATAGAGGCTGCATAAGATGACAACGAGGATTTATTCCTCATAATTTTTTATTTTTTAGTATTATGTGTTTTCATTCCGCTACTAAATATAGACAACAAGATTCAGAAAGTAGTATGCAAACCTAAAAATATGCATTGGCATATGATTCTGTTCGAGCCAATTCTTGAAAATGTACATTCTCCCCATGTAAACACTAAGGGGGGAATGTTAAGGATTAACATTTATATTGGTATTTACTATAAGGTAAATTATTATTTACTGGAGAATATGTATTATATGGCAAGTTAATAATTTTGGTTATTACTAATTAGATTGTTAGTTATATTAATATATTGTTGTAATAATATATTTCGTATATAGTTTGGAGGTTAGTCAATGAGAGTTTATAGGGATCTCGGGATCCCCATATATAGTGTTTGCACTTCCTATATAAGTGCCATGTAATGTTTCAAATGATTATTGTGTGTAGAGAATTATATTATTAATTCTATGTTTGGCTCCTTTATTGTTGTGTAACTCTATTTTTTCTCAATAAAATTATGGTAAATAAGTCAAAATTAGAAATATTAGTGAAAATATTGGGAAAAGAAGGAAACTAGAGGAATTAGTGATTTTTTTAAAGAAATTTATAGTAAAATTAGTATAAGATTGAGGAAATCAGGAAATTAGTGATAAATTTGGGAAATTAGTTATGGAAATTAATGAAACTTAAGATAAAATTAAATAAATTAAAGTAAAATTAGGATAAATAAGTCAAAATTAGAAACACAATAACACAAATATTAGGAGAAGGAGAAAATCAAATAAATTGGTAATAATTAGGATAGTAGTGAAAATTTTAAGAAATTACATAATTATAGTAAAAATAAGGAATTTAAAATAAAATTAGTGTGAAATCAAGGAAATCAATTACAACTGGAAAAATTAGAGAAATCTGGGAAAATTATAGAAATTAGTGAAGCTTAGGAAAATTAGGATAAAATTAAAGAAATTAGAGTAAAATTAGGATAAATATATCAAAATTAGTGAAAATATTTAGAAAATGAAGAAATTAGATAAATTAGTAAAACTTGGGATATTAGTGAGATTTGAGAAAATTATAGTAAAATTAGGAAAAATAGAGAATTTAAAGTAAAATTAGAATAAAATCCAAGAAATTAGTGACAGATTAAGGAAATTAGGAAAATTAAGATAAATTTAGTGAAATTGGGGAAATAAAGGTAAAATTAGTAAAAGTATACATTATTTCATTATACATTTTTAATGGAAAATCATGAAATTATAGAAATTAGTATAATCGTACATTTTTTTCATTTGATATTATTTAAATTTTTATCTTAAATTTTTATTTTAATTTACATTTTGTTATTTTAATTTATATTTTGATTTTTTGTTACAAATATGTCAAACTTTGAAAATTCAATTTGTTATTCCTCAACAATATTATCTGATATAGTGGAATATGCAAACAATATGGAAACAACATAAAATGATAAGAGAAAAGTTATTGAAGAGGAAGAGGTCCAAACCAATTTTACTAGTGGATAGAATAGGATGTCATCAATTTTGAATAAGTTGCTTGAAGATAAGGGGAAGGTTAAGTTTAAAAGTTATGAAGAAGAGTCCAATGATGATTTGAAACTTTTTAACAAGATGTTGACAAAATATAAATATGATTTCTCTGATTGGTGAGATTATGAGGTCTAGCTAATTTATAAACCACTGTATGCAACTTATGAGGTATTTAAATTTTGTAGGCAATGTTATATGATATAACCGTCAACTATACCTAATGTAGGTCTTGGGATATTTGCATTATCGACAATTAATGTTAGGTCTACTACTCCTTGTATATCAATTGTACTGATATTACATTTAAAAGACAAAATGCATAGTTTCACAGGTTGGGATTTTATGGTGAGATACAAGTTTAGTATGTTGATGTTTGACATGTATTTGGATTCAAAGATAATGGAAGAGAGATTTTTATAGCCCCAAAGTAAACCTGAAATACTCATGATTATATATACATTGATGGGCATCGTTAAATATTTAAAAATATTGTTTGTTTCATCAATAGTATACATGGGTGTATGTGTTTAACATCTCCCAATTTTCAAATCATAGTGATGTAAGTGGGCTTCCTCTAAAAGGGTTATCTAATAGGTCTGAAAGTTGCTAATAGGTATGTCTTATCTATCAATAAGCTTATAACCTTCTTAGAGCTTGTTTGTACCTTATTCAAAGACTCTAATGGCTTCACTATGACTCTTAATACTTTAAAAAGTTCTTGAAAGACACTCTTCATCTTTATATTTATCTTAGTCTTTCCTTAAATCTAATCCTTGACCTTTCTTAATCTGAATTTTGAATTAACATAGAAAATAGTCTCCTTATAGGTCATAAAAATTAAGTTTACAACTTCCTTTACTAGGTCTTGACTCTAAAATTGGTCTTATAATACTTGTTCAGGGTTTTTGAATTCCTTTTATATGTAATTCCTCTTCATAACAATTTTATACTCTTATTATTCTTGACTGTTTTAAATAGACAATGTAATAGGTCTTCTAGATCTTATCTAATAGGTATTATCATCTTCTTCACTGAGTATAAAATTAGAGTTTATAAAATCCAATGCATTTATAAGATTAATATATCTATTTAAACCTTGTTTATTCTAAAAAATAGACTTTTCTAGATCTTTGTGTTTACTTATTGCAAGAAACACAGTTTCTTTGGGCTTATGGACTTGTATATAGACCTGCAAGCTTGAATTTTAATAATCTTAGGAAAATTAAAACTCATAGAATCATTATAATAGAATTTTACACTCATTCACATGTCACATAAGATGAGAAACTAGTTTTACACTTCCTATAACTTGAATTTCTCAAGGAAATTGACAAAATTATACATTAAACCATGTTTTAGGCTTTTTTAGGTTTGTAGACACAATCACCATTATCTGAATTTATGGAGGTTATAAAGGTTTAAAACCACTTAAATAACTTAAGACACCATATATATATAATCTATATAAAAAAAATTATAATATTTGGATGGTTCGTTCAAAAGTTATTGGCATTTTTGTAGATGAAAACCTGAATTAGGGTTTTACAAACTGTAGATGACCTGAGAACTTAAATATGAAGTAATTTTGTATTTTGATGACTGTCAAAAGGTTATAATACTTGATTAATACCCTTATATATTATATAAACTCTATCAAGTTGTTTCTAAGATTAAACAATCATGAAAACCTATAAATCATACCTTCTTTCTTATACTATGTCATCAAATACCATGTTTCAAAACTCTGCAACCTTAAGAAACATCAAGAACATATAAAGCAAGAATATGGAATAGTTAAGATTCACTTATAATCATGTAATGAAGATTTATTTACAACCAAAATCTCAATATAAGTCTCTCTTATTCAAATATCTTCAAAGTCTAATACATAACTTTTGTAGACTATCTTCACATAGACCTAGAAACCTGAAACCACCTTATCTACTCATCCTATTAACATTTTATTAGGATATTATATTGATGTTTTCAAGATTTATCCCCTTATAATTAATTAGATAAACTTGGTTTATTCTAGATACATACACCATAAACTTATCAACAACCTGATAACTCATTCAAACATGCCTCTTCCACCCATGTTAGATACTTCTATATGAGGTTTAGGATAAATTTACATTGATTATAAAGTTAAGATATATTTACCACATATAGCTAGACCTTAATATCCTTTTACAACATGGCCAATCCCTTTACAACATGTCAAGACCTAGAAACTTGCAACCACCTTATCTACTCATCCTATTAACCTTTTATTAGGATATTTGCTTGATGTTTTCAAGCTTTATCCCCTTATAACTAATTGGATAAACTTGGTTTATTCTAGATACATACACCATAAACTTATTAACAACCTTATAAATCATTCAAACATGCCTCTTCCACCTACATTAGATACTTCTATATGAGGTTTAGGATAAATTTACATTGATTATAAAGCTAAGATATATTTACCACATATGAATAGACCTTAATATCCTTTTACAAAAGGACCAATCCCTTTACGACATGTCAAGACCTAGAAACCTACAACCACCTTATTTACTCATCATATTAACCTCTTATTATGATATTTTCTTGATGTTTTTGAGTTTTATCCCCTTATAACTAATTGGATAAACTTGGTTTATTCTAGATACATACACCATAAACTTATCAACAACCTGATAACTCATTCAAACATGCCTCTTCCACCTAAGTTAGATACTTCTATATGAGGTTTAGGATAAATTTACATTGATTTTAAAGTTTATATATATATATATATATATATATATATATATATATATATATATATATATATATGGATAGACCTTAATATTCTTTTAAAAAAGGACCAATCCCTTTACAACATGTCAAATCACTCAAAAATCCTTACAATAATTCAACATTTTGAATTCCTAGATATAATGAGAAACTAGGAATATAGATTTTATGACCTATATAAAAGGTGATATAACATAACAAGGCTTCAAAAACCTAAACATAAATTTAAAATCCTATCTAATACCTACTTAACCAAACATTGACTTATCAAATTAAATTTACATTGAGCTTGATGATGCTCCTGCATCACATAGAGTGTGTTAATGAAAAAGAGGACATGACTCACATTTTACCTCATTGTGTCATGGTAGAAGAAATTATTAATATAAATGTTGGATAATAACTACTTATTGATTATCTATTTAAAGGGAGAGAAAAACCACAATTTTTTCAAGAAAAATAAAAATGTAGTTGATAATGATGATTGATGTATATTAGGTACCATTTTTTTGAAACCCAATTTTGAAAATAATTAATTTTCTCTAGTATTAGATTTAAAATATAATTTTAGTATGTTATGTTTTTTATGTAATGTAAAATATAGTTTGTTTATATATATATATATATATATATACATATATATCAAAATTAATTTTATAATTAATTTAATGAACAAAATGATTTTTTTATATAAATTGAATAAAAGTTTCTATTGTGACACATAATCAATGAGGATCCCATAGAGACTCATATTTCACCATTGACACCATTGACTCCATCATCACATCATCCTACAAGCCCACAACCTTGTATAAGATCCATTGGAATAAGACATGAACCTATTTAACAATCCACTTTCACTCCTCCAAGATATTCATTTCTAGGGCCTCAATTAACATCATGTACATCATTTCTTAATATAAAAAATTATATTATTAATTTTTCCTTAGACTAGAACATTTATGAAATTGTTTTACCCTAATTTGGGTTAATGGGTTAAATTAATCTAATTAAGAGAGAAATTTGAAATAGAATTTAGATCATAAGATATGGCATTAAAGCATACATATGAATGTAAGTGATTGATAAATGATTATTCTGATTTGATTAGGGCATATGCTATATATAAAATTTATTAAAGAGATCATGATACACATATTTTCTTGTTGACTATTTAATTTTAACTATGTTCTAGAAGTGGAAATTAGGAATAAGCACATATGTGGTTCCATTGGTTCAAGAACTAATCTACTACCTAAGTTGGGTCAGTTATGTAGGATCAAGTAAATATTACATGTTGATATTGGCATACTGGTTAGAACTGACCTATGTGGAAGTGTGACAGTGATTTTACAATCACATGTGATTCATTTTGCTTACTCTATTTTTGTGATCTTAAACCTTTATGATGCATGTAGATCTAAAAATCAACCTCCTTTGCTTGAAAAACTTGATGTGCCTTTAAGGGCTAGAAGCTTTCTAAAATGGGGGAATTATAATGGGTTGAACTGATCTCAATCACCCCCATTTAATGATTGGTCACTACCTACAAATCCAATACTTGAAAGAGGGAAATCAAGCCACATGTAGTTATCCTACCTATGTGATTATGCAATTGTGCTCCTTCACTATGTGTATGCAACTAAAATTTGGATTTAGTACTTGAAAATGCTTGATTTGGACCTAACTTTTAAGTGTTTTAGACTTGGCTTATGATTTCTCCTAGTGAAAGGTATGAAAATTGAGATAAATAGGGTAGGTTTTCTCAATGGATGACAAATAGAGACCCAATAGATTTGAAATGAGGCCTTAATTTGTTTATATAAGAATCTATTTGAATAATTCATCATGCCACCGACACAATAGGATTACGGACTGCCTTAAAGATGGGTTTGATTTTATAAAATAGTCATTGTTGCAAGTGAAATAGTTTTGACCAATGTAGGTTATTATCTATTGGTGATAATGACTATAACCATTATAATTGACCCATGTATAGGACTATTTTAAGAGTCTAAAGATGTCTATGTAGTATATTTTATAGGTTTAAAGTAGAAAGTGAGGATCATGTAGGTGTATAACAACAAAATGAAATGGTTGACTCATAAGATAGCATGCTAGTGTAAAAGGATGTAAAATTTGGACCTTTTTTGGTACTCAAGTCATGCATGGTAAATGTGTGTCAAGCTTGTCATTATTAAGTACTAAAGACCAACTTTTAGTATCTACAAATGCCTCCTTTTTTATTCTAGTAATGATATCGTAAAAATAAAAAATATACCTAAGTGTGTACAACACACTTTGCCTTTATGAAGATGGCTCTAAATGTGTAGATTCACTCCATATTAACCTAAAATGAGAATGAAGTAGTCAAGTCCATATGTGAAATCTGAAATATGAAACTTGAAAGAGTAAAGCTTAGAGTACACATGTGTGTTGGTGTAAACTATTTTGTATTAATAGATTGTTGGAGATGATGCTTCCTAATTAAAGTATTAGAGAGTTTTGGGTGATCAAGCCCCAAAATTATGTAGCTATATAGGATCTAGAGTTGAGAAGTCAATATGTCCCAACCCTTGTGAATGTAGGGAAAATTACACAATGTCATAACTCAAGTAATTATGTAGGAGAATATATAGAAAACTGATCAGACATGGTTCAACTCTAAAAGAAAACACCATGTATGTAAATGTGAGAACCAATCAAGCAAGGTTGTTCATAATTGAATCAACCACTATAGATGACTTAAAGTTAAAATGTTAACTTTCTACCCCAGATTGATCAATTTTTAATGATGAATTTGACTAAGGAAAATTATTCTTACCGATGCCCCACTCTACACTGGTCTTCGATACTTGCACGCACTCATCAAGATTCTTGTGGTGTTGGATGTGGGCCATTTTCTTTGCTCCTATCGTGAAAAAAACTAGATCTCTAGATTTTTATAAGGTGAGGGTGAAAATGAATAGTTTTCATCCCAAAAGAAGTAATTTTATACCCAAAATTTTGAAAATTTCCCCTAGTTGTATTTGTGCTACATTCTTCTTCACATTAGGCTTATTTTTGGCTCATTTTTCCATTTTTGGTCCCATTTTATTTTAATTTCTCCATTTTTAAGACTCTTTTGTTGAATTAAATTATTTTTGTATGTCCTACCCTCGATGGGCCATCATGGACCTCCTAAATACTATTTGGGGCATTTTCATGAGCTACTTTTTTCTATAAATCAAGTAAACTCAACAAAAGTGTGAACAAGATCATTTATTCTAATTGTGATCATTTTAAGTGACCTTTTTATTCTTTGAAAATCCATTGCTTTACCTAAATATCTCACCACACCCTTCAAACATGGTGAAAATGTATGCATCCAATTTTTACCATTGCCATGTCGAAATTATAAGTCAAAATGACTTCCCATAATAATGCAAAAACTAAACCAAATACCATTAAAACCTCTAATTCATCCACACACATCATGTGAAATTTATGAAGTGTATTGATGCATCCCTAATTATGTAAATTCATTATACACAATCATTGCATTCCTTTGATTCATTTTTAGTCAAATTATGACCTAGTAAATTGATGTTCTCAATCATTTATGCATGACAATTTATTAAATTCCAAGAATTGTAAAAAGGTTAATTAGGATTACTTAACTAACAAAATTAAATTAAAAGGTTAAGTGAAAAACCATGGTAATTAGATGAATATCTAATTTTGAAAAAATTTAATTCAATAAAATATCTAAAGGTGACATTATTAGTCATAAAAGTCAAGAATTCAAAATATCAACATAAATACAATAAATATCAAGAATGTTGAGCCATGGCTATTAATTGCCATATTAACTCCAAAATTGAATGCCTTTGGTCCACAAAATTTGAATCATCTTGGGCCATTGATTCTCATATTAAGATGGATGGTCTTTATCAATTTTCCAAACCTATAAATACAAGGGCCATCATAGATCAATTAGAAGCTTGATTATGCAAAGTTATTATTAAAAAAATCCTCCAAAAAGCTTCACATATTCTCCTCTAATTGATCTACAAACCATACTAGGTAGTTTTTGGGAAAGTTTTTGATGGATATTAAACCATGACAAAATTAAAGACTTTGAGATTTACATCTAGGCAAAAATATGCATGTGAGCTAACTTCAAAGGGAACATCCAAACATAATGTAAAAGCATCTAGTTTATCTTTATAGTTCATTGTTTGTTGATTCAATTCTTACTCAATCTGAGGACCATGATTGAGATGTTAAATTTTCTATTATTTTATGCTTGTTTTTCACACTTACAAGGTATAACCTCTTTTTTATTTATGTGTTTACATATGTGACTAGATTTTTGTGTCTACATTTGCCCCTACTTATTATTTTAATGTGATAGCTAGAAAAAAGAAAAAAACTAAACTTGAGAGTGTAAAACACACTTTGTGTTTGAGAGAATACTCCAACTGTACATAAAGTAAACCATGAAACAACATATGAGGTAGTCATTTATCCATATTTGAAAATTTAAAAAGATAAACTTTTTAAAATGAAAAATTGAGAGGAGAACAAAGGAGTAAAATTGTATGGAGATGAACTAAATTTCATTGTAAACTATAATTGATGATGGATAATAGTGCCCCCTTATTTAATCCATTGGATAAATTGAACTAATAGAAAATTAAGAGTGATCAAGTCCCAATTTTTATTAACTAATCTATCCATTGAGTTGGAAAGATGCATATTCCAAATCTCATCAATGGGGAATATTACCCAATATACTAATCCAAGAAGGTAAAACCATGTTGGGTTCACTAAAAGTGATGTCAACTCTATTGAGTGTCACTAGAATCGAATGTATACCACCCGTAACAAAATATGAAACTACACAATGAGTTCTTTATAATTAATGACAAGGCCTTTAAGTGTATCCAAAATCAAACATAAATTACTCGTAATAGATCAAATCGCACCATTCTAGATGAATCTAGATTCTATTTTTCATGATTAAAAGAGAATGAATAATATCCATGCCCCCATCATAAACACATATCTCATAGATTTGAATTGAAATAACAACAATTTACCTTTGAAATTAAAACTTTAAACTTTTAAAATTTTCATGAACAAGTATTGTGGCCTTTTGAACTATAACTTTGAACTCAGAAAATTTACATGAACAAGTATCATGTCTTTGAAATTGTAACTTTGAACTTTGAAACTGTGAATGAACAAGCTTGATGCCTTTTGAAATTGTGTAATTATATATGAGCATGAACAAGTATCAATCTCCTAGAATCCATGCTAAAAATATAAAATGTCATGTACCTATATTCTCAATTGTAACTGTGTTTTCAACCTATATCTTTGATCTTGTAATTATTTTTCATATACCCATGCATATGCATTCAAGTGTGTATGATTCTACAATTTGAGTCTTTGAAAAGTGAGTGCATATTCATCCCATATGCCCCCATAATCTGTATCAATGTGAAAATATGTGTCATGTGTTTTATTTTTGAATTACTTTGAATCTTTGAAAACCTGTATTGTGTTATACAATCTTATCTTTGAATTACTTTGAATATTTGAAACCTATATTTTTTATCTTTGAAACATGTATTATATCCCTAATCTAATTTTTATATTTATAGATGCTTGGATCTATTGGGTGAATATTTTGTTGACCAGCTAACTGGTGAGCAAAATAGGTCCTATCACCACAGTAGTAGGGAGATTGATCGGCCAGATGTGCAGGTTTACTACATCAAAGGGGATAAATCTCTCCTCTCATCAAGGGGAGGTTCCATATTAAGTATATGGAGCTATATATATATATATATATATATATAAGCAAAAAATAAGACACAAGGGTAGGACAAACCATCCATCTCTCTTTTTTCAAAGATGATGCTAACAAACAGAGGAGAAATCCTAGGAAACACTGAAGGCACTTCTCTTCTTTCAGAAGTATTCTTGCAGGAAATAGCAGGAGTCCTTTCAAGGAACAAGTAACTAATAACCAAAGTACAAAGTAACCAACAATATAAGATGCAACACAAAGTCTCCACCTTAACTGCCCAAGAGAGAGATACGAAGAACAATGGGGGCACAAAGTCATCCCAAGGTCCTTTACACAGGAAAAAGAAAATACAAACACACTGAAAGTACTTGTGGGGGCACAAAGTCATCCCACAGTTGGTCTTCAAGACACCTTCCTAACCACTCCCACTAAATCTACTTGTTAGATCAGATAAACAAGAACGCTTCTAGGAAATAGACATACAAACAATTTCCTAAATAACACAAGCTATTTCCAGCACAAAGTCTGAAAAGGTCACTTGCTTTCTTATTCAAATGAATAAAAATGATTAACAATCTGAGCTCAAAGTCTCAGTAAATGCCTTTCAATTTGGGCAGAGTTTTTGCTTCTATAGCAGGGAAAGATCCTTCATAACAATCAAAGAGATTACAATATATAGAGGTTGAGAGAGGTTTGGCACGTTTATCCCATGAAACAACTCATGTTGTGCATGTCATGCTTTGAATGCACTTTCAGTTCTATATTTTAACTCAACTATCATCCCCTGGAACTGGATGATCCTCTTAGTTTCCTCTCTTGATTGCACCATTATTCACTTTGCCTTTATTCCCAAACAAGTCGTGTCTTTTAAAGGCTCAAGAAATCTGCATCTACATTTCTAGGTTCAAGAGGTCTATCGAATCTAAACACTGTGTTGATACTCCAAATTTTTTATATTGTTTTCTCCACTTCGCAGCAATTAGGGCTCTCGTACTTAAGTTTGCAAAAATTAAAAGACACTTCATTGCCACCAATTTGGCATCCTCAGGTCTGCCATCATTTGAAAGCCAATAGCTAATTGATTGCCCCTAATTTGACAGCTGTGGGTCTGTCATCCTTCTTGGAAACTCCTTTTTTGGCTATTGAATCAGGTCCTTAAAATGCCTCTCTATTCTTTGGTCACTTTATGCTAAAAAATTGACACGTGGCAGCATCCACTTTAAAACAGGCGAGGACATGCGATAGCTTTCGTTGCTCTTAGAGGCTTTAGAAACATTTTTTATGAGTCTGGCAGAAGATGACACGTGACAGTCTCCGCTATGCTTTAGCAGCCTTTGAAAACACTCGAGACTTATTTTAAATTCACGTGGATGATAACACATGGTAGTCTCTGCTCTGCTCTAAAAAATGCTTAGGAAAAGCTTATAAACTTGTTTGAAACTCAAACTTAGACACATGTCACTCTCTGCAAAGTTATAAATGAACAAGTGGTGGCTTCCACTTGTCTTTGGAGAGTCATGCAGATGATGACACATGGCACATTCTGCTTTCTTCAGTAGCTCACTGGGGATCCACCACAGTCTTTATGAAAATAAGGAGGGAGAAATTGTGGAGATTGACACTTGTCAGCTTCCACCAAACTTTTGTAAGGGACATGTGGCACGTTCCATGGCTTCTTGAGACTTAGACAAAAACTTGCGTAAAAAAGAAATACCTACGCGTTGAACTTCAAAACTGTTGAAACTTTGAAGCTTTGAATGGAGACACTTGGAGGCTTCCAACAAGATTCAGCAGGGACAGGTGGCGTCTTCCATTGTGATTAGAAATAAAGTGCAACGGGCCTCGGAAAATGACATGTGGTAGCTTTCACATGACTCATTCTTTTTGAGGCACTCCTTTGAACCATTTTAATTGAACCGACCGATTGAACCAACTTTGGTTCAATGGTTCAACGGTTCAATGTCTTTGTTTTGGCTAAGTCTTGACCGTTTGAAATAGTTTCTAAACAACATTGAACCTTTGCTTTGAAATAACCACATTGAACCTTTGAACCTTTGCTTTGAATCGACTAATTGAACCAACTTTGGTTCAACGGTTCATTCCTTCCTTGAAGCTTAGTCTTTTGGAAAGCTGATGAACTTACCAAAGCAATTAAGTGTCCTACTGATGTCACTGAATGGTTCAATCTAGCTAAACCGCTTAACTCTTTAAACCCTATTAATGATGTTGAACCTTGAACCCATTGAACCATTGAACCAAAGTGGTTCAAGGTTCAACAGTTCAATCTTCACTTAGAAGCTTGCCGATGAGCCCCTTTTTGGTTGAACCAAGGCATTGAACGAATCCTAAAAATGCCCAAGTGTTGGAAACTCACCCCTTTTGATTGAACTCATCCGAAGAAGCCATTGAAATAGTTTAACCTGCTAATTTCAAGCATGTTGAGTCCGTAGATTTCTAGAAAATCTTGAAAAGTGAGGAACTTGAAAGCTCAGAGGAAATTTTGAAAAGGGAAGAGGCAAATTTGGTCTTGCAAGACCAAAATGGCTCATAAATTGTCCCAAAAAGAGTGACATTTTCTTGGGGGGACAAAAGCTGGCTCCTATTGGGAAACTTCCTTCAAATGAGAACTTGGAATAGCTGAGGGAAGTAGAAACCAGAATCTCCAGTGCCTTGAAGTGTGCCATTGGGCTCCGGAGTCGTGCTACCCAAAAAAAAAGGCAACAGAAATGAACAACGAAAAGCACAAAAAGAAACAAAAACTAAACAAAAATACATATGTATAGACAACTTCATCTGATACTTCAAGAGTTGAAGTGCTTCAGATGCTACCCATTGTGTGGCAAAGAAAAGGGTGTGCCATCTTGATATTTCAACAGGAAGCTATTTTCACCTTTGAGCTCATAGATAGTAAAAGGGCCTCTCCACATGGAATCAAATTTTCCATGCATTCCCTTTGGTTATCTTCTCTTGTCCCACAGCAGGACTTGATCTCCAATCT
Source organism: Torreya grandis (assembly GCA_037957365.1). NCBI lineage: Eukaryota > Viridiplantae > Streptophyta > Pinopsida > Cupressales > Taxaceae > Torreya > Torreya grandis. Next base: position 1,009,585 of record JARHVA010000194.1, read on the forward strand.
GGAATCTCGATTCTTTGCTTTCTGGTCGAAGACTTTCTTCACTAGACTTTGATAGACTGCAATTTGGTCTGCCACTATAGTTCTCTACTCTTCTAGCTCAGTCAAGCACATGATTCTCTTATCAAGGGTGCTTTCATACGTTTGATCTTCAATTGCCTTGACCAATTTTAATGTTGGCAATTCCAAGGCGATTGGTATCTCAGCATTGATACCATAAAGAAGTTGAAAAGGAGACATACCAGTTGCCCTTTTGGGTGTAATTTTGTCTGCCCACAAAGCATCAACCAATGCTTTGTGCCATGTTCTTTGGTTGTCATCAACCAGCTTCTTGATGATAGTCACTAGGTTCTTATTACTTGATTCAACTTGTCCATTCCCTTGTGGAAAGTAATCAGATGAGTGGGAGAGTGTAATTCCATAGTAGAAATAGAATTAAGTGATCTCCTGGGAAGCGAAACAAGCTACATTGTCAGTGATAATCTTAGTTGGGACCCCAAACTTGGAAATGATGTTCTCTTTCAAGAAATTGCACACTACTTCTGAAGTAGCATGTTTGGTTGGAATTGCTTCCACCCACTTGGTGAAGTAGTCTGTGGCTGTGAGGACATAATCATGTCCAGCGCTTGAAGATGAGTTTACAGCACCAATAAAATTGAGGCCCCATTGTTGAAATGGTTCTTCTATGACTACTGGCTTGAGAGGCAGGGCAGCTAACTTGGGTCTTCCAACAAATTGCTCGCATAGTTCACATATCCTTACCCACTTGTACGCATCTTGAAAAAGAGTAGGCTAGTAATATCTAGCCTAAAGGATCTTATGGGAAGTCACAGGAGTAGAAAAATGTCCTCCACAGGCCTGATTGTGGAAGGATCTCAAAAGTTGGCTTTGTTGCTCCTTGTCCACATAGCGAAGGAACACTCCATCAAGGCCCCTCTTATATAGGCCATTTTCCCAAAGGACAATATTTGTTGCTTTCAACTTGATAGTCCTTCTCCTTTATAAGATAGGTGAGCAAGACATTCACCATAAGTAAGGAAATGAGCAATACCCGAATACCACTCATTAGTGGTAGAGACAAAGAGGACTGTTGGCACTTCTACTTCTTTTGATTTTTGATGCTTTGTTCCTTCTGGCTTATTGTCAGCAATTAATTGGCATAAGCCTTTTCCCTAAACCAGCTTTGTTGGTTTTATGAGTAGATCAAACTCCTAAATCTTTGCAACCCAATTGTCTCTTTTCATCCCAAACTCCTGTTGAGTTAGTATGGATTTGACTGTTGTGTTAGGAACCAAGGCAGAAATACGTGAATTCAAGATGTAGAAGTGGAAATGCTTTACCACCTTCACCATTGCATAAGCATGCTTTTCCATATTTGAGTACTTCAGCTCATGATATTTTAGAGGACAACTCATGAATAAAATGGGAGACTCCATATCTTTTTTATTCTGTTAAACCAAAATAGCTAAAAGTGTGTGTTCTAAAGCATAACTATACATGGTGAACTCTTTGTTATAGTCTGGACAAACCAAAATTGGGGCATGGGCAATGGCAGTCTTGATATCTTTAAATGTTGACTTGCCTTCATTAGTCCAGCCAAAGGTGGGCTTTCCCTTCATCATGTTTACAATATGTCTAGTCTTCTCAGCAAACTTGGGGATGAACCTTCGTAAGAAATTCACCTTTCCAAAGAAAGAGTGAACAGTAGTCTTACTTGTAGGCAAGGTAAGCTCTTGGATAGACTTGACTCTGTTTGAGTCAATTTTTATGCCTCCTTTGGACACAATGTGTCTGAGAAGTTTTTCCTCTGTTACTCCAAAAATTGACTTCTTGGGGTTCAAGGAAATGCCATTCTGACGGCAACGTTCCAACACTTGTTTCAAGTGGCGCACATGATCTGGGTGATGCTTAGAGAAAACAGTCAAGTCATAAGATAAACTACAATGAACTTACCTATCTCATCCTTGAAATTGAGGTCCATTGCTCTCTGAAAGGTGGCACCAGTGTTTATCAATCCAAAAGGCATTCTCTTATAGGCGAAGGTGCCCCAAGGTGTGGTGAATGTAGTTTTATGCTGGTCTACTTCACCAACTTCAACCTGATTGTATCTTGAGAAACTGTCTAGCATTGATAACATCTTTAAACCAGTCACTATCTAAATTACTTGATCCATAATTGGCAAAGGATAGTTATCCTTCAAGGACGATTGGTTTAAATTCCTAAAATCCACACAAAGGCAAATTTTGCCATTCTTCTTCCTCATAGGCACTACGTTTACAATCCATGTAGAATGATGGATTGGGAAAATGATCCTAGCATTTAACATCTTTTATATCTCAGACAAAATAGTACCTAATATCTTTGGATTGTACTGCCTGGGTTTTTGCTTGTAAGGCACTGAGTTAGCCTTCAGAAGAATGTCATGTCAGATTTCATTAGGCCTGAGTGATTTCAGGTCATCATAGGAGTATGCTAAAATGTCCATGTACTATCTGAGCAGAGAAGTGAACTTGAATCTTTCCTCAAGAGTGAAACACTTCCCAATGTTCACCATCTTAAGATCTTCCATGGTACCCAGATTTACTTGATCAAACCCCTGAGAGGAGCTTGCTTCCATTTGCTGCTATTTGATGAATCTATCATGCTTATCAAATAGTTTCTCAAGGGAGACAAGGCCTTTGGAAATCTTATTCCCTTTAAGTTGCATGAACTCTCCATCCATGCTTGAACTTAATTCAAGGGTCGATTCAAGCTCTTGAGGTTCACTTCCTTCAAAATGCAACCATTCAAAACTATCCTTTTGCTCCAGGAAATCAATGATTTGGTTGTCATTGTTAAACACCTACCAATGACTGGAATTATCAGGTACACTTGGTCGAGAGACCAGTTCAATAGTGTACCTGTCTCCTTTGAAGTCTGAGTGGGGAACCAGAAGAGTGCCTAAGACAGCCAAAGCATCAGCTCTATCATTGAATTCCCTGGTGACTACAGAGATGCTGAAAGCATCAAAGTTTTCAATTTGGTCCCATACTAGATTGTGGTAATGGTACAATCTCTAATTTTTGGTCTGATACAAGTTTCTTACCTGACAAACCACCAGTTCAGCGTCTACTTTAGCATTAAGAAGCTTGATACCTTTGTCTTAAGAAGCCTTTAATCCAAGCAATATGGACTCATACTCAGCTGTGTTATTAGTGTTACTAAATTGCAACTTGTAGGATGAAGAAAAAATATCTCCTTGAGGAGATATCAACACAACCCTAGCTCCTGAACCGATAGAGGAACAACTGCCATCAAATTCAAGGATCCATACCTCATTAGACATTGATTTTCCTTTGGATTCTTCCTCATTTAGAGCTGGAGATTCTTCCATAGTTCTAGCTGAACTAACCTTCAGGTTGTCACCTTTGAGAGATTTAACATGAGTTTCATGAACTTCTTCAGTGGACAGAAAGTAGTTACCCATGCCTGAAGATTCAAACAAAATTTGAGCTTCAGGTGCTGATGATTGGGTGACCACATACTTTATTTCCTTTTCAGGAAGAAATCTTTTCATGACACCTTTGACTGGAATTCTTGCCTCAGAAAAGTCCATGTTTAATTCACCACCAACATCTTTGCAAAAATTTTGGCCAAAAAGGATGCCATAAGATGCTGGGACATCGGCCACCAAGACAATCATCTTAATTCTTTTGTCTGGGAATGCTGCAAATGCAAATTGGGCATCATTAATTTGCCCTAGCAATGGTACTTGCTTGTTTTCCATGGAGAAACATCTACCAAATGTCCTGGTTAGTGTAAGGCCAAGGGATTCAGCCACTTTGGCAGGCATGACATTGTCCAAAGCTCTAGAATCAATGATATAATTGTTTAGCTAATATCCATTTATTAACAAGGATACATAGAAAGGCTCTATTTTATCAAGAGCAGTAGGAGGAGAAATGACACGATTATTTGGGATAGACATGTTCCTTAGGGGATCATGAGTTGCTTTCTTAGCTTCTTGTCTTGCTGGGATGTTTTGGTTCTTCACACATTGAACCAATTTATCCAACTGATCAGGGTTGGACTGTAGGAATTCAAATTCAGACATTTGAACTTTGGCTTTATTTATATGATCAATAATGTCAAACATCTGAAATGAGCTAAGAATAGAGGATGGGAGCTCATCTTTTTGATTCTTGGCAGGGGGAGAACTGGACTGCAGATTTGAAGTAGAAGGTACAGGGGTATTTGGTCTACTTACCTTTCTTGCAGTCATCAAATCTTTTGGCTGGAAGGGTAGAGTACTTCCATGCTTATCAATTGAGATTGCCGATTGAGGTCGCTCTTCCATCTTCTCTTTATCAACTTCTTGAGTTGATTGATTCTTAGACTGGGTGAACACAACATATGATCCCTTCGTTGCATTACCTTCACTACTGGGTTCATCCTGATAGTTTAAGAAACCAATGTTGGAGGTGCTAGCTAATTCTTCTTCTTCCTTAGTGAAGAGATTAGCATCATCTTCAGGGTTTAACTCAGGGTGGAATGAAAAACTCAAGTCAGCTTCAAGATATCCAACCGCTAAGTTGGTTAGAGGTGCTTCAATGGCAAGGTTCCTCTATGGGGGAGGAAGATGATTCAACTACCCTTGACCCTTGGTAGCATTGCCTTGGTATGTCTAATTCTAGAACATTCTCCTTGGGATATCTCTATATGCAGGAGTGGATGATGTCCCTTGGGCCATTTGTCTTCTGAGAGCCAGCAATTCATTTGCTAGCTTCTGCACCATAGGATCAGTAGTGGTTGTAGATGAGTAATCAAAATATAAAGAAGATTTACCTCTATTTAGATATCTCCTTATCTTCTCAGCTAGGATAAGGTCATCTTCTACCTTAGTAGCCAAGTCCATAGCTTCAACAAGGTCTATTTGGCCAGTGCGTCTTAGTAGAAAACTCACTTTAGGCAATTGTGAGTTGATGAAGAAGCACTTGAAGTTTTCAGGAGTCGGCTGAGTGATTGTAGGGATCCTATTCCTCAACTTATCAAATTTGGCTATGAAATCCCTCATCAGTTCATGAAGTTCCTTCTTCATCTATGTGATCTGGGCCAGAAGGGCATGTGCATCTTCTACAGGTTTGAATCTAGCTTCAAACTTGGCTTTGAGTGTGTTCCAGTTAGTCACTAATCTAGCCTACAGATGGTAGAACCAATCCGTAGCAGTACCTTGCAATGTCTCCATGAACAGTCTGATTGCCACATCCTCAAATTTCATGCCTATCACACTGCAGGCTATGCTGAAGGCTATAATGTGTTCATTAGGGTGAACCTTTCCATCACCAAAGAATTTGGGGAAATTATTCCTCGAACTGCATGGAAGCTCATGCAGGGGTGAAGTAAGATTGAGTGGGCCAAAAGAGTTACCTCAAGGGCCTTGAACTACCATAAGTGGATTATTGAAAGCAGGGATAACAAATCCAGGTGGTGTATGTATAGGCAAAGTTTTGCTAATAGCAAAAAAAGCAGCTCTACTTTGTGTTGGTGACCTGGTGTTGGTAGGAGGAAGACTCCTAGTTCATTGGAGGTGAGGTTGTGGAGGAAACAACTCAAAATTGCTCTGCTGCACCAACTAAAAAATAGGGTAAACAACACCTTGGGCTTTCTAGCTTTAGGTATAGTATGAAGTTGCCAAATTGTAGAACAAAAATAAGAAATAACTGGTCCTGCTTCAGCTTGAAACTTGAGGCTTCAAACTACGTGCTCTTTCCCTAGCAGAGTCACCAAAAACTGTTGGGTGAATATTTTGTTGACCAGCTAACTGGTGAGCAAAATAGGTCTTATCACCATAGTAGTAGGGAGATTGATCAGCCAGATGTGCAGGTTTACTACATCAAAATGGGATAAATCTCTCCTCTCATCAAGGGGAGGTTTCCTATTAAGTATACAGAGCTATATAATGTTGGGTGAATATTTTGTTATCAACTAACTGATGACAAAATGGGTATATCAACCACAACACAAGGAGATTTATGCCACAAAAAGTGTGGGTTTACCTCATCTGGATGAGGTAAATTGTCATGTCCCCTTTTTAGTCAACATGTGCAGAGTAGATGATTAGCCTATTATGCGACCCTCGTAGGCTGATGAGATGGATAGAGGGTCTTGATGGAGCTGGGCTTGGCTTTCGTTTGGGCTCTTTAGGACATGAATTAAAGGAGATATTAATATTTGATTGATTTAATCAAATATTAATTATTTGGTCCAATTTTAATTAATTATTAATTATTAATTAATAATTAATTATTAATTATTTATTATTGGGTCTAATTTTAAGATCCTCATTCTAATTTAAGGATTGGTTTAATTTTAAGACCCTAGTTCTAAATTAAGGAAGCCCCAGTCTAATTTAAGGGAATCTAATTTTAGCAAGCACACCTTTGGAGGTGTATAAGAATCTCTCATGGAAGAGAGTTTGCATTCATGATTATTTGATATTGATTCTTGTTAAGAAATTCTTCTGTGAAGACTGAGCCAAGGGTTCCAGTATTCCATCTGCAGTGGAGAACGTCAACTCTTCATTGTGTGAGATTCAAAGGCTGTGAAAGATCAGCTGATCTATTGCCAAACTGCATTGAAGAACGTCAACTCTTCAGTGTGAGCGATTCAGAGGTTGTGAAAGATCAACCGATCTATTGCCGAATTGGGAGATAACTTCATCCAGAAGCTATCACATGTACTTACAAGTTTGAGAGATAACTTCACACAAAAGCTATCACGAGGGTTTCAAGTATTTTCATTATTTGGGTTTTTATTCCAGAATTATCTAGATATAGATCTTTGTATTAGCCCATAATTCTACAGATCAGGATCAAGCACATAGGTTGAGCAATATCAGTGGCCGTACGACTTTCGTACAGATCTGTGAAAATCCGTACACATCTACAGAAAGTTCAGGTACCGACATCGGCGAACAGAGACTTACAGAGACCGACATCGGTCGACTCATCACCGACGTCGGCAAGGGGATCACTACAGGTCGACCGACGACGGCAGTATAACCGACGTCGGCGACTGTGTTTTTTACACAGCAGGCCGAGACGTTCCAGATTCAGCCCAGTTCGCGGAATATTCAGGCTATAAGGCCAAACTTTCGATATTCTTTGTATACCTGACAGAGGATCTCTATTGTAAGCTTATGAGTAAATAAATAAGAAATTATACTGTGATTTATTCATCTATTTGAAGATATTTTGTAGAAATTCAGATAAGCAATTTGGAGCTTTTGTTTTGATATTCGAAGGGATATTACAGTGGTATCAGAGCATTTATAGGTAAAAAGGAGCCCCTAAGTAAGGGACATCACATAAATCTCTCCTCTCATCAAGGGGCGGTTCCCTATGAATATTTATACACTATATTGTATATATATAAGTAAGCAAAAAATAACACTCGGGGTAGTATAACGACATCCACCTCTCTTTTTTTAGAGGTGATGTCCAAGGAACAAGAGAGAGAAATCAAGAAATCCTATTCGTTGGCTAAGAACATTTCTCTTCTTTTAGGAATGGTATCCAGCCAAGAGTAGAAAATCCCCTGAAATAGGTAACAAAGTCTACAAGGAAACCTACGTAAGCACAAAGTCTTGCGTTGTCTCCTTCACCGATTCGAAATACGCGTAACCGTAGAGTGAAATGAAACACAAAGTCTCTGCCCAAAATTACAAAGGATAAAATGATCACCAAGATAAAATTAGCTCAAAGTCTTTCTTCTATCTTTTAGAAATGCCCTTAGATAATATCAACCCACACTTTGCTTGTTAAATCAAATAGATAAGAGATTATCAGGAAAGAGGACATAAGAACCATTTCCTAAATAACACAAATTACTTCAACACAAAGTTTGAAATAAACCCGTTTTTCATTCATTTGATGTAATATGATTTACAAGTTGAGCACAAAGTCTCAAGAAGTGTCTCAATTTCAGCAGAGTTTTTGCTCTCAATTATCAGAGATACTTTTTACAAAAGAGGTTCCCTCTATATATAGGGAGAAACCTTCAAAATTAAAAAGATTAAAATATAAAATATCTTAGTCAAAGATGAGTTATCTTTGACTTTTGAGATATTTTTCTAGATTTTTTACATGTAATTACACATTACAAAATTGCATGCACTTTTACATGAAAATGTCCCAAGTCAATTACAAAGTGCATTTTGAATAAAGCATGGAAGAACAGCTTCAATATTTATTTCCAGTCTTCAATTTCTTCAGAGAAACTTCAGTGATCTGAAAGAACTTTTGTTGAAAAGACGTTGATGAAGAGGGATCCTTTAGAGAAACTACAGTAAGAATCATGATTACATAATTAAGGGAAAAATTAGCAATCTAGGAAAACTTCACATTTGATTGATCATGAGTAGGACAACGTGCTTGAAAATGCTGAGGTGAGAGCAGGTCAAAAAGTGGAAGATAAAGGGAGGAGGCATGAAATATAGAAAGAAAGAAAATTTCTCAGAGTTAGGAAAAATGGGAAGAAGGTATGTAGGGGCGGCGAAAATTGCCACCTATGCACATCAGAGAGAAAGTGTGTTGGCAACAAAAATTGCCACCGATGCATGTTGAAGAAGGTGAATGTGTAAGAGTAGCAAAAATTGCTGCCCTTGAACCTGGAGGAGAGGAAACAGGGATGCATGGGTGGAAAAAATTGCCGTTCTTGCATGGAAGGATGCAAGGGCGGCAAAAATTGCCGCTCTTGCATGGAAGATGTAAACACTTGTCACATTCTACTGAGTCATAATAGGACACATGATGTATTCTACTGCACTTTGTATTTTTCAATCGGGCACTTTTCTGCAGGCTTTTCTCTTCAGTCGGGCTTGGTTCTTCTTTTGACTGAGGCCACCTTTTGTCTTTTCTAGCTTTGTCTCTTCCTACTACGATTTGAGCTATCAGGCTATGTTCCCAGCTTTACTGGCTCTTTACGCTTCTTCTCTTAGTGGTTCTTTTCTTTAGCATTTTAGCCTTCGAATGCATTTGGGTCCGCACTCAAGCCTTCAAAGATCAATAGTTATTTCATTGCCTTGAATTTGATGTCTACGGGCCCGTCACTTTCCTTGGCAATTCCTTCGACTTTGTCATTTGATCATTCCTGGAGGGGACCTGCCCTTCAGGGCCTTAAGAAATGGTCTACTTCCTTCGATGAGAGCCTCCTGTAAGGGTACCTACCCTTCGGGATCCTTTGGGCGGCCTTTGGGCTTTATTTCCTTCGAACGAAAAGTCCAAAGGAATTCCTTCGTTGTTTCTTCTACCGGGCTTTTATCTTTACTTCAGGCTTTCTTCCCGAGTGAATTCCTTCAGACAAAATGTCTGAAGGAATTTTGCCTTGGTCATTTTCTCAGGAAAAAACCTTTTCAAAGGAATTCTTTTGGCCCCTTGGATTTAGCCATTTCCATTGGACAAAAAGTTTGAAAGAATTGTTTCTTTTGGGCCTTTGAACAAATCTGAAGGAATTATGTCTTTTCTTTGACCTTCAAACCAATGCTGCCTGCCCTCCACAAGGGCACTTGCCTTTTTCATTTTGGGGCAGCCCCTTGAACCTTTCGATTGAACCAACCGATTAAACCAACTTTGGTTCAACGGTTCAATGGTTCATTCTTTGTTATTTGGCCAAGTCCTTTGTTCTTTTGCATCAAGCATGTTGAACCAACTTGGGCATTGAACCCATTGGACCTTTGAACCAAGGTGGTTCAAATTTTAATGGTTCAAGCCTAAGTCCTTTATCATTTGTCGATTGAAATATTTTTGATTGAACAGAGGCGTTGAACCAATCCTGGAAACGACTGAGTGTTAGAAGCTTGTTCTTGTGACTGAACTTGCCTGCAGAAGCTTTTTTTTAACCTGTTGAACCTGTGAATCCCCTTTACGAGAAAAGATTAAAAATAAGGAATTTGAAAGCTTAGAACAAATTTTGAGGGAAGAGAGAAATTTTGGTCTATAGGTTGTCCCAAAAATGAGTGGCATTTTTTGAGGACAATAGCTGGCTCTAATTGGGGAACTTTCTTCTATTGCAAAAATTGATTGAAGGGAGTAGAATCCAGAATCTCCAGTGCCTTGAAGTGTGTCATTGGGCTATGGAGTCATGTTACCCAAGAAGAAAGGTTCCAAAAATGAAAATGAAATGAACAAAACAAAGCAAAAGACTATATAAATATACATATGTACAAGGGGACTCATCCGATACTTCAAGAATTGAAGTACTTCAGACGCTACTCCTTATGAGGTGAAGAAAAGGGGATGCCATCCTGATAAACCAGCAGGAAACCATTATATCTCTAGAAATGGTGACACGTGAATGGAGCTCTCCACCAAAAAACCAATTTTCTATGTCTTCCTCTTGGTTCTCTTCTCTTGTTGCCCCTTGGAAAGACTTGCTTTCTAGTCTGAGAACCATGAATCTTGGTTCTCCTGCAGAGTCCCTTTTTTTGATTCTCATGGGCAACATCCTGGTCTATTACCATAATTTGCTATTCTGATAGTTCATTCTAGCACATGTCTTGATTGTCCCTTTCAGACGCCTAGCAGACCACCGGCTCGGCATCTCCTTTGTCTCGAGTAGCTCCCTATTCAAGTAACAAAGATTCATACTCGATAGTGTTGTTAGTGTTGCTGAACTGCAACTCATGTAAAGAAGGAAGAATATCCCCCTTAGGAGATATCAACACCAACTTGTCCCCAACACCTGTAGAGGAATTGCTGCCATCCATTTCTCAGATCCAAACATCGCCAAAAATGGATATTCTGTCAGATTTCTCTTCATTAGAGATGGAAGACCCTTTTTCATTTGTATTGTGCCCTACCAATCCTTCTGATGTCTGGTTTGAATCAATTTCTGGATCACCACCTACTATAATTTCATCTCTAAGAATATGGACGTCCTCTGTGGTTAAGAAGTAATCACCCCTACCTAAAAACTCAAATAAAATTTGAGCTTCAAGGGCCGACGTTTGGGTCTTAACATCTTGTACCAACTTGTCCAATTGATCAGGGTTGGACTGCAGGACTTCAAATTTAGTCATTTGAATTTAGGATTTCTTGACATGATCAATCATGTCAAATGACTGAGATGGACTTAGAAGAGAGGATGGGAGTTCATCTTTTTGGTTTTTGGGATGGGGAGGACTGATATGCGAATTTGAAGTAGAAGGTGCAGAGATATTCGATATACTTACTTCTTTGGCAATCATTGGGTCCTTTAACTAAAAAGGAAGAGGGGTTCTTTGCTCAACAATTGAAATTGCTAGTTGGGGTCTCTCTTTTATCTTCTCTTTGTTGGCCTGCTAGGCTGACTAATTCTTGGACCTAGTGAATACTGTGTATGATCCTTCGACTACTTCACCTTCACTTCTAGGTTCATCTTGGTAGTTTAGAAAACTGATGTGAGAGTCACCAGCTGATTCTTCTTGATCAAACTTAAGTTGGAAAGAGAAATCATGTTCTATTTTCAAATATCCAACTGATGAATTGGTTGGAGGTGCTTCAAGGGCAAGGTTCCTCTGTGAGGGAGGAAGGTGATTTGGCTGCCCTTGATTTCTAGCAGCATTGCCTTTGTATGTCTGATTTTGAAATGTCTTCCTTGGCATATCCTGATTAGGAGAAGCAGACATAACTTGGGCCATTTGTATTTTGAGGACCAGCAATTCATTTGCTAGCTTTTGCACCATTAGATCAGTGGTGGCTGAAGGGGAGTATTCAAAAGAAGGAGAAGATTTACCTTTGTTTGGATCTCTTCTTATCTTTCCAGCCAAGATAAGGTCATCTTCTACCTCAGTAGCCAAGTCCTGAGCAGTAGCAAGGTCTATGTGTCTGGCCCGTCTCAGCAAGAAACCTACTTCATGCAATTGTGAATTGATGAAGAAGCATTTGAGGTTCTGAGGTGTCAGCTGGGCGACCATGGGAATTTTGTGCCTCATCTTGTCAAACCTGGCAATAAAATATCTCATAGGCTCATGAGGCTCTTTCTTCATTTGAGTGAGCTGGGCCAACAAGGCATGTGCATCTTCTACAGGCTTGAATCTAGCTTCAAAATTATCTTTCAAGGTGTCCCAGTCCATTACTGATCCAATCTGTAGGTGGTAGAACCAGTCTGCAGCAGCACCTTGTAGTGTCTCTACAAACATCCTGACCACTACGTCTTTGAATTCCATACCTATGATGCCATAGGCTATGCTGAAAGCTGCAATGTGTTCATCAGGATGAACTTTTCCATCACCAAAGAATTTGGGGAAATTTTTCCTTGAACTGCATGGAAGCTCATGCAGGGGTGGAGTCAAATTAAGTGGACCAAAAGAGTTACCCCAAGAGCCTTGAGCCATGATTTGATTATGCAAAAGTGGGATCACAAATCTGGGTGTAGAATGGATAGGCAAAGCTCTGCTGGCAGTAGAAAAAGAAGCTCTGCCTTGTGTTGGTGACCTGGTAGGGCTAGGAGGAAGACTCCTAGTTCATCTAAAGTGAGGTTGTGAAGGAAACAACTCAAAATTACTCTACTGCACCAACTCAAAAGTAAGATCAACAACACCTTGGGATTTTTGGCCTTTAGTATAATGTGGAGTTGGTAGATCATAGAACAAAAAATGGAAAAGAGTAGGATATGCTTCAGCTTGAAGCTTGAGACTTCAAACTGTGTGCTCTTCCCAGTAGCTCTGCTTTTATAGACCAAATAATATAATAGAGATGGAGGAAGATGGTAAGGCTATAATGATAATGGGTAAGACATGGAACGGAGTCGCCAGAATATGTAATGGATAAGGGTAGGGACTGCTTCAATCTAAAACTTGAGGTTTTAGATTGCACATTCATCCTCAGCGGAGTCACCAAAAATTGTTGGGTGAATATTTTGTCGTCAACTAACTGATGACAAAATGGGTATATCAACCACAACACAAGGATATTTACACCATAAAAAGTGTGGGTTTACCACATCTGGATGAGGTAAATCTCTCCTCTCATCAAGGGGAGGTTCCCTATGAATATTTATACGCTATATTGTATATATATAAGTAAGCAGAAAATAACACTCAAGGTAGTATAACAGCATCCACCTCTCTTTTTTTAGAGGTGATGTCTAAGGAACAAGAGAGAGAAATCCTTGTTGTTGGCTAAGAACATTCCTCTTCTTTCAGGAATGGTATCCAACCAAGAGTAGAAAATCCCTTGAAATAGGTAACAAAGTCTACAAAGAAACCTACGTAAGCACAAAGTCTTGCGTTGTCTCCTTCACCGATTCAAAATACGTGTAATCGTAGAGTGAAATGAAGCACAAAGTCTCTACCTAAAACTACAAAGGATAAAAGGATCACCAAGATAAAAGTAGCTCAAAGTCTTTCTTCTATCTTTTAGAAACACCTTCAGATAATATCAACACACACTTTGCTTATTAAATCAAATAGATAAGAGATTATCAGGAAAGAGAACATAAGAACCATTTCCTAAATAACACAAATTACTTCAACACAAAGTCTGAAATAAACCTGTTTCTCATTCATTCGATGTAATATGATTTACAAGTTGAGCACAAAGTCTCAAGAAGTGTCTCAATTTCAGCAGAGTTTTTACTCTCAATTATCAGAGATACTTTTTACAAAAGAGGTTCCCTCTATATATAGGGAGAAACCTTCAAAATTAAAAAGATTAAAATATAAAAATATCTTAGTCAAAGATGAGTCATCTTTGACTTTTGAGATATTTTTCTAGATTTTTTACATGTAATTACACATTAAAAAATTGCATGCACTTTTACATGAAAATATATCAAGTCAATTACAAAGTGCATTTTGAATAAAGCATGGAAGAACAACTTCAATCTTTATTTCTAGTCTTCTTCATGGTCTTCGACTTTTTTAGAGAAACTTTAGTGATCTGAAATAACTTTTGTTGAAAAGACATCGATGAAGAGGGAACCTTTAGAGAAACTGCAGTAAGAATCATGATTGTGCAATTAGGGGGAAATTAGCAATCTGGGAAAACTGCACATTTGATTGATCATGACTAGGGAAACATGCTTGAAAAGGCTGAGGTGAGAGCAGGTCGAAAAGTGGAAGAAAAGGGGAGGAGGTATGAAAGATGAAAAGAAAGAAAATTTCCCAGAGTTAGGAAAAATGGGAAGAAAGTATGTAGGGGTGGCAAAAATTGCTGCCCTTGCATATTAGAGAAGTTCTTGTGCATAGGCAACAGAAATTATTACTTGTGCACATCAGGGAGAAAGTGTGTCGACAGCAAAAATTGTTGCTGATGCATGTTAAAGAAGGTGAACGTGTAAGAGTGGCAAAAATCACCACCCTTGCACTTAGAGGAGAGGAAACGGGGATGCATGGGCGGCAAAAATTGCCGCTCTTGCATGGAAGGATGCATGGGCAGCAAAAATTACCGCTCTTGCATGGAAGGATGCAAGGGCAGCAAAAATTGCTGCTCTTGCATGGAAGATGTAAACACTTGTCACATTCTACTGAGTCATAACAAGACACGTGACATATTCCGTTGCACTTTATATTTTTCAATCAGGCACTTTTTTATAGGCTTTTCTCTTTAGTCGGGCTTGGTTCTTCTTTTGATTGAGGCCACCTTTTGTCTTTTCTAGCTTTGTCTCTTCCTGTTGCGATTTGAGCTATCAGGCTACGTTCCTAGCTTTACTGGCCCTTTACGCTCCTCTAAGTGGTTCTTCCCTTTGGCATTTTGGCCTTCGAATGCATTTGGGTCCACATGCAAGCCTTCAAAGATCAACAATTATTTCCTTATTGTGAATTTGACGTCTGCGGGCCCATCACTTTCCTTGGCAATTCCTTCGGCTTTGTCGTTTGATCTTTCTTGGAGGGGACTTGCCCTTTAGGGCCTTGAGAAATGGTCTAATTCCTTCAGCAAGAGCCTCCTGCAAGGGTACCTACCCTTCAGGATCCTTCAGGCGGCCTTTGGGCTTTATTTCCTTTGGATGAAAAGTCTAAAGGAATTCCTTCGTTGTTTCTTCTGCTGGGGCTTTTGTCTTTACTTCAGGATTTCTTCCAGAGTGAATTCATTCAGAAAAAATGTCTGAAGGAATTTTTTCTTGGCCAATTTCTCAGGAAAAAACCTTTCCGAAGGAATTCTTTTGGCCCCTTGGATTTAGCCGTTTCCATCAGACAAAAAGTTTGAAAGAATTGTTCCTTTTGGGCCTTTGAACAAATCCGAAGGAATTATATCTTTTCTCTAACCTTCAAACCAATGATGCCTGCCCTCCGCAAGGGCACTTGCCTTTTTCACTTTGGGGCAGCCCTTGAACCTTTCGATTGAACCAACTTTGATTCAACGGTTCAACGGTTCATTCTTCATTATTTGGCCATGTCCTTTATTCTTTTGCATCAAGCGCATTGAACCAACTTGGGCATTGAACCTGTTGAACCTTTGAACCAAGGTGGTTTAAATTTCAATGGTTCAAGCCTAAGTCCTTTATCATTTTCTGATTGAAATCCTTTTGATTGAACTAAGGTGCTCAAGCAATCCTGGAAATGACTGAGTGTTAGAAGCTTGTTCTTTTGACTGAACTTGCCGGTGGAAGCTTTTTTTTTTTAACCTGTTGAACCTATGAATACCCTTTATGGAAAAAGCTTAAAAATGAGGAATTTGAAAGCTCAGAACAAATTTTGAGGAGCGAAGAGAGAAATTATGGTCTATAGGTTGTCCCAAAAATGAGTGGCATTTTTTTGGGACAACATATTATATATATATATATATATATATATATATATATATATATATATATATATATATATATATATATATATATATATATATATATATATATATATAAGTAGAAAATAAGACACAAAGGTAGGACAAACCATCCATCTCTCTTTTTTCAGAGATGATGCTAACAAATAGAGGAAAAATCTTGGGAAACACTGAAGGCACTTCTCTTCTTTCAGAAGTATTCTTGCAAGAAACAACAGGAGTCCTTTCAAGGAACAAGTAATTGGTAACCAAAGTACAAAGTAACTAGCAATATAAGATGCAGCACAAAGTCTCCACCTTAACTACCCAAAAGAGAGATACAAAGAACAATGGGGGCACAAAGTCATCCTAAGGTCCTTTACATAGGAAAAAGAAAATACAAACACACTGAAAGTACTTGTGGGGGCACAAAGTCGTCCCACAGTTGGTCTTTAGGACACCTTCCTAACCACTTCCACTAGTTTTGCTTGTTAGATCAGATAAACAAAAATGCTTCTAGGAAAGAGACATATGAACAATTTCTTAAATAACACAGGCTATTTCCAGCACAAAGTCTAAAAAGGTCACTTGCTTTCTTATTCAAATGAAGAAAAATGATTAACAATCTAAGTTCAAAGTCTTAGTAAATGCCTTTCAATTTGGGCAGAGTTTTTGCTTCTATAGTAGGGAAATATCCTTCATAACAATTAGAGAGATTACAATATATAGAGGTCGAGAGAGGTTTGGCATGTTTATCCCATGGAATAGCTCATGCTGTGCATGCCATGCTTTGAATGCACTTTTAGTTCTGTATTTTAACTCAACTATCATCCCATGGAATTGGACGATCCTCTTAGTTTCCTCTCTTGATTGCACTGTTGTTCACTTTTCCTTTATTCCTGAACAAGTCATGTCTTTTAAAGGCTTGATAAATTTGCATCCACATTTCTAGGTTTAAGAGGTCTATTAGACTTAAACACTGTGTTGATACTCAAGATCTTTCATATTGTTTCCTCTACTTCACAGCGATTAGGGCTCTCGCACTTAAGTCTGCAAAAATCAACAGACACTTCATTGCCACCAATTTGGCATCCTTGGGTCTGCCATCATTTGAAAGCCAACAACTAATTGATTTCCCCTAATTTGACGACTGTGGGTTTGTCATCCTTCTTGGCAACTCCTTTTCTGGCTGTTAAATTGGGTCCTTAAATTTCCTCTCTATTCTTTGGTCACTTTTCGCTAAAAAATTGACACGTGGTAGCATGCACTTTGAAATAGGCGAGGACACGCGGAAGCTTCTGCTGCTCTTAGAGGCTTCAAAAACATTTTTTATGAGTCTGGGGGAAGATGACACGTGGCAATCTCTGTTGTTCTTTAGCGGCCTTTGAAAACACTCAAGACTTATTTTAGATTCATGCAGATGATAACATGTGGTAGTCTCCACTGTGCTCTAAAAAATGCTTAGGAAAAGCTTTTAAACTTATTCAAAACTTAGATGCAGACACATGTTGCTCTCTACAGAGTTATAAATGAATAGGTGGCAGCTTTCACTTTTCTTTAGAGAGTCAGGCATATGATGACACATGGCATATTTTGCTTTCTTCAGCAGCTCACTGGGGGTCCACCACAGTCTTTATGAAAACAAGAAGGAGGAGGGAGAAATTGTGGAGATTGACACTTGTCGACTTCTGCCAAACTTTTGCAAGGGACACATGGCACATTCTGTGGCTTCTTGAGACTTAGACAAAAACCTATGTAAAAAATAAATACCTATGCTTTGAACTTCAGAACTGTTGAAACTTCAAAGCTTTAGATGGAGACACTTGGAGGCTTCTGATAAGCTTCAACAGGGACAGGTGGCATCTTTCATTGCGATTAGAAACAAAGTGCAATGGGCCTCGACAGACGACATGTGGTGGCTTCCACTTGACTCATTCTTTTGGGGTGCTCCTTTGAACCATTTTGATTGAACCGACCGATTGAACCAACTTTGGTTCAATCGTTCAATGTCTTTGTTTTGACTAAGTCTTGACCGTTTGAAAAAATTTCTAAACCGCGTTGAACCTTTGCTTTGAAATAACCACGTTGAACCTTTGAACCTTTGCTTTGAACCAACCAATTGAACCAACTTTGGTTCAACCGTTCATTCCTTCCTTGAAGCTTAGTCTTTTGGAAAGCCGATGAACTTACCAAAGCGATTGAGTGTCCTGCTGACGTCACTGAATGGTTCAATCTGGATGAAGCGCTTAACTCTTTTAACCCTATCAATGATGTTGAACCTTGAACCCATTGAACCATTGATCCAAAGTGGTTCAAGGTTCAACAGTTCAATCTTTGCTTAGAAGCTTGCCGATGAGCCCCTTTTTGGTTGAACCAAGGCGTTGAACCAATCCTGAAAATGCCCAAGTGTTTTGAAAACTCACCCCTTTTGATTGAACTCATCCGAAGAAGCCATTGAAATAGTTGAACCTGCTAATTTCAAGCATGTTGAGTCCGTAGATTTCTGGAAAATATTGAAAAGTGAGGAACTTGAAAGCTCAGAAGAAATTTTGAAAAGGGAAGAGGCAAATTTGGTCTTGCAGGGCCAAAATGGCTCATATGTTGTCCCAAAAAGAGTGACATTTTTTTGGGGGGACAACAGGATATATAATACAAGCCCACTATGATTACCGCCTTTTGAGATGAAAGATATAGCTAGTCAATCACTCATCTCAAAAAAATAGATACATGTATCATGTGATTAGGATAGAATCATGTAGCATTATGTCAACATGTGGAGAATATGTCATCATAGTAATGTATTTGTTATTGAATTATATATGCAACATATTTAATATGAGGTGTACATGTGTTTTATCTAGATAGATATAGAAATGAGGTACGTAATAAAATAACTGTCTTTAAATAATAATTCACAGTAAAAATTCATGATATGTATCATGACACCATAAATCAAGTTCAATAAGCATAAAAAACACAACACATAATGTCACACAATAAGGCTAAAGGTTGCATACAATGGACATGGATATGTTGTCATGAATAAAGATAAGGGCCACACATAAATGACATTAAAAATGTCACAAAAAAGGACATGTTCAAATATTATACAAATAAATATTGCATACATAAGGGCCACAAGCAATGGACATATTCAAATGTCATTCATACCAAGAAAAAATATCGTGGATATGATCAAGAAGTTATTGCGCACAAGGGCCAAGGGCCACACATAATAAACAAACAATGTCTACCCTATCATGCATGAAAGTAACAACATTAAAGGAACATAAAACAAGTGAAAACTAGTATATTTCATCCATATATATATCAATGTCATATCATAAAAAAGTAGCATAATCATATAGCATGATGTATTGTATAAGTGATTATAAAGATACTTATAAGATATGTAGTTCAACATGGTAGAAAGGTCATAGATAGATATAACCTATGATAATTTAACCTACGAAATAAGCCTATGATAATGTAACCTATGAAATAAGATGCCCCCAACATAGGCATCGCCACTAGGTAGAAGGGAATCCAACATCTAATAATTCATGTATAATATGCATGTCCTACATTACACTCATATACTTCATAAAATGCATGTATGTATGAAAAATAATATGTTGTAGATACCAAAATATGTGATAAATAAAATATGTAAATAATTAAACTAGTAACTCATGTTATGTTCAACTCTCGATTTTTAGTTTTTTAGAATATTTTGAATGTTTTTATATTTTTGACACATTTGATATATATATATATATATATATATATATATATATTTGAATGATTATTTTATGTATAGTATTGGTGCAAGTGCATGATTTTTATAGGGTTATTTATAAGCTTCCTTTTGAGTGTAGCTAGATGGTAAGCACTTGTACCCAACTTTTTGGTAACCATAAATAGACCCAACCAATTAGGCTTAAACTTAATTTTGGTTTCTTTGTCTACATTAGTATTCTTTTGATTTTATTTTATTACTAAATCCTTAATTTGAAACTCACATATTACAAGTCCTATTTTTATATGCTCTTTTGATGCGATTTTGATAGTATTTTAGGTGTTCAATATCTTGAATACACTTGCTATCATGCATTTATAATTTATGTAATCATTTTCCTCGATACTCATTGCCTTTAATGATACCTTGTAAATAGACCCATAAATAAGGAATTTCCAACTCTAAGGGTATTATTTCTTCTATTTCGTAGAAAAGATAATATGGTGTAGCCCTTTTTGGTGTACGCACACTTTTGGATATGCCCAAAGTGTGTAGATAATGTGACTATGTCAATTTGTGCCTTGTTTTACAATAATTTTTATTAAGATTTTGATTGTTTTTGTACTTGTTATAATTGATCAATTCCTTGCGTGTAATACATAGTGTAGAAAGTGTGATAGATATTGAGTTTAACATGAAATCGCTTAACTATTTTATTTTTGAAGGATGATTCATTATATGTTTACATAGTTGATGGTAATCCGAACCATGAGATAATATGTGTCATTAAAAAGTGACAAATATCCTCTTTTATAGTAAAATATAAAGGTGTGACCTCAACTTATTTTGTAAAATATTCACATCGGGTTCATTAATATGTTTTACCCTATTTTTTATTTAACAATAAATATGTTGTAATAACAAGTGTAAAACTTGATAGATGTTATAAATCTAAAGATGTACAATAACTAACAAATCTTATTTGGTGATAAATATGGAAATATGTTATTTTAGGGAAAAAAAAACTAAGAAGAAATATACTTAGCTAAAAATGTGATTTCTATTGGTTGTTTCATATATCTAAAAGTGGAAATCCACACTAGACTGGACTGTGCATGTTTAGAATCAAGGACATAATCTCACACTATTTATGGACATAATTGTGCTCCCTAGACAACACATGCCATTTGTGTTTGTTTACTATGTACTTGTCCCAGTTGACTATGACTGATGATTGATAAGAAAAATGTAAAGAAAAAACTTTGACATGAATAAATCAGAAGCAGAATCTAAGAATATTCCTAGACAAGACCACTCTTTTTAAATAATAGCACAATTCATTTGTGTTTGTTGATTACAAACTTGTCTGCATTGATTATGATGAAAATATGACTATTTCACCTTCTACACTTATGTTTATTTAGGAGGCTAATATGTCTTGATTATGTTTGTGTCGCATGGAGTTAAATGTTTTTATTCTTTTTTCTTTGAAACCCTAAGAGTACCTAGAATCTTGAAACATACAAAAAAGATAGGGAAGTGTAATGGATTGAGTTTATCCCAATCACCCCCTTGATTATTGACCATTGCCTAGGTATTCAATACTCCAAGGAGGGAAATCAATCCCATGTAGTCTTCCACCTAGGTTATTATGTAAATATGCTCTTTGACTATGTGTATGTAGCTAGAGATATGGCTTTGATACTTGATAATGATGGTTCTTGACTTGATTTTAGATGTTTTGGACTTAGATTATGACTACTCCTTATTACTGATCTTGA
Organism: Torreya grandis; assembly: GCA_037957365.1. Taxonomy (NCBI): domain Eukaryota; kingdom Viridiplantae; phylum Streptophyta; class Pinopsida; order Cupressales; family Taxaceae; genus Torreya; species Torreya grandis. Next base: position 1,030,821 of record JARHVA010000194.1, read on the forward strand.
ATTTGGAAAAAATATGACATATTTTATCAATGTGCAAGTGTGTAAGCTAAAAACCAAGTGGGTGTAATGAATGATATTTGATGTGTATTTATAGGATTTTTTTTTTAATAATTTCCTTTAGATGACCTTGTGAAATGTGTAAGAAGACCCAAAAAATTATTTTAAAATTTGGAAACTGGCCATAATTTATCATGGAACATGGTTTCTCTAGATCGATAAGCCCGCAGTACTGGTTATGTCTACCTAGCATGAACCATCTTGAAAAAAAAAGGACAACTATCTCTAGTTGGAGAAAGTTTAAGGTGGTATGAAGAAGTTTTGAGCATTTGACTTGGAAATTTATGTGTATCAATGATAAAAAATAAAGGGTCAATCCCACATATAGAGAAATGGGTAAAATTAATAACAAATAAGATTGGCATATTTGGGTGCAAGTCATGTAATTTAGAATGTGTCAAGAACTATAATTATCAAGTACTTGTGACCAAATTTATGTGTCTATAGTAGTGTTAAAAAAAAATTATAAAAATATATCAAGTCATAATATCAAAGATCCATACTAGGCATAAACAATAATACCTAAGAGACGAGGAGGCATATCATCCTAAGGAAGAGGGTTTACACAAGTAAAGGGTTACCTTGAGGGTGGATCTAGCCAAAAGAATAAGTACTCCCTACCTAGTTGGCAGAGGGAAAATTATAGAGAGTCCACTTTATATTATGCCAAATATGCCCACCTTGATGTCCTAACAAAGGTATTTACACAAGTAGGTGGGTTCAAACCCCTCCATTGAGAGGGAGGTACATAGAAGTAGTTGTGAGATTGCCTTCACCACCATTGCAACACTAGTGGAGGAGAGACAGGAAGCAATATGTCTAGAGTAATTATGATCATGGTGTAAGGATCACTCCCTTGGTGATTGAGCAATTCCAACAAATGGTGAAACTCCAATGCCACCTTCTTAACCTGCTCCTAGATCTAAAAAAATACAAAGGTGAAAACACAAACCTTCTCATCAGTTGAAATATTCTTTGAATTGTCCTCATTGTTAAAAATAGTAGAATTTCTAAGAGAATAAAATCTTTGAATAAATTTTAAATAAGAATAATATAACTTGAGCACTAAGTAGAATGCCCAAAACAGATCAAGCCTTTAAGCAATGGGCTCAACATAGTAAGGCACAAAAAGAAAATGAGTCCAATTTTAAGTGTTTTGGGCACGAAGGCCAACCTAGAACATGTGTTTGAAGGTCTCTAGTGTATTGTAGATATGACATGTAGGGTAAGGATATTGATATGAAGTTTTATTTTTCCTAAGGGAAATATTTGATAAACTAAACACCATCAAAATATGCAAGCTCAAACTCGAGATTACTCTGCCATATCCAATTACATTGAGAGAGACAAGTTTGGGGTAAAGAATTGAATCTCCATCACTAATTTTATTTATAAAATGTTAAGAAGAAAAGACTAATAATTTTTTACATAAACTTATACATATAATTATTAAAAAAATGTATCATAATTCTAACACCACTCTTTCTACCAAACATGAAGATTAAACTTATACATAATAACATCAATAATGAACTCTTTGATAAGCATTTTGTATATCTCATTATATCTCATTTAAACTACCCATAAGTGTTACCCCTTGGTTATATATTGCATTACATTTAATAGTTAAGGTCTCATCTAAGTAGGAAATGAGTGCAATTGTCTTATGTTTGTATGTGATATATTTTTGATTCTCTATCTTGTTATTTATGTCTAATTTGGATGAAATCAGCACAATTTTGCATACAAAGATACATCCTTAAGGCGAGATTATTTTGAAAAGTTATCAACATTTTTGGTAACACCTTTTTTGTAATAGTTTTGAAGACTCAACATAGAATACAATGAGATACGGAGATCCTTAGTCGGGCTCCAAATATCTACAACTCTAAAGATGTTTTGAAGACATATCCAATCATGCTCTTAAGATACCTAACCATGCTCCAAAGATTCCCAAATATACATTGTAGATCAATCTAATAACTCCAAAGATATATATTGTATATATATAGATTTTTCCTCTTTAGATATCTTTTTGTAGACATTACTATTCATAGTAATAGTCTAAAAATGATCAAGATATAAATGTATTTCTATTTTGTAAATCTAAAAATAATATCTTTAGATATGTGTTAGTTATACTTGGTCTATTATTAGTTGGATCAGTTCTAATGCCTCCAAATAAGCATGGGATCTGATTCCTCGATCTTCTATTTTGAATAAGCAGATTTGGTTATTTAGATTGTCAAATTTTGTATTCTAAAAATATTCATTGACATGTGCTTTAAGTGTAATTTTGTAGTAGCAATCATAGCATTTATATATATATATATATATATATATATATATATATATATATATATATTCCTTTTGATAATGAAGTATTAATAAAGTTTATCGTTCCATTTTATTACTGAGTAAAAGTTGATCCTGTTCTAAGGAGCAAGGGCCCACTTCTCTCTGAAGATCAGGATAATTGGTATTCCTGATTTATATTTTAAAAGTATATTTCTTTTGATATAAGTATATTTCATTTTACTAGAAGTGTGATTTTCCTTTTAATGCAAAGTGTTTTTCTTTTAATGCAAGTGTGCTTTCATTAAAGCCAAAGATTTCTTTTAGTTAAATACAAGCGAGTTTACTTTATGCAAATCATGTCTTTCTAATATTATAAGAGTAGAGTTAATAGGAAATTTTGTTGACTCATCTCCATATTCAAAATCTATTAGGAAGCTGTCTAGATGACAATAAACAATCAACATTCTCACATTCTAAAGTACAACACTATCTTACCTAACTGAGGAAATCGAGTGAGGACAATATAGTGTCTTATGCTAGATGTTTAAATTCTATATGTTGATGGTGTAAATCAAAGAATCCTTTTAACAAGGAATGTCATAGGGGATATTCAATTAGCAAAACTTTCTAGATTTACTTTTTCTACAACCTAGAATTAGAATCTTATTTGTTGTCCTTAGGATTTAGACATCAACATCAAAGTAAACACCCCCAAAATAATGAATTTTTAACTCAAATATCTATAATCTCATTGCAAATAGCCTTGGACACTATCCCTAGTAGAAAATGACACCAATCCATTGATTGATTAAATGAAAGGTATAACAACAACCTATCATTTTTGGTGTCATTATCGAGGACTCTTAATCAATAAGTGTTAGTAAGATCCTATATTAGAGTTATATTGGGAAAATTTAAAAACATTCATATATCCCAAAAACACAAAAATAATCAAGGACTCCTTAGATTTATGAACCACCAAAGAGATTCTCAAGGATGATTTATCTCTACAGACTCTCAAATAAAATAAGAAGAATAGAGGATTCTAACCTTGATGGAAAGATCAGGAAGTGAAAGAAAGGCAATTGAAAGTCGCATATAATTTTTTTTTTGATTCCCCTCCTAAAAAAGGTTCATCCTCACAAATAGATCCTATAAGAATAATTATATTTAGGTCATCTTCCCATATAAGAAGAATTGATCCTCGGAATCCCCTTTCTAGAATAGTCAGATTTGATCCACAAGCTCTACAATAATAAGATCTAATCACTAACGAAGATTATCCTCCTGAGGGAGAACATAGGTTGAGAACCCAAGAATAGAACTTAGATTGGATTGATAACCAAATTTGAGAATAAAATATGGGAGATGATCATACACATGTAGAAAACCCTGATAGGTAGCCTCAATAGGACATAACTTTATCCTATCCAATCAGCTTGGGTCCTAATGATAGCACCTCCATGAAAAATATCCTGCCATCTATTTTACCTACTTTTAGTGGTAAATCCTCTGAGGATCCAGATCATTTCCTCTTTAAATTTCAAGTTCTCTGCCAAACATATGACTATGTCAATGACAATTAGAAGTTGAAGTTATTACCATTTACACTTAAGGATGTAACTATGGGATGGTTCATGGGCCTTGAGGTTAATTCTATAAGTACTTGGGAAGAAATGGAAATTGCATTTCTTGATAAATATCAATATTATTGTAGAGTCAGATAATGAAAGGAATATTTTTTTAAGATAAAACAAAATGAAGATGAGACCTTAGAACATTACCTTGATAGGTTTATATTTGCCCATAAATAGAATGGTTACCAACTCACAAAAGATGTCATCAAGACATTCTTTCTTGAAGGCTTAGATGATGATGCACGTGATGCTTTGAACCTAATGGGAAAGGGTGACATTGACAAGTTATTCTTTCATCGAATTTCAACATTATATACTAACTATTCTAGGACAAGACCTAGCATAAGAAAATCATGGTTAGGAAAATCACCTAAAGTTGGATAATTAATGGAAGAATTTGCTAATTTCAAAATAGATATTCTAGTACAATTAACATCTATATTAAATGGTCTCAAAGCAAACACAAATACCACAAATGTTGAATAGTTGTCAATATATTATCCTACATGTAAGCTTAAACACACGATAAAAGATTGCCCTTTAGATAAAATAGAGGTATGTGGTATTTGTGACCTAGACCATGACAACAAAAATTAATATAATCTTTCTACCATGAGAAACTAGGTAAAACAAATAATACATGCATTTGAATAAGTGAAATTTATCTAAACACAAGGAAACCATTACTCCCAACCTCAGAATCAATTTGGTCCAATATTTTTCTCCAATCCATGGATGACACCATGGACTGGAAAAGTCACACCACAAATGTGGGGACCACCACCATAACCATAACCATGGGGTAATCAAAAATGGATTTTATAGATGTGGGGGATGCCTCAATATCCTTCAAAACCCTAGGAACAATAACAAAACCAACAAGCACATTGGATACAACAGTCACCACCTTAATGGCCAAATCAAAAATGGTCTCATAATCAAACATAGAGAAGGTTTCCTCCATAGAAGGTTTTGATGCCTTCACAACCTTAGCCACCACCAATTGAGTAGTAGGTTAACCAACCACAGTTACCTACCCAATCATTGGAAAATCCTAAGAGTAGGAAAAATACCCTTGTTTATATAATTGATCAAGAAAGTAGTGGTTCATTTGAGTGTAATAATATTTAGCTCAGGATAGGAAAGGTAGTAGGAGATTCACCCATTACCATAACTAAAATTTCTAATGATGAAACCACTCATGAGTCACTTGTAGTCCAAGAACCAAATGAATATAAGATAGAAGCCACCACAACTCTAATCACACCAACCACAATTCAAAATCTCCCTGTTGTTCTATTTCCCAAGAGACTTAAGGAAGAAAAACCTAGGGAGGATTCTGAATTGATGCAAGGATTAAGAGAGATGAAGATAGAAATTCCATTATTAAGATTCATTAAATATATTTTTGAATTAAATCAAATAATTAAAGAATTATGCATCAAAACACTAGGTAGAAAGAAACAATATCCTAAAGTAATTCAAGTAACTGGCAAAATTATTGATTACTAGTAGAAAACATACTTATTCCTAAATACGGAGACCCTGGCAGTCTCGTAATGACCATGACAATTGGGAATAAGTCCATACCAAATGTGAATGTAGATCAAGGTGATGTCATCAACATAATTAATATCAAAACAATGAAATCTTTATCCCTCACAAAGCTTCAGCCTACCACTACAATCTTGCAAATGGTAGATCAATCCACTTTTGCACCTGAAAGAACCATAGAAAATGTTCCAGTCACCATAGAATCCTGGGAATACCCTATAGATTTCATGATCCTTCAACCTAAACCCATGAAGGTAGGATATCTAATTATTCTTGGAAGACCTTGGTTATCTACAATCACATCACGAATTGACTGTAGATTTGATAATATGACTATTTACAATGGAATACTGGCCAAATATATCTCCCTTTATCCCCCTGCTAGACCTTTGATGGATCTTTCTAAACAGATATGGGTGGATCAACCTAAACAAAATTAAAATAGTGTTTCTTCCTTAGCCATGATTAACATAAAATAACATTTCCAAGAGTTTTATAAATAGATAACATAAGATTTTGACCAAGACATTTTAGCTTCGAAGCCTGAAAGCCTAGCTCTGAAGACTAATAGCGTAGCTCTGAAGACTGATAGCTTAGATATGAAGATTGATATCTTAGCTTTGAATACTAATAGCTTAGCTTCAAAGATGAACAATCATGAATGGGAAGAATTTAGCTTCACTACTGAGAACCAAGACAATTTTATAATTTCCCCAAACATGTTATCTTGTTTGCAAGATATCCAACAAACCATAGTTGATTGGGCTCAAGAAGGGTAGAATTCATTTTTAAATGATTTTCATTGTCCATTGACCAATTTTATCTCTAAAAGTGAAACATTTTACAAAGATGTGGCTAAATTTCACATGCTACTACCACATTCATGTCTATTGAATGTTTTGATGAGTAAATATAAGTAGGTAAATTACATTGTTCTAGGTACTATATAAATTACAATCCATCTTGGTAAACTGTTGAATATCAACAGTTGGATAACTAACCAACAAGAAATTAAAGTGTTTGATGTATTGGTATGACACATAAAAGCCTTCATTTATGATGTTAGGATAAATTACAATGGAGAATTTTATCCTCCTTTAAGTCGCAATAAAATATGGAGAGTATGTGAAATAGAGATTACAAATACTTGCAAATCAAAACAAAAAAATGGAAATGAAAATGCAAACCACAAGAAGAACACTGAGGTTATGTGGTTCACCCAACTTGGTCTACATCCGCATAGAAGTTTTCATCTCTTTGTTATTATTCTAGTAGCCCCTGGAGAATACAACCTGTAACAATAACCTATCACACACTATCCTCACACTCTCTCTTACAACCTCCTTTTTATTATTTCAATACAAAGCTAAAACCAAGATTTAAAAAATGTAATTACATGCATAAAATGCAACCTATTAATTACATAACCAAGTATGCACTTCATACTTATAGCCAAATTACAAAGAGAAAATAATGAAGGAGAAAACAAAGAGAGAGAAGAAAATTTCACCACATTCTAAGTGGGTGCATAAGTGGACATTAAACAATGTCTTCCACTTTATACATAGTCCAAAATAAAGTGGACATTATTTATATAAAATCATCACCACCCCCATGTGACCTTTTGTCCCTTGTCCTCCACTTTCAAAAGCATCCAAACCTAGTACTCCACTTATCCACTAAATACCAAAAGATGCACACTCATCTCTTGTATTTAGCCAAGCACTAAGATAGTGGATCCTTCACAAATTGTGCCCCACACATCTACTCACCTATTCCACTCAAAATAAATGCCCACATGTTCCCCATATGAATAAACAAAGTAAAAACATGTGACTAGTGAAGAAATTTACCCCACATCTATCTCATATGTTTTCACTAGTGAAAAGATACCTTGTAGACATGCCACATCACCTAGGAGCCACTTCACCTACCCAGTTACCATTACCACCTCATCCGTGAAATAGTGTCATGTAAATAGTGTTTGTGTGAATAGTAACTTCACACCTAACAATTTTCCCACTTGAATTTAGTATTCACAACTTCTCACTATTGCACCCATTGTACAAACTTCTCATCCTGATCTTCCTCATCGATGAAAATAAGTTAAAGTTGAACAAAATTTCAACTTCACTCTTGCGACTACCTTGGTCAATAAATCCATAGGGTTCTCACATGTATGTACCTTCTTTAGCTTCGGTTTCTCTTCTTCCAATACTAACCAAATGAGTGATACCTCAACTAAATGTGCTTCGTCTTGGAGTGAAATATTGAGTTCTTAGCTAAGTAAATGGCACTCTAATTGTCATTAAAAAGTATCCATTTTCCTTGTTGGTGTCTCAACTCCTTATCAGTATTTGTAACCATATCATCTCCTTGATCACCTCTATAGCCACAATATACTCAACCTCTGTGGTATAAAGTGCCACCACTTTATGTAGACGTGAGATCCAACTCACCGTTGTACCACCCACATTAAATACATACCTATTAGTGCTCCTCCTACTATCCAAATCTCTTACCATGTCTGAATCAACATATCCCCATAGAACAACATCTAATCCACCATAACATAGCACTAAATCTATGGTCCCTCTTAGATACCAAAAAATCCACTTAATTTTCTGCCAATGCTCCTTTATTAGATCTTTCATGAATCTACTCACCACTCCCACTGCATGTGTAATGTTGGGCCTCGTAAACGCCATATAATACATTAAAATATCCACCAATTATGAGTAAGGGATCTTGCACATGTGATTCATTTCTTATTCTATCTTGGGACTTTACTCCTTTGTCAACTTGAAGTGGCCCACCAAAGGAGTCCTAATAGGGTTTGCATTCTACATGTTAAACCTTTCCAACATTTTCTCAATGTATTCCACCTGTGACAGTGTCAAAATATGATTATTTCTATCTTTGGATATCCTCATCCCAAGGATATTTTTAGCAACACCTAGATCCTTCATAGCAAAACAATCACCCAACTATCTTTTGAGTGAATCAATATCCTGCATGTTAGACCCTACCACCAACATGTCATATACATACAAAATCAGGATAATATAGCTTCCATTATTAAATATTTTGAAGTACACAAAATTGTCAGAATGACATCTAAAATAACCTTATTCTAACATGAAACTATCAAACTTAAGATACCATTACCTTGGAGCTTGTTTAAGGCCATATAAGCTCTTCATCAATTTTCACACCTACTCCTCCTTACCAATGACTTCATAACCCTATGGTTGCACCATGTACATCTCCTCTTCCAAGTCTTCATGAAGGAATCCAGTCTTCACATCCAACTGTTCTAGATGCAAATCTTCCCTTGTAACTATACTCAAAATAGTTTTACTAGAAGTCATTTTAACAATAGGAGAAAAGATTTCATCAAAGTCTATATATGTCTTATGTGTAAACCCTTTTACCACCAATCTAAAATTTTACTTCTTTTCACCATCCTCTTTCAACTTATAAACCCACTTATTCTGTAATGCCTTCTTGCCCTTTAGAAGTTGAACCAAATCCCATGTTTAGTTTTCCATGAGAGAATCATACTCCTCATCCATAGCCTGCTCCTACTTCTCCTTGGCATTAACCTACACTACTTATTCAAAGCTTTATGGCTCACTATAGTTAGTAAGTAATAAATAATTGAATGAAGGAGAAATTTTTTTAGGTGGTCCACTTACTCTTGTAAATATCCTCACAATAGGAGTTTGGGGTTCTTGTTGTTGCCACACATTATGCACTAGTGCCTTTGGGACATTTTCATTTGTGATGTCCTCCAACATTGTATATTCTTTCTTGGATTCCTCTTACTTATTTCCCTAAAATTGATCCCTGTATATGACTTTCTCATTGAAGATCACATCTCTACTTCAGATGATCTTCCTATCTTCTTCATTCTATAACCAGAATCCAAAGTCATTAGTACCATATCCAATAAAAGTACATTTCTGAGATTTTTCCTCTAATTTGGTCCTATTCTTTTTATTAATATAAGTGAAATCTTCACAACCAAAAAATTTAAAAAAATAATATTCAACCTTCTTAACACTTCCTACCTCCTCTGGTAACCACCATCTAAGGTTATAGAAGGTCCTATGTTAATTAGGTACATGGATGTATCAACTGCATCCACCAAAAAATGTAATGGTAGTCCTGCATATAACCTCATGCTCTTAGCATGCTCCATGATAGTTCTATTCATCCTCTCTAACACACCATTCTGATGTGGTGTTCTTAGAACCATTCTTTGCCTTCAGATTCTATTATGTGAATAGTATTTATCAAACTCCTTACTGCAGTACTCTTCACCATTATCTGACTTGAGGCATTTGAGATTTAAACTTGTTTTATTCTCTACTAAAGCTCTCCATCTCTTAAAAGTTTCAAATACATCATATTTTTATTTGATGCAGTAAACCCAAATTTTTATGATACTATCATAAATGAATGTGACATAATACCTTGAACCACCAAGTGAAGATACCTAAGTGGGTCCCCATACATTTATATGCACAAGCTCTAACTTCCTTGTCTTCTTGGTTGGTCCAACCTTTAAAAACCACACCCATTTCTATTTTCCATATATGCAGTGCTTACATAGGTCCAAGTCTATCCCTTTAAGACCTGGTAATCTTTCCTTTGAGTGAAGTATTTTTAACCCCTTTTTACTTATGTGGATGAGTCTATAATGTCATATAGCTACATTTGCACATGAAGTAGCTAGATCATAATATGCATTAGAACTAACATTGGATAAATATGAAGTACCCACCTTATCACCTCTTTCCACCACTAGATCGCCCTTGGTAACTTTCCATGAGTCACCAGTAAAAGTGACCATGAAACCATCACTTCCCAACTATCATGCAAAAATCAGGTTCCTCTTCAAACTAGGAATGTGCCTAACATCCTTAAGCATCCAAGTGTTTCCATTTGCAGTTTCACACTTACGCTACCCTTTCCAACAATACTAAAAGGTTCATTATCACCAAGATACACATGTCCAAAATCACCTTAAACATAATCTTTAAAATAATGCTTAATAGGAGTGACATGAAATGAAGATCCTGAATCTAAAACCCAAGATTCATTAGTATTGTCTAAATAAAGAATAAATGCATCTTGTAACATATCACCTACTACATTTGCCTCTTTTTTACCTTCATGTTTCTCTTTGATTAATTTCCATGAAGAGACCAAGATTCTTTCTTTGTGTGACTCAGCTTTCCATAATGCTAACACTCCATCCTTCTGGTGGATTTTGACCTTGAACCTTTCTTTGATTTCCCACAATTTCCTCTTCCTTTGGTCTTTGATCTCCCTCATGTCTCCATGGAAAATCATTTTATGATGTGGATGTCTCACCTGTGCTTCTCCTCTACATTTCCTCACTAAGGATCACACCCACCACATCCTCAAACTTGAGCTTTGTGTTGTTCGAGACAGAGTTGCTCACTGCCATGACCAAACTGTTCTAGCTTTCAGGTAAGTAACATAAAATGAGGAGAGCCCTGACTTCATCATAAAATTTAATACTAATAAATCCTAACTGACTAGTATCGTATTGAAATCATTTAAATGGTTAGCAACAGAGCCATTTTCATCCATTCTCATATTAAACAACTTTGTCATGAGAAATATTTTGTTAGAGGTAAAAGGTCTTTTGTATAACTTTCCCAATGCTATCATAAGGCTCTATCTAGTCTTTTCCTGGGATATGTTGAAGGCCACCATTAAAAAAAGATATAATCGGATATTCCCAAGTGTTTTTCTATCCAACAACTCCCATTTCTCATCCATCATAGTTGTAATATGTCTTGATTTTCCTCTCAATGGTAAATAGAGGTATTTCTAGTAAAGGTAGTCCTTCATATGAATTTTCCATAAACCAAAGTTCTATCCATTTAATTTCTCCACCTTTGATTTTCCATCATCTGTCATATCTCCCACTCAAGCTAAAATACCCTTTAGCTTCCTGCAACTTAACCTCAACAACAAACACCTTTCTTTGATACCACTTATTAGGATAAATTAGAATGCAAAATTTTATCCTCCTTTAAGTTACAATAAAATATGGAGAGTATGTGAAACAGATATTACAAATACTTGAAAATCAAAACATAAAAATGGAAATAAAAATGGAAATGCAAATGCAAACCACAAGAACACCGAGGTTACATGGTTCACCCAACTTGGGCTACATCCATGAAGAAGTTTACAGCTCTTTTTTATTATTCTAGTAGCACCTGGAGAATACACCCTGTAACAATAACATGTTACACACTATCCTCACACTCTCTCTTGCAACCTCCTTCTTCTTTCAATACAAACCTAAAACCAAGCTTTACAAAATGCAATTACATGCTTAAAATGCAACCTCTTATTTACATGACAAAGTATGCACTTTGTTTCTACTCGTTTTTGCTTTTTCACATTCAGAAGAAATAAGAAACTAAAGATAATGGTTAGGGGTTAGATGATACCTGGATGAAGTTGCGCACCGTATCAAGATGATTGAAGGAGCTCCTCTTTGGTTGTGGAGGAAAACACCTATAGATAAGAATAAGACTTAAACAAAGAAAAAGTTAGATAGATATATGGTGGACTGCCAAGCAAAGCTCGGTCCCAGAAGCGCAAAGACTTCCTTGAGGGATGAAATTCCACTGTTTATAAGTAAAAGTGTTAGAAATAAAAAAATGACAAATGACTAACAAAGAGGAAATTAGATAATGCATACCTGTTTCTTTACAGTCGGTCTGCCACAGTCACCGACGTCGGTAGTCCTACTGGCATCAGTTGGTCAATATGCTGATGTCAGTTATGTTACGATGTTGGTCGGGGTTATGGTCGATGTTGGTCGGTGCTGTGGTCAATGTTGGTTGGGGAAATGGCCTTGGATGGATTTTGGATGAGTTTCAGAATGTATCTGTGGTCGACAGAGGGGTCTGGAAGGAGTCTGGGTCTGAGAGTTATGTTTGTGGTCGACAGAGGGATTTTGTGGGTTTAAAAGGGTCTATGCAGGGTTGCAGGGAGACAAATAAGGTCCGCAGAAGGATAAAGGTAGATGATAGGTTGTCAAAAAGGGTCAAGATAAAAGGAAGGCTTTATAGCCTCTCCAAGAAGAAAGCCAGGTCTGGTTGAAGGTCGGGTCTGGTCTGGTAGTATTTAGAGATAGCAAATTGACTAAGTTACTAATGTGTTCTAAATACTGAAATCAAAAGGCAGAAGAAATACTTAGCTCTGGTGAGATGAAGAACCAAGGTGTTGAACGCTTGTGCCTATTACGGTTGATGTTCAGGGCCCCATGCAATGCTTCAATCCAATCTGGAGCAATTGGTGTAGATTCTTTATGGCCAAGGGAGCGTTAGTTAAATTCTGATGCCTGTATGTCTCAGAGTCTGAGAGGAAGAGAGAAAGAGAGCCATATCCGAGCGAGAGAGAGTCCCAGAGGAAGTTGATTCAAGATTTGTGATTCAAGATTCATGATTACAAAGTCCAAGAGCCTGTAACTCAATGTTAGAAGTCAGTTTATGTAACTGACATCGGTAGTTCTGCCAGCGTTAACTGACAGTTGACCGACGTCGGTGGGTGAAAAACTGGTAAAAGGGCTTAACAACCCATTCTCCATCTGCCAAGTGCATCATCCATTGGAGAACGGTCAAAGGTCGGGCTAAATATGCATGAGAGTTAGTTAGGAAGTTAGGGAGGAGTAAGAATAGGTCTTAGGTGAGATGACTTAGTCTCAAAATGAGTCATAGGGTGGGAAATGGTCCAAGGCGAGGTGTCCTAGGTGAGGTGTCAAGGTGAGGTCATAATTTAAAATAATTTGTTTATTTTAAATTAAAAAGATGTGGGTTAGGACCAAGGGGAGGGCCGACACAATTTAGGTGTCTACACACTTCATATTTATAGCCAAATTACAAAGAGAAAATAATGAAGGAGAAAACAAAGAGAGAGAGAATAAAATTGTGCCACATTCCAAGTGGGTGCATAAGTGGACATTAAACAATGTCTTCCACTTTGTGCATATTCCAAAATAAAGTGGACATTCTTTATGCAAAAACATCACCACCCCCATGTGACATTTTGTCCCTTGTCCTCCACTTTCACAAGCATCTAAACCTAGTGCTCCACTCATCCACTAAATACCAAAATATGCACACTCATCTCTTGTCTTTAGACAAGCACTAAGATAATGGATCCTCCACAAATTGTGCCCCACAAATACACTCACTTATTCCACTTAAAAGAGACACCCCAGATGCTCCCCACATGAATAAACAAAGGAAAAACATGTGCCTAATGGATAAATTCACCCCACATCTCTCTCATACCTTTTCAACAATGAAAAGATACCCTATAGACCATGCCACATAACCTAAGAGCCACCTCACTTGCCCAATCACCATTGCCACCTCATCCTTGAATAGTGACCGATGAGTAGTATCATGTGAATAGTAAATTCACACCTAACATGGGATTATAGTGATATGAAATGAATAAATCCCAGTGTCTGTATCCATCACATCGACATTGAAGATGTTAGACCAGTTAGACAACCACAATGGAGGATTAACCTAGCCTTGAAAGAAATTATAAAGACAGATAAAAACTATTAGAAGTTGGTTTCATTTACCCCACATCTGATATTCGATGGGTTTCACCTTTTGTCATTTTACCTGAGAAGAATGAAAAATGGAGAGTCTGCATAGATTATAGAGAATTGAATAAAGCCACTAAGATAGATTACTTTCCTTTGCCTTTTATTGATCAAGTTTTAGATAACTTGGCAGGAAAGCAATACTTTTATTTATTAAATGGGTTAAGTGGATACAATAAAATCAAAATAGCCCTTAAAGATTAAGATTAAACTACATTTACCTATCTCTGGGGAACATTTGCTTATATAGTCCTTTTTGGATTATGCAATGCACCTGCTACTTTTAAGAGAGCATTGTTATCCATATTCTCTGATGTTACAAATGATTGTGTGAAAGTATACATGGATGACTTCACTATCCATGGAAACACATTTGATGAAGCCTTGAACAATTTAGATAAAATGCTCACTTGATGTGAAGAACATCAAGTATCTTTGAGTCATGAGAAGTGTATAATAATGACTTATGAAAGGATAGTCTTAGGACTTCATATCTTTTCTCAAAGAATAAAAGTGGATCCCAAGAAGATTGAGGTAATTTATAGTCTCCCCATTTCTTATACACAAATATATGTCCAAAGTTTTATCAATCATGTAGAATATTACAAAAAAATTATTGAAGACTTCAGCAAAATAGTTGCACCTATGTTTTCCTTGCTAGTAAAAGACAGTGAATTTGTATGGAATGATAAGTGTTAAGAAGCTTTTGAAACATTAAAAAACAAACTCATGACTGCCCTAGTTTTGAATGGAATTAATTAGAAAAAGCCTTTTCATATTTATATTGATGCTTTCAATAATGCACTAGGGGCAATTATAGAACAACGAGATGAGGAAGGAAAAATGTATGTCATTTATTATATCAAAAACAATCTTACTCCCACAGAGAAAAACTACATTACCATACACAAATAATTTATTGTTGTTGTTTATGCCATAAATAAGTTTAGACATTACATTACTGGTTATCAGGTATTTATTTATACAGATCATTCAATAATTAAGTAATTAATGAATAAACTAGTAGTATGTGGGATAATTTTTAGATGGCTACTATTGTTACAAGAATTTGACATTACCATCATAAACATGGAAAATTAATTGGCAATATGAAATTTTTCTCATTCATTTTTTTCAAAGAAAAAAATGTTTGATTAGAGCTAGTTCTCACTTTAAATGGTTTAAAGGCATGTTATTCAAAACTAGACCTCATAATGTACTTCTTAGGTGTGTTAGAGAAGATGAGGTATTTGACATCATAAGATCATGCCATAGTGAAGTAAGAGGAGGACATTATTTAGCAAAAATGACCATTCATAAGATTCTTGGTGTAGGTTATTATCACTCGTCTCTTTATAAGACTGTAAAAAGGTTTGTATGGCAATGTGATCCTTGCTAAAGGAGGGGTAAGCCTACTCTATCCTCATAAATGTCTCTCCATCCTCAAATAGTTTTAGAACTATTTAAAAAATGGGGTTTTGATTTTGTTGGACCAATTAACCCACCATCTCAAGGAAAAAAGTATTTATTAGTATGTACTGATTATGTTACTTAGTGGGCTGAAGTGTAAGCACTCACTTTTGATAGGGAGGAATTTGTTGTTAATTTCCTATATCATAGGATCATGTTGAGATTTGGAGCTCCTAGATTTATTATTTTTAATCAAGGGTCTCAATTCAAGTCTAACATGATCAAAGATATCATAGAACTATATCAAATCAATCACTCAAAATCCTCACCATATCACCTCCAAGTTAATGGACAAGTAGAGGTCACCAATTGAGAGCTTGAAAATATTCTAACCAAAATAGTGAATAGTAGCAGGAAAGATTGGGTAGATAGAGTACTTGAAGTAGTTTGGACATATAATACATGGAAGGCTACCACAAGATTCTCTTCGTATAAACTTATATTTGGAAAGAAACCTTTGTTGCGAATAGAATTTGAACTTAAGACACTAAAGACACTAAAGATAATAAATGATATGGGAATTAATATTGATGAAGCACAAAATGAAAGAATCATGTAACTGAATGGGCTAGATGAACTAAAAATGAATGTACTCACTCAAACCAACATGATCTATAAGTAGCAAAAACATTAGCATGATACTCATATCAAAAAGAAACAATTTCAAGAAGTTGATTGGACAATTCTATTTGATTCTAAATTCTAGCATTTCAAAGATAAGCTTATGATAAGATGGTTAGGGCCATATCTGATCAAAATTATTCAAAATAATGGCTCTGTCTAACTTCAATAAATTGATAGTGACCAATAGACACTTTTGGTTAATGATCATAGACTTAAAGTGTATAGGAGACCTCTCAGTAGGGAATAATTCATTGAATAGAATCAAGACTAATTTGACCTTATGGAAGAACCTAGTTCTTCCACTAAAGCCAAATAATCTTTGTAGTAGAGATCCAATAAGGAGGAGTGTTGAAAACTAGCAAATGATTGTTCTCCTCCTTTCAAAAATTTAAAATAAAAATATATATATATAAAAATAAAAAATAAATATAAATATAAGTATAAAAAATAAAAAAGTATTTAAAAAAAATTAAAAAACCCTTGGAAGGTGAAAACTAGAAATGACACTTTTTAAGAAAAAACTTCCACAATAAACATGAACAATGGTCTTGTTAGCTAACTTATCTTCTCAAATTTATTTACCCTTAAATGACACATGCCAACTTTAGGAGATAATCATGGATCCTTACAATAGAGTTATAATTGTACTTCCTTCCTAATAAGTTAGATATTTTCTATTTTATGTTCTGCATGTATGACCATCAGACAGACAACACTTCTAAATATGGATGAGTTCCTTTGATGCCACAAGGATGTGATTGAAGCCAGTACCATTTTCAAATTTCAAGATTTGATGTGGGGTTATTCCAAGCATATTTTAAAAAAAAGATAAGTTCTAATGTAAAAATAATTGCGAATACCATTTCAAGTGACGCCAAATATGATCTCTCACACCACATTATTGATGTTGATCCCAAAAAGTATTCACTCATTAAAAATTTACATGCTCCAAAGTGCTTGGCCATCATTTCCACTATAATTTCATGATACTCCTTCATTGTTATTCATTCCCACATCATATCCCAATTTCAATGCCCTACTCAGTACTCTGTATAATTTTGAGCTCAATTTTTCATTGTGCAGGCAAGTTTTTGAGAATACTATGAATAACTACGAAGATGGAGGTAAGAATAAAAGTGAATCAGAGTTGGTAAAACCTCTGTTACAAGATGAATTTTCTAGGGTTATTTTTGAAACAATAGGATGTCTTAATTTCCCAAAGACATTCTAAGGTTTTCAAGAGAACATCATTCAGGAATTTTTAGAAAATTTTGATGAAAATCATTCTATAGTTTGGGGTGAACATATCCCTGTTGATTCCTCTATTATTAGTGAAATTTTAGGGATTCCTAAATAAGGCATGGTTGTTACTAATAAATTGAGTTTTATTGATCTAGTTCATTGATGGTAATGAACCCCATCTTAAGTTGGCCAAAACTCCATAAAGCATGGCTAGAGGAATCATTCAGGACAGTCTTCCACATCCATGGCATAATGTCACATATTAGGTCATGAAATACCTCACTTATGATGGATAATTCATTGTGGTCGATGGAGACACTATGCAAGTTATTATTCATTTGAATAAAAGATCCACTAAACCTGAGTGCCAGGTAAACCTACCATATTTTCTTTACTGTGTTATCCATAATGTAGCTCAAAAATTGAAAAGGGGCATTGGATCAATTAAACATCATGGTTTAATTAATCTCATATGTCAGCACCATTTTCTAAAGAAACCTAAAGGTGAGAAAGCTTGGTCTTCATTTCTATTAAAATCACTTCAAATTTCTGGTGAGAAATTACAATGTCTTGTTTCTCCTTTTGCGATAGCAAGAATCAAGGAAGGTCCATCTTAAGTGCCTATAGCTCCGAAGATGTTACGATAGAAGTTAAAAATAAAAATGAGGGTCTCATCAAAAAACCCCACTACATCTATCAAACCCTGATGAAGTCATTTGTTGATTCTATAAGAGGAAGAATAAAGTGAGGTAAAAGCAGCTAAAATTTTGGGAAGCTTAAGTTCTCCCATAGAAGTTATGGATGTTGAACAAATAGTTGAAGAAACACAAACCCTTGCATAAGAGATTGCACTTGAAGAAGAAAGACCCTTACCTTACACAGTTGACAAAGGTAAAGCTCCACTTATATAAGAAGCTTCATCTTCTCCTTAGCATGTTCACAAAGACATAGATTTGTAGCATGCTATGACCTTGTCATGATATGAAGAAACTATTTGGCAACAAGTAGAGCTAGATTTTCTCAGACTGGCCTTGCAAGGTAAGGACCAAACCATTTATAGTTTAGAAAGGCAATATGAAGATTTTATTGCTTAGGTTTGAACACATAAAGTTATTATAACATTAATTAATACTGAACAAACTAGAATCCATAATCAATTGTTCTCATAATCTTATGAACTTAACACCTTACAAAATTCCCTTGCAAATAAGGATGCCCGAATTGATAGTCTACAAAATTATATTACTAATAAGGATGCTTAGATTAATAATTTCCAACACTCTATTTCTGGTAAAGATGCATTACTTGGTCAATGAAACACTCGTATACAGGTTCTGACAACTCATAATGCTGAGTTGCAAGCTACCATATAGGGTATGCAAAGAGAAACAAGTGAAATAGTTATATAGACTGAAGGACCCACAAGGGATATTCCTTCTTTTCCTCTACCCCTTGATGAGATTATTTTAGTTTGAAGGAATGTTCAGAATAAGATTTAGATGTTAGAAGAAGAAAATGCCAATATCAAAATAGAGTCTCAACAATAGTTGCAGCAGGCTCAGACTGTTATTCAAAATGTTTGTGAAATTGCCGAGAAATTATTATCTTGCAAAAAACCTTTTTGTTTGTATGTTCTATTTCACCATGAATAATTTTATAAGTGGAAGATGCAATTGATTTCTATTGGTTTTTCCCATGTCATTAAAAATGAACACATGTTCATGGATATCTTTCTTAAAATCACTACAGAAAGACAAGATCAAATTTGTAAGATTTATGTTTGTAACATGTTATTGAGACACCAGTCTAAATTTTTAGTAAATTTGTTTGTGGGAGAAACAAAATTAAGTGATTTTATTTCCACTATGAGAAATCAAACTGCTTGGGAGCAAGCACATAATCAATTCTTAGAACTACAGAATACTATAGACTTATGTATGTGACCTCAGTTTCTAGAAGCTCATAAACTTATTGCTATCTTCTAGCCTTTGTATCATATGTACATGAAAAACAAGTATCGTGAGTTGTTAAGAGTAAATGTAGAAGATTTTTGAGCTTTTATTAGCCAACATTCCTCCAACTCTATCAATGCAAGTATGGCTAGATGGGAGACTTTGTCTGTTGCCTTGAAACGCATGGAAGTCATGAGTCCCACTACCATCAGTTAGAATCTCTAAAGAGCTAGGGCACTTATTCAAATTATCACTCAGCTCCTGGAAGGAGGGTCATATGTTTAGATGGCATGAGATTTAATCCACCTATTCTTCTTTATCCCATGTCTCCTTGGTAGAATTAGCATAATCAGGCAAAAATAGAATTTCAAGCATGGTTACACATTGTGGTAAGAGATTTGGGGTTTTTGCCTAGAAATTATTGTGATTGGGGACATCATTTTTAAGTTTATGATCTCAGTCAGTGGTTGGAATCTGGACTCCTGGATTAAAAAATAGTTATCCTTTGGTTTGCAAGAGGACTTGTAAAAAGGAAAGCGTGGGGGGAAAATGATGAGCATTCTTTATAACTCATTATATTTCATATAAACTGTCCATAAGTGTTGCCTCTTGGTTATATATTTCATTACATTTAATTGTTAAGGTCTCATCTAAATATGAAATGAGTGCAATTATCTTTTGTTCGTATGTGATACATTGTTGATTCTCTATCTTGTTATTTATGTCTAACTTGGATGAAATGAGCACAATTTTGCATACAAAGATATATCTATATGGTAGGATTGTTTTGAGAAGTCATCAATAGTTTTGGAAACACATTTTTAGCAACAGTTTTGAAGATTCGACATAGAATGCAGTGAGCTATGAAGATCCTTAGTCGAGCTCCAAAAATCTATAGCTTTGAAGACGCTCCAAAGACCTATCCAGTTGTGCTCCAAAAATGCCTACCCACATTCTAAAGATGCCCAATTATACTCTACATATCAATATAGAAACTCCAAAGATATCTACTTTATATATATAGATTTTCTCTCTTTAGATATCTTCTTTTAGACATTACTATTCATAGTAATAAGCTAAAAATGATCTGGATATAAATGTATTTCTATTTTGTAAATCCAAACATAATCTCTTTAGATATATGTTAGTTATACTTGGTATATTGTTAGTTGTATCAGTTCCAACACCTCCCTATAAGCATGGGATATGATTCCTAGATCTTCTATTTTGAATAAGTGGATTTGGCTGTTTAGATCACCAAATTTTGTATTCTGAGAATAGTCATTGAGATGTGCTTTAAGGACATGTCTCCTTCTTATTCCAAAACTATAGAAAATATGCAATAGAGAGAAGAAACATCCAAAGTGTAATTTTGCAGCAGAACTTGTAGCATTTGTATATGTTCCTTTTGATAATGAAATATTAATAAAGTTCATCATTTCATTCTATTACTGAGTGAAAGTTGATGTTGTTCTGAGAAAGGAACAAGGGCCCACTTCTCTCTGAAGATCAAGACAATTGGTATTTCTAGTTTATGGTTTAAAAGTGTATTTCTTTTGATACATGTATATTTCATTTTATTGTACGTGTGATTTTCTTTTTAATGCAAAGTGTGTTTTTTTATTCCAAGTGTGTTTTCAATAAATGCAAAGATTTGTTTCAGTTCAATGCAAGTGAGTTTCCTTTATGCAAAGTGTGTCTTTCAAATATTATAAGAGTAGAGTTAATAGGAAAGTTTGTTGACTCATCTCCATATTCAGAATCTATCAGGAAGTTGTTTAGGTGACAATATGCAATTGACATTCTCACATTCTGAAATACAACATTGTCCTACCCAGTTGGACAAAAAGTTAAGTGAGGACATTATAGTGTCTTATGACAAATGTTTAAGTTCTAGATGTTGATGGTGTAAACCAAAGAATTCTTTTAACAAAGAATGCCATAAGAGATATTCAATTAGCAAAACTTTTTAGATTTACTTTTTCTGCAATCTAGAATTAGAATCTTATTTGTTGTCCTTAAAATTTAGACATCGATAACAAATTAAACACCCCTCAAACAACGAACTATTAACTCAAAAATCCAACATCTCATTACAGATAACTTTAAACACTATTCTTGATATAAAATGACACCAATCCATTGATTAGTTAAATGAAAGGTATAACAATAACCTATCACTCTTGAATATGAAAAATATAAAACAAATGAAAGCTAAATAAAACTTAAACTTCACCTTAAGAAGGGGGGGAATGTTTAATCTCTAGAGGTGACAAAGCTAAAAGCTTTAACCTTGGAAGTTTCAGCCAAAGACAAGACAAGCAAGAATCTCCAAGTCATATTCAAATTACTTATGTTTATCCTTAAATCTAAATGGATAACTATTACGGGTAACCATCAAGGCCAAACAAGAATCTCTAACCACAAAAATTGGATTACATTACACATGGCAAAAGAGCTATACAAGCATATTTACACGACATAATTGTACCCAACAAGTCAATTTTCTCATTCTTCTTTGATTCTTCTTTGAGATTAGTTTACAATTGTATCCAATTTGCCAATTTTCTTAATCTAAAAGGGCATTACAAGCAATCAAGGCAATTTAATTATAAAGAAAATTTATAATTTTGTGTAGGATCTCTTACATATAATTATGTAGAGTAAGGATTAAAATTGATGGTTAGTTTTTGATTTAAGTAAAAGTGCACTGATACAATGTAAAAGAAGAATTATTTATGAAGGTTAGTGTAAATTATCAATAGATCAATCAATCAGATTAGATAAGTCACATAACATTGAAAAAATGACATCTAAATTATCGGTGAAAATGTAGCCAACAATCAATGTACAATCGACCAACAATCAACAAAAAGACTAAAAAACTACCTACAACTTTGCATAATACAGAATAAGCTACTCTTCAAAAAAAAAAAAAAAAACAGAATACAAAATTAACCAATAACTTGAATCACTCTTCTTTTACAATAAGAAATGAGACCCTCTATTATCCATTGAATACCATCCTTCAATATTTCTATTAATCGCTAACTTTATTTATTGAAAAAAAATTGTTATAATATTTATTTAATTAATATTACCTTTCAAAACTTATCATAATTTATAATTTAGAAAAATATATTAAATGTTAAATATATATTTATTGATCTTAAACAATTTAATAAAGAAAATCTTTTTTAAAAATATTTAAATATATTCATAAAACTTTCAAATTTAACCCGAAAGTTAAGAGAGTAAAACAAATTCTATTAAAAATTAAAAAACTTGTCAATTCTATCAATGTTTAATTAATGCACGGCCTTTAAAATAGAAATAGAAAATTTCTTTAACAAAGCAAACAAAAATGTCGGTGGGATTTCTTTAACAAAATTTATTTAATTACTGCTTTTGATTTTAAAAGCAAAAAGAAAAAGATTTTTTTTGCACTTATCAATCACTTTTGCTACTTAATTAGTAAAGAAAAATCAAATCATACTCCCGTGAAATGAATCATTAAACTTTTGGTAGTGGTCAATTCATTAAACAAATTAGCATTTCCTAAGGAAATTAATCATGATTTCGTGATCAAATTTTATGACATCCAAAAATTTATATTAAATTTTTATTTTATTAATAAGAGAGAATTGTGGTGATTTGGTTTGGTGCTCTCATTTAATTAATATGGAACGAGTCGTTATAAATTTATAAGTGGTGTATAATGGAACTCTCATTATATACTTTAGGTAAATAGGAAATTGAACTTATAATTAAAGTTATTTTTACACACTCTCAAAATTAAGTGAATTAATTAATTATGGACTTTTAAAATTACAATAAGATAATAAATTATAGAACCAATTTCAAGAGTTGGGGGCGCAAGGGGTGGATTTGAAATTTTTAATTGTGAAACAAAATTATTTGAGTTGTTTAGTTGAACTTAATTCCATATACGTAATAATATGAATATTGGGTTATTCGTTATGTTTTCTAAATGAAGAGTGCTTGTGCCTTTGATTGTGCAAAATAAATATTTAGGATGATTGAGTGACATCAAATCTACTATCAGATAAGCCCTCTTTTTAGTTTGCTTTGCCTCTCAAAAATGATTGTTATCCCTCTACTCTTAGAGTCATTGTTTGAACATAATGTCTTATATTATTTGGCATATATATTATTTATTAATTATTTTTAAATTCTTAATAATTAATCGTATATTTTTATCTATTATTATTTATTTTTATCCGTAAATACCAAACAACAACCTTTATATTATAATCCATCTTATATTTACTATTGGAACGCTTCACGGTAACTTTATTATTCAAAAATAATAAATCAAAAAGTTACACAATAAAGTGATTGGTTGGAAGGCGTGACCAAGCCCTCGCAATTCTTTCGTTGATTGGGTAAAGCCAAGCAAGGACAAATCAAATCACGTGCCCCCTAGTCACTGTGATGGTTGGGCAAGACCCAGTAGGCAAAAACAAACCTAGTAAACCCTAGTCACCGACCTAACATAACAGAAACCATTCGGCAGTGAGGTAGCAAGCAAGGGAATAGACTAACAAACCCTATCGATGTGAGACACCACAGACTAGAAAAGTCGTCATAGACAAAACATAGAGAAATTTGCCGCCCTCTATAACCAATCAAGTAGAATATAGATGAACGAGGAGCGATTTATAAACGCAGAGTCGCCATCGCCAAAACACAGAGCCACCAATGCTAAAACACCACAAACCAACAAACACAAAGCTGTCAAAACACCACACACAAAACCAACAAAGACCACAACCAGCCCAACAATAAACCACTCTGTCCTTCAGAGAAGATGCAGTCCAAAAGCCCTTCATCCTCAACACAAAGCACCCCCAAACCTACACTCCTCGAAGTCACGCTCAAACGAAGCAAACTCTAACTTGAAAGAGGAAGAGTGTCTCCCCTGTGCTCTCCATCAACCACCTTATAATTGACATCTATATTTTTTCATAAAAATAATATTCTAAATAAAAATTAGACCAAATAATAATATTATAATATTGATTTGTCATTGTAAATTCTTTGTTTAATGGAGTCGTCGTATCTTCTCAAGCCTAACTTGTATGTGGTAGGGACTTTCTTTGTTCTTGGATCCCGTGATGGGTATGAACGACATGTTACGTCAAATCAAAATTAAAAACCCTAAACTAATAGTTTTATAATTTAAATTGCAAAGAGAAAGGAGTTCCCTTTGTTATTGGGAAATTGCCATTTCAAAGATTCTTTCCACAGGATTAAGAAATATAAACTATCATGCCTCTTTCAATGGCCACGTAGGCGTATTTCAAAGGCCATTTAAAATATATGTAAAAGACCTTTTTAAAAAAGGTGTATAGTTTTGTTTTTTTTAAATTGATATTTTATTTTTATATAGATTAGGTGTAGAGAATGTTTTTTCAATTTAATTTATTTTATCAAATTTATATGGAGCACGATCTCAGCTTTATCTTTTTTTAATATTTCGTAGGATTTGTATTTTGGTAGATGACTACATGATACCTTTTACACCATCATCTTCACTGTTGGACCACAATCCACTTGATCGACAAATAAAATGTATCATTTTTTAAATAATTGATAAACTACATTATGATTACCTCCCTCTCCCCTCAAAAGAAGAAGAAGAAGAAGAAATTGTTATCTCCAAATAATTTAGTGAACAACACACGAAGGTGGTGAAATACATATAGCACCAAATAATTTAGTGAAAAACATGTTTTGAATTGTTAGTTTAACCATTCACTATTGAAGGATTTAATGAGGTGAACCTTGCACAAAAATACTTGCAATTATATGGTTTATAAAATGGACAATAATATAATTTTAGTTTATGCCAATAAGATGTAGAACGGTTGGTTAAGTCGGTTGGTTGTGTCCAACCTCACTTAGTTCGAATCTCACAGGGCGTTTATAAGTCGGATGTGGTCGTTTGAGTTGACATAGTACTTTTAGTGGTCGGTGGTGGCCATTTATATTGGTTTAATAGTTCTCAGGAACTAGGACCCTTGATTGTACCCTAGATCCGGTTCATAGCTCTAGTAAAAAATTATTCAAGCAAGGGTCCTACCAACCCTGATATTTATCAAAAAAATATAATTTCACTTTATGAGATTTCTCAACTTACATTACCTTGTTAAGCGCTTCAATTTAATATCTCGATGAAAACTTACATTTACAAGCTCATTCATTTAACATTGATTTATATAACTTAAAGATTATAGAATTATGACAATGGAAGTGTTTTTGTTGCGAAAGAATCAACCAATATACTTTTAAATTTGTAAATCAAAATTTTAAGCTATGATTTTCAACTTTAATCTTCACTAGATCATATACCACACCAAACTCTGAAATAACTTATATATATAATATTAATTAGAAGCTTTTTGAATGAACTCAAATAAAATAAAAAATGTAACAAAGGTACAAGCTTCTTAATCTTAATATTACTATGCCAAACTTACTTTTTCAAAGATGGCAAAAATTGGCGCGTAGGAGGAAGGAGCGAAGGTGAAAGAATCGAAGAAAGGAGCTCAGTGAGCAAAACCTAGGGCAACAAGAGCAGAGCACAGCAAGGCACAATAACTAATTTTAAGTGCTTAAGATAAAGGCAAATCAGGAGGAAATCATGGTTAAAAAGATCACAAGAAGGTTCTGGAAGCAACAATTAAAGAAGATAGAGAATGGTGGGATGAAGAAACAAGTTTAAGTAAGATTGGGGTTGGTTAGAAAGGCAAGTGGATTGAAGGGTGACACATTTTGCCAAACAAAGATGAAAGGTTTAACAAAATCCCAAATGGTATTAAAGATGAGGAGAGGTCTAGAACACCAGAAGTTTTACAACAAGGCTTAGAGGAGGTACACTTGCAAGTGAGTCAGGAGACTCAAAAAGGGGCTTTATTAGGAGCCGACATAAGAATTGGAGAAGCCAAAACTTTGGAATGGTCCTCAGAGTTGTTTTCAATGAAGCTTTAACTTTTGTCAGAATGTGCCCTGATTTGCAAATGTGCTAGGAAATGGCCAACGGTGGGAGTTATAGAATTATGGATTAAAGAGAATTGGGGTTCAAAAGTCAAGGTAAGATTTTTACCTAAAGGTTTTTTGTTGCTATTTTCAGCTCTTATGAAGCTAGGGATAAGGTTTTTGAGATTAAAAATTGGTTTGTTAATGGTTTGGGTCTTTGGCTTCAATTTTGGAGCCCTAATTTTGATCTGCTGAAAGCCAGAAAGGGTAGTTATCTAGTTTGGATTAGATTCTATGGCCTTCCCTTAGAATATTAGAGTGAAGATTGCTTTAGAGCACTGGGTAGTTTGGTGGGAGTTATAGTGTAAGTTGATGTAGTTTCTCTCTTAAGGGACAAAGCATCGTATGGAAGAGTTATGGTGGCTTTGGATATGGATTAAAAAATTCTTGAATTTGTGATTATCAAGACAAAGAATAGGTTTTGTCACCAAAGAATTGATGTGGAAAATATTCCTTTTAGATGTTATAATTATCATCAACCAGGGCATATTAAAAAATTTTGCAAAAATAAGGGAAGCTGGCTTTGAACCAAATCAGTTAATTTCAAGTCTCAATGGAAACCAAAAAAGTTGCCCTAAAAAAAGGAACCAGATCAGGTGAAATAAGTCAGCAGGTCAAAGCAAATAATTTCATATAAGGATCCCTAGCTTCTACAAGCAGAGAAAATTAAGGCTACTGAGGCTTTGTTAGTAAAAATTGGATCCTTGGAGGTTATTTCCCTAGCCTCAATAATTAAAAATTGTGACTTTATTGAAAAAGAATCCCAAATTATTAAAGAATTAGTCAAGAAGAATTAATGGACTTCCACTAATAAGGCTCTAAATAAGTCATAGGTAGAAGCCCAAGTCCTTAATGGTACAGTTCAGGAAGTGTCAGCAGAGGAAGATTCTAAATGAGATCTCAACTCTATGGAAGTTCTAACTATTTCACAATCTAATAGTTCTAAGTTGAATCCAAATTAGGGTCTGCATCAGGTTTGAGGAATAAAATCAAATAAAGTTTGCAATGAAGGCAAAATTCTTACAGGTAGGTAGGGCACTCTGGAGAACTTTGTAGATGTTGTGAAGCGGGGGGGGTGGAAATCCCCCCAAAAGAGTCATGAAGCTACTTTGTTCGAATGCTAGGGGCCTGAATGCCCCTAAAAAAAGATGATTAGTTAAGTGTATCATAAAAATTTGAAAATCTAGATATCATCATGTGTAATAAACCAAGTTGGAAAAACAGGAAAGTTTAAGTTTTTTAAATTTAATTGGGAACTTCTAAAATGGTCACTTTGTGGAGGCTCTTGGTGCATCAGGGGGTTTAGCGATTCTGTGGTCCTCCTTCACTACCAAAGTTGAAATATTTCCTTCTAGGAAAAATTAGTGAGTAAAATTTTTAGTTTTAACTCTGATATGAAATTTGTGTTGATCAATATCTACGGGCCTTAGGGTGTCCAACTCAAATCTGCCTTATGGAATGAAATCTCTTCTATTCTCAAAGATCACCAGTTGGAAAAATGTGTTTTAGGAGGAGATTTTAATGCCATTTCTGGTTTGAAAGATTATAAAGGAGGAGTATTTTTTGACTCACATGTGAGTCATGATTTTGGTGAATTCATGGACCAAAATACTCATGAAGGTGTTTCCCCAAATTCAGGATGGTTCACATGGAATAACATACATTTGGGAAGAGACAACATTTTGGAATGCTTAGATTAGTTTTTCACCACTTCTAATTGGGTTATGAGCAATAGAAAATTGGTTTTTTGAGTTTCTCAGTTTGTGGGATCTGATCATTAGCCTATTATTCTAAAAATTGATTTTGACTCACCTCCTGAAAGATGTCCTTTTAAATTTGAACTAATGTGGTTAAAATATCCCTCTCTTTTTTATCTTATTAAATATTGGTGGTGGCTTTGTCCTTTGGTTCAAGGAGCTAAGATGGTTCAGATGTTTAAAATATTAAAATTCGTTAAAGAAAAATTGAAAGTCTAAAATAGAGAACATTTTAAAAACATTTTTCAATAAAAATCAAGAATTGAAGAAGAACTGAAGAATTTAAATGATGCCATTTTTGAGAAAGGGATGGATGTGGATACCTATCAACTGGAGAAATATTTAATGAAGGATTATGAAGAAACTCTTTTTAAGGAATAAATCTTCTAAACGTAGAAATCCAGAGAAAATTGGATCAAAGAAGGTGACAAAAATTTAGCCTATTTCCATCAACTAGTCAAAGCTCAAAGGAAGGTTGTTAGAATAGCCCATATTCACTCTAGTCAAGGGGTGGATCTTGAAAATCCAAAAGAATTAGGCAGGAAGCAGTCTTGTTCTTTCAAAATTTATTGAATGATGAACCTTGCTCTCATTTAAAAGCTCAAAATGATTTCCTTCATTTTATCCCCGAAATTAAATCTCAAGAAATGAATGAAAGATTGATGGGTCCATTTTCTTTAGATGATATCAAATGGGTGGTTTTTTCTATGGCTTGCGATAAAGCTCCTCGTCCAGATGGTTTTTCTATAGCTTTTTTTCAACACTTTTGGGAAATTATTGGTACAGACGTGTGGGAAATGGTTGAAGACTCTAGAAAGAAGAAAAAAGTAAAAACAAAGTTAAATATGACTTTCATCTCTCTTTTTCCTAAAGGAGATGTGCAATCTTCCTTTCTTGATTTTAAACCCAGCGCTTTGTGGGATACTATCTACAAGATCATCTCGCAAGCAATTACAGAATGAATGAAACCTTTGTTAAATAAGTTAATTTTAGGTGAACAAGTTGTCTTTGTTCCAAGAATAAGTATTCAAGAAGGCATCATTATGGCTCATGAAATTTTGAATTCTTTGACTCATAATCATCAAAAAGGAATGTTGATAAAATTAGATATTAGTAAAGCATATGACCGAGTCAACTAGAGATTTCTCTTTAAAATTCTACTTAAGTTTGGCTTCAGTAGTGAATGGTGTGAACGGGTTTTTAGTTATGTTTCTAACCCAAAGTTTTCAATTTTAGTAAATGGTAGCCTTTCTGGTTTCTTCTCAATAACTAGAGGACTAAGGCAAGGGGATCCTTTATCTCTTTTCCATTTCATCATCATGGCTGAATCTTTGGGTAGAGCAGTCTATGAGGCACAGGCAAGAGATCAACTTCAGGGCTCATAAATTATCAATAATTATGATATTTTAACTCATCATCAATTTGTAGATGATACCTTTCTTTTTGGTAAAGCAAAGCTTGTAGAAGCTTAGGAATTCAAAAGAATTTTGAATAGTTATGAAGAGGTATCTAGTCAAAAAGTGAATGAAGGTAAGTCTGATTTTTTTTTGAATTGATATTAAAGGATTGAAAGGAATATAAGTAATCTTCTAGGTTTTAAAATTGGTAAAATACCTAGTAAGCATTTGGGAGTTACTCTTTTTAAAGGGTTGGGATCTTCTATCATTTGACATGATTTGTTGGAAATATTCAAAGCCCATTTAAATTATTGGAAGGGCAAATGGATTTCTTTGGCAAGTAGAATAACTTTGATCAAATATATCCTAAGTGCTTTACTGACCTACTGCTTCTCGATGCTTAGCCCACCTATAAAGATTATCAATTCCATGAACAAAATTATGAAATATTTTGTTTGGCAAGGATGTGGCAAAGATAAAAAAATTCCTCTTATGAAATGGGAATGGGTTTGTAAAAGAAATCAGAAAGGTGGTGTTGGCATCAAGTTCTTCATCTTCATAACATGGCGCTTGAAGCCAAACTAGTTTAGAAAATGGTTTCTGAACCCAATAGTTTGTGGTGAAAAATTCTTAGAGCTAAGTATTTGGATTTGGATACCCTAGAAAGGATGGTCTTTATTATGAATCCCCCTTACAACTCCCATGTTTGGAAATTTATGTTGCAATGTAGATTAGTCATCTCTCAACATGTTTCTTGGACCATCAACAATAGCAGAGAGGCAAATTTTTAGAATGATTCCTGAAATGGTCACCACCCTTTAATTGAATTATTTAAAAACAATCAGATCAAACATTTTTTGAAAGCTCGTTGGGGATATCAAGTGAGTGATTATGTTCTTTCAGATAGTCTATTAAAAAAAAGTGGTCTGTAATTGGAAATGTTTTCATGACCTTCCTATTCTGTCAAAAGAATCTTGTGCTTTGGAAGATTGTCTAAAAAATAGGAATATTTTTTTTGATAACAATGAAGATCATCTTCATTGAATCAGGGCCAAAATAGGTATTTATCTAGTCTACTTAGGATATTAAATGGTTGAAGCTGAGGATGATTCTCTTAGATGGGCAAATTATCTATGTTAGAATAAAGTTGGTTTTCAGAAAGTAGGCACCTTTGCATGGTTGGAAATACAAGGCCATATTCTTACTAAAGATCATTTAAATAAAATTGGTTTTGTAGGGTTGTCTAGATGTTTTCTGTGTGAACAAGAAGAATAAATTGTGGATCAATTATTGTTTAATTATTAATTTTCTAATTGGTGTTGGGTCTGGCCATGCAATAGATTTGATTGGTCTTGGGCTTGGCCACAAACTCTTCTTCAAGATTTTTCCTCATGGCCGGTGGGAAATGTTAAAGATTTTTTATTTTCCCTTTGGAGAAGCAGCCCTTTTATTCTTATTTGGTCAATCTAGAAAGAAATAAATGCAAGGATTTATGAGAATACAGTTTGAACTTTGCATGTTGTACTTAAAGAAATAAAAATCTCCATTTTGAAAGTGGTATCTTCAGATTTTCAAAGGAAAAAAGGAATGCTTTCATAATGGGACATGAAAATGTGTGCAACCTATAAATACCTAAAACAACCCTTGTTCAGGGGTCAATATTAAATATTCAAAATAAGAGATAAAGGAAAGAATTAATTTGGACTCCACCAAATCTTGGCTGATTCAAACTAAATTTTGATAGGGCCTGTAGAAGCAATCTAGGGGTGTCTAGAATTGGATGCATGATTTAAGATTATAGAAGCTCTTTAATCAGATTTCTATCTTTGAAACTCCTTGATGGGACTAACAATTAAGTAGAGGCTCAAGCATTGGTAGCTGGAATTCAAATGGCTATTGATTGTGGCATAACTGTGCTTGAGATCGAAGGAGATTAACAAGTTATAATTCAAGCAATGCCTAATCAAAGAACAAAATCATGGAAATTAACAAATATTTTAGATATCATTTGGCCAAAGATTGAATTCTTCACTAAATGGAAAGCTTCACATTGCTTTAGGGAAAGTAACTTAGTGGTAGACTTTCTGTCCAATGTTGCCATAGACCAATCTATAGAAGTCAAAATGGAAAATGTTAGTTCTTGTTGGGCTGAGTATAGCAATTTTGATCAAATTGTTTTAAAAATAATAATTCAATTAATCTATTTGGTCTATAATATTATTTTCCTAAATAATTTTGTTTTCTATTATTTGGTGACTCTTAATTTCTATTGAGGACGTGGCTGGGCTCACATGCTTGTTAAATCAATATTTATGATGGTGGAGAATTTCCCTCTCATGTGATATGACCCATCATTATTAGCAAATATGGATTCACTCATCCTGTAGTAGGGGTATTAATGTTTTAGATTGGCTCTCACTTCACAATGATTGCAAGGTGGATTATTTTTTTTGGTTTGCAAGTTAAGGCCGGTCATCAATTTTTGTTTGTTTTTTTGGTGATGGAGAAATTTTGGACTAAGCCAGCTAGATTGCCTCTTATATTTGGCAAGGCCAAGATAAGGGAAATGGGTTTTTGTGGCTTGGTTACTAGGACCCATTTGTTTAATATCTTTTGTATCCCTTCATTGGAAGTTGTAGAAGCAATTGAAATGATTCTGGGTATGGATATTCTATCGACATGAAATAGTGTGTGTGTAAACTCTAACTTGGCCTCATTATTCTCTATCAATATTTGTCTTTTGGTCTCAGACTCCGAACATGTTCAAAATTTTACGGAGTTTTTTTATTTTATCAGAGTATCATCTGGGGTTGTCTAAAATTGATTCTCTCCCCCTCAGCATATCTCTATCTATGCCTTCCTCCAATTGGGACTCGCTTGGTTTCATACCTTTGACTGCTTTTCATGAATTGGAATCTTGATTTTTTGCTCCTGTTCATTTTATGAAGGAAGTGGATGTTGTTTGTGTTCAAAATATTAATGCAAATAGTAATAAAGGAATTATGATGCCTGACTTGGATGATATTTTACAACCCATCTCTAGTCTTGAAGGATGGTGGGATATTCAAAGTAATCCTGACCACGTCATGGCCATCAACTGGTTTGAAAAAGGGGTGGTGTGGGGGACAATACAAACTCCCCCTTGGTGGCATGGAAAAGATATGTTTTTCAAGAATGTAGCTTGTTCTCAACATGTGTTGGTTTATCCTTAGTTGATGGAAGTAGAGGGAGTAAAATATGAAACTAAAATGGTTGCTTTAGATGGGGCCCTAATGGCTTGTGTGCAGGTGGGACAACCTTCAGGCTTATCTCAAGATGGTATTCTGTACAATGGTAAAATAATTGAGTTGGTGATCCTATAATGATAGTGTTATGAATCATGCTTTTTTCTCCTTCGTATATGCATGTAGTTAATATTTTTTCATGGTTTTTTGCTACTGTTCTGAAGATGATTGCATGACATTAGTTTTTTAGTTTTTTATTCTCAAGACTTTATGGCTATATTGAAAATTTTTATATAAGGTTTTTGATTAGTCAATTTTGCCTTAACATTATTTAATGTTAATCTAGACCATGTTTTTGTCTTATGCTATATATGGTTTAAGGGCTTGAGACCCTTTAATTCTTGAGCATCGATAAAAAAAAAATTGTAACAAAGGTCACTGCCACCTATTTTTATAAATTTCTATTTAAAAATGTTAATTTTTTTTATTTGATTATGTAAATAGATTGGTTTTATAGGGACCAGGAACCAGAGTATAAAAAAAGTATAGTAAAATGAAACAAGCCCCATGGACTGAGAGCCAAAAATCAAAATAATATTACTAGCAGCTAACTATCCATGCAGAGGATAAAAACAAAAGGAAAGTGAAAGGAGAAGCTATTATAAGAGGGGGGATCCCTTCGTAAGTACCTTCATAGCCTTTGTCTCCTTCTCTTACTCAACCTATGTATTTTTTTTAATTTTGGCTCTAGTTTTGTTGCTTAGGTCTTTTGCATCCTCCTTAGGCAGGATCATTCTATGTCTCTTATGTAGCTATTCCTTCTTAGGGATCTTCTTAGTGGGGGAGTTTTGGAGGAGTTTTGGGGAAGGAGTCTCCACTTCCTGGATAAGTTTCTTCTGGGGATTACCTTCAACCTTTGCCAGTTGAAATAAGGACTGAATCATTTTGGAGACCTCCTTATTCATGGAATTCCAATCCCAGATTAAACTTGCCAAACACATCCCTACCTTATGTAATTTGTTATTAAACCCTTCGAACTGATCTTTATTAGTTTTAATCACCTATATCAAGGGATTATTTCCTCTACCCACCAACTTCATTGATTTTTCTTCCTTCAGCATAAGGGGTTTAGGCTTGAAGATAGAGAGTTTCAAGAGAGGATCCTAGATAGAGCTCTTGGAATTAGGGATAACATGGGAAAATTTGGGTATCAAGCGGTGAGATCTAAAGGTAGGATCTTCCTCGAGGGATTCTTCCTCAGTAGAGGACCCTTCCAAAGAACCTCCTTACCTTGAAGTTTCTCACCATGTTTTACTAATAGGAGTATGAGTCCCTAGTGGATGATAGGATTGGCTTCATTGATTTGGTATGAAAGTGTAGTACACTCTAAGGATTTAAAAAATAAATATGGTAGGATAATTTTGAAGCCTTGAAAATGGTTTTATAAGAGGAAGTGATGAAAAAAAATGAGAGTATATTTATGTTCAAGTGTGATATACTTCATTATCCGTAAATAGACTTCAAGCTAGTGTTGTGGAAGGTCCAAATAGGAGAACCCATTTTTATCCATTTTAATGATCTCGTTAGTTCAAAAAAACCTCTACAAGAGTTCTTATTTTTTTATTGATATTTGAAGGCTTTAGTACCTTCATATGACATTCTTGTAGCTTCACCTATTAGCTCCTCTGTTACAAAAATTCCAATGCCTCTTATTTCCACAACCCTCTTATTCTATGTTGTAACAAATGTTTTTGATATATCAACATCGTGATCAATGATCCTCAACATGAATTCAGTAAGGCCCCCTCTATGTAGCTTCCTCCAAATTTTTTTCATGCTCTAGACCTATGAATAAGATGTCGATTCTAATCTATCCCTATTGTCTCCCATCTTAACTGTAGCCTAAAATATAGAATCAAAAATGGAATTCATTGAGCCCTAGTAAAACTTAGAACTGACTTGAAATAATTTTGAAGTGAAAGATTTATCCCACCCTTCATTATTAACTTTCCACATGGTGAAATGATGACAAGTTATAATTTTTAAATGCCCTCACTTAATTTGTAATATCTACACATGTGATAATCATGTCATCATCCTATCCAGATTTAACTTCATTTTGAATTACTAACATGACATTTTTAAGGATGTGGCATCCAACGTGCCAGGTAGATAAAAGAGGGAGACCAACTCTGATATTAGCAAGTAAATCTGCCACCCGTTCCCCTCGTGATATGTATGAATGATGGAAGAATGTGCCATCCCCATCAAAATTTGCTTGGCATCATCTATAAGGGATTTTATTATGTGCAAAGGGGTGGTTTTACCTTCTAAAGCATTAAGGATATTGAGTTAATCCCCTTTAATGATTATTCTATCCATATTGAGGCTGAAAGTAATTTAAATACCCTAGAGTGATGCTTTGGCTTTGGCCACATGGTTGGTTTAAGTTTACAAGGGACCTGTGTAAGCATCAATTAGCATTCCCTTCAAACTTTTTATGATTCCACCCCCACCCATAGGGCCCAAATTTCCTTTTGAAGCCCTATTGAAGTTGAGATTAACCCAACCCTCAAGTGGTGGCTTCTACCTAACATGTTTGTGCACCAAATCTTTATAAGGAGACCTAATTTTATGTACTACCTTCCCTTCTTTAAAGATCAAATGTTTGGAAGCAGATCTCAAGTTTTTGTCTATGGGGGTGAAGGCCCTCCAATTCTTAGTTATGGCATGACAAAGATGGAGAAAGATCATTTTTGTTTGGTGTCTTTTGTTTGAGAATAAACTATCATTTTAGCCTTTCCAAACACCCCAGAACCAGTGTGAAAGGTTAAGATTCCAAAGGAAGGAAAGGGATGGGAGGCTCCAAGGATGTTTCCATTGCCTAATGAGATTAAGAATGTTCTCCAATTTAACCCATGTAAGATTGAATTTATTTAAAATCTAGTCAAATATGCATGAACTAAAAAGATAGGACAAGAATAAATGATGGACTGAGTCTTATACTTCGCTACATAGTGAACATTGACTAGGTATAATGAGTCTTCTTTTTCTAAGTTATCCACTATTAGGATCTTGTCTTGAGCAACCAGACAAAAGAATAAATTTACCTTATGAGTTAGGTGTTTAATCCATAAGTCTTTCTAGTAGTTTCATTCATCTTCTAATTCTAAGTCAATAACATGTCCATAGGAGACTAAGTACTACCCACTATCATCATCCACCCACAAGAAATGGTCTTCCTTAGGGAACATGGGAATGTGAATTTGATTGATGGAAAGATTGAGATTCTGAATTGCATGGGCGTATTTAGCAGTACAACCTTATATGGGGAGTAATTTATGAGCTTTTGATCCCTCAGTCTCATCCCAATAATATTTAACCTTAGTACCCCATCTTTCTTTGAAGCCCAAACATAAATTTGCCCAAATACCCTATGAAGTGAGGGGGAGAGTGGACATTAGACATCCTCCCAAAAATTTATTTTTTCCCCATTTCTAATTTTCCTTTAAATTACTTTTATTATTAGGTCCTTACAACTATTGATAGCCTTCTAAAATGTAGATTCATCAACTAGACCTTCTTCCCAGAGTAGGAAATCTTTCTCGAATCCTTTTAGGTATTTGGCCTTTAATTATTATGGCCCAGTCTCTATCTTCTTTCATAAGCTTCCATCTCATTTTTAATAAGAGGGCTTGGTTCATAGATTTAATTCTTATGAGCCCCAGTCCCCCATTTTCTTTAAGTAGGTAGGCTTTTTCCCATGAGCCTAGGTGAAATATGAAATGGTCATTGATACCCCTCCATAAAAAATTTATTTGGATTTGTTCTATCTTGATCACCACCTTACTAGGTATCTAGAAAATTTACATTAAGTATACTAGGATGCTCTATTACAAGGATTTGAGTAGCTAAAATTTACCAACCTGGGTAAGAAGATGACCTTTCCATCTTGTAAGTTTTTTTTGAATCCTGTCGATGAGGGTATTTCAAAGATCTAATTTTATTTTACCTTCAAATAGGGGAATGCCCAATTATGTTTTTGGTAATTGACTCACTTGACATTCCAAAATTCTTGTAATCTATTTCTACAAGACCACAAGAGTATTGATGAAGAAAAGGGAGATCTTGTGAAAGTTTATGCACTGGTTACAAACTATTTTGTTGTTCCTAAGAATATATTTTAGTTATCTTGCTTCCTCCACTAAAGCTTCTCCAAAGATAATCATGTCATCTACAAATTATTCGTGGGTGATCAGTTCAGTGTTAAGTGCTAGTAAGATGCGTTTGATTAGGCCTTGCTTTCAGGCCTTCAACAAGATTCTCCTCAAGGTTTCAACCACTATAATGAAAATATAGGGGGAGATATGATCCCCTTATCTTAGACCTATAGAATCCAAGAAGAAGCCTTTCGGGACTCCATTCAAAATTGTGGAAAATTTGGGCATGGCAATGTAGTTCTATATGATTTTCTTCATGTCCTGATTACATCCCAATTTATTGAGAATCTTCATTAAGAATTTTTAAGAAACTCAATCATATGTTTTGTTCATGTCCAGCTTAACAAACATACATTGTCTTAGGGATTTAGAGATAGATTGGATAGCCTCATGCACAAATATAATTTTGTTTATTATTTATCTCCCAATCATGAATGCATCTATTGTTCCCCAATAACCTTATACAAAAGGTGTTGCATTCTTTTCACCAAGATGGCCAAGCAAATTTTATAAGTTGTATTACATGGGTTGATTGGATGGTAATCTTGGAGATTGTTTGCTCCTAGATTTTTTGGAATAGGGACCAAAAAGGTATTGTTCATTTTTCTTAGAATATTTCTAGATTGGAATAACTCGCTCACTACTGCCTCAACTTCAGTATGGATAATATCCCAAAATTTTTGAAAGAAGAAGGGGGGAAGTCATCAGGGCTAGGGGCCTTGAATCACCCTATTATAAATATAGTGTTTTTTTACCTCTTCTACAAATGGGGTTTTGGTTAAATTAGCATTGTCAAAATTATAAATGACCTTATTGAAATTATTCAAAGTACTATCAAACAGTTGTTCATCTAGGGATCCTTCTTTTGTGAGTAGTTTTTTGAAAAAAATGATTGTATGGTAGGATATCTCCTCTTATTATTTGCTAAGGTTGTCATTGTCCATTTCCATTTGTGTTATCATATTCATGTTCTTGTGTCTAGTCACCGAGTGATGGAAGAATTTGGTATTTCTATCCCCTTCCTTTAATCAAGTGCACCTACATTTTTATCACCAGTAAGACTCTTCCCTCACCTCTAAGTTATGGAGATAACACAAGATTTATTCTTCATTTTGGTAAAGATGTTCATTGTTTCCTTCCAAGGTTAAAATTTCTTCAATTACCATTAATTCCTCTAATCAATCCTTTTTTGTATAAAAATGTCACCAAAAACTTCCTTATTCTAATTTTTCAACTTTACTTTGAGGAAGTTTAGTTTTTTGGCCAGGATATACATATCAGTATCTGAGAAGGGTTCTTTCCACCATTCCTTTATCGATTCGATCAAGTTTGGGTGTTGGAGCCACATGCTTTTGAATCAAAAAAGAATATTTTTTGGTTTCAAAAAAATAATCCTTCAAAAATTAAGAGATTATGGTTAAAACTAATTTTAGGTAAAGAGGAGAGATTATTGGTGAATTAGATGTTCCAATTTAGCGAGATCAAGACCCTTTCAAGGTAGACCTAAATCAAGATATCTCCCAAACTCCTATTGGACCAAGTGAATGGACTGCCTTTTAGGTCTACATACATAAGGCTCACTCTTGAAATGAAATCATTAAAATCTAACATACTTTCAATGAGATATATTAGTGCCCCCTTTTTCCCCTAGGAGTATGTGAGGTATTAAAATCATCAGATACAATCCAATTTCATCTATCACAGGCCTTACGAAATGAGAGGATATCCTCCCATAACTTATTATGTGTATTTTTGGATTTTGGAGCATAAATGTTGGATAAAATCCATTATTCATTTTTATCTAAGTCTTTGAATAGAATATAAACCTGATCACTAGTCTTCCAAATAAAAACACCTTCTATATT
The DNA here is from genome assembly GCA_037957365.1 of Torreya grandis. Lineage (NCBI taxonomy): Eukaryota > Viridiplantae > Streptophyta > Pinopsida > Cupressales > Taxaceae > Torreya > Torreya grandis. The sequence goes on from JARHVA010000194.1 coordinate 1,069,857, forward strand.
TTCTAGATTCCAAAAGACTATAAGGCTCCCCGAGGCTCCTTTGGATTCGGAGACTATAACACTTGACTTCCTCCATAATTTTTTAGCATATAAACTTATTGCATTTACAACATTTTGGTTTCTTGGATAATTAAGATAGTTGGATCAATTCTTTTTTATGATATTGTAGAGGGTCTTCTACTTTCTAGGGTTGTTTAACCCTCTGACATTCTATGTAAGAATCTTCATTTCTTATCCCTATTAATTTTGATTGTTTGTTGAGAACCATTTGTAATTTTTTTTTGTTTCAATATTTCATGTTACCATATGGGGAGATCTGCATACTGGTTTTGGAATGACACCTATATTAGCTTTCTTTCTCCTTTTTTCTATTCTTGGAGTGTGTAGTGAATTCCTCATCTTGGATTGCATTTGGGGTTGGTGATTTATTTGAAGGGCGTTATCCCTTATCTTTGGTGAGATTTGAGAGATTAAAAGGGAAAGTTGTTAGGGCATCCTCTAAGGAAGGACTATTTTCATTGTTTAAAGAATCAAAAAGTAGACTTTTATGAGCTAAAGCCTGGGTTGCCTCTGAGAATGTTCTATGTTTCAAAGATCAATCTAAAACTAAAGGATGATCTAACAGGGGTAAAAAGGGGTGGGGAAGAATAAGGGATATGTTAAGGGACTATGAGGGGGAAAGGGGAGGAGGAGAAGCATCAGGGACCTTCTCAAGTGAGGGGGGGGGGGGATTCAGCTTGGGGATGTGTTTGGTAGGGGTGAGAAGGGGCTCTACCATAGGGTCACCAAGGCTCAATCTCCCAGGAAGAGGGGATGCATGGGGATGCTTGGGGGGTGATCAACACCATTTATATTGGTGGAGTGGATTTGGGAAAGGGGGCATCCAACAAGGGGGAATTAGGAAGGCTTGTCAGTAGAGGGATTGAGTCACCATGAGTATTAGAGGCACTAACGAATTAAGTAGAGCTAAAGAGTTTCTACAAGAAATACCTATAGGGACTCTTAAAAGAGGAAAACTTGGTGAAGCTTTAGGTGTTCTGATCTTCAAAGGTGGATCAAGCTTCCATTATTATTATGGAGTAATTTTTTTGGGCCCATGCTTACTTGGGAGTTATAGGCACCTGATTCTTCTTCAAACAACCCTTCTGCATATGACTTTCGATGTTGTAGCGAGGGAAAATAATAGCTTTATTCTCATACATAATCTACTATGACCATTCCCCATACTTGGACTTGATTTTAATCTTGTGGAGAAGTGGTTTATTCACCAGTAGGAAGATGTGAACCCATGCCATAACCATCTTTCGATAAGAAAGGGTGACCAGTTCAATAGTAATGGGTTATCTTAGTGCTCTAGCGATTCCCAATATGGCTTACAGGTGCTAGTATTCTAGGGGAAGCTCCAGGAGAAGAAACCACATTGGGATATCATCCATATTTGTACTACTAAGATTCAAACCAATTTTCCACCTCCTGATGGAGATACTCGATTTGACCATAAATAAAGGCCCTTTAGAAAGGACCTTAATGCAATATTTTTATGAAGATAAATTAATAAAAAAAAACCCTTTGGCCAAGGTGACCACCTCTAGGTGTCTTTTGGGTTTTCATTTTAAGTTGGACCAGTTGCAAAAGAAATTTATGTTTGATCAAAAACCATTCACCCTAGCCAAAATAAAATTTTCCAATTCCATGTTTACTAGTTCTACCATGAGATCATGAATAAAAATATAAGGCTCATTTTTTTTAATAGCTAAGAAGATCTGGAGATTTCACAGGTTGTGGCCCACCAAACTTTTACCTTTTACTCTATCTACCCAAGATAACGGGGGCACGTTGAAAAAATGTAATCCATTTGTAACCTATTATTTGTCATTTTTGTCAGTTGGTACCAAGGGAATATATGATGCTTTTGTGCCTTTGTCCACTATGAAATTCTCATAAAGAGCATCACATGTGTTAGATCTTGATTTCACCCTAATTATTATAACCTTTAAATCTATGGATTATTATGGTTATCATTTGATTTTTATTGCTTTGATTTGAGCTTTATGACATATACTAGTTATGAGATAGTGATACGCTGATTAGTTTACACAATGTGATCATTGTAATTTCTTATTTATGTATATTGTAATGTATATTAGTTAGTTATGCATCATTAGTGTATATATATGATGAATAAGACCAACTATTTACTTGACATGAGATGGATGTAGGATTGATTCTACCCTGAGAGCATGATGGAGAGTGAGCATCATCAGAGAGGATGGCATAGATGGGATGTTTGAGAGATAATATAGAAACTGCTAGTAACCCAACACACACACCATAGTAGAATAACCTTTTTAACTGTTTTGGTTTATTTAGATAGTGAGTGCTTATATACTTTTGATATGCTCATGTTTTTAGTTGATGTTTATGGTGATATAGTTATGTGTTTTCATGTGTGATTATAGTACATAAATTTACGCATATAATGTTATTATATGAATATGTATTTGATGTTGATAAAAATCTAGTTGCCTAACATAATTATAAGTCTAAATGATATTCAATAAATATCATTATCTTGATTTGGTGTCTTTTCATATAATTTTTTTATTAATGTTAAAAAGTTAACCATAAAACACTTGTTTTATTTAAAAAATAGATAATTCTTATATTTTATAATTTAATTTAAAAAATTATCTTGAAATAATTATTAATTAGTAAATTTATCTTTTATCGAGATAATTACCAAAATTACATTAAATCAAGCAAATTTAATTATGGGCCAATGCATGGATTCTTGAATAGAAAATTAAAAGTCTAAAATTTATAATTAAAAGAATGACTTAAAATGGATCTAGCAAACAACTCAACCTTAAAACCAATATAATTAACATGTATAGTTTAAAGAGATTAAATGAAACTCAAAAAAAGATATTATAAAATCTAAAATGGTAAGCATTAACCTAGGCATGTTAAAAGAAAAGTAAAACTAAATGTAAAGTGGTGGTTTGAGGAAATTAAAATAAGTTGAATTAATTTTTGTAAAAAAATGCAAACTATACATGCAAATAAAATATTTAAAAAGTGAAGATTTTATAAGTAAAAGGGAAAGATGCATGGTAAAAGTAAAAGGAAGATTATTTGAAAAAAAAGTGGTGACTTTACATGTGGGGAGGAAAAAAATTAAAAATAATTTTTTATTGAGAAAGAGAAATTAATAAAAAGGGAGGTTATGAATTAAATAGGGGACAACAAAAATAAGGAAGGAGATACAATGAAAGGAAGAGGAGATTAAAGAGATCGATGCAGTGAAGGGGAAATCAATCAACGATTTAAGGGAAATAATACGATGATTGAGGAGAAATTATTTTTAAGAAATAGACAACAAATAAAATAAAAAATTAGACAACAAAGCATAAAGAAAAAAATAAAAGGCATCAACCTCTACAGAAGGAAAATTATACAGCACCCTGGGTTAGTATTATTCTTTTAATTACATGTATTTATCTATATAATCGATCTGCATATGTAAAAGTATTTATGTTAGTATGATAATAAATAGAAAACAAATAATATATATCAAATCGTAGATAAGTATGTATACTTATCATACAGAATGTAGATAATATTAAAAAAAATTGGTTGCTGATATAATTTAAATCCTATAGCCTTTACAAGTTTTGGATATGCATTAAGGAGTTGTATTTTAGTGATTTTGAAAACAATGAAATATGTTATAAATGATTACATATATACATGAAATATTATGCAATAATAAACCACAATCTAGGGAGAATAAGCTATGTATACTCCATTGTGAAAGAAATGGTAAAAGCGTGAAGGAAACTATGTTTCTACTTATGACAAATCAAATTTTATTTGAAAATTTATTATGCCTCAAATTTATGTATTATAGTTGAACTCGAGTTATTAGATGTATACATATGTATTATAGTTGAACTCGAGTTAAAAAAAAAAAATTGTCATTTTGCAGAAAAAAGTGTCCAATTTTTTTTTTAACGATATCTTGAATGAGGGAAAATATGATATTTTGAATCACAATCCATGACTTATCATCAGTGAAAATATGATCTTTTGAATTACAATCCATGACTTATCATCATTGAAAATCACAATCCATGACTTATCATCATTGAAAATCACAATGCATGACTTATCATCACTGAAAATATGATATTTTGAATCACAATCCATGATTTATCGTAAAAACACATATCCTGATGATGAATAAGGAAATATTGATCAAAAACATGCACAGAGTTTTTATCCAAAAGTGAATGCATAATTATAACAAGGTGGGAAAACATAAAATCTATGATTCTATTACCAACTTAGGTAACGCACCTGCAGGCGGGCATATTTTATCTCACAAATCTTGGCTGAATTGAAGCGTTCCCACTTTTGGAAATGACGAGCCTTGTACTATTCTTTCTCAACATACAATACAATAAGCTAAGAAGATCTAATTCTACATATAGAATTAGGAGACTTGAGCATGCATTTACAACCAACAGTTAAGCCTCTTGAACAAGGGCTCTAAAAACAGTCTTACTAATAATAGAGATGCAGACTTAAGACTATGACTTAATCTCATCATGCAAACACTCAGTTTTGTCTTCGAAAATAGCTCTTTGGACACAGAAGTAACTGACGTCGGTTCCTGCCTGCTTGCCTGTGACCGACGTTGGCCGATCCCTGCCGACACCAGCGTCTCTTGAACTACATCTGACCGACGTCGATCGCTCTTAACCGATGCCGGTGACTGTGTAAACCTGCAACTGTTAAAATGCGCTCCTTGGTGAAGCTTTTAGGCTCCACACCTTAACAAAGGGTTTGTTGAGAACCCTTTGTAAATTTTTTTGTTGTTTCAATATTTCATGTTACCATATGGGGAGATCTGCCAACTCATTTTGGAATGACACCTATATTAGCTTTCTTTCTCCTTTTTTCTATTCTTGGAGTGTGTAGTGAATTCCTCATCTTGGATTGCATTTGGGGTTGGTGATTTATTTGAAGAGCATTATCCCTTGTCTTTGGTGAGCTTTGAGAGATTAAAAGGGAAAGTTGTTAGGGCATCCTCTAAGGAAGGACTATTTTCACTGTTTAAGGCATCAAAAAGTAGACTTTTATGAGATAAATCTTGGGTTGCCTCTGAGAATGTTCCATGTTTCAAAGATCAATCCAAAACCAAAGGATGATCTAACAAGGGTGAAAAGGGGTGGGGAAGAATAAGGGATATGTTAAGGGACTATGAGGGGTAAAGGGGAGGAGGAGAAGCATTAGGGACCTTCTCAAGTGAGTGGGGGAATTTAGCTTCAGGATGTGTTTGGTAGGGGTGAGAAGGGGCTCTACCATAGGGTCACCAAGGCTCAATCTCCCAAGAAGAGGTGATGCATGGGGATGCTTGGGGGGTGATCGACACCATTTATATTGGTGGACTGGATTTGGGAGAGGGGGCATCCAACAAGGGGGAATTAGGAAGGCCTGTTAGTAGAGGGACTAAGTCACCATGAGTATTAGAGGCACTAACTAATCAAGCAGAGCTAAAGAATTTCTACAAGAAACACCTATATGGGCTCCTAAAAGAGGAAAACTTGGTGAAGCTTTAGGTGTTCTGATCTTCAAAGGTAGATCAAACTTCCATTCTTATTATGGACCAAATTTTTGGGCCCATGCTTACTTGGGAGTTATAGGCACCTGATTCTTCTTCAAACAACTCTTCTGCATATGACTTGGGATGTTGTAGCGAGGGAAAATAATAGCTTTATTCTCATACATAATATATTATGAACATTCCCCATACTTGGAATTGATTTTAATCTTGTGGAGAAGTGGTTTATTCACCAGTAGGAAGATGTGAACCCAGGCTATAACCATCTTTCGACAAGAAAGGGTGACCAATTCAATAGTAATGGGTTATCTTATTGCTCTAGCGATCCCTAATATGACTTACAAGTGCTAGTATTCTATGGGAAGCTCCAGGAGGAGAACCCACATTGGGATATCATCCATAGTTGTACTACTAAGATTCAAACCAATTTTCCACCTTTTGATGGAGATACTCGATTTGCCCATAAACTAAGGCCCTTCAGAAAGGACCTTAATGCAATCTCTTTATGAAGAGAAATTAATAAAAAAAATCCTCTGGCCAAGGTGACCACCTCCAGGTGTCTTTTGGTTTTTCATTTTAAGTTGGACTAGTTGCAAAAGAAATCTATGTTTTATCAGAAACTATTCACCCTAGCCAAAATAGAATTTTCCAATTCCATGTTGACTATTTCTACCATGAGATCAGGAATAAAAATGTAAAGCTCATTATTTTTAATAGCTAGGAAGATCTGGAGCTTTCACAGTTTGTGGCCCACCAAACTTTAACCTTTTACTCTATTACCCAAGATAATAGGGGCACGTTGGAAGAATGTAATCCATTTGTAACCTATTATTTGTCATTTTTGTCAGTTGGTACCAAGGGAATATATGATGTTTTTGTGCCTTTGCCCACTATGAAATTCTCATGAAGATCATCACATGTGTTACATCTCGATTTCACCCTAACTATTATAACCTTTAAATCTATGGATTATTATGGTTATCATCTGTTTTTATTGCTTTGATTTGAGCTTTATGACATATACTAGTTATGAGATAGTGATATGCTGATTATTTTACATGATGTGATCATTGTAATTTTTTATTTATGTATATTTTGGATGTATATTAATTAGTTATGCATCATTAGTATATATATATATATATATATATATATATATATATATATATATATATATATATATATATATATATATATATATGATGACTCAGACCAACTATTTACTTGTCATGAGGTGGATGTAGGATTGATTCTACCCTGAGAGCATGATGGAGAGAGAGCATCATCAAAGAGGATGGCATAGATGGGATGTTTGAGAGATGATAGAGAAACTGCTAGTAACCCAACACACACACCATAGTAGAATAACTTTTTTATCTGTTTTGGTCAATTTAGATTGTGAGTGCTTATATACTTTTTCTATGCTCATGTTTTTAGTTGATGCTTATGGTGATCTAGTTATGTGTTTTCATGTGTGATTATAGTACATAAATTTATGTATATAATGTTATTATATGAATATGTATTTGATGTTGATAAAAATCTAGTTGCCAAACATAATTATAGGTCTGAATGATTTTCAATAAATATCATTATCTTGATTTGGTGTCTTTTCATATAATTTTTTTATTAATGTTAAAAAGTTAACCATAAAATACTTGTTTTATTTAAAAAAATAGATAATTCTTATATTTTATAATTTAATTTAAAAAATTATCTTGAAATAATTATTAATTAGTGGATTTATCTTTTATTGAGATAATTACCAAAATTACATTAAATCAAGAAAATTTAGTTATGGGCCAGTGCATGGATTCTTGAATAGAAAATTAAAAGTCTAAAATTTATCATTAAAAAGAATGACTTAAAATGGATCTAGCAAACAACTCAACCTTAAAACCAATAGAGTTAACATGCATAGTTTAAAGAGATTAAATAAAACTCAAAAAAATATATAAAATCTAAAATGGCAAGCATTAACATAGGCATGTTAAAAGAAAATTAAAACTGAATGTAAAGTGGTGGTTTGAGGAAATTAAAATAAGTTGAATTAATTTTTGTAAAAAATGCAAACTATACATGCAAATAAAATCTTTAAAAAGTGAAGATTTTATAAGTAAAAGGAAAGATGCATGGTAAAAGTAAAAGAAAGATTATTTTAAAAAAAAGTGGTGACTTTACATGTGGGGAGGAAAAAAACTAAAAAGAATTTTTAATTGAGAAAGAGAAATTAATAAAAAGGGAGGTTATGAATTAAATGGGGGACAACAAAAATAAGGAAGGAGATACAACGAAAGGAAGAGGAGATTAAAGAGATCGATGCAGTGAAGGGGAGAGTAATCAACGATTGAAGGGAATTTTTAAGAAATAGACAACAAAGAAAAGAAAAAAGTAGACAACAAAGCATAAAAGAAAAAATAAAAGGCATCGACCTCTACAGAAGGAAAATTATACAGCAGCTTGGGTTAGTATTATTATTATAAATACATGTATTTATCTATATAATCGATCTGCATATGTAAAAGTATATATGTTAGTATGATAAGAAATAGAAGACAAATAATATATATCAAACCGTAGATAACTATGTATACTTATCATACGGACTGTAGATAATATTAAAAAAAATTGGTTGCTGATATAATTGAAATCCTATAACCTTTACAAGTTTTGGATATGCATTAAGGAGTTGTATTTTAGCGATTTTGAAAAAAATAAAATATGTTATAAATGATTACATATATAAATGAAAATATTATGCAATAATAAACCACAATCTATGGAGAATAAGCTATGTATACTCCATTGTGAAAGAAATGGTAAAAGCATGAAGGAAACTATGTTTCTACTTATGACAAATCAAATTTTATTTGAAACTTTATTATGCCTCATATTTTTGTATTATAGTTGAACTTGAGTTATTAGATGTATACATATGTATCTTGTTAAATGTTTATTTACTAAATATTTATTATTTTAGTATTAAATTGAGTTACGCAAGCACGAACTATCCATAGAAATATATTCATGACTTTAGCTAAGTTAACAACTTAGGAAGTGAATATTAGTAATTGACTGTGTTAATATATCTATTGAGATATAAGCCACTAAATCAAGTGTTAAACTATTAAAATAGAAATCCATTGATGAAGTTTTTGTATATAGATGTGTAAAGGATTTCATTAACATATTAGAGATATAATATAAATGGAAGAGTAAACCCTACCATAAAATATGGAAACTATTGCTAAAGTATAGTTATTTACATCTTATTGTAAGTTGCCCCCCTCCCCCCCCCCGCGCTGCCGCCCGCCATCCCCCCCCCCCCCCCCCCCCCGCCCGCCGCCCTTACGGTTTGGTTATAGGGATGCTTAGTTGTTATGTAAAGTTAGCTATGATATATATATGCTTAAGAATAAGGTTTCAATGAATTCATGTGATGTTTAAGTAATTATGAATTTGATATGATTCATGCCTGGTAAGTAGAATATTTGAATAGTAAATGGGAATATTTGTTATATATATGAAATATCATTATGTGTGAAACTTATTAAATTCATGTGATTATTAACCAGATTAGACAGTTAATCCTGTTTTTTGAATTAATTTCCTTTAGACACATTCCTCGGGAATGGAATGCTGTGGCCGACCGTCTGGCTAAATGGGCCATAAATCACGGGCCAAATTGGGCTATTTATGATCAGTGCAGGCTTCCTGCTGATTTGATTCCGACCCTGACTCAACTGCTCGAGCAGGATTGGAGAGTGTAATTCCGTGTTTCTTGGTGCTTAATAAATTTTTACCCCCTCTTTAGTTGCATTATGTGTGAAACTTATTAAATTCATTTGACGGACTAAATGCATAGTTATGTTAAGACACTCTTATTCATACTCTGTAGCAAAGTAATATGTGATTACCTTGTGAAAATAATCTTTTATAAACCAGTCAATGGATATACGTAGATGTACATGATTATTAGAGAGATGAATAGTGTTTTATAGTTTAGGAATATTGTTTTAATTTGTGTAAATAATAATATAGATAGACTTTTTAATGGTAACATTACTATGCTTCTGTTTGATTAATGTTATATCCATGATTGATATAATTATATGATCTAAATCTATATTATTGCTTTGCATAGAACACTAGTAGAGACCAAGTAGTCTATCTATAGCATAGTAATGTTATGCAAACATGTTAACAAGGTCAAATTGTAACGTCATGTAAAGATGAAATATTGTGTGTATTATATGTTGTGAAAGTATTAATATATGCAAGTGATTAAACATTTATAGAATAAAATAGTGCATCGTGATGTGTGCAAAGAGTTTATGTTTTATTCTGATTATTATTTTGTAGAATAATTTAGGGTATACCTAGGTGGTATAATCCTGTAATTGTTTGATTAATATTTACAAGTGTAAGATTATTTTTTCATGATTAAGTGGGGTGCTCATGCAAAATGATCTATGATATTATGAGATATCATAGAGTTCTACAATATTAAAGTATGTTATACTCGGATGGTACATATTGTAACAGTTATGTCTAGACTTACTATAAACATATGTGTGTTGGTTATTACTATGAATAATATGTTTTATAAAAATTAATAGAACATTATGTATGTATACATACAATCTTTGAGAGTGTAATGAAAGATAGGATATAATATTTTATGTTTCATAGAAATTGTGACTTGCTTTGTTATATCTAGTTGAATAGAAGTTTATGTTTTCATGTATTTAAGACTACTTTATTTGATGGTTTGTGAAAAACTAGTAGATATATCTTAAAATAATTGATTGTGGTAATATGATTCATCATGAGATGTAGCATGTATGGAAACTAATTATGGCAGTTGGAATCTATAGTTAAAATATGTATTTTTACCCAAGGTGTAAAAACTATAGTCATTATTTCTAATATGAGATAAATATTAATGTAAGATTCATACATATGTTTGATGTAATAAATGTATACTTTGATTTATCCTATATTTAACATGTAAAGTGATATAATTTCTATTAGGTTGTAACTTGCATTAATCTTGTGGTTAAATTATTGATTGTTATCAAATATTGCTTTGTTGATACTGAGTAAGGAGTGAGATGGACTTCACTGGCTTACTAGCATCACAATGCCAGATGAAGGCAATCCGATCAAATAGTGTGTATAAATTTTATTGATGTATAGATCATTATTAATTATATATCTTATGAAATGTATGTTTAGTGAGACATTATCATTTCATGATTATGATTTACATGTTTGTGTGATATCTTGTAATAGAATAGGTTTTTTATGATACATTGCATGTTTATATTTATAACTCATATAACACATAGGTGCTTGTTTTTTACTCTAGATTCCCATGCCATCACTATCTACTCATTCATGAAGGGAGGGACATTCCTTGATGGGATTAGTGTGAGAGATTGTTGGTCTATAGTTAGTGTGTAAAAGCACTCAGAATGCTCTCCCTTCCCATAATAGTACTAATTTTGAGATGACTCTTGAGATTGCCACATATAATTAAAATATTAGTGAACTCATGTTTTAGGGATCCATGTATATTATTTATGTCCAATCTATTACATTGTATTGATTATTGGAAGCATTATCATGTAGAGTTATAATTGCCTATCTTCCATAGATTTATGACAGTGGTTGTGTATTGTACCAATAGTGGTTGGATATTAGTAATTACTTTCTATGATTGTAGGATGATGCATTTTCATTTATTAAGTGATTAGTGACTATCAAATGACATGTGCTTAATTATAGTTATCACTCTTGGAGCATTTGGTATGGTCACTGCTTAGATTCCCGTGATGTAATCTATTTATAGTTTATGTTTAAAAAAATCATATTTCTAGTTAGCCTAGTAGGGTTGTTACATGTGGTATCAGAGTTGTGGCTCAAACTCTATGACCTAATGAGTCTATTAGAATTTTTGTACATTTCTATTTAGAATAATGAAGAATTATGAATATGTGTGTGGTATATTGAGTGTGTACTCTAAGATCATTTGTACCCCCTTAGAGTTTTTAAAGAGTTAGTTTATCGAGTGTCTCATTGGTAATGGTTATTTAAGGTGTTTGGGTAGGTAAGTGCATAGCATAGTTCATGAGTTGTGAACAATAATTTCCCTACCATATTCTTGATATTTTAGATTGAATACCTCAAGTATGGTTCCATATGTTTTGGTATTTGAATCACCTTCACCATTTGTGTTTTGTGTTGTGAGTGTTTAAAAATCATGGAATGATTCTCACTTAAGTATTTATGATTTATTTTTATGCCTTACACAAATCTTAGGAGTGGGAAATCCTATAAGACTATTCTAGATTGGCACCACCTAGTGCAGTGTGAATTTTCTTATAGTTGAGTGTAGATGACTTAGATGAGAATTACTTTGTGTTAGGAGTTTGTTTATGTGGAAATGGGAAAAAATGCCATCTCTCTTAGTTATCTTAGAGGTGAGTTATTATCTCTCTCTCCTCTTCATCATTTTAAGCTACTAAAAAGATTCATATCTACATGATGTTGATTTAGTGATGCCTTAAATGAAAACTTGTTTATGAAATATTTTTTTGATCATCATGTGATAGTGTTTTTTACTTATTATTGAGAGAAGTTTATTAATTTTTTTGAGCCAGGAATTTGACTCAAAAGAGGAATGTTAATATCGTGTTAGTTTCAAAATGAAAACAAAATGAAAGAAACACACTAACTAGCATAACATCTCTAGGCCTAGACACTAGGGAGAGCTTAGTTAACAAACATGAATAAAACACACAACTAAAATGCAAAAGAAATCTTATTTTACCTTCCTTGGATTCTCCAAAATGCTTGTTGTAGTGGCTTGCTCAGCTTGTGTTCATGAAGTCTTCATCAAAAGAGGTTTGGCTATCTCCTCTTGTCATTGGCACCTTGTGGCTTTGACTTGGATTGGCTTGGAATCAATTTGGCATGATAACACTAACTGAAATAGATTTTATAATTATTTTTACATTATAAATTTGCACCAAAATAGATTAAATGATGTTCATGGCCTCTCTATTTATAGATTTTTGCAAATGGCTAGATTCAACCTAAACCATCCATCTCAAGATTGAGATGTGTGGCTAAGGATTAATCTAATTATGCAATTAAAATTGATAAATAGGCTCATAAATATTTGGTATAAAGGAGAAATTAGGTGGCATGGAGAGAATTGATGAGGCATGGGAGACATGAATCCTAATTTTTGTGGCATTTATGGCTTAGGGATGTTTTTCCAAAAAATGAGGTCACCTAATGATGCAGATATTCAGTATTCATTTCCAAAAAAAAGTATTCAGCAAGTTTCTATGGAATTCTTAATTAGGCTATAATTTGGTTTTATTATCTCTTAAGCATGATTAAGCACTTTGTTTACAGATTGCTCAAATTGATCAGAATGCCTTGCTATTGGTCCAAAATCTGACTAGATTAAATTTTGAAGTCAATGTCAGACACATTGGATCTGTTATCCTATTTAAGATGTTACCAATAGAAAATAACAAAGGCACATGTCTTATGTAAGATATTTGATAGATAAGAGTAATCCAGAGCACCTGAGTGTAAACTTAGTATTTTGACTCAAAATGGTTTGATCAAAGTTAGTTGGCCCATAAATTGCATTACCCCATTTAATGATACTCTAGCCAAAATCATCACTTGAATATGTTAGATTCAAATATTTTAATGCATTTTAATGTTTTTAGGTTAAATTGTGCATTTTGATCAAAATTGGTCAAAAACCTGATTAAAGGTCATTAGTGGCCAGATTTAGGTGTCTAAAATTTGCTCCTATTTGAGAGGGTGTTTCAAACTATAAGCACAATAACATCTTCTCAAAGAATGAAAAGGCACTGCATGCCTACAACTGTAATGATGATAAACTAATTGTATTATGCCCCCTCAAGGGAATGGTTGGCATAATTAGGTCGGCAAACGGTCCCTAAAAAAGAAAGAAGTGAAATAAGGGGACCAAAGAAAGGAAAGATGATGGGGTGAAAACACAATGATTTTGAAAAAGTAGTTAAAATCACTGAGAATGCAAGTGGGATGGTGTATAATGGTTTTCCCAAAGGTGGTTATAAGCATTGTACCTTGATGTGGAAATATGGTATGATAACACAATGATTTACCTAAAGGCAGTTATAATCATTGAGAAGATGGAGCTATCCTAGTTAGGATAGATAAACAAGATAATATCATGCCCCTGTATGGGAAAAAAAAGTAAAGTGATGAAAACACAATGATTTTACCAAAGGCGGTTATAATCATTGGGAAATATAGGTGGGATGATGTGCAATGATTTTCCCATAGGTGATTATAATCATTGGACCGCAATTATGAAAAACATGATAAACTTGGTTGAGGATGATGGTAACTTAACACAAAGGTTAATGATGAATTAGAACAACCTACTAGTAGGGAGATGCTTGTCTAAACTAATAAAGGTTGAAATTATTTCATGGTTAATTACTCTATTTGGGATATGATTGGGATTAAATCAAGATGTCGATGTCGAAGAGATGTTGATGCTGCCATTACTGAATAGACTTCTTGAAGTTGAGGTTTGTTGTATCACATGTTAGTAGGCATCATGGTATAATATCATGAAGACTTGGTTGAAATAAGCATAAGTACTGACTCCCATAATCTAATACTCAAATAGAAAACAATGCACCAATGATAAAAACCATGATGATAATGTAAACATATGAATATGGATGGATTTGAGTATAAGTGTGGGTAACTAATCACCCAATGAACACACACATAAACTAAATCAAGGCAACAATGTTGAAAGTAAACAAACAAGCAGACAAACAAACAAAATAAGCAGAACAAACAAACAACGCAAATAATATAACATAAACCATATGAACATTGCCCTTAGAAAATAGGTGAAAACTTAACAAATGAACAAAATAGGGGAATAGAAGAAATGGAAGGGGGTGGTCAAGTTGTCTCCATATGCACCAGGCAAGTGGATGCTGCCTACATAGTTTCATGGATATAATATCTAATAAAAAACTTCAAGCCAAATGTAGTTTTCTTAGGGAATGGGAAAAATGTGATAACTGATCAAAATAAACAAAATAGATGCGATAGAAAATTAGGAATGGTATTGCAAAATGGCAAGTGTGTGAGATAAAAATGCCAAAAAGGATGAGGAAACTAAGAAACAAGTGATTTTTCTTGAAACTTAGTAAGGATTCCCAAAATCCTTAAGGCAAATAAGTGGTCAATATTCTTGATTTTTTCTAACAATTTTACAAAAAAAATTAGAATTTTTGAAGTATCTCAACTTGATCAAGAATGATGAGACACTAAATGGTTCAAGCTCACAAAATAGTAAGGCATTTAAACTTAGTTGCTCACAAAATGGTGAGAGCATGGTGGAAAGGGTGACTGAGCTAACCTCAATAAATATCAAACATTACCTACATAGTCCCAGAGTAAGACCTCAAGTCATTGTAGTTATGTCCATATAATGGAGAAATTTGACTAGTCTAGCAGTCAATTTAAACAAAATAGGTACAATTGGTAAAAAGGCATCATAATATGGCATAAAAAGTGGCAAGTTGGTATGTCAGGGCTCAATAAACAAATGTTGCCCCTTGTTTTTCCATAGGTGATTATAACTAGGACACAATGGCATAGATTGATGGTACTAATTTTTCCAAAGGTGGTTATAATTAGTATCAAAATTGATGATAAGAAAGGAATAACAAATGAAGAATGCAACTACCGAAACTCATATCATACTACTCTAAATTATGATTTATATTTGAATTACTTGAAAAAACTAATGAAAATGATTAGATTCCTTGATGATGAAAATGTGTAATGAATGGTAAAGAACCAAGGTCAAACAGGCTGGGTGGATAGGATTTAGAAAATGTTTGGCCGATAGAACAAAATTGTGAAGCAGATTGAAGAGCTAAAAGGAATGATAAGAATGATACTCGTAAAAAGAATAATAGTGATAAAACAACACAACATGAAATGGTCCTTACAAAAAATACACCTTAGCGCTCAAGCATAGTACCGCTTGAGGTGAATAATATTCATTGGCTCAAGAAGTTTATCTTCGTATGGTGTGGCAGGCTTGTATGCTCCTGATCCATAATCTATAGTAATGATGAAAGGCCATATCCAATTTGGTTTGAATTTACCTTTATGCTTCTTTTCAATCGTGGTATTCTTTTGGTTTTCTTTAAGAACAAGATCACCAAGTTTAAATGTTTTATACTTAACATGTTTATTATAGTGGCCTTTGAGTCGATTCTGATATGCTTGAAGATTGTTGAGCACAAATGTGCATTTTTCATCAATTAAGTATAGCTCTTATAGGCAAGTTACTCGATAGTCATGATCATCTAGGATATGCTTGAAAGATATACGTAGTGAAGGCAACTCGACCTCAATGGGAAGGATGGGTTCTATACCATAAACAAGTGAATATGGAGTGACTCTTGTGAGGGTACGATGATTGGTATGATATACCCAAAGGGTAGGGAATATCTATAGGTGCCAATCACAACTAGCATCATTGATAATTTTTTTGAGAATATTGATAATGGTTATATTTGATGCTTCAGCGTGGCCATTACGTTGAGGGTAATATGCTATAAAAAAATGTTGTGTGATGTTATATTTGATACATAGGTATTCTACATCCTTGTTCTTGAATGATCCTCCATTATCAAATATAATGTTAGAGGGGATACCATAGCAGCAAATGAGATGGTTGAAGATGGATTTGGAAATTGCTTTCTAGTCATGTGAGGGGTATATCTTTAACCCACTTAGTCAAATACTCAGTGATAGTAAGGATATGTTTATGGCCATCAGATGAAGTGGGATTGATATTCCTAATGAGGTTGAGTCCCCATGTAGAAAACGACCATGATGTCAACATCAGTTTTAGAGTTTGTGCTGGGGCATGAATTATATTATTATGTCATTGACATTTGTCACACTCTTTTACATATGCATTTGCATCTGCATCCATTGTGGGCCAATAATAACTAGTATGCAAGATTTTTTTGGATAGGACTACCCTAGTATAATGAGATCCACATACTCCTTTGTGAACTTCTCTTAATGCTAGTGTAGATTCTATCGAAGTTAAACAATGAGGCAAAGTTCCATCAAAACTACAGTGATAAAGGGTAGATCCAAGTAGAGTATAATGAGTGGAGTGATGGATAAAGACTTTGGTTTGTTTTTGAGATAGGTTAGGTGGTAGAATTTGGTCATGAAGGTAGTTGTAAAGGTCTAAGTACTAGATATAATTAGGACCAATAATATTACAAATCATTGCCATAGTTGAAGGTTCATGAGATGGTGTGACCAAATTCTCGATGAGGAACTGATACTCTCTAGCTTTATTTATTTGTCAAATTAGGGAGCCAATAGTAGCCATGGAATCTGTAGTTCTATTACTATCCCTTGGTATATTCTCAAATTAGATATTTATAATTTGTTGATTTAGGGTATCGACCATAGCCTTATATGGAATCAGATTGTCATTTTTGGTTTGGAAATAGTCTGTGACCTGATTGATGATTAACTAAGAATCACCATAAACTTGGAGATGAGATATGTTCTAGTGTACTACTTGTCAAATTCTTGCAACAAGTGATTCATACTCATCCATGTTGTTTGTACAAAAAAAACTAATTCCAAAAGATTTAAGGATTAGATCCCCCTGTGGTGTAATAAATAAGAGTCCTACCCCTGATCTATGTGCAGTAAATGAACCATAAAAATATAGCTTCCAATGTTGCTCCTCAATAGGTGTGTCAATGATGGTCATTATGGATTCATCAAGAAAATGAAATGTGAGTGGCTTTATGTCTACAAAGGGTGCTTCAACAAGTTGATCTGCAAGGACTTGTCCTTTGATTGCCTTTTGACTGACATACTTTATGTCAAAATCACTAGGAAACATGATCCATTTGGCCATTTTACCTTGTAAATTTGTTTTAGATAGTATATACTTGAGTGGGTCTACTTTTGAAATGACCATGGTCATTTTTTTCAACATATAATGGCATAGTTTCTGAGCTGCGAAGACCATGGCTAGACAAGCTTTTTCCATAAGTACATAGTTGTGTTCATATGTGACCAAGGTACGGCTTACATAGTACACTAGATGCTCTTTTCCATTGTTATCATGTTGAGACCAAAAGTGCACCCAATGCATTATCAGTAGATGATAGATACAACAAGAATGACTTTCCTGGCTTAAGAGGTAACAAAATAGGTGGATTAACTAGATAGTCCTTGAGTTGTTAAAAAGTTGTTTGGTAGTGATAATCCTAGTGAAATGGAACTCCATTATTTAGGAGATATGTAAATGGATGGCACTTGTCTTCTAGCTAATAGATGAAGCATTAGATTGACTGGATCTTGCCCTAAAAACTACATGGTTACTTCAAATTGGTTGGTGGCGACATCTCAATTATAACATATACTTTGGTTGAATCGATTTCAATGCCCCTACGAGACACAATAAATCCAAGTAACTTTCCTGAGGTTACTCCAAACACACATTTATTTAGGTTGAGTATGACTTTGTACTCCTACAATCTTTCAAATATCGTATGTAGTACTATTAGATGGTTGGCCTTGGTCTTGGATTTTCCTAATATGTCATCAACATAGTCTTCAACAATATCATGCATCATATCATGGAATATGATAGTCATGGCCCTTTGATATGTAACTTTGGAATTCTTAAGACCAAATGGCATGACTTGATAACAAAATATTCTCCACATAGTGGTGAATGCTATTTTATATTGGTCTTCTGGTGCTATTCTGATCTAGTTGTATCCTGAAAAGTGATCCATAAGTGAAAGCATTTCATAACTGATTGTGGAGTCAATGATCATATCAATATTAGGGAATGGAAACTCATTCTTAGGACAAGCTTTATTATGTCTCAAAAATTAGTATAGATTCAAATTACTTCAAGCTTTTTGCTAATAGGTACAACATTAGATATCCATTCTGAGTAGTCAATAGACTAGATACATCTTGCTTCTAAGAGTTTTTCCAACTCTTTATTTACCAAGATAATAATATGAGGATGCATATTATGTAGCTTTTGTTTCACCAGTTTGGAATCAAGATTGACCACAAGGTGGTGTAGATCCAAGACGGGGTCTAAACCTGGCATGTCAGAATAAGAGCATGCAAAGATACCTATAAATTCTCTCAATAGAGCTATAAAGACTTCACATTATTCCTCAATAAGGGACATGCCTAATTTTATCCATTTTGGGTCTGATGGAGTCTTGATGTTTACCTCTATGTATCTTCGATTAGAAGGGTTGAACCATCTTCTAAGATAGTAGGCAAAGACTTAAACTATTATACTATATCAGGGTCCTCTATTAAGACTTTCTTTTCAATGTCTTCTAGGCATGATGAATCAGAGTTCCCCAATGGGAGATCTAGCCATGCAACAAAAATAGTAAAAAAATCTTGAAGAATTTGATCAAATACTTGTTGTTGCACAAAACTAAACTTAGATCCATAGGTAAATTCATCATTGGTGGTATCCTAGTCTAAATTTGAAGAAGAATGAACACCCCCGTCTAATGGCACCTGGAACATGTTTTCACCACTAGACTGGCCTTTATCTTTACTTTTTCCTTGGTTATAAAGCACCTTATAGAGGTTTTCAATTTGGGACCTTAATATTTTATTTATTTGCTTTTGGCTAAGGGTGTTCACCTGCTTTCCAAAATAGGCTTTCAGATCTAATGTAATTGAGAATCTTGATTTATGATCTCCCAATGGAACATTGTCTTTAAGGCCTAAAAAGTCACAAAATGCCTCATCATTTTGAAACTCATCGATCAATAAATTGGATTCTTGTTGGTCCCAATCTATTAGTTGGGGGATAGTATAATGACAGTGGGTTATAATGAATGACTAGGGTAAGGGTACAAATGGTATATTTATCGAATAAGTGATCAGACTCTACTTCACTGTTAGCATCATTATCACTAGCCACTGATGGTGAAACTCAAATAAGATATGTGAGGTCACCCCCAAGCAGTTTAAATCCAAGTTCATAGGGTCTTTTTTATTTAGTCACGACGATTGGCTCAATGGTTCCTTGTTGATTTGGTCTAAGGCCCCTTATTTCATAATATTGATGCTCCATGATCCTATTAGGAATATGATACTTTGTACTTTTATAACAATCAGCTTGGTTTTCATTGTACAACCATGATTCATCCCCTTCAAGAGGGTTTGGTTCTAGGCCAGATGTTGGTACAAACATGAGAGGGCCCTTATCTTTGTTCCTTTGTTTCTAATGCATGTGTGGGATATTTTTAGGTTGTCCAAAGGTCTTTGGATTCCAAGGAATATTAGAAATATGGAAGGTATCATGGGTCACATATTCCCCTGGTCCATTATCTAAAATGGTGAAATGATTGGAAGTTTTAGGAGGTGGCATGTGGGAAAGGGAATCCAAGGTATTAGGATCATGCAATTATCTTATGGAGGATCAATAAGTATGGCCTTTCCTTTATCCTACTTGTAACTTGGATTCATCTTATATTGGTAATTTTAACTTTGAAACTCAACCTCAAGATGTTTATAGTGTTCATATGGGTGTAAATCTCCTAGAATATTCACTTCCATCCCTGAGTGAGAGAACTTGATACATTGGTCCAGTGTTGACAAGACTTCACAAATCTCATGTAACCAAGGCCTTCCAAAAAACATATTATATGAAAATTCAATATTAAGTACATGGAAAAGTGTGTCATGGGTTAAAGGCCCAATGATAACTGGTAAGCTAATGGTGCCTTGTGATTCTCTTTCCTGATTATCATAAGCTTTGATAGTTATCATTTTTGGCTGGAGATCTATCATTCTGTACCCAAGAAGCTTGGTGATATTTAGAGAAACTATGTTGAGGCCTAATCCATTGTCTATAAGGACAAGTTTCACTTTATGCCACTTTATTTATACTTATATGTATAATGGATTATTATGGAGTGGGCCAAGGGAAGACATATCACCTTGGTTGAATGTGACTTGTTGGGTTGGAGCTAGGTGTCCTACAAAAGCTTAAAATTTATCTGGTAATATGTAACTAGCAATAATGGATTGAGTTAAAACCTCATTCAAAATGTTTTTTTTAAATTTTGACATTCACAGCAAATATAAAATAAAAATTTGTGTTGGTGTCTTCTACAGTTATTCCATAGTATCAAAATTCTTGTCTTGGTCAATAGTGAATGGTTTATTTTGAGGTTGAATGGTTGGTTGGATAACAGGCAATGTGGTGGATGGTTGTGGCTTGGGATAGTAATATTTGACCTCTAAGTTGTGATTACACAATCATGATTAGATGTTGGACCATAATTGTTAAAAAATATTGAGAATGGTGTGGGATCAGATAGGACAAGTCTCAATTGCTAGTTTACTTATATGTGATCATGTGGTAAGGGTGATTTATCGATATAAGGTCCAAAAGTGGAAGTCCTAATTCATTGGTTCACCTATGTGCGGTCCCAAATCAAAGAAGGATTATCCATGTAATTTAGTTGAGTGGTATTATTTAACAATGGTCTAGATTGATTAGTGCTCAGTCTAAGATTAATGGAGATGGTATTAACGCTACCCGTTATAAGATGACCTACAACCCTATTGTAGTCATGTACAATTGCATGGTAGGTTTGTTTGTTGTTACCATTCTAACCTTGGTTTTGTCCATTTTTCTGACATTGTGAGTTCTATTGTTGATTCTATTGATTATGCTAATTTGGCCTTTGATTTTTATATTGTTGACTTTATTATTACACCGATCGATGTTGTTATTATTTGTGTTAATTGTTATGATGGGGAAAGGGGTTTTGATAAATCCCAACGGTTTGATTGGAGGTGGAAGCACCATTATCCAATGTTGTCTCCCCATTCTCCAACATATTCTCAATCAAATTCTTGATTTGCACATATCTTCATAGATTATGCCCATTGACTCAATGATATTCATAGAATTCATTTTCATGGTACCAATCAAGATAAGGAATGCCTTGTGGATAATGATTTGGTATAGGCTAACAAATCAAATTAACAATGGCAAGTTTGTGAAATACAAACTCAATAGGCTTTCCTAGGTCACTAAAGACATGACGCATAGGCACATGTCTCCTTGGAAGAGGGGTTTGTAATGGTAAAGGTTGATGTACTTGTTGTACGAGTCTTGGTTTTTATGATTGTGGCATTGGTTAGAGAGATTGTTGGGTAGGAGTAAGTTAAAGAGGTGGTGCAAATGATGTTTACACTATTTGGACATGACATGACTTAGTTACTCCATTACCCACAACATTCCTATTGTGGTTAAATTGATTTGGTCTATGGCTTGTGCTGGTTGTCATGCCTATACTTGGATTGGATGTTGGTTTTGTCCACTTCCTTGATTGGTACCTTGATTTTAATTAGTTTATGTAAGCTTGATGGTCCCTTTATTAATAAGGGCTCTCTCAATCAACAAGCCTTTATCAATGATCTCCTTGAAAGTATGTGCACATTATAGTTGAAAATGATAAGCTATCTCATTATGAAATTTTTTAGTAAACACAACAACTAATTTTTTATATGGTAAACTATGGGTGAATTGGCTTGTAAGGGCCCTACATCACTATAAATAACTTGTAAAACTCTCACCTCTTTTTTATTTTGCTTGTGTTAAGTCAACCAATGAAATCTCATGTTTGATATTATAGGAAAAGTGCTATACAAACTTATAAGAAAGATCATCAAAATCTATTACTAAATAATTGGGAAACTTTAAAAACCACTCCAAGGCTTATCCAACCAAGCTCCTTGGAAACAACAACAAAATTGATATATCACTATATGCCACTGGTTGACATGTGACAAAGAATTCAATTAAATAGGCCTTAGGGTCACCTTTCCCTTTATATTTGTCAAATTTTGGTGGTTTGTATCCTAGAGGAAATATTATCTTACTCCATGTTGAATGGATAATAACATATGTCATCCAAATTAAATTTTTTAGTTTATTTCCCAGCTTGAATGGCAACAATTGCATCCTTCATCTGTTCTAATTTTTGGGACAAGACAATGGAAGGAACATTCGTTTGAGGGAGAATATTGGTTTGATTAGATGGTTGGGAGGTCACAAGTGTCACATTTTGATAAGGGTATGATGGAGATATCTATTGGGGTGTATTAGTTTGGTTGGGAAATGGACCAAGAATATGCATACATGGATTAGGATGTAGTTAAAATTATACATTTGGTTGTGCGATATTCTCATTTGGGTTAGCTATGAAGGTTTGAATTAGAGGATTTTGTGGTTGGGATGGAGGGATATAAATATACTATGTCTATTATGGTTGAAAAGGGAAATGCTACTGACTAATTGAACCTAGCTCTTGAGTGGGAACATGTGAGCCAAGACCTTGTCTCTAAAATTGTCACACATTTTGAATTGATTATTGTCTAGTAGGTAATTGAGAAACATGAGAGCCTCCTTTTTGCAAGAATTCTTATTTGGAAATGAATTCATGTTGAAGATTAGCATCTGTTGTTGACCAATATTTACACATTGTTGGCTAGTCATCATTTGGTTTTGGATTGGTACACTGGTCTGCTACTGAAGAAGTATGTTTGTCACTACTTGATGAGATGGAAAATTAGTTGCCCCTTGTTGATGTGGTAATACATTCAACCTTTATTGCATTGGTACACTATATTGTGCCTATTGTTTTGGAATACTGCTCATCACTTGTTGAGGAGGAGTAGGATCCATCACATTCTATTATTGAGGTGTGATATCGAGTTTTGTTTGACTACCCAATCCTATTAGTTGCACATTTGATGAAGTAGCTGGTTGAGGTTGGGATGTAGAAAATCCTACTCCTTGATTTGGAGAACCACTTACAATTTTAACTAAAGGCACATTTTGTTGACTAGTTGTTTGTGTGTTAGTGTCAATTTGATTTGGATTGGACATCACTTGCACATTATCCACTATATTTTGCTCATTATTCTACATAGAAGTAGAAGACACTTCTTCAATAATGGGCATATGCAACAAGTTGTCTACCAAAGCTTTTTCTAAGAATGGGTCTAAAATCTAATTGTCTTGACTAGTTAACTCCATCAAAACTCCTATTGAAGGAACTAAGTCAATAAGATGTTTGCTCACTATAGTCATCTGATTGAATTAGGTGCTAGATTCAGGTAGGTTTGATATGTTATTTGCATTTGGTTAAAGTGGTCTTCCATAAGGTTTTTGCCTCTATTATTCATATTAGGGTCCTAATATGTTATTTGGACTAGAGCCTAAGGATCTCTAGAAGAATCCTGTTGATCATAAATTATGTTGTGGGGTATTCATACTAGGCTTGGTAAATTCTCATGAGGGAAGTTTGCTGGAAACTTGGCCCCTACCTCTATGGATCTAACCAAAATCTAATCTTTGTTCTCCAAAAAATGATTCTCAAATAAAAATGGATCATAAGTGAAAGGCGTATTAGTAGAGCGTGACTATTGAAGAACTGGTTCATCAGTTGTGGGTATTATAACTAGGTATTGTGTAGTTTGTTCTTGGACTTGTTCTGAATAAGGTGGTGTTTTAACCAAATAGTTAGACAATAGATCTTGGATTTGTGCCCCTAATTGAGTATTATAAGAGGTATATGGATCTATCTCATAATAAATTTTATCCACATAGGGGTCTTGCACCATTTCTTCTTGTGTAACCACATTACTAATCCTCGAATTGTACATGAGTCCACTACGAGTTTAAGAATACATGTTAGGATCTATAGTAAATGTTTTTACAATAAAAGGTCAAAGATTTCTACAAAATCTAAAAATACAATGTCTAAAAAATGATGTTAAAGCTTGGTCTAGATTTGTCAAAAGGATTAAGAGGTTTATGCAAAGATTTGTGATAACACAAGCTAATGTTATGTGTCTAACATTACACATCTTACACAAAAAGATTAAGTAAATGAATAAAAAAATGAAATGCCAAACTCTAAGGTTGAAGTGTTTCAAATTGATCTAATCTTAGGAAATTAAAAGTTTCTAGGTCTTTTGGCCAAAATGTGGTGCCAAAAACTAGGCTCAAACAAGGCATGCGCTAGGACTCTTGGCCAAATGACATCAAACGCTAGACTTTAAAATAGATGAAAGTTTTAATCTAAAGGGTTTGAAACACTTTTAACAAACACTAGGAATTTGATTCTTGGACATGGAATCGATCAAATAAGTATAAGGTATGAAATAAAAGGCACTTTAAAGATAGTTTATTTTCTCACAAATAAAGGCATAAAACTTGATTCTTTTGACAAATAAGCTAGATAAAAAGTGAACAACGTAACTATGCTAGACAAAGGTTCACAAAGGTATACTTGAATTGGCTTGAAAATGTAGGAACAAATTTGAACTATATGTAAAGGGGCCTATGAAATAATATCTGAAATGTTTTGGATAGCGTAATAATGCTAGTATACTCAAAAGATGTGATAAAATGCTTGTTTCAAAAACTCTCTATGGCAAAGATAATTTCTCACAAATTTGAAAACATAACAATACCTTTCTTGACTCAAAATGTTGTGGTACATAGACTCAAAGTGAAATTTTTTAGCACAAAATGACTTAAGTCTATCAAGTGGTGATAATGATCATGAGTCTTTAAACGACCTTCAACCCAAATTAGGAATTGAACCTAAGTTACTTCAAGTTTAATGCAAATGGTGAACCCACTTAACACATCAACCCTATGAACTTATAAAGGTGAAATTTAAAATTTAGATTATAAATGAAGGACTTAAACAACTTTGGTAAAGATCTAGACTTAATTGGGCAACATAACTGCACCAAAGTGGATGATATGGCTCCTAGTTTTGATGAATTTTGAATAAGGCAAATTGATGATTTCTCAAAAATTTGATAGCATAACACTACCTTGTTCGAACGAAATTGGGGACCATGTGTTTGGTTTGAATTATTTTTTTATGTCAAGTTTTTACTCCAAACAAGAGTTTAATCTAGGACAAAACCAACTAATTAATCATCCTTAGATCCTGAACTGACAAGGTTGCTTGGTATTGTTAAAATTTGTCAATATACGTCATTTGAGATAATTTTAAGTGTTAATATAAAATTAAATACACATTATATAGTAGGGTTTTTACACCCCCCTTCTCTCAAATGATAGTACTATGACATGGACCTTGAGGCACACCTTGTACCAACAATAATTTCACAAGTGGGGGTTTGTCTAAGATCTATAATTTTTTGAAAATTTTAGGGAAAATAATTACACAATAACTTTCATGTCAAATAATGCAAAAAAAATCATATATTTTAGACCAGTATCACTTGGCTTGTTACAAAATGGTCTAGCCCTTTTTGCAACCACTACATCCTGTTGTTCGCTCAGTGTAGTGTGATGTCCAAAGTACCACTACATCCTATGTGTAAATCCAATATGGATCCAAATGAAGTCAATGATAGGAGATGAAACCCCAGGTCAATACTTCCATAAAGAAATCATGGGAGGTAATGATGTTCCCCTCGTAAGCCAAGTTTGCATGAAAATAAAAGACTAATAGAAAGACTTTAGGGTCATTTTCAATGTCACCCAAACTTTGACCTATTCTTGGGGAGTGTTGTAGATGACATTCTTTCTAAGCCTTGGACTAGGATTTTTTCAATAGGAATGGTGCTTTTGATTCTAAGGGTTCTGTAAATGGGACAAATGGAAGAACATACACACAACACCCCTCTCTTTCCTAAACAAAATTAGATAAAATAAATATTAACAACAAAAATGACAAGTGTGTTCAATTTTAAGCCCAAATGAAAGATTTGGTGATGTTCATTTGACCCCTTGGTCTTAATTTGTAACTTTGAAATCTAACTACAAGATTTAAGGAATAACACCTTAAATGATTTCCTTATAATCACCAAAATGAAAAGTTTGATTCATTTTAAAACACCCTAAAAGAAGTTTTAAAGGATCTAATTTAGCATGATTTGATGATTTTCCAAGTAAAACCTACAAAAAAAAATTTAGCAAGACATTTAACTTAGAATCACTTTTGAAGATGAAACAACCAACCTAGAAAAAAGAGCTCTCGAGTTTGTGTAAAAAAAACACAGTGATTGTCGTTGGTTATACTAACTGGTGATAGAAACTTCTATGTAGACTGATGATAGTTTTACTAATCAGTGATGGTTAGGTAGACCGACATCAGTTTTACTAATGATAACCAATGATAGTTGTACAGACCAACGTCAATTTACTCAACCAACAATAGTTACTATGTAAACCTGTGACAAAGAAAAAAATGGCCAAATGAAGTTATAAAATCACTTAAATAGAGTTTTAAGTATCCAAATTAAAATTTTAAAGTTGCCTCATGCTCTCCTTCATATATGGGATGCAATGGATCCCATCAAGCATGCCATTATATGAGTTAGGAATTTGACTCAAGAGAGGATGGTTAGTATCGTGTTAGTTTCAAAATGAAAGAAACACACTAAATAGCATAACATCTCTAGGCCTAGGCACTCAGAAGATATTAGTTAAAAAATATGAATAAAACACATAACTAAAATACAAAATAAACCTTCTTTTACCTTCCTTGGATGCTCCAAAATGCTTATTATAGTGGCTTGCTTGGCTTGTGCTCATGAAGTCTTCATCAAAGGAGGCTTGTTTATCTCCTCTTATCCTTGACACCTTGTGGCTTTCACTTGGATTGTCTTGGAATCAATTTGGCATGGTAACAATAATTGTAATAGATTTTGGAATTATTTATGTATTAAACTTTGCACCAAAATAGCTTAGAAATGATGTTTATGATCTCTCTATTTATAGATTTTTACAAATGAATAGAATCAACCTAAACCATCCATCTCAGGATTAAGATGTGTGGCTAAGGATTAATTAAATTATGCAATTAAAATTGATAAATAGGCTCATCAATATTTGAGATAAAGGAGAAATTAAAAGGATGAAAGGCATTAATGAGGCATGGGAGGCATGAATCTTGATATTTGTGGCATTTATGGCCTAGGGATGTCTTCTCAAGAAATGAGGTCACACAATGATGCAGATATTCAATATTCATTTACAAAAATAAGTATTCAACAAGTTTCTATGTAATTATTAATTAGGCTCTAATTTGGTTTTATTAGCTCTTAGTCATGATTAAGCACTTTATGGATAAATTACTCAAATTGATCAAAATGCCTTGTTATTGGTCCAAAGTTTGAATGGATTAGAATTGAAAGTCAATGTCAGACGTGTTAGATCTGTTATCCCATTTAGGATGTTACCAACAACAAATAACAAAGTCATGTATCTTAAAGTAAGAGATTTAATAGAAAAGACCAATCCAGAGCACCTAGGTGCAAAATTGGCATCTTGACTCAAAATGATTTGATCAAAGTTAGTTGGCCCATAAATTGCATTGCCCCATTTAATGGTACTATGGCCAAAATTGGCACTTCAACATATCATATTCAAAGATTTTAATGAGTTTTAGTGTTTTTAGGCCAAATTGTGGATTTTGGTGGAAATTGGTTAAAACCCTAATTGAAGGTCATCGGTGCTCAGATTTAGGTGTCTACACTTTTGTTTTTTTTTAAATGTTAGTTCTCTACTTTTCACTTTTGGATTTTTAGAATCACTATTTTATTTAACTTGTGAAATTTGACCATGAGGAGTGGTGAACCTTGAATTTATATTAATTCTGGTTGATTATAATTATTATGTTATTCTATACCTTTGTTTATATTGATATTATTCTCTTTTTGAAGCATGTTATTTTGAAGAGTTATATATGTGCCTTTTTTCATGATCAATTAAGGTATAAGATGTGCAGAACATCTTGGTAGTCTAAAAGGTTCGAGATAAACTTTTAACTTGTTAAATACTAGCCAAGCAAGCAGGGAGACATTGTCTCACTTGTTCCTTTTTAAGGTTGTAAAAACGATATGATATTTGGCCTTTGTATATTATGTTAATTTTAGCATTATTTCCTTTTAAATATGAATATAACACTATAGGTTAAGTTGTGAAATATGATACTAGTTATGTTTAGCTAGTGGCAACTTAATACAATTTTAGAATGATTGTATGATTTTTTTGTATGTATGTTAGCACATCTAGAATCATTTAGCATATAGTATTGTTGTTTATGATATGTTAGTATAGATTTGTGTTTCAGGGAACCTTGTGAACATTGTAAAGATTGTCAGGTCATGGAGACCTAAGGGAAGAGTGGTGAATTAGGAACATGAATTCTAAATGATAGGAGTGTATCGTACTTAGCCTCACATTGACTCAATTTTTATTGAGTTTAGCTCCAATAGATGGACTTGTCAAATACAAGATTTGACAGATGAACTTATCAAATTGAAGATTTGATAGATAGACTTGTCAAATTCAGTTATATGGCCATATGTATGTATACTATGGACAAGTATTCTGTAATTTTGTAGACATTGGAAATGTAGTATTTATAGTTCCTATTCATCGTCATACTTATTAAGAGCTCCATAGAGTAGTGAAAATATTAACATGTTATACTTATATGAAATTACATAGAGTAGAGATAGCATTAATTTGTACACATCATTGTTGTCAAGTTCTCTAAACACTTTTCTCTAGAATGAGAAATACACTCTCTAGGTTAGAGAGATGTGCATAGGGGCTGAAAGGTTTTGTGTAACTCTCCCTCATCATTTTTTTTGGATTTTGTGATGACCTCATGTGCTTTTGGGGAAGTTAGTGAAACTTTCACCAGGATATGTATAGGCTAGTCTTGTGATTCTAGACCCCAGGTTGGTCATGATAGAACCATTCAATGTAAGTGACATTTAAAAAACTTGTTTACATGATAGAAAATGTCACATATCAAGGTCTTGTGGGAGCAAGACTCTAAGAATAATATTACTTAGAAATAATATGATGGGTTTTATAGGTTATTTTCATATTTAATTACATGATTTGATACTAGATACCATGTTTTTATTCTATTAAACTATGTTTGTTATTCAGAACTATTGTTTGAATAAGTGTTATCAGGACAATGACCAATTTTAGGGGGGAAATATGTTACATGTTTATTTCACCCTAAGTATTATAACCTTTGAATTTATGAATTATTATGGTTATCATCTGAACTTTGATTTGAGCTTTATGACATATACTAGTTATGGGACAATGATATGTTAATTAGTTTACATGAAGTGATAGTTGTACTTTCTTATTTATGTACATTGTTGATTTATATTGGTTAGTTATACCTACTTGTCACGAGGTGGAAGTAGGATTGATTTTACCATAAAATCATGATGGATAGAGAGCATCATCAGAGAGGATGGTGTATATGCGATGTTTGAGAGATGACAGAAGAATTGATAGTAACCTAACATATACACACTAGTAAAATAACTTATTTAACTTTTTTGGTCAATTTAGATAGTAAGTGTTTATGTACTTCTACTATGCTCATTTTTAATTGATGCTTATGGTGATCTGGTTGTGTGTTTTCATGTGTGATTATACTACATAGATTTATGCATATAACGTTGTTATATGAACATGTAGTTGATGCTGACGCAAATCTAGTTACCTAACATAATTATAGGTTTGAATGATAATCAATGAATATCATTGTCTTGATTTGGTGTCTTTTCATTAAAAAAAAATTACTAATGTTAAAAATTTAATTATAAAAAACTTATTTTATTTAAAAAATAAATAATCGTTATATTCTAAAATTTACTTAAAAGAGTTATCTTGAAATCATTATTAATTAGTGGATTTATCTTTTATTGAGATAATTACCATAGTTACATTAAATCAAGGAAATTTAATTATAGGCCAATACATGGATTCTTGAATAGAAAATTAAAAGTCTAAAATTTATCATTAAAGGAATGACTTAAAATGGATCCAACAAACAACTTGACCTTAAAACCAATAGAATTAACATGCATAGTTTAAGAGATTAAATCTCTCTCTCTCTCTCTCTCTCTCTCTATATATATATATATATATATATATATATGTATAATGGTAAGCATTGACCCAAGCATGTTAAAATAAAATTAAAACTCAATGTAAAGTGGTGGTTTGAGGAAATTAAAATAAGTTGAATTGATTTTGGTAAAAAGGGTGAACTATACATGCAAGTAAAATCCTTAAAAAGTGAAGATATTATAAATAAAAGGGAAATATGCATGGTAAAAGTAAAAGAAATATTATTTTAAAAAAATTAGTGACTTTGCATATGGGGAGAAAAAAAATTAAAAGGAGATTTTTATATAGAAAGAGAAATTAATAAAAAGGGAGGAAATGAATTAAATAAGGGATAATAAAAATAGGGAGATACACTCAAAGGAAGAAGAGATTAAAGAGATCGACACGATGAAGGGGAGATCAAGCAACCACTAAAGGGAAATAGTACAGCAATTGAGGAGAAAGTATTTTTAAAAAGTAGACAACAAATCATAAGGAAAATAAAAGGCAACAACCTCTATAGAAGGAAAATTATACAACCTTTGTTAGTATTGATCTTTTAATTACATGTATTTGTCTATATAATCGATCTACATATGTAAAAATATTTATGTCAGTATGATAGGAAATAGAAGACAAATAATATATATCAAACCGTAGATAACTATGTAAACTTATCATATGGACTATAGATAATATAAAAAAATTGGTTGCTGATTTAGTTGAAATCCTATAACCTTTACAAGTTTTGGATATGCATTAAGGAGTTGTATTTTAATGCTTTTGAAAATAATGAAATTAGTTATAAATGATTATGTATATACACTAAATATTATTTAATAATAAACCATGATCTAAGGAGAATAAGATTTGTATACTCCATTGTGAGAGAAATGGTAAAAGCATGAAGAAAACTATATTTCTACTTACGGTAAATCAAATTTTAGGTGAAAATTTATTATGCCTTAGATTTTTGTATTATAGTTGAACTCGAGTTATTGGATGTGTGTGTGTGTGTGTGTGTGTGTGTCTTGTTAAATGTTTATATAAAAAATATTTATTATTTTAGTATTAAATTGAGTTGGGCTAGCATGAACTATCCATAGAAAGAGATTCATGCTCCAGCTAAGTTAATAACTTAGGAAGTGAATATTAGTAATTGACTGTGTTAATATATCTATTAAGATATGAACCACTTAACCGAGTGTTAAAAAAATTAACATAGAAATGCATTGATGAGGTTTTTGTATATAGACAGGTAAAGGATTTCATTAACATCACAGAGATACAATATAAATGGAAGAGTAAACCCTACTATAAAATCTAGAAACTATTACTAAAGTATAGTTATTTACATCTTATTGTAAGTTGAACATCACCCCCCTTTATGGTTTGGTTATAGGGACACCTAGTTGTTGTGTAAAGTTATATATATATATATATATATATATATATATATATATATATATATATATATATATATATATATATATATATATGTATATGAGAATAAGGGTTTAATGAATTCTTGTGATGTTTAAATAATTATGAATTTGATATGATGAATATCTATTATAGCTATTATATATATAATGAATATCCCCATTTACTATTCAAAGATTCTACCTACCAGGCATGAATCATATCAAATTCATAATTATTTAAACATCACAAGAATTCATTAAACCCTTATTCTCATATATATATATATGTGTGTGTGTGTGTGTGTGTGTGTGTGTGTGTGTGTGTGTATGAGAATAAGGGTTTAATGAATTCTTGTGATGTTTAAATAATTATGAATTTGATATGATTCATGCCTGGTAGGTAGAATCTTTGAATAGTAAATGGGGATATTCATTATATATATGAAATATCATTATGTGTGAACTCATTAAATGTATTTGACTGACTAAATGCATAGTTATGTTAACACACTCTTATTCATACTCTATAGCAAAGTAATATGTGATTACCTCATGAAAAATAATATTTCGTAAACCAATAGATGGATGTACGTAGATGTACATGATTATTAGAGAGATGAATAGTGTTTTATAGTTTAAGAATATTGCTTTAATTTATGTAAACAATAGTAAAAATAAACTTTTATGTGGTAATGTTATTATGCTCATGTTTGATTAATGTTATATCCATGATTGATATAATTATATAATCTAAATCTATATTATGGCTTTACATAGAACACTAGTAGAGACCAAGTAGTATATCTATAGCATAGTAGTGTTACACAAATATGTTGACAGGGTCAAATTGTAACATCATGTAAAGATGAAAACTTATGTGTAGTATATATTGTGAGAGTATTAACATGTGTATGTGATTATACATTTATAAGATAAATATTGCATCATGATGTGTGCTTAGAGTTTATTTTTTATTCTAATTATTATTTTGTAAAATAATCTAGGGTATACCCAGGTGGTATAATCCAATACTTGTTTGATTAATATTTATAAGTGTGAGATTATTTTTTCATGATTGAGTAGGGTGATCAAGCAAAATGATTTATGATATTATAGGATGTCATAAAGTTTTACAGTATTAGAGTATGTTATACCTGGATGGTACATACTGTAATGGTTATGTCTAGACTTACACCTACATAAATATATGCATATTGGTTATTACTATGAATAGTATGTTTTATAACAGTTAATAGTATGTTATGTATGTGTACATATAAATTTTGAAAGTGTAATGAATGCTAGGATAGAATATTTTGTATTTCATAGAAACTATGACTTATTTTGTTATATATAATCACTTGAATAGAAGTTTATGTTTCCATGTATTTAAGACTACTTTATTTGACTATTTGTAGAAAACTAGTAGTGATGTCTTAGAATACTTGACTATGGTAATATGGGTCATCATGGGATGTAGCATGTATAGAAAGTAATTGTGGTAGTTAGAATCTACAGTTAAAATGTGTATTTTTACCCAGGTGGTAAAAACTATATTCATTATTTCTAATATGAGATAAATATTAATGTAATATTCATACATACATTTGATGAAATAAATGTATACTTTGATTTCTCCTATGTTTAGCATGTAAAGTGATATGATTAGTATTAATATATAATTTATATGAATATTTTGGTTAAATTATTGATTGTTATCGAATCTCACTTTGTTGATATTGAGTAAAAAGTGACACGGACTTCACTAGCTTACTAGCATCATAATGTCAGATGAAGGCAATCCGATCAAGTAGTGTGTGTGAATTTGATTGATGTATAGAATGATGTTAATTATATATTATATGAAATGTATATTTAGTGAGATAGTATCATTTCATGAGTATGATTACATGTTTATGCGATATCTTATAATAGAATGGGTTTTCTATGATACACCACATGATTTAGCTTTATAATTTATATAGTATATGCATGCTGGCTCGTTAATCTAGATTCCTATGCCATCACTATATACTAATTTGTGAAGGGAGGACCACTCCCTGATGGGATTAGTGCAAGGAATCATTGATCTGTGGTTGGTGTGGAAAAGCATTTGGATGATGCTCTTCCTCTCCACAACAGTACTACTTTTGAGATGACTCTTGAGATTGCCACATACACTGGAGAGATTGGTGAAATCATGCTCTAGGGATCCATATATCTTATTTATATTTAATGTATTACATTGTATTGATTATTGAAAACATTATCATGTAGAATTGTAATTGCTATCTTCCATAAATGGATGACAGTGGTTGTGTATTCTACCAAAAGTGGTTGGATATTAGTAATTACTTTCTATGATTATAGTATGATGCATTTTCATTTATTGATAGTGATTAGTGACTATCAAATGATATATGCTTAATTATAGTTATCACTCTTAGAGCATTTGGTATGATCACTACTTAGATTCTCATGATATAATCTATTTATAATTTACATGTTTTAAAAAAAAATATATCATATTTCTAGTTAGCCTAATGGGATTGTTACAATTTGTGTTAGCGTTGACTTCTGAATAGTCATTATTACTCAGATTAGTGTGTCTTGACTTCATGTTGGTGTTCTTAGAGACACTCTGGTTTTCCTGCTCAAACAAAAATTCAAAATGTTAATGATCTTCTGATGCTTTCCCCCCACCTTCCTCACTTTCCATATCTAATATTCAATAATTATGAAGCTAATAGAATTGTAAAATATGAAGGAGGCTCTAACTCTGATTCATTAGATGTTGAAACATGTGCATGTATACATATCTAGGAAGGAATTAATCTAGGAGTGTCTGAAGTAAAGAGGTTTAGATTGACAAGAAATGAGGATTTTATTCTATATAAAATTTTGTTTTAAATTAGAAATGTTAACTTTTAATATTCTTTAAATAAGAAATTAAAATTTGCAACATATGAGTTATAGTGTTGAACTTGTCCATAATATAAACTAGAAGGCTTTATTATTCACTTTTGTATGCTTAACCTTTATATTTTTTAATAAAAAATACATCACAAGAATTAAAAAAATACAATTAAATAATATAATTAATTTAAAATAAATAAATTCCCAAAATTTTATATATTATATATAATAAAAAATTAGAAGTACAAAATCATTAAATTATGTCCATTAATATATATATATATATATATATATATATATATATATATATATATATATATATATATATATATATATGCATTTATGTAAAATATATCGATAGATATCATTTTTGAGGTACCTATTCTATTAATGTCACAGATATAGGTGCCTCTAAAATGATATGTATGTTAGTTTAATATCAATACTAATATATCTCACACATTTTCAAGATTAAGCCACCCTACACATATAATATTAAATTATTCAACCATATTTATAAAGTTTTAAACCAATAAATTTTATGAATAATTAATTACTAATTCTACTTTTATATATATATATATATATATATATGATTATTACTATTCAAATATTATAGTATAGTAATAATACTTTTATTTTAAAAAAATTAATAGAACTTATATAAAAAAATAACCCTTTTTTATTCACTACAAAAATTCTTGTAAAAATCTTTATTATCATAGAAAAAAAATTACTATAATGAAATATTTTAAGGTTAATAAAAATTGTCTAGAGAAACATTTAACATAAATTACTCAAACGAACATTTTCTTTTTAAGTGAATTTATCATAAGATAATAAAATAAAATTGCTATAATGAAAAGAAATTTAGAGTGTTTTGGGCGCGATGGTGGGGAGCGACGGACTGCAGCTGGGCGGCCAGCATGAAGCCAGCAGTAGGGAGCGACCTCTACCTGGGGGGATCGAGCAGCAGGCAGAAAAGATGTTCAGTGAGGAGAAGGCCAGGGTGCAGAAAATTAATGGTTGTCTGCCCAGGTCTCTGGAGCGACCAGTTCTGGTTCTTTCTCAGGAGGTTGTGCAAGAAGAGGTGGAATACCTGTCGTCACATGCCCTCATTTGCAAATTCTTGGGAATCCGTGTTTCTTTACCAGCATTGGAAGCTTGGATTAGGAGGACTTGGCAAATTGCTGGAGACTTTGACATCCTGCTGGCAGGAAACAGCTATTTCATTGTCAATTTTTCCTCTGTAGCAGACCGGAACAGGATTTTCGAAGGGGGGCCTTACTTCTATGATAGAAATGGCCTCTTCCTTAAGCCTTGGCACGCTGGTTTCAACTCGGCGGAAGATCTCCCAGCGTGTGTCCCTGTTTGGGTTCGTTTGCCAAGACTGCCCCTGGAGTTTTGGCGGGAGGATATCCTTCGTCAGATAGCGACTCTGCTTGGAGCACCGATGGCAATTGCGCACCAAACTCTGGATAAAAAGGTAATTTCCTACGCTCGAATTTGTGTTGAGATTAATTTGAATAATCCCCTTCCGAATTCTCTCGAGATTTGTCTGGGAAGTTCATCCTGGATCCAGCAAATCGACTATGAAGCCATTCCATTTCGTTGTCGTATCTGCCATGTGTATGGCCATTTGCACAAACAATGCCCGCAGGCGGTCAAAGAGAGTGATATTCAAGGTGAAGCAGCTGGGTCTCGGGGGCCCAATTGGGACAGAGGTGCCAGACAGCCGAAACATTTTGGGGCAGCCCATATACAATCAGGGGGTTTGAATAAAGGCAAAAACCAGCTCCAAACTGATGGTGCTGAACTGGGCAGTATTGGCTCCAAAGGTCCTGACAAAGATGGATTTACCATAGTCAGGCGCAGGGGGAAGTCTCGTGGTAGGAAAAGGGCAAATTTTGACAGACAAAATGAAGTTGATTTTAACAGATTTGAAGTGCTAGACAGCATGAATATAGAAGACGGTATTCCGGAGCCGTTACAGACGGAGGATGAAGGGACAATGGAACCATCTGCCCCTGAGGAGGAAATTTCCACCTTAGTCATGAGGCCGACACAGGGGACTGACAAGGAAATGCAGGATGCGCCCAATTCTGCTCTACTGCCCAAAGGGGATTCGGAAGTTTGTTGGGCCGACCTGGCAAAGGAGGTGGAGGCGTCTAGAACTTTTAAAGGTTCCTCCTCTAGCCTGGGCATTATGCCACGACCTTTTAAGAAGCCTACTGGCCCCAATCCCCCATGTGTGGGGCGAAGGAAAGACCAGGAGAAACTAAAAATTGCAGGTGATCTTCTAGTGGAGGCAGGGCATGTTAAGACCCTGAACGAGCACTTCACTCAAGTTTCCCAATGATTGTTCTCTCCTGGAATGTGAGGGGTCTGAGTAGCTCTCCCCGTCAAAGAGCTATTGTTAAACTGGTTCATGCTAATTCTCCTGACATCTTGTGTATTCAGGAGACGAAATTTTCTGTTGATTTATGGTTATCTTCTATGCAGAAGCGCTGTTTCTTCAATCACAGCCAGTGTGTGGGGGCTGCTGGGTCTTCCGGTGGGCTGGCAGTGTGTTGGAACCCGGATTGCATTACCCCGCTTGGCTGGTTGGCCAGCAATTCTGCTCTCACAATGATAGCCGTCTCGAAGGATTCGGGGGAAACTATACTTCTTACTAATGTGTATGCCCCTGTGGACCTTCCTGGACAGCGCAAATTGTGGGATCATGTGCGGTTTGTCAGAAGCTGCCACCCCTACTTGCCATGGATAGTGACAGGAGACTTTAATGCTGTCCTAAACCTGGGGGAAAAGAGAGGAGGTCTGGCTCGGCTGGGGCCTTCTTCGGAACTATTTCGGCAAAATATTGATCTTCTACGCCTCTCAGATGTTAAACCTCTCAATGGCACATTTACCTGGAGTAACAGAAGGAGTGGAGAGGAAGGTATTTCGGAGCGCCTAGACAGATTTTTGGTTTCTTGCTACTGGCACTATGGTTCCTCGTCCATCACCTCGGAGATTCTGGACTGGGGTGGATCGGACCATTGGCCAATTAAGTTGTCCACTAACCAGATTTCGGCCCCAAGGA
This sequence comes from Torreya grandis, assembly GCA_037957365.1. Classification (NCBI taxonomy): domain Eukaryota; kingdom Viridiplantae; phylum Streptophyta; class Pinopsida; order Cupressales; family Taxaceae; genus Torreya; species Torreya grandis. Next base: position 1,108,007 of record JARHVA010000194.1, read on the forward strand.
AGCCTCCCTTTAAGTTTCAGTTAATGTGGCTTCGTGAGCCTTCCCTGCATGAGCTTATGGGTCAGTGGTGGCGCCATGGAGGACCCAACTTTGGTACAGCCATGTTCTCCTTTGCAAAAAAACTCCAGTACGTCAAAGGGAGGCTTAAGTATTGGAACATCCACTGCTTCGAGAATCTCCATAATATGAGGAAGAAGGCTCAGGACCAGCTGAATGTGATTACTAGGCAAATTAGAGACAGCGGGCTCTCGGAGGAGCTTCATGAGGCTGAATCCCAAGCGGTGAAAGACCTTACTGAGTGGGAACTCCGTGAGGAGATCTTCTGGAAGCAGAAGGCGAGGCTTGAATGGCTCCAAGAAGGTGATAGGAACACTGCCTTCTTCCACAAGTCTACCCAGGCTAGGCGTAATACTAGTTATTTAACCCACTTGGTGACCCCAGATGGCTCTCGGTTGAGCTCTTTGCAGGACATTTCTCAAGCAGCGGTTACCCACTTTTCTAGTCTGTTTTCTGCTGAGAGGCACCCCTCTGAGATAGTTGAACATAATGTGCTGTCCTGCATCCCTTCTGTGGTGACGCAGGAGATGAATGAATTTCTGATGAGGCCTATTGAGCGGACTGAGGTTGAGGGGGTGGTCTTCAGTATGAAACGTGGCAAAGCCCCTGGGCCGGATGGCTTCCCAGTGGAGTTCTATCAGGACTTCTGGGATGTCATCAAGCATGATCTCTTTGATGTTATACAGGAATCCTTTATCAACAAGGAAATGTTGAGGGCCTTGAATGCTACCTTCCTTGTCCTGATACCAAAGAAAGAACAGGCGGACCAGCTGGATCAATTTAGGCCGATTGCGCTCTGCAATGTGATTTACAAAATTATTACGAAACTCTTAGCGGAGAGGCTTAAAAGCTGTCTCTCGCTGATTATATCCGAGGAGCAGGGTGGATTTGTTGCCGGTAAGCAGATCCTGGACGAGGTTGTTATTGCTTCTGAGGCCATTCACTCTATGAGTTCTTCTCAGGAGAGGGCCATGGTTATCAAGCTTGACTTAGCTAAGGCTTACGATAGAGCCAGCTGGAGATTTCTGAAAAATATCATGCAGGCCTTTGGGTTTAGCCCTGCTTGGATCCAATGGGTCCTGAGTTGTGTAACCACGCCCTCCTTTTCGGTTCTCATCAATGGGCAGCCAACTAAACTTTTTGGGGCAGCAAGAGGCCTGAGGCAAGGAGACCCGATATCACCTTATCTTTTTATCATTTTGGCAGAGGGATTGGGCCGGCTGATCAAATTCCAGGTCTCTCAGAACATTGTGCAGGGTTGGCAGTGGGGGAATGCCTTAGTCACGTCCCATCTTCAGTTTGTTGACGATACTATGCTGATTGGGAAAGCTCGCATTCGCGAGGCGGAAGCTTTCAGGGACACTCTTGACATGTATCTGGAGGCTACGGGGCAGAAAATCAACGACCATAAGTCCTCCGTCTATTTTTTCAACACTCCTGGCCCGATACAGAGGCGGATTGCGGCCATTATGAGATTTCAAATTCAGGTTCTCCCGGTTGTTTATCTGGGCATTCCTATAGTGGTTGGCAGGCAGCCACGCCTCTTCTGGCATAATGTTTTGGATAAGTTGAGACAGAAAGTGAATCACTGGACGCACAGATGGTTATCCACTGCTGGGAGAGTTACTCTGTTGCAATCTGTGATCCAAGCTCTTCCTGTGTACCGCTGTATGGTGCTGGCTGCTCCTATCTATTTTCTCAAAGAATTTGATGCCCTATCCCGCCAATTCCTCTGGAGTGGTAATCTTCGGTGCACCAAATGGAGCTTAGTCAAGTGGGATACGGTGTGCAGGCCCAAGAAAGATGGGGGGCTTGGATTGAGGTCTGCCATCTTGGCTAGCCAGGCGCTGGCTGCCAAATTATATTGGAGATGGTGCTCTAATCAGGCTCAGATGTGGGCTCGGATCCTGACTTTTAAGTATTACCCGGGGGTGGATCCCTCTGTCATTGCTCGGATGCCCCTTGAGAGGAGTGGCTCCATGATCTGGAGTACCCTCAAACTGGGAGCTCAGCTTATTAAACACAGCCTCTTTTGGATTTGTAAGACGGGAGAGCAAGCTCTCTTTTGGGAGGACTCGTGGGATGGCGCGCCCCCGCTCTCATCCTCTCACCCGCATTTACAGGAATTATGTGTGGCTTTCCAAGAGGCTGGCTGGAACAATGTGGCGCACTACAAGGAGGAGTACAGAGTGGGTCTGGCGACTTGCTTCAGATGGAAAAATTCTTCAGATTGGCCCCCTGGCGGATCCATGGAGAGCAGGATGGAGCTTGCTCAGCTTCTTGATGCTAGGAATTGTAATTCTCTTCAGGGCCAGGATTTGCTTGCTTGGGGAGGCGGGTCTTCTGGAAACTATTCCGTCTCGGAGGGTTATCAGACTTTGATGAAGCAAGCTCAGGGTGAGGTGAATTTCAGCTGGGGGAAGAAAATTTGGAATTCTGTTACCTGGCCTAAATGTAATTTCTTTATATGGACGCTTGCATACAACAGATGCCTCACTTGGGACAATCTGTGCAAGCGTGGCTTTCAAGGGCCTTCTAGATGTGAGCTCTGCTGTGATGAGGTGGAAACAGGGGCGCACCTATTTTTTCAGTGTAATTTTGTTAAACAGTTATGGCATAGATGGTGGCAAGCTTGGCGCAGTCCCTGCTGGCACGCCTCTTCCTTAGTTGACTTCTGGGAGCGCCTTAATCCTCCCCCTGCTAAAGCGTCGACCCTCCAGGCGGCTTGGTTTGCTGGCCCGGTTTTTATCTTGTGGAATGTTTGGAAGGAAAGGAACAGGCGCATTTTTTGTGCGGAGCAGAGGAAGGTCGACGCCATATGGGAGCTGGTGCGTTTGACTTTGCAGGAGACTCTCGCTGCCAAAGGGCTGAGTGTGATTGGGCTGGGAACGGAAGAGCAGAATATTCTGCTTAACATTGCTGGCAAGCCGTGGGTCGTGACTCCCTCTGCCTCTCTTAGGAATCCGTGGTTGAGAGATAGGCGCTGCCACAAACCTGTCAACAGACATGGGCGTTGGACTCTCCCCCTGCCTGGCTTCCTGAAGATTAACACTGATGGCTCCTCGCGTGGGAACCCAGGGGATGCGGGAATTGGAGGCGCTGGGCGTGATAGTGCCGGAAATCTTCTATTTGCTTTTTCTGTTTACAAAGGATGGTACTCCAATAACTATATGGAGGCGTTGGCCGTCCTTCAGGGGCTGAAACATGGCTGTCATCTGGGCTGGCAAAACATTATCTGTGAGTCGGATTCCCAGGTTGTGATTGATCTGATTAGTAATCGTAATTTTGTTAATGCCGAATGGAGATTGGCTGAGGTCGTGCAACAGGTTCTTCAGGTAAGTTCTCTGTTGGATTCCGTCACTTTCAAGCATATTCCCCGCGAATGGAATGCGGTTGCCGACTGTTTGGCCAAGTGGGCTTCTGAACAGGGACCCCAATGGAAGATTCTGGATTATAATTTACTGCCTCTACAATGCTCCCAGAAGTTGACTCTTCTGGTGGAGCAGGATAAGGCTGTGTAATGGTCTTGTTTTCCCCGTTTTTGAATAAATTTTTACCCCGTTTAGTTAAAAAGAAATTTAGAGTAACTAAATATTTTAAGGTTAATAATAAATTCATCAAAAAAAATACTTTTTTAAAAAGTGAACTTATCATCAAATAGTAAAATAAAATTACTATAATAAAAATAAACTTATGGTATATGTTTTATTTTATTTTGTTGACTCTAAAAATATAAAAATTAACACTCTCCCACCATTACACCTCCTAGCCCCCATGCCTTTCCCCCCATGCCATTGGAGGAACATCTATCAGTGTAAAAATCAAGGTTATATTAATATAAAATATTAGAATTTTTTTGCAAATAGTCTAACATTTGAACTAAAAAGAAAAGAAGGCAATCTTATACCTATAATTACAATGTTAGGTGTTTCTCATATGCCATCGACAATCATTATTTTTTTTGCCAAGAGTTAGACAATCTGGTCGTCTTGTTGTTGTTGTATACCTACTATTGGTGTTGATGTGTCAAAGGGATGGGTGTTTTAGTGAAAATACCTCAAATATGCTTTAGTTTAGAAAATAAATGTCAGTGATATGTTGGAAGATATGAAATGATGCGAATTTAAATGTCATTAATATTTTTGATGGATGGCATTCTCCTTTGGTGACATCAACTTAACATTAATTTATATAAGCATTTAAAGCTCAATGTGATGTTTTTTAAATGTGGATGGACAATGGCATCAATAATATGAGCTTATAGAAAAGATATCAATTTTTGAAAGGGAGCTTAATATTGTATTGAGAATCTTTATTGGCAAAAACTTGTAGCCTAAAAGAACAAATCGAGTTGTATTCACATCTTATTGAGATAATAAATTTATTTGTGCTTACGAATGTGTATATTTTATTTTAGTTTGTGTATATGAAAATCATATCATTATATTAGTAAGATTATTTTCCATATCTACTTTATTTTTTTTTGGTGATATAGAGATGTGAATTTATTTATTAGCTAGTTTTTAGTGCATATCATGCTTTTTTCTTTATGGATTTTGATGTTTTTCTACTAGTGGTATCAACAGTGTGAAGCATATATATGAGATATCAATTTTTAAGAGGAAGTTAATTTTGCATTGAATAACTTTGTTGGTAAAAACTTGCAGTTTTGGAAAGTAGATTGAATTGGACTTGGAATCTTCTTGAACTGGTAGAATTTTTTGTCCTTGTGAATGTTTAGTTTTTATTTTGGATTGAGCATATGAAAATAATTTTTTCATTTTACTTTAGTTTTTTAATTTTTGTGAGGAAGTTTAATATTGGTTTGAATGCATGTATTGTTAAAACATTGCAATCTATGACAATAGATTGAGTCGGACCTATGTCTTGTTGAATAGATAAAGTTCCTTATGCCTATGAATTTATATTTTTTATTTTGTTAGCTTATGAAAAGTTAGTGACAAATTAAGAAAAGTAGAGAAATTAATGAAAATCTGGGAAAATGAGAGAAATTGGTGAAAATTAAACAAATTAGTAAACCTTTAAGGAAATAAGGTAAAAGTTATTTTAATAAGAGAAATTAAAGAATTAGATAAATTTGTGAAAATTATGATATTAATTAAAATTTGATGAAATTATAGTAAAATTAAGAAAAATGTGGGTTGAATTAGAGATTTTAGAGTAAAAGTAGTGTAAAATTGAAGAAATTAACAAAAATTGGTGAAATTAAAGTAATTAGTGAAACTTTAGAAAATGAAGGTAAAATTAAAGAAATTAATATAAAATTAAGGTAAATAAGTCAAAATTAGAAATAATAGTGAAAATATTGAAAAAAGGAGGAAACTAGAGGAAGTAGTGAATTTTTAGGAAATGGGGAAAATTATAATAAAATTAGGGATTTAAAATTAAAATTAGTATAAGATTGAGAAAATTATAAAAATAGAAAAAAGGAGGAAACTAGAGGAAGTAGTGAATTTTTTAGGAAATGAAGAAAATTATAATAAAATTAGGGATTTTAAATTAAAATTAGTATAAGATTGAGAAAATTATAAAAATAGTGATAAATTGAGGAAATTGGTGAAGTTTTAAGACAAAATTAAATAAATTAAAGTAAAATTAAGGTAAATAAATGAAAATTAGAAAAACAATAATAAAAATTTTAGTAGAAGGAGAAAATTAAAAGAATTAGTAAACAATAGGATACTAGTAAATTTTTTAAGATAGTACATGATTATAGTAAAACTTGAGAATTTAAAATAAAATTAGTGTGAAATTGATAAAAAATAGTTATAATTAGGGAAATTAGAAAAATTATAGAAATTAGTGAAACCTAGGAAAATTAGGATAAAATTAAAGAATATAGAGTAAAATTAGGATAAATATGCCAAATTAGAAAATTAGTAAAAATATTTAGAAAATTAGAAAAATTAGTGAAAATTGGGATATTAGTGAGAATTTGAGGGAATTATAAAAATTATAGTAAAATTAGAGAAAATAGGGAATTTATAGCAAAATTAGTATAAAATTGAGGAAATTAATGATAAATTAGAAAAATTAAAGAAATTGAAAAAATTGGGATAAATTTAATGTAATAAAAGTAAACACTTATTTCATTATACATTTTTATTCAAAATCATGAAATTATAGAAATTAGTGTAATTATACATCTTTTTCATTTGATATTATTTTTATTTTTATTGAAATTTTCATTTACATTTACATTTTGTTATTTTAATTTATATTTTAATTTTTTGTTACAAATATGTCAATCTTTAAAAACTCAATTTGTTATTCATCAATAATATTATCTGAGACAGTGGAATATGCATACAATATGAAAACAACATAAAATGATAAGGAATTTTTTATCAAAAAGGAAGACGCCCAAACTGATTTTGAATAAATTACTTGAAGATAAGGGGAAGGTTAAGTTTAAAAATTATGAGAAAAAATTTAATGATGATTTAGAACGTTTCAATGAGATGTTGACAAAATATAAATATGATTTTTCTAGTTGGTGAGATTATGTGGTTTGGCCGATTTATAAACCACTACATGCACTTTATAAGGTATTTAAATTTTGGAGTCAATGTTAAATGATACAATTGTTAACTATACCTAATGTAGGTCTTGGGATATTCATATTGTCAGCAATTAATGTTAGGTCTATTGCTCCATGTACATCAAGTGTAACGATATTACATTTTAAAGACAAAATTCATAGTTTCGTAGGTTGAGATTTTATGGTGAGATACAAGTTTAATATGCCAATGTATGACATGTACTCTGATTCAAAGATAATGGAAGAGTATATTTGCATATCCCCAAAGCAAACCTACAATATTCATGATTATATATACATTGATGGGCATCCTTATATATTTAAAAATATTGTTTATTTCATCAATAATATACATGTACATGAGGACTATTCTGAGAGTCTAGAGATATCTATGTTGGATATTTAGTAGGTTTAAAGCATAAATTGAGGATATTTTAGGTGTATAACAATAAAATGGAATGTTTGACTCATTAGATAGCATGAAAGTGTCAGAGGATCACAAATTTAGACGTTTTTTGGTTCTCAAGTTATGCATGGTAAATGTGTGTCAAGATTATGATTGGTAAGTACTAAAGACCATATTTTAGTATTTACAGATTCTCCCTTTTATTACAATAATAAAATTTATATAGTAAAATTATAAAATATACCTAAGTGTGTATAACGCACTTTGCATTTTTGGAGATGGTTTTAAATGTGTGGTTTCACTCCATAGAAACCTAAATTGAGAATGAAGTAGTCAAGTCCATATGTGAAATCTAAAATATGAAACTTGAAAGAATAAGGGTTAGAGTACACATGTGTGTTGGTGTAAACTATGTTGTCTTAATATATTATTGGAGATGATGCTTCCTCATCAAATCATTAGAGAGTTTTGGGTGATTAAGTCCCAAACTTGTGTAGCTATATAGGATCCAGAGTTGGGAAGTCAATGTGTCCCAACCCTCATGAATGTGGGAAAAATTACACAATGTCATAACTAAAATAAATATGTAGGAAAAATAAAAAGAACTAATTATACAAGGTTTAACTCAAAAAGAAAACACTATGTATGTAAATGTGAGAACTGATCAAGTAAGGTTACTCATAAATTAATCAACCATTATATGTGACTTATAGATAAAATTTAACTTTTCATAGTAGTTGATCAAGTTTTATCCATGTAAAAATAACAAATCATGATTGTAAAGGAATGAATAATGTTCATGCTCCCATCACATACGCAAGTTTTGATAAGTATGAATCAGAATGATAACCATTTACCATTAAACTATAATTATGTTGTATATGTGCATGACCCAATATCATGATCCATGTATATATATGCTAAATTTGAGAAATTGTATCTTAAATGTATGTGAATGTGCAAATCTAAAAATATATTCTTATAAATTTTATGCATATGCTTATGTATATTCCCCTATAATATGTATCAATGTGTCAATGGCTGTCATGTATATGAACCAATATAATATTTGAACCATTTAAATATATAAAATATATAAAACATATAATCTAGTATGATTTTATCCTCATGCAGGCTTATCTCTCTATGAAAAGCCCATTGTTAGTGCAATTTTTTTATTTTATTTTATGGTTTTTATTACACATGTATTTAACTTGATTAGGTGTAATATTTAGGTCATTTAGGTGTAATAATGAGATCATTAAGGTGCACATGCACATGTATAATTTGTAGTCAAATTGGTTGGTGTGGATGCACTTGTCATTCACCAATTTTTTTTGACATTTTACACATGGTGTTCATTACTCATTTGAAAATCATATTTATGTACCTCTCCTCAAAGTTATTTTTATCAATTTTAAATAAAAATTGTTATTAAGCTCATTTTTTATTCCTCTTTCACTACAAGAATTTATATTTTCACATGTCTAGAGTATATTGTGTTTGAATCTCACCAGTTTGTTGATGCCTCTAAATGCACCACATGGGTTCTTAGTGTTTAAATAACACTTCTCATTTTAGAATTTCATGAATTCAGAGCATGATTAGTAGGTTGTGGAAACTTGATGTCACCTATGGTGAAATAATGACATAGATATGTATTGGTGTTCCACAAATTTATAACGAGTGATAGTTGGGAGCCATCATGGTCTGTTATTTGTGAATTGCAGAGAATTCATGTTAATACTCAGTGAATTATTACTCAATATTAAGCTACAAATCAATCTAGGTGGATATTTATAATGAAGTTAAAACTAGAGTGATCTGGTAAAAAAAGAAGCAAAGAGAAGAGTAAGGTAGAAAAGGAATGAATGATTGGCAGTCTTAATCTCAAATATCATGATAAAGCATCAATTGCAACTAAGTATGAATTCAAACCAATATATAATTAAAAATATTCTTAGCTCATATTTCACTATATATCAAGCAAACTTCAATAGATAATGTAAAGAATCACAAGTAAGAACCTAGTCTACTTTAAGGATTTACTACTATAATTTAATAACATTTACACATCTGATTGCATAGCAAAATGAAATGAAGCAAAACCCAAGATCATTCAACTAATCTAGAATATGCACAAATTAGAAACCCTGTGATTAGAAAATGCAAACCAGAATTCACAAAAACTATTCAAATTTAAGACATAAACTAGCAATTGAGAGAGAAGTTATGTTAGCAATTGACATATCAAATATGGACAATCTTTGTAGAACTCCTTGATTATATTAATTTATTAAAGTATATAAAATTTTCTCAAAATTCTCTCCCCCCTTTTATGAGATGGTGATATATGCATTTTATAGAAAGATTAGGCAGTATACCAATCAGTTACAATAGACAGGTGTACAAAAGATAAGGACAATTATCCTTCCCAAGATGGTTCTAGAATACACTTGTTTTCTACAATTATACTAACCTAAGGGCAATATACTAACATACTAGCATATACCTTACAAAAGAATATACTTATTTTAAGTATTACAATGCTGATGAAACTGTCCAAGATTGCTCTGATACTATGAACAAAATTGGTCTAAAAACCATTTATATATTATTTGATTAATGAAGGGACTACACAAGTATGATAATACTACTAGACACACTGTAAGCATAATGCTCATTACATCAAATTTATATGTTATACTGACTTGGCCGCTTAATGAATCAGATCAAGCATATGGACTTGACAATATATATGATATGAATTTGTATACAAGAAAACTTGTTAGATCAAGACCACTCAGGACCACAGTTCCTCGCCCAAGCTTGTCACAGATTACAATCCATACGAAAATATGCAGAAACAATATCTGAACAAGACAACAGCATAAGGTTTGAACGCATGATGACAACTCCTGCCATGTGAATGGAGTTGTACGAATGTTGCAGACCATTCAACAATCTACACTCTGCATCTGTTTTTGAAGAGAAGGTAATTTGATGACCCATTGGCAAACGAGAAGCAAGGCCCAAGTTAAGTAATTAGAGTTTTTTTTTATAAAACATGACAACAATAATTATGGAGAAGATAAAACTGACATCCTGGATACTAAATTTAAGCAAACCCAAATGTTCTGATGTAATGAACGCACATGCTCTGATACCTCTTGTATGGTAACCCAAATACTCCGATACCACTATGAGGACTTAATTTCCACAAATGCAATGCCAGGTGTGCTGAAAATGTTGTTCAATGAGGGAAACCATAAAAACAATATATGACAAGGACAAAACCCATATCCTGGATATACAAAAAAAATAACTGAGGCTTGGGAAGACTTGATTTCCACAAGGGCAATGCCAGGTGTGATTTATGAAGGTGTCAACGAATGAGGGAAGTAGCAATATCTGAATTGAATTGAATTGGTTACAAGGAAAGCCAATTAGGATGGTGTTTGATATACCTAATCATATTCAAATATAAATTAGTCTCTCCATCTCCTGCTGAAGATGTTGCGGAGCCAGCTTCCTACAATTCTTTGAAGAATCTTCTTCACACCAGTGACCTCCATCTCTGCAAGCTTCTACAGATGCTGGCATGCCCCAGCCATAGCAATCTTCTTCCTCCAGCTCTTGCTGGTGGAAAGTGCAAGCAGGGCTGAAAGGGGAAACTTTTTGGCAATAGTTTGATTCCTCGAATCCAACAGATATTTTTAGAGTCTGAGACGAAGAGTAAGATTATAACAAAGTTCCTTTTCATTCAAATGTTTTCATACATACAACTCTGCCACTCCATGGCATACCTCCTCTTCTCTTTCTTCTATCAACTCTCTGGACTCTTTTCTACTTTACTCTCCCTCTACGTCCCTGTCATCCTCTTGAAATCATTTTTATTTTACTCTTATCTTATTCTGAAATACTTGTTGTGGTTCTTCTTTCACCATTCTTGCCTAAAACTTGGCCTCCTTCCTTCTTCTCTTCTTCTACGTACCTCTCATGCCACCCTTGCATATCTTATTTTGTTTGTTTTTAAAGAATCTCTTCTAAACCTCCATGCCAAACTTGGGCTTTTGGAAAAACAATATATAGTTTTTAATTTGTAACAATTTACCAAGGTTGAAAATATTTCAACCACTCCTCCATTATTCCCTCAACAGCGCCAATAATTTACTTTTTACCTTTTCCAATCTTTTTACTTTTATTAATTACAATTACTCCTCCTTAGATAACATTTTGGAGGGAAAATATAATAATTGAATTTGAATTCAATCATGGCTTGCATCCCAACATCTTGCCTGAAGATGTGTGTGTAGATGCTCCTGCATCATACTCTCCCTCTAGAAACAATTTGAACCTTGGTTCAAATGAACTGCTGCCTCCATGCTTTAGATTTCATTCTATACCTGGATCCCACGGTCTTCTTGTCAATGCTAATGCTTTTCTTTGATAGTCTCTATCTCTCATCTTGTTGTTCTTCCTCTTCTGGTATGTTCTTCTTCTCATTTCTTTTTCAGCTGCCATGTCCAATCTCCATGCTTCATCTTCATACATGTCTTCAAAATCTTCTTGTTGTTCTTCTTGATTCAAAAATTTGTCAATTGAACTATGGACTTCATTCATCTCCACAAATTTAACACCTGCATTCAAAACATCAAAAGCAACCTTAGTAGAAAAACATTGAGGCCATGAAGCCTCTTGGCTGTCTCCATGCTCTTGTTTCTTGACCAAAACTGCCTTGGCCTCTTCACTCTTCTGTTCTTTTCTTGCTTCATTCTTCCTAATGGTGTCTTCACCATGGCTTGTACCTTCCTTCATCTCTCTTGAATTACCAAATAGCTCCTCTATCATTCTCAACTCTACCTTTAGTGAGATCTCATCTATCTCACAATCTTCATCAAACTTGGGCTTATCAACCTGAAGGATTGCTTGTTCCTTACTAGCCTTACTCTTCATCTCATCACTCAACACAAACTCATCCAAATCTTCATGTCCTATATCAAACTTAGGACCAGATTGTATTTCATCCTCTATAAGTACATTCATCCACTTTATAGTTTCTTCATACAAATCAGCTTCTTCACCAACATCAATATAATTATCAAAAACAATAGGAACACCATTACCTTGTGTCTCCTTACTATCTTCAATTGCTGCCTGAAGTCATCTTGTTTGTTTTGCTGCATATTCTTTCCTTTCCCCATCATCCATCCATTTTGAACTCTCTCTTTGCTGCACATTAGTTTTCATAGCCACTTTCCATTCTTCATTTTCCATAAAAATATTATTAAATGATTCAAACAAATCATTATCCCATTCATTGCAAGCAATTGACTTACCTTTCATCCTTGTATCCTCATGCTCAACCTCATTGTTCTTTGAGAAGTTTTCTTTCTTACCTTCATTCTCTTGGCTGCTGGAATCTTCAATCTTCTTCCATTGACTTCTTAGTGTTTTTGCTTCAACACTCACATCTTCTCTCTTTGCCTTCTTAGGCACCCATACTTGTTTCTCCTTCTTACCATTTCTCTTCTCAAGCCATGTAGGCATCCTATAACCATGCTTTTGTACCAGCACCTCCTTTTTCTTGGGAGTTTGCTTATTCCACCATTTAGGCATCACATATCCATGGTTAATTGGAAACTTCACCTTTCTCTTTGCTTCTCTAACATGCATATCAACAATTCCATGCTTATAAGACAAATCAGTTTTTGAACTCACCTTTTCCTCCTTAACGGGAAGCTCCATTAGTTCTTTGATTTGCATAGCTTCTTGATTATCTGTGCTTTCTTCTTTCTTTGTTCTTGGCTGTCCTCTTTCTTCTTCCTGGCCTTCAATGGCATCATGGAATTCAACTTCATCTTCCATCTCTTCTTTTGCTTGTATGGAATCATCAACACCTTTCTTATGCATTAACCAATGCATCTCTTCTTCTTCATCAACAACAGCAAACTCTCTTCTCATTCCTGCACATTCATTTGTGCAATTGGTGTCTTCTCTTGCACCAATCTCTTCACTCTCCAAGGCCCTTCTCTTGACCTTCATAAGGCTGCTCATACCCGCAATTACCCACTCAAAAACAACATTAAATATAAAAACAAGAGACCATAATTTCTCCATGAGTGTCCTCTTAATGGACATTCTCATCTTTCCAAGTGCTCTTCTTGGCACTTCATCTTTTCTTTCTTTTCTCTTGTTCTCCTCAATGAGAACCTTCTTCACAACTTCTTCTTGTTGCTCACTTGGCAACCTTCTTATCTTCTTGCCTCTTTGGGCTTCCCTCTTCATGGCAATCTTCTTTTGCCTTCTTCTCCTTTTCACTAGGAGATCTATTGGCCACTTTATCCTCTTCTTTATTGGCCATACCCATGCTTTCCTATTCAGCTGCATCCAAGACTCATACTCATCTTTAATCTTAGCTAATTCTCTCTTCAAACTAGCAATTTCTTTTTCAAAATCAACATTAGTCATACCTTTGATGCTTGCTTTCCTCTTGCTGCCCTCATATACCTTGCTGCTCTATAGTGCTTTCAACAATGCTTCCATCTCTGAGATCTTCACCCAAGTCTTTTCCACCTTGGTCTCTTGATCCCTTGTCTCCCCCAAGCCTTTTCTCCTTGACTGGTCTTTTGACAATCTCCTTGATCTCACCTAGGCCTTTTGAAAGTCTTTTGATCCTCTTCTCTCAATCCTGCAGCAACTCTTATACAACACTTCATCAAATACAAATCATTAATCCAAGCTTACCTTGCTTTGGATCTTCCTCTTGAGCATTCACTATGTTCTTCTTCTAGAGCTTCTCTAAGCTTCTCTTCTCAATTCTGCAAACTTCATCCCTTACCTCACCTAAGTCTATTTCACCTTAGTTTTTGGCAAACTATCCAAGCTTCTTCTTGGATCTTCTTGTTTAAGCCTTCCTTGGCTTCTTCTTCTCCTCTTAAGCCTCAATGGATTTAAACCTTCCTTTTTCACCTATTTGCTTCTTAAACAAAATAAACTCAAATCAAATAGCAAAGTTGCTCATACCTTTCCTTCAGCAGATCCCAAGAGCTTCAAGCTCTGATACCAAATGATGAAACTGTCCAAGACTGCTCTGATACTATGAACAAAATTGGTCTAAAAACCATTTATATATTATTTGATTAATGAAGGGACTGCACAAGTATGCTAATACTACTAGACACACTATAAGCATAATGCTCATTACATCAAATTTATATGTTATACTGACTTGGCCGCTTAATGAATCAGATCAAGCATATGGACTTGAATATATATATGATATGAATTTGTATACAAGAAAACTTGTTAGATCAAGACCACTTAGGACCACAGTTCCTCGCCCAAGCTTGTCACAGATTACAATCCATACGAAAATATGCAAAAACAATATCTGAACAAGACAACAGCATAAGGTCTGAACGCATGATGACAACTCCTGCCATGTGAATGGAGTTGTATGAATGTTGCAGACCATTCAACAATCTACACTCTGCATCTATTTTTGAAGAGAAGGTAATTTGATGACCCATTGGTGAACGAGAATCAAGGCCCAAGTTGAGCAATTAGAGTTTTTTTTAATAAAACATGACAACAATAATTATGGAGAAGATAAAACCGACATCCTGGATACTAAATTTAAGCAAACCCAAATGTTCTGATGTAATGAACACACATGCTCTGATACCTCTTGTATGGTAACCCAAATACTCCGATACCACTATGAGGACTTAATTTCAACAAATGCAATGCCAGGTGTGCTGAAAATGTTGTTCAATGAGGGAAAACATAAAAATAATATATGACAAGGACAAAACCCACATCCTGGATATACAAAAAAAATAACTGAGGCTTGGAAAGACTTGATTTCCACAAGGGCAATGCCAGGTGTGATTTATGAAGGTGTCAATGAATGAGGGAAGTAGCAATATCTGAATTGAATTGAATTGGTTACAAGGAAAGCCAATTAGGATGGCATTTGATATACCTGATCATATTCAAATATAAATTAGTCTCTCCATCTCCTGCTGAAGATGTTGCAGAGCTGGCTTCCTGCAATTCTTTGAAGAATCTTCTTCGCACCAGCGACCTCCATCTCTGCAAGCTTTTGTAGATGCTGCCACGCCCTAGCCATAACAATCTTCTTCCTGTAGCTCTTTCTGGTGGAGAGTGCAAGCAAGGCTAAAAGGGGAAACTTTTTGGCAACATTTTGATTCCTCGGATCCAACAGATATTTTTAGAGTCTGAGACGAAGAGTAAGATTATAACAAAGTTCCTTTTCATTCAAATGTTTTCATAAATAAAACTCTGCCACTCCATGGCAGACCTCCTCTTCTCTTTCTTCTATCAACTCTCTGGACTCTTTTCTACTTTACTCTCCCTCTATGTCCCTGTCATCCTCTTAAAATCATTTTTTTTACTCTTATCTTATTCTGCAATACTTGTTGTGGTTTCTTCTTTCACCATTCTTGCCTGAAACTTGGCCTCCTTCCTTCTTCTCTTCTTCTACGTACCTCTCATGCCACCCTTGCATATCTTATTTTGTTTGTTTTTAAAGAATCTCTTCTAAACCTCCACGCCAAACTTGGGCTTTTGGCAAAACAAAATATAGTTTTTAATTTGTAACAATTTACCAAGGTTGAAAATATTTCAACCACTCCTCCATTATTCCCTCAACAGCGCCAATAATTTACTTTTTACCTTTTCCAATCTTTTTACTTTTATTAATTACAATTACTCCTCCTTAGATAACATTTTGGAGGGAAAATATAATAATTGAATTTGAATTCAATCATGGCTTGCATCCCAACGTCTTGCCTGAAGATGTGTGTGTAGATGCTCCTGCATCAAATGCTCTTAACAAAAGAATATTAATTATTAGGTGGGCCCATTACCTTGGGACTCCCTTGTTACTCCTGTAACAACTCCATTGCTTTCTGATGTTGGTCTTTGATGAGCTTTAGGTCCAAAACTGGCTTCATGAGTCATACTTCTTGATCAACCAAGTCATCCAAGTCTCTATCATCTCTGGCCATGGCTTCCTTTATGTTCATTGCCTCTGCAATTTTCTCTTCAGTTGTGAAGATCATGTCTAAAATACTCTTATTGTCCCTACCAAATTGGTCTTACCTTTTTCTCTTGACTAACTGCATCACCAAAGTGACCCTATGTTTTTACTCAACATCATCACTGATTCTAGGGGTAGTGGTCTTGGTAAGATTTTCCAACATAGTTCCTAAGAGTTGGTGTGGAGATCTTTTGAGGACAGAGCAGAGTACACTTTTGGGTTGCCAAATTTTGTTTATGATGAGTTTTGCTTTGAGTTTGGCTTGGTTAGGCTATTTTTAGTAGTTGGAGATGGACCCCTGCTATTTTTAGCAGACATCACGGTCATATGGGAGGTCAACTGGTGAGCTCCAGTTTTAGACGGCATAGCTAAATTCAAAGTATTCATGGAGTTAGCCAAGTTTGAATAGCTTAGCATTTATTATTAAGTGATTTAATAATAAAGTTATAAAGTGACTTTATATTATAATCACTTAACTTAAGGGTCAACTCATCATTAGACGGGGCCATGTTTTTAATTAAATTATCCGAGCCAGACTATTGAAATATTAAAATTAAATGCCCATTTAATGATTAAAATCATTTTGACACCCAAAGTGAAATTACAAGCAAAATTGTAATTAAGAGGATTAGGGTACGATTTGAAAAAAAGATATATGGCGTTGAGTTTGGAGAGGGATATCATTCATTGCTATTTTTCTATTTGACGTTGTGAAATTGAAAGGGGTTTGCTCTGGAGACTAGGGTTTTCAGCCACCATTGGAGGATGTAGTTGCTTCAATGTTCACCATCTAAGCTGATGAAATATTTAGTGATATTTGGTTTCAGGAAGACTTCATTTAGAGGTCTTATTTGCATCTAATTGTGTAGAATTGAAGAATAAATTCATGAGTAATTATTTTAGATTTATTGAATAATTTTTTGTGATTAACAAGTATGGTATGAATTACTACAGTACCGATATACAAATTACTACAATAACACTGTACAGACTGCTATAGTGTGCGTGAACAGTGTCATGAACAATGCACGTGAACAGTGCACATGAATAGTGCACATGAACAGTGCACATGAATAGTGCACATGAACAGTGCACGTGAATAGTGCACATGAATAGTAAAATTGTAGCTCATTCAATAAATTTTAGCTATAGCAGTTTACAAATCATAATCAAGTTTTTATTTGGTTGTAACCCTTGCTTTTCACTAGCATTTTCATCAAAAAAATAAGTATTTATTGTCCTTGTTATTTTATAGTGAAATCAATACAAGTTGCAGCAGTTGTTTCATTTGTTTCAAAATTTTAGAATTATATGGTATTTGTTCTAAAACTCTTGAAAATTCCAAAAAAAACTATAAACTTTCAAAAACACAAAAAAAAAAAAAAAAGTTGAGATAAACAGTTTCAGCAGTTAGAGACCAATTGGGGTTCTTACAATGATTAATCATTTATCATCTGCCAAAAACCTATTCAAATGCTTTTTCCAAGTACTCAGACCTTGGAACTCATCTACTATTATCCATAGTATGATATTCAAATGAGCCAAGCCAATAGTCTTGAACTTAGGAATCTTTTTCTTAATCAAAATGTCAATGAGATCCCTTACTTGGGTCTCTACCTTTTGCCATTCTGTTATTAACTCCTTGGCTAACTCTCCTTGATAGCTTAGGGTATCCTATATTAGCTTTGTTAAACTCAAATAATTGAACATATCAAAGAATGAGGCCTCAAACATATCCATTATGGCATCAAGGACCAAAAAAATAGCTTGGGTTTCCAGGTTCTCCTTTTCTCTTTCCAAATTTTGAATTCTTTGTTTCATCCCTTGGACCATAGCCTTTACTTGAGTTGATTGAGCTTCGATCAAGCTCTCAATATCTTCCTCATGGATAGTAGCTTCACCAAGTTGTTTCCCTCCTTCCAGGGTTAAGCCTATAAAGGACTCCACCTTTTGGAAGGTGAATTTCTTAGCTCCCACCATGGTTGTCCTAGTGGTGAATTTTTCCAATCCAGTTTTCTCTGGATTAAACTGAACGGTGGTGGATGACCTTATAAATTTTGTAGGTTTTGGAACCTCTACACCTATGCTACCTCATGCTTTTAGAGCATCCATTATCTTTCTCTCTAGTTTTGGAGTGACCATAATTCTTATTTCTTCATATTCCTTTACCATAACCCTGATCAATGGATTCATTTCATCATGCACTTCAATATTGGTAACTTTTGTTATAACCCACAAAATAGAGAGAGAAAGGATCTTTTGCAATTTTCCATAAATGAACCAGTCATGGATGACTAGTCCATGAATGGGGAATTCATCACTAAATAGGTTAATCTCACTAGTAAGATGTGTGAGAGTCAACCTTGGTCTTTTGGGTCTAACTGAAACTAGTGCCATTTTTTCCTTCCTTTTCTCTTTAGGGGCCAACATGACCATATCAAGACCAAGATCTTTTCCTTTATCTTCTCTAGGTTCCCCTACTTGGGTCTGAGTTTCTTCATTCTACTCCCCTTCTTCATCTGTGCCATATGCCTCTACAAGTTCCTTGAGGGCAACCTCAAGTGTCTCATCTAGTTCTAAGGCAATCATGTCCAAATATTTAATTAGGGAAGGTGGCATTGGTGGCAAGGTTGAGGAGGAGGGTCCCTCTCTAGGTCTCTCTTCCAACTTCTATTTACCATGGCCTTATTTTTATTATTTTTGCATAATTTACCCTTGAAGTTATGTCTGCTTCACTTGAGGTTATTCTTGGGATGTCCCACATGGTCCAAGCATCAAGTGATACTAGAGAGAATGCATCTATCATGCCTCTCTAGATGGCTTATCATCCTTTGTCAATCTGTGTTCAAGCTTGATGTTGTGCCCTTTGATCCTAACCAACACCTTTTCATAGTTATTCTCCCTAATGTAAATGGTGTCATGAATACCGAACTAATGTAAATATTCAAGCTTGGGTAGCTTCTTCTCCTTCAAATGATTACCCACTATACTCTTTGGATCCCACATTTTGAGCTCATCTAATTGAAACCCAAATGAATCTCTATGTTTGGACATGTTTTCCACTTGTTTCCAATATTGTATTATAGTTCTTCCAATAATTAAAGGGAAGGGGTGGAGAAGACCCTTCCTCTTTTCCTTTAAAATTCCATCAATGCCATGGATGAGCTAAGAGGCAATTTATTATTTAGCCAGCTTGCTAGGAACATACACTAGAAATCTGTAGGGTTGGGACATGATCCCCTCAATCTTGATGACTATGTAGTCTAGATAAAATCATATGTCACCCATCATCTTGACATACTTCTTGATTATTGGATGGAATCTAGGCATGTGAATGCTTATAATATCCTCCACTAAGGCTAGGTAGACATAGTCACAAATGAACTGCTTCATGTACTTAAATATGTGTAATTTGGAGTAATGGTGGGAAATGGTAGTTTTGCCCTCAAGAGACCAATTTCTAATCCCTAGGAAGTTTATGGAGGTGATTAGGGCATCCATTAGGTATGAAATCATATAAAATTATTTATATGTCTTCTTTTTTATAGTAGTGAACTGCTTGGCAAGGAAAACACTGATCAAATCTCCAATTAGAAGGGTGAGATTTTCCTCCACCATGAAATGCACATAGGGGACCCAAATTTTGTTTACATAGGTGGTTAAGGGGGCTCCCATTGCTTAGTTTAATAGGGTCATGATCACCCTAATACCCTTCTTGAATTAGAATAGTGGGATCTTACCCTCAAAATACTTAAAATCATGGGTCCCTTGGTGTAACCAGGGTATAAAGATGGTGTCTAGGTCATGCTTACTAGTCCATTCTTTGATTTTGGACAAGTCTATGGGGATTAAAATATTGTAAGATTTTTCAAAATACATAGGGTAGATTTAATCTATCTTATTAGAATTTCCCTCTCTGGGGATCCATTCCCTATCTCCCCTATAATCAATAAAGATAAGAGCAAGGACATATATACAATGTACTACCTCAAGTTTTTCCATGATGTAGTGAAGTCTAATCATCTGGACTGCAACCAAGTCATAGTGTCTCCTACTCACTGTGGGAATTCTCTCCTCCTTCCTAGAGATGGGTGGTAGCTCCTTTATGGTGAAGAAGAGTTCAGACTAATTCATGATGCCTAGGGAATTTAGGTCTACAACATCTAATTCAGTGTCCTTGAAGATTTCCTTTATTATCTATGGATAAATAGAGCTCAGTCTCTTCTTTTAACTATTGTATGTGAGATACCATGGTTTTTACTTCTATGAATCATTCACTTTGGATAGCAAATGATCTATTTTGAAAGCTCTTTTATGCTTTAAAACATAGTCAAGCTCTCTTTGGATTGAATTGTGACCAATTGAGTCTGATTGGGTCACTTTTATGCAGGGTTTAGGTTTTTAGAGCTTTAGTGGTAGGATATATCTAGACTTTGGCTCACACATGTCTTGGATTTGAATTGGAACTTTGCCGTTATACCTTTACATTTTTGACCCTATAAGATCTTTTGTTTTGTCATTTTTTGCTTGTGTGGTGCCTATGTGGCATCAGTCTAGACCTTTCATGGCATTTTTCATAAATGCCTTTGAGCATTAACCATTGGCATTTAAAAATGCCTTTTTCTATTTCACTCTATCAAATTAAAATCCTAGATTGGTGTGAGCCATAGATCATGATTCAGGTCCTTGTCTGTGATTGGCTCTCTTCTACTTCAAGCCTCATAGTTGTGTCACTTGGCATCTTTATGTGTTTCCCCATGCTCTGTATCTTATGTTAGTCATTCATTAAATGAGCATTTGCCATGTGGAAAACTCGTGGGCCTTTGAAAAGTCATTGGTGCTTTCACACCATTAGATTGTGAAGTGTGATAAAGCACAAACCATCACATAATCTGTCAGTTCTATTTCAAATGGGATTTTGCCACACATCAAGCCCGTGGGCCTTAGAGTTGCATTGAAAATTCCATAAGGTCTTCACATCATTGGATCATCTCCCCATGATGAATCATGAGTTATTGATCTGCAAAGATGACCATGCTTTAACTTAGCATATTATTAAGGTGGGACTTAGGCTTAAATTCCTTAGGCTAAGGTTTGTTTCATGTTTATTAAACACCAAATAAAACTTAGGCTAATAAATTTATACCTAAGTTTTTTGAATTCATACAAAGGGGACCAAGGTTAAATATTTTAGACCAAAGTTTGCATTGTGTTTAACAAACACAATGTATACTTTAGGTTAAAATATTTATGCCAAGCCTTATAAAATATGTTCAAAGAGGTTCAAAATGATATAATGGTCTAATTATAAATAGGAATTCATTGTATTAACAAACACATTAAAATCTTTGGTTAGATGCATTTACCCTAAGTTCTATATTTTCAAAGACTTTTTCTAAAATGAGACTTAGCATAAGTCTTTAGCCTAAGGTTCATGGCATTTAAACAACATGAAATGGGGACCCTAGGATATAGACTTAGACTAAATTAATTTTGCATATAATTATACCATAAGACTATTTCAATCTATGTAGATTGAAGATTTCTAGCATTTGAGCATCTTTTAAGCACTTCCCTTAGCCTATAAAGCAATTTTTGAGCCTTTCAACAAGATTTTGTAGTGTATTTTGATCTTGAGTAGAATAATTCATTATCTTAAATATGATGGTCTCATAGACGTCAAATGCATCCTCATGAATGTTGAATGTCGATCATGTGAATGTCAATTTTAAGTTAGTAAAGCTTTTAATTGAATGGGCTTAAACTTGGTGGTCGCACGGTTATTAAATACATCCTTACAAACATCAAATGATGATCACATGAGTGTCAAATTTGAGTTCATAAATTTATTATGACCCAATGTGAGAGTGCCACTTGGCACCTCTATAGGGTTTTCTAGGATCTTAGACTTAATTTGCTTTGTTGGATCAAAATCTATGATGAAGTGAGAGCCATAGGATCGTGATTTGGGAGCTTGTTCGTGATTGGTTATTTTTGTCAGATGAGCCCCTTTTATTTTAATCCTTGAATGTAAGGGTGCCACAAGTTGATCCTATAGGCTTTCCATAATCCTTTGACTTTTCAACTGTGTATCGCTCCATCTAATCAAGTCTTTGTGATGAAGTGAGAACCAATGATCATGATCTGGGAGCTCAAACATGATTGGTCCAAGGGGATATAAATGAGATTATGTTGGGCTTTCCTTACATTATCTTGATTAGGTCTTCACAAAGAAGTGAGGATCATTGGATCCTATAAGGTGTAAAGAAGTTAAACTAGGACCTGTGGTGATATAAAGACTTAGGCTAAGGTGTTAAGGCCAAGGTCATATTCAGATTAATAAATACAATGGGGCCTTAGGATTAAAACTTTAGGCTAAGTTATGAGTCAAAAGGATTATGCTAACATAGAATTGGACTTGAGGAGCTAGAACATAAGCTAAGGTGTTAAGACTAAGGTCCCATTTGTATTAATAAATATAATGGGGCCTTAAGGTTAAAATATTAGGCTAAACTAGGAAATATTAAAAGGACCCTACATAACAAATATTAGTTAGGCACATAAGGAACTTAAAATGGGAAATAATAAAGGGGACCAAGCATTTTTGGCTAAGTTTTAGTTGTGTTAAAAACACGACTAAGCTTAAAACATGAATTTTATACATAGGTCTTAAATGGATTTTCAAAAGGTTCCACCAATTTAATTCTCACCAGTATTTAAATTTTAATTGAGGATTTTTCCAAGGTTTTGAAACATGAATTTCATAAGGATATCACCATGGAACCTACAACTAAAATACATAAAGACCATTTATTAGCAATGCTAGGCAAAATTAAATAAAAACAAAACTCGGTAAGCTTGTTTTTGATAAAGTGGATGATCTTCAAATTCTATAAATGATCTTATCATGCCATGCTTTTAGGGTTAATCTTCAAGATTTATCAAGGGTCCCCAATTTTTAAAAATAGGAGGTATGTCAGTCCTAACATAATTCTTGATTGTGAATCATTTTGGCATGGTATCAGAGTGGGTTTTGGTAAAGGAACACCTTATTTTTTTATAATGCATTTTTGAATCTTAAGTATTTGATTTTATATAATATAAATCCTTTATTCTTTGAGTGTGCACTTTTCCCATGTCTTTGGATGATATGGAGAATTAGAAAACAATAAAGAATAAGATTATTGTGTGAGTGGTTGTGCAAGTCACTTATCAACCAATATGTTTTTGATAGAAATGGACAATGCCATTGAGTCTAGAAGGCCTCAAAACACTAATATTACATGTAATCTTAGGGGTTATTGGTGATATTTCTAGGGGGTTACTTTACACCTTGTTTTGTCTCTTACACCTTTATTTATGTAAATATCATTTTTTCACTATGCTAAGGATTATAATCTGGTTTTGCTTCTCACACCATATAAAAATTTCAAGTAAGGGTTTACAGAGAATTTTTGTAGAGAATTACTATAGGTATTGAAACTGAACCAACACTAGATGCATAAAAAATAAGTGGAACCGATGTGATGAGGCCTATGGTATATTATGTTTGTATGTATATCCCAATTGACTCTTTCACATTAAATCTATAAAATCACCAAATGAGGTTCAGACTATTATGTAAGAACTCTTTGGGAAGTAGGATGTGGTGAGGTTCATGAACTAGAGAATGAACTCATTAGTTTGAGTCTAGGAATTTTTGACACAATATAAGACTTTTTCACCAAATTTAAGTCAATTAGGTTACAATTAAAATTGTGTGGCATAGAGAAAAAGGATGGATAATTGACCCTTTCAATTATTGCTAAGTTAGGTCTTGAATATTTTATTTTTGTCTCTACCTTCCATGCTACCAAGAGTTCCCTAGGAGCTATATGGACCATGCCATCCTTAAATGATTTTTTTAAAGACTTGACTAGGGAACAAGATAAACTTATTATGTTGTGTACATTAAAGTCCTCTAAGTCTCATACACTAATTATTAGTCACAAAAAACATAAGGCTTAAAATATTAAGGATAAGAAATAGAATAAGAAGTAATATGAACAAAAAAAATCCATGCTATGTCCAAATAAATACAACTACAACCTCTTCAGATGCCAAACCAAAGATAAAGAAGGTTAAATGTTCCTATTGTAAGAGAATTGAGCATGATGAACATAAATGTATGAAGAAACAAATATATCACTTTAACAAAAATTCTTGAGAAAAATAATATAATTGTTCCTAATTCCATCACACAAAGTTCATCAACTCAAGATTCCTATAAGGAAAAATATAGTGGTAAATGGAAAGGAAAGGGCAAGGCCCTTTTTGTAGTTGCATCTCAGTCTTCCACATGGGTGATCTATTTTGGTATTTCACATCACATGGCTTCATCACAATATTTTTTCTCATCCTTAGAGTCATGTTATATAATTTTTATGTTGATGGGTGATAATAATTCTATAGAATTTTTTGGGAGAGGGTCTATTTAAGTGAGTTATGAAACATTTGAGAATGTTCCATGTGTTTCCTCACTATTAATTCTTATTTGTTTATCAAATCACTCACATTGGATCAGGCAAGAGAGTTGATTTTAATTCATATTTTGTGGTCATTAGGAAGTTTCATAGTGATTCTATAATGGTAGTTGGGAAAATAAATCATTAGTCATGGTTGTACACCTTTTCACACTTTTTTATTGATCACCCTTTTATTACACTACTCACTCACATAGATGAGGTGAGTAATCTTTGGCATGAGTGATTTGGACATTTTTACTACCAATACATGGAACAACTTAATATATATAATATGGTTACAAGATTTCCTTATGTCCATTTTTTTGAATATATTTGCTAAGGTTTCATACTTGGTAAACATCATGAAGAGAAGTATGACAAAGGAAAATCATAGAGATTGACACATATTTTAGAGCTTATTCAAAATGATATTTCTTGTACATTTTCATAGATTTTATTTAATAGGACCAAATATATTATTACCTTCATTGATGAATTATAAGAATAAGTCTCTAAAATAGGTTATATCATTTGTTAGTGACCAAAATAAAAAACAAACTTAAATAACTAACATACTAAGCTTATTCACTAGGGTGAACTATATAAAACAAGTAACAAATATAAAATATAAGACAAAACACTAATTTTATACCTTCCTTAGATATTTTCTTGAAAACTAGCATATGAAGAGGCTTGATCTCAACTTGTAGGCTAGAAGTCTTTAACAATGATTGATTCTGCATGTGGGCATAATATCTCCTTGTCTACACTTGATTTTGGCTTGCCTTGGCATGAGAATGGTTGAAGAAATGTGAAGCTCTAATATGATTTCTACATATTAAGTTTACTTTAAGAGAGTTTATCTATAATGGCCAAAGGCTCTTGTATTTATAAACTTTTAAAATGATTGTGAACTGCCCATCTCATCTTCAAATTGAGAGTAGAGAATGAATCTTAAAATTCATGATTACACATATAAGATATGCCATTTAAGACCTTTTTGGAGTGTAGAAGGAATGTTGGAAGGAAAATACAATGACTGGTCATTTTGGAGTGTGTCATAGGTCATGTAAGAGAGGAGTGTGTAAGAGACCCTGTAAGAGAGAAGTGTGTAAGAGGCCCTATAAGAGATGAGTGTGTAAAAGGTCATGTAAGAGAGGAGTGTGTAAGAGGCCCTGTAAGAGAGTGTGTAAGTTGATATGTCATAAGCCACTTTGCCCACATTAGACATTCCATTTTATTGACTTGTTCCTATGACATCACTAATGTGAGGTAATGAAGCACTTTTAATTTTAAAAAAATAGATGATTTCAAATTCATGGAATTTTCTATTAGAGGAATGATTAGACTAATTAATCAAGGTGATTAATTGAAAATTATGAGAATGGTGTACTTGAAATGTTATTTTTTCAATCAAATATTCATTTAATTACCCTATAATAACATTTTGTAAAGGATTGATTTGATTCATGATGCGCTAGATAATATAAGTATTATGATACGAGCCATTACCCCAATCAAGAATGTGTCATTATAATTTTGGGTTAAAATGATAGTTGTTTAGGTAAATTAGGTTAAATAGTGATTTATGATCAAATTTTCTTGTGATTACATAAATTCACTCTTGATTACATTTTAGACATAAAAGTGATTAAAATATAGTGTTTATATTTTCTCCTTATTTGAGAAGGCAATGAGAGACACTAGGCATAGTAACATCTTTTCAAGAATTAAAAAAATCATTAAAAAAAACTTGATAATGCTTGAAGAATGATGTATTCACTCTTCTCTTTTAAATTTATGATTCGATAACCTCATATTGATGACCTAAAGAGCAATTTATTATCCCTAGATGCCCCCTCAAGGGAATGATCAAAAAAGAATTTAAAATGGGTGGGCCCTCGAAACAAAGAAAAAACTTTATTTTTAGGCAAAAGAGATTGAAAAATATAATTTTGAATAAAATGGGATGAAAAATGATCAAAAGAGCCAGAAATGGGCCTTTGGGGAAGAATATAATGGTCTGATATGACTATGTGTATTGTACATGTGATACATTTTAACATGTGATACGGATATTTGATCATGCCTGAGAAATATTTATGACTTTTTTAATACACTAATTTGTTGATATGTATCATAAGTAACATATACATTAGTCATGGGATTTAGCGATCTAGACATAAGATAGTAAACAAGGAGATTTTGGATACAACATTGCTTATGAAACTGCTAACACATAATTTTGTATGTGGCACCTAATGGTATACACCATGATATAAAACACCATGGTGGCCATGTTAAAATGTGCATAAGGATCGACCCCCAAGCTAAATAGATAATTGGTAACATCACACCAATGATAAAAATAATGATAACAATGATGGTGTATGTTAAATGATGGACTCAAGTACAACTGCATGACAGAAAGAACCATGAGGATGACCCTTTGGAGTTTGTTCATTCAAATTTGTGTGGAATAATTTCTTGTAGAAGTATTGGTAAAAATTTATATTTCATTTCCTTCATAGATGATGCTAGAAAGTTTATGTGGGTTTATTTCTTGAAATAAAAGACTGGAGATTTTTCATATTTTCAAATCTTTTTCTAAAAAGGAATGTAGACAATTCATCAAGTCCTTAATAACAAATAGTGGAGGTAAAATTTATTCTAATGAATATAATGAGTTTTGTGCTTCACATGGAATCAAAAGGCAATTAACAGCTCCTTACACACCAAAATAGAATGGTTTTATTGAAAGAAATAATATATCCATCATGGATTTATCAAGGAATATGTGGGATAATGAGCACTTTAAAAGGTGTTTTGGGGTTAAATAAGTTAAAATAATAGTCAACATCATTAATAAAAGTCATACAATGGAAGTCAAAGATAAGACACCCTATGAATCTTAGTTTGAAAAAAAACTAATTTTTATTCATCTAAAGGTATTTAGTTATTTTTACATGTTATATATGGAAAGAGTAAAAAAATATATCCCAAGAGTGTTCCTCATGTTTTTATAAGTTATAGTGATGAAAGTAAGGCATGCAAGTTTTATAATCCTATTAGTAAATCCACAATTGTTTCTAAGGATTGTAATTTATTTGAAAATAAGGTATATGTTGATTATGATCATGTAGCTATAGAATTAATAATTTAATGGGGATATCCTCTTGAATTTTATATTGAGGGCTTCAAAATTTCTACATAGGGTTCTAGTTCAACAAGAAATAATACTAATGGCACAGTTGACAAGCTAAAAGTTAGATTAGTTGCAAAAGGATTTGCATAAACATATGGGATTGACTATGGGGAAAATTATGCCCCTATGGCACATCAAAATATTGTAAGACTAATTATTTTTTAGATACTCATAAAATATGTAAAATCAATTAAGTAGATGTCAAAATTGTATTGCTAAATGGAGTGATTGAAGAAGTATATGTGGGATAGCCACAAGGTTTTAAGGTAAAGGGTGAATAATTTTAAATATATAAATTGAAGGAGGATATTTATGGGTTGAAATAAGATCAAAGACCTTAGTATTCAAGAATTTATGGTTGGTTATTAAATCAAGGATTTTTAATAAGTCAAAATTAATCAACTCTTTACATAAAAGATTTTAGTTTTAATGTTTTATATGTTTATCTTTATGTAGATGAGTTGATATTTACAGGTAGTTTTATGGAGATGTTAAATAAATTTAAGGAAGTTATGAAATTATAATTTTAGATGATTGATCTTGGAATTATTAAGTACTTTTTATGAATGGAATTTCATCAAAATAAAAATAAAGTATTCACTTATCAAGTTAAGTCAACCTAAGACATGTTAAAGTATAATCTTCAAGACAACAGGCTCATCGACATGCCCATAATAATCTTTTTCATATATGAATATAGCAGCATCAAATTTAAATAAAGGAGATAAAGAGACATTATCATACTACAAATGAATATTACACCAAACACAGGTAAGTGATTTCAATTTAAATTTATGTTTCCCTTTGAATACTTTGTTCTAAAGAGGAAGAAAGCATACAGAAAAATCCAACTAACAAAGTTTCATTTCAAAATATCAATGATTAAAATGCACCACCGTAACATGATATAAAGTCTAATTCAAAATTTTATAATAGTGGTTAATAGTTGTTGGTTCAATTGGTGAAGTTACATGGCCCACAAAGAGCCCACCAGGGATCAATTCTTACCGTTAGCAAAACCTGACACGTGAAAAAGGATGAAGCCGAGATTGTGCCCTGGGAAACTTTGATGAAATGGATACCCATTAGTCC
Organism: Torreya grandis; assembly: GCA_037957365.1. Taxonomy (NCBI): domain Eukaryota; kingdom Viridiplantae; phylum Streptophyta; class Pinopsida; order Cupressales; family Taxaceae; genus Torreya; species Torreya grandis. The sequence goes on from JARHVA010000194.1 coordinate 1,136,900, forward strand.
TTGACTCTTAGTTCAAGATCATCTTGTAAAACATGATTCATCAAAAAAAAATTATAATAGTAAAATAGATATAGCTAATAAAATTTGATGACTGAGTTGTGAAACACAACTATCTAAATTGGACAAAGACTAAAGTACCCTCATGGAGTAATAATGAAAGTTGGCATGAGCCAAAAATACTTATTAAAAATAAATAAATAATCACATATTCAATCATAATTCATTTATATTAAAATGTGGAGACATTCAAAAGTACATGATAACTCCTTGGGTTCCACAAGTATAACATTCAACTCAACACAAGTCAATCTTATAAAAACATGTATATATAATTTATATGGACTCCTTCTCTCATGTGAAACCATTATTTATTTTATATTAATTATAAACAACACTTTAAAGCTGAAATATATTTTTATTTTTAGGATTATGTTGATATGCTTATTATCAATATTGATGTGTATTGACTTTTCATAGTATTGATAGGTGTTTTTCCTAGTTGCTAGATGAAAATATATATAAGTTAGTTAATGAATAGATTTTTTTATAAATTAATTGTATAATAAAATTATTTTTTGACATTTTAGATTTTATTATTATTGGATCTATAGATGAGGAGATTGAAGATAAATACAAATTACCAATCTAATATTTATATCTTATTTTTATGGGTTGATATTGAATAATTATTTCATTTTTTCATGCATGTTTTTTTAATAATAGTATATCATTTACAAAAATTATATGATTCATATTAATATCTCATAATATAATTTTGATAGGTTTCATAATATAATTTTTATAGTTTTCAATAATTTTATATGGTTTTCATCTACAACATTAATAATGGAAATTTTAAAACTTTTTAAAAATATGTTGTAACTAATTTAACCATAAAATAATACATTATATCATAAAGTACATATTTATCATTTGTTATACAAAAAAATATAATTATTGTTAAAGATCAAAAAATTAATGTTTAAAATAAGTAATGAAAATGTTTAAAAACAAATGTTACTTTGAAAAATGAGCAAACCATAAAAATCAAGATAAGAGATTTGACAAGTGGAAATTGTCGAATGGAGAAAAACTCTATGATATTATTAGAATCATTGTAACAATGAATCAACTCCAAGTATATAGTAAGTAGAAGTTAGGAGAGAGAGAAGAATGACTTTAAGCCAAAAGAGCATTACAAGAATGCAAGAGCAAGTCAAGAATATTTTAGATTGTGTTGTGTTGTGAAGAATGAGAGATGAGAGCTCATTAACTAGATTCAGGAGAGAAAAATAAGTTACATGAGCAAATTTTATGTGTGTGTCAAGTGTCATAATCCTCTTACAATTGAGGAGGTTGTGTGTGACATGAAGAGGGGTAACTCCAAAATTCAACAAGTAGATAATAGAGATGATACCACCTCATAAATATGAGATAAGTATACATAAATATAATAATGCATACATAAATAAGACTTAGGATAAATTTAAACTAGCTTAAAGGACCCAAATAAGATTAATTCTTCAACACTCCCCCTTAAACTTAATTTTGAGTTATAAAGTGGAGAAAACTTTATACAAATAAGGAATAGAGTTGAAATTACATAATATTCTCCCATAATAGGAAATTATTTCAAGAGGAATTATAATAGTTTTGAGAAAGAAAGAAGAAGAGAAGGTGTCACCAAAAGTTACAATGATGAAAGTGTGCTCATTAAGAGTCTCCAAGAAGCCTCTTTGGATAATGTGGTCGATCTACAATGGAAAAAAAAAACAATAAGGAGAAAATATCCATGAAACCCTATAAAACAAATAAGTTAACACCAATCTATCAAGTTAACCAATATACCATAAAATGATCTACGTCCAAATAATATACTAAAAATAGATCTAATAAAGGTAAATTGAGCTAAAGATAATTTCTATCATAAAGTGCACAATCCTACACAAAAAGAAGTTAGTCAAAATAATAAAAGTATATTTCCTTTGTAATAAAAAATAAGGAATGTATAATAAGAGTTTGACTTGAACAAAGTGGAGACAAAGAAGATATGTCACTTGTAAAAGATATTCTACATGAAGTAATGAAAGAATTATTGCAAGAAGACATATGAAAGTCTTTGGAAGATTCATTATCTTTAGGAATCCAAATAGTTTTAACCTTAGAGGTAGGAGATTTAGTCATTTTCTATAAATGCAAAGTGTTATGAGTTAATTTACTATAGTATTTATATGGATGCAATTTCTACTATTTAAAGATATGATGTACATGTTTTCCACAATGCATTCAAGTTTTAGCAATTTTAACCATAACATGAACATTATAATCAAAATAAGTTGCATAATATTTTCTTTGATGAGGAGGACAATACGTTTCTAAATTCATATTAGAATTACTTGAATCATTAAAATCGAGACCTTTATAATTTGTTTTAAAATTCAGTAAAAGAGGTTCAATAATACTAGTTTCATACTTACCATGTGTATGATTGTATTTTTGAGTTGTTGATTAAAACTAATATAAATAGTAACTTAAACTGAAAATCACAATAACATTATAAGGAGGGAAATGAAGAAATAATCAACACTTTTAAGAGTAAAATCTTACCATCACCTTGTTCCTTGTAGTTTCTCTCCCGAATTTTTCAACCGATTCCAATGTAATTTAATTTGTATGTGGATTACTTGATGATAGCTTCAAAAGGAATCTAATGGCTTCCTTGGATAGTTGAATGAATTTCAAGATTATAAGGATGCTTTAAGATGGTTGGTATGAGAGTATAATGAAGGTTTGTGGATTTTATTATTAGCTTGGCCATGCCCCAAAGATGGATTTTTATAGAATGATGGAGGGAGTTTTGGGGGAATTTTTAATTATTCAGAAGCCTCTAGTTTAGGAAAGTTATAGAATCTTAGAGAGGATTCTATAGATCTAGAGACTTCTAGGTTAGTTTAAGGGATAATGGGGATTAAATGAAGTTTAAGGTTCATAGAGATGTAGGAGAGGCTAGGGTGGTATGTTGGCTAGGGGTAGTTGAATAAATATGAGTTTTAAATTTGCAAGTGGGTTAGTGGGTAGTTAATGAAATAGGATTGGTGATTAAGTGGGCTTGTTAGTAGGATAATAATATGATTAATTGGTCATAGGGGATGTAGAAATATTTATGGGGTGTATCATACATTTAATAGAAACTAGGATTTTAATTAATTGACTAAGATTATGGTTATATGATAAATTAGTAGGATTAAGAGAATAATTAAGGTGAGTGGATTTAAGTGCATACATATTGCCCTTCTTTGAAAGTGTATTACAAGTGAGTGAAGTGGGAGGAGTAATGGTATTTCAAAGAAAAACTATTTTGTGGATGAGTTAGAAGATGATGTTATTAGACATGATGCCCCCTGAAGGGAATATGAAGGGAGGAATGAACCGGATGGCCACTCAAAAATAAATCCCTAGGGTGGGATAAGATAGGAAATGAGGGGTTGGGATGCCATAAGTATTAATTAAGATATGATTGAGATGCCCCAAGCATGATTACCATAGGGTAAAGTTATTCAGTCTCAAAATATAAGTCCTAAGTAATGAACAATGATTAGGAGTGAGGAAGTTTGATTGAGATGGAAATTATTGAGACATTGATAAAGGTCTGGGGAATGGACAAATAGGTCATAAACTAGCAAAAATTTCCAATCAAGGATTTTTGTAGAAAAGGGGGTTGATTCATTTATTCATGGGGTCATGCACTTATTTAGTTGTCTAAGTCAGTTCTAGACTTATTACAACTGGGCACAACCATAGTATGTTCTTGTAGTGCTCAACATTTATCACTCTTCTACATTGGTATCAATTCTATAAGGTGCAAGCCTTGTATGCTCACCCAAAGTGCAATAGAGAAAGAACTAGGGCCCACATTGGGTTATTTTTGTCATGGAACAATGCATCACATATAAGACTTGGTCATTTAGAGAAGGATTTTGGAAGATTCATCAGTGTAAGCCATTTCTAAACTAGGTTGATGGTCTACAGGCATAGAGCCTATTTGGGGAACTAGTTCTGGTCATTGGGTTAGATCCATAATCTCATGAGTGCAAGCCTCTATTTCACTAAGCTTAGCATCATTTAGGTTCTAATAAAGGGTCAAAGGGCTACTCGGTTCACTTGTTCATATTAGGCTTGCACTTTATGCATGGATCTCAACAACTAACACATGCCCCTTTTCTCACTTAGACTATTTCAATAGAGTATGATGATGTCATCAACTAATAATAGGGACTCCATTAATGCTGTAAACTATAAATTTGATTAAACATAGCATTCATGTATTGAATTAAACCATTTTAATTAGTATATTTATTGTGTATTCCCATAATGAAGCAAAAGACATTCAACGAGAGAACACCATGTATTAATGCAACCATCCTTCTTAATTACTTAAAGTTAAATTTAGAACATAGTTCATATCACATAGAATAGAGTACATGTATAATTCTAAATGCTTAACCACCCAAAGGCTTATAGGCAAGCATGAATGTCTACAAATAGACCCTGAAAGGCATCCAAGCTAAATCTAAGTTCTAATAGACGTTAAAACATGCATATTAATTTTTATAGAGCGTCATTGCATCCAATCGCATCTCTTCTTTACTAGTTCGATATCAGCTTTATAACACATAGGAGGATCTCTATGCCAGGATAGAGAGCACATGTTAAGTGTTAAGCTAGAGCCTTTATTGATCATTTTGTTAGCTCAATCACCTTGCATCCTTTACACTATGGTCATCATGTACAACCACTCATGATGATGCCCTAAAAAATTGAGTACTAGTTAACTGCCTACCAGTTGGTGCAAGATGTGCATTGATTCCTCCAACTAGCATAAAAGATACCAAAATGGAAATCATACCAAGTGGTTGCCTCATGCTGAAATGTCTATCTAGTTGGCATGGATCCATAATTAGATGAAATAAGGGCCCAATATTACCCCATACAATATTATTAGTCTATCTATAAACTAGACCACCAAATCTGTAGGTGCACTAAACTCAAGTGCACTCTCCCTTATCTTGATGTTGAAGTCCTTATAACCCTTAATAGAAAGCTTGATTTCCTCTATGGTGTTGTCTATCTTCGTGGAAGTGGTGCTAACTACTAGAATGGCAATTCTATCTAAATCCTTCCTAAAGGCTTTTATCCTTTCCTTGGCCTTTTGGACTCCTCTGTCTAGGACTACTCCTTGGTCATAGGCCTTAGTTTGCAAGGCATGTAAGAGTTCTTCTAGGTTTTGTTCTTGGTCCTTTATTTATGCACTCAACATGTTAACCCTACCCATTATCTATGCATGCTCTTCCTTACTCATAGATTACACCTGCACCATCATCTCTTCCTTATCTCTTTTTTCTTGATTAAGGTGTAAATTTATGACTAATGCTTATTTAGAAAATTTCATGAAGATGACATCGACTATGTTTACATGATCTTGTAGCTTTGTGAAGAGGTCTTCTACTTCTTCGATCTTGGTAGCTAGTTCTTTCTATGATATGGTGTATGGGTCTTCTTCTTCTTCTTCTTTTACTAGTTCTGCTTTCAACCTTAGGATCATCTTCTCTACTAGCACACACACTTTATCAACCTCTAAAAGGTTTGATGTGTCAATGCTAACCAAAAGGGATGGTTCAGTGGCCTTTATGCACTCAGTTAGTTGTTGTAGTTTGAACTTCATAGCCTGTGCCTCTTCTTTGGCATTCATGGTGATTTTTTTCATTCTTTACCCTAACATCATTGATGATGTTATTTTGTATGACATTAGTGTCCATCTAGATGAACACATTAGTAGACCTGATTGGGTTCATGGCATAAAGATTTAGGATAAAGGAGTCCTATCCTTCTTGAAGTTTATCCATGCCCAAAATAGCCTTTTGAGGCACCTCAAAGTGAGGCTCATCCATGTAGATATCAAATTCAAAAGAAAGTTATTTATGCATCCTATCTATGACAGATTCAAGGGGCATGTATTCAAACATATCTTAAGACTTATCCCCTTTGTCTATTTATTCTTGTCCCTTGGTGCCAGCTTTTCCCTCCTCCTATTTTGTTGGGTCTCTTTAGTGCTCCATGTCTGTTATGTTTCCAAGATGCCAACATCTCTTTCATTTTCTTCAAGTTCCCCTTCACTACTTGGGCATGCCTATTGTGTAGCTTTTTTTGATTTTCTAGTGGGGGTGATAGGTACCTTCTCTATTGTCTCCTTAGTTGGTTCCATGCTTGTGGTAACCTCTTTTTTATTTTCTTTCTTATCCTTCTTTCTCTTGTCCCTCTCTTTTTTCGCCTTCTTTTCTTTATCCACCTTTTCCTTGACTTTGGCTCTCTTAATATCTTTTCAAGTCATGTTGACTTCCTTCATAGCCTCTCTTTTTTCTCTAGCACCAACACCTTTAGAATTTCAACCTCACTCAATCCTGGTTTTCTCCACACCTTTCTCTTTTTCTCCTTAGTTTGTAGAGGTTGTGTAGAGGGATTTTCAAATGAAGTGCTTGTAGGCTTATCTACTTCTCCAAGTGTAGTGGTAGTGCCACCTTGGAGGGCCTTTTAAATTTCTTTAGAGTTGGGTTCCTCTCCTACTTCTTAGATAATATAGACCTTTGTCCCTTCTTCCTCTACCTCTTACTCCATTTCCTACGTGCGGGTTTATTCCACCTCATTTTTTTCAAGGTTATTGATGGCATCATAATGATCCCTTTAGAATTCTTTTTCTTCTCCTTCTTGCTAAAATAAGTAGTCCTTGGTGTGAAAGTTACATGCTTTTTCTTTGGAGATGAGGGGGTTTCTTCTTCATTGGATGTAATCCTTAACTTAAGGCACTCTTGAATTTCTTTAAGTATCTCTCCCCACTTTTTTTTAGGGGACTTATTTTATGATTCTAGCATTGGAATCCCTTATTTGATGATCTAGAGGGTGATATCATCATCTTTCTCAAGGTTGGTGTCCTTCTTCATTGGCTTCATCTCATAGTAAAGATTGAAGATGTGCCCCATGATGAATTATCTCTGAAGGGGATTGAGGTTTGTATGATCTAAGTAATACTCCTCATATTTTGTATCTTTCCATCTTGAGTGCACATACAAACACCATAACCTACTCCTTTTCAAATCCATAGCCTTCATCAAGATGTCTAGTTGTTGTGCATTTAGAATTTTCCTTAGCACATCCTTGAAGTAATTCATAAAAAATGCATAACGGAGTCTGAGCTAGCCTTAATGGTTATAATCCATGAGTACCAAGCACACTACATATAAGTGTTTCATGAAGTTGAAGGTCATCATTCCAAACATGTTTTAGGGAAGCTCTTCAGAGATGTGCCATTCTATCCCAAATGCCTTAATGTATTGGGCACACCACCCCATCACTCGGGCCTTATATTTATAGGAGAAGGAAGGTGGGTAGGTGAATCCTTGGTACTTCAATGTTGGGGATTCTTTATATGTTGAGAAGACCCATAGGTTGTATTCATTACCATCAATCACACCGATCTCCTCCATGACTATTAATATTAATAACTACCCCCACATAAAGGTCTCATGTGCCTTGTGATACTCAAACATGTTCTTTACCATCTCCTTAGCAATGAATTTAACAACATTGAATTTAACCCCTTATGCCATATGGTGAGCGATGCATAAGTAGGCCTTGTTGATGTCCATCCATCTCCATCAGGAAAAAGTTTAGAACTTATGAGGCAAAAAATTGTCCTTGTGTTGGGGTCCTTTATGTCTATTATAGGGAATGTAAACCCTCCCTTATAGTAACCAAGGAGTTTCATAACCATTTCCACCTCTACGTCATATACCATCATTTGGCAGATGTATGCACCTAAGTTTAAAAGCTTGGTAATTATACCAATTAGGCAGGCCAATATCCACATTTACCTCCCTGCAAAGTAGAAGTGGTCTCCATGGACATATGAGAGGAGGAACTACATGAGTTCCTATGGCTTGTTGAAAAATAGTAACTCATAGAACTAGGTTGTATGGGTGGTCACAAGCCTATCTCAAATGGAGAAATTGAATAATGTTGCACCCATGTATGTCTTCACCCCTATGTCAACCATCCAGTCTTGGTTGAGTTCTTGTGCATTACTCGAGTTGTGATGGTTGTATTATTTTAACTGATAGGTGTGCATGAAAGACACCCAAGTATAACCTATCAATAACTCTAGTGGAACTACATTTCCCTATAGGACATTTTGGCAAGCACTTTGGGATCAACCTTGGTGATGCTAACCCCTTCCATTGGTTATGATTTCTTATTTGTAAAGGCTAACTCCTCAACTTTCCATGCCCATTTGGCATCCTTTTGCGCTTAAGATGGACTAGAACTCATTCATTTCTTTCCCATTCTGAACCAACTAGTATTTAAGTATGGTCTATTGATTGTGTCAAAGCCTCTAATGTTTCTTAATACTTATCATAGTTATAGGGTCTAAAATTATGACTTTAGCTCTCAAGTTTCATTTGTTGTTAATTGTGGCCTTGATGTCACAAATTTTTTAGTGTCTAGTTCTCTGATAATTCCTTCTCCACATGCCTCTATTCTAATCTCAAAGGGAATGCAATTTTACTCCTTATTTAATCATCCTATTTTTGTGTATGTGGGTACTCAAGGTTTCACTCTGGTAGCATTTTTTTTATTTTTAAATTTGACTCTAGTTCTTCTCTATGTTTTAGAACTTAAATTAACTCTAGGTTTATAACCTAAACTAGTCGATCATTGGCATCTTTATACCTTAACCTCAGCTACTATCTTAATTGCAAGTGAGTAATGTATGGCAATGTAGATACTTGAAAATTGCACAATTTTAGATGTTGAAATGCTTTGGACCCCTACCTGACCCTGAAGCTAGTTGACCACCTAGTTGACTTAGCCTATTTTTTAATTTACTAACTTAAAATTTTAATTCACCCCTTTTTGACCCATTTTCCCCTAGAACCTCAACTACTAATGATCAACCTAACTATAAATTATTATCCTAACCATCTACAGTTAAGTCCCCAAGCTTGCTTTAAAGCTTTAAAGCATTACTAACTATATGAGATAAGCATGGCACATTTAGAAACTTCCATTTTGTGATGTAAACTAGCTTTAAAGCATCAAAATTAGAAAATGTATCCTCTAATTATTAACTTACTCCTAAACATTTATTAACTTCATCCTATAAAAAGAAAGAAGTAGGAGAAGAAAAGGATCCAAAAATCTAGCACTTCGCATCCAAGTTATCTTGCATACAGGTATCCAGTGTCCCTTCAACAAGCAAGCAACATCAATGGAGACTCAAACCTCTATCAGAATCACTTTCAAAGGCCAAAGTACTATCACTTTGGCCAAATTACTTTAGCCTTACACCACCAAGTTATAAGTATCTCTTGCTTATTTTATTTGATTTATATTCCATTTATAACCTCCTTGCCCTATCAGATCCATTAGTATCTTATTTTCCATTTCCATCATAGGACTTCTATTTTCCTAATTACCTAATCTACAATCCTTTTTTGATCATTCCTAGAATCACATAGGTAACTATTGATGGTTAGCTCAACCATCGATGGTCGCCCCAACCATCAACTATCACCCAACTATTGACAGTTAGCCCAACTATCGATGATTCACCTAACCATCGACAGTCACTATGGTAAAAAATAATAGCAAGTTGTTTTCACCCCTTGACCCAAACCAAACCCTATTTATTATGTTCCTACCTATTTACATAGACTTTTCTAATTTTTTGAACCTAATCCTGACTATCTTTGCATGAGTATTGACCTAATTTTACTATAATTAGTTTTTTTCTTTAATAATCAATTCATTTTCATCTTATCTTACATGTGTTTACTTTCCAATCATTGAATGCAAGTTTCTTTTCTTTTCTTTTATATCAACCTAATTGTTATAAATAGTAGATTGATAGCCTCCTATCAACCATATGCTTCTTGGATCTAGCTCACTCTAGGTAGTCCACTCAACCATCCATCTAACAACCCCACTTTTCTAGTGTCTTTGTTATCTACAAGTTTTTCCTTCCAAGCTAAAGAGTTCTCACCATCATCTAGATCATGCACGTACTTTTACCAGGTATTCTTCTACACACCCTATTACTAGTTTCATTACTTTCTTCCAAATTAAGAAATGAGGAGAAATTAATTTGAAACATTTTGGCATGCCCAATGGGACCTAGCATCTCTTTTTCTTCCTTTATTGTATGCTTATCAAATGAAATCTGAAAATTTTTTGGGCTTAAAATAAACTTTTTACATACATTGATTACTTTTTTGATTTAGTTCATCTAGTAACTTAAGGGCAAAATAATTAATCATAGTTTTCACACTTGTTATCACACATTTATCCAAACCAAAAAACTAATAAATACATCAAAACATACTTGAGACAAGGCTCAACTAGGATTTCATCACCTAGTGGTAAACCTTACCTTTTCCTGGAGATCTTATTTGGAGGTCATTACCAAGGGGAGAACCAACTCAACTCTCTAGTTGAGTATAAACTCTAAAATTTAGTATATTTTGGCTAAGCACCCGACACACCTATCACTATAGTGCATGAAGTGAGGGGTTAGGCCCCAATACCAAGCCACGTACTAAAGTTCAAAACATATTTCTCTCTTGAGCAAATGAAACCAACCTTAGATTTCCTCGTTAGTTCCTAATCTACAAACCAAATTTCCTCTTCACACTCTCTAAGGCATAAGCCAAAAGTGATTTAAAAATAACCCTAGATTGTTAAACACACTTTAGTGTATGTTTGATTTCCTTGAGTTATTTTCTTTTGCTTGCTCTTTCATGGAGGTATGAGTTTCATCATTTTATCTCATATTTCCTCTCATGATCTTTACTAGACAATAACTGAGGAATCAAACCATGCAACAACCACCTTCAACTTCTTCCTCTATGGAGTATACTTATGATGTTGAGGGTTACCCTCATTTTTCTCCCTCACCTACCAGGTTTTAGATTATTATTAAGGGTGATGTGAATTTCATTGCCTTCCTTGATAATAACCTAGTGGATCTTTAGCATTACCTTAACCCCTTATCTAATTGTACCTCTCTTTCTTTGATTCCTTATGTAGATCCTCCTTATGGCATGCCTCCCCATCTTCTGGTGGGTACCACCTTAACACAACCCATGATTACCCAAGCCTCTTCTTCATCCAATATCCCATCTACCACCACTCCCCAAACTCCATCCAACATCCCAACTAATAACCAACCACCTACTACCCCAACCAACACCTCCAACATTGGATCAACTTTGCCTCTCATTACTTATATTCCTTTTATTGTGGGAGTATCTTGTATCCCTATTTCTATCATTCCCCTTGGTTCAACCAAACCATCAATTTCAACCCCACTTCAGAATTTGGTACTTTTCATACCTCAAACCCTCCTACCTACTAGCACTAGAGTTACCACCCACCAACAACCAACTAGCACTTTCATACCCCTAACCCAATCTATGTCTATTCTTCCATCCACCAACCCAAACATACCTCTAACCCAACCCATATCCACCCCCCAAAAAGTGCCCATGATATCTTACCCATATGTTTCTAACCCACAAGGATACATATCACCTTCCACCCAATTATTTGTGCCAATCAACCCTTATGTGGCACCATCTTAACCTCTCATGACTACATACCAATATGTGGCTTTTTCAACACCCTCTATCACTTATCCATACATTACTGCCACCTAACCTTAACAAAATTTACCACCTAAATTTGTAGCTTCCTAACCTCAGCTAGATTTGGTCAAGATGTTAATCAACAAAATGACTAACCTTGAGTCATCTATCTCTGGGTCTCGTAACCTTTTATCCTATAATTAAATTTATAATGAACCCATCCATTTGTTCCTATCTATACTTATCCTCCTCAATGGGAATTACCTAAGTTTGCCAAATTCCAAAGTAAGGAGGACCCCCAACAATATTTGAGATCATTTTAATATTCCTTTTATTTAATCGCATATGATGATCCTCTCCTCCTTCGTACCTTCCCCATGTCTTTATCAATATCATCCCTTGATTGGTATAGTTCTCTCACTAGTCACTCCATCTTCTCATTCACCCAACTAGCCCAAATCTTTTTATAACACTTTTCCATCAACATATCTAAAAAGGTTTCAATTACTGACCTCTATTCTATTAGGTAGTTTGATGATGAATCAATTCTTGACTTCATAGCCAGATGGAGAGGTCTCATCAACCAACTTTCTTTTCCATTACCCCAACTTGAGTTGATTGAGATTTTCTCTCGAGGTTATGCTTGTTTCTATGCAAAATTGCTTTCTACATTCAAAGAAGAAATAAGAAACTAAAAGAAATGGTCAAGGCTAGAAGATACCTGATAAAGTCATGCGCACTGAAATCAGACGTTGGAAGATTCTCCTCTTTGGCTATGGAGGAATGACACCTGAGAAGAAAAGAGACTGAAACACAGAAAAACGTTAGTCAAAGATATGGTGGGCTATCAGGCAAACGCTCGATCCTGGAAGTATGAAGACTTCCTAGAAGGATATCAACCCACTGATAAAAAAGCAGAATATTGGACTAAAGTAGATATAATGAAAGATAAAATGACAGAAATAAAGGATAGAAAATAAAATGCATACCTGATAATGAAGTAAATTGTTCTGTGCAGTCACCGATGTCGGTCTCTATAGTGCCAGCGTCGGTTAAGAAAGTGCCGACGTCGGTTAAAGTGCCGGTGTCGGTCGAGGTAGTGACCGGCGTCGATCGGGGCAAGTTCTGGACAGAGTCTAGGCAAGTTGCAGAAGGTCTGGTAGAGTCAGGATAAGGTCTTGGTCAGGATCGGGACAGGGTCTAGTCGAAGTAAGGTCAAGTTTGGACAGGGTCTGGGGGTTTTGGTTGAGTTTGGATAGAGTTATAGATTTGGATAGGGGGCAGAGATGTAAAGAAGGGACTCAGGGTTCAGGTCTACGGTCTGAAGATCCAGGGTGATAGAAATAGAAATAACAAACAAATAATAACCAGAAAGAAATAAAACAAATAGAAGAAATACTTACCTGTCAGAAGACATGATAAAAGCCATGATTGAAGTTGTCGAAGCGTTGCCATAAGTTGATCGAAGCGAATGCAGATTGGTCAAATGCTGGAGTTGGTTGATCGTCAAAGTTTATTGGTTGCAAGAGTCTATGAATGTCAGAGTTCGGGATCGATTGATTGATTTTTCGAATGGTTTTGTTGATGAAGGCGAGGAACGGTTCCAGAGACGGTTCGATAACCAATCGGGAAATCGATTGGGAACCGATCGATAACTAAAAATGGGTAACGATAAGATGACCGACGTCGGCAGGATTGCCGACGTCGGCCAATAAGTGATCAACGTCAGCGACGTCGGCCGGGTAATGACCGTTGTTGGCAGATGCACAATGGGGATAGAGTCTGACTTTAGCTCTGTGCTCATTTTTACATGCTGCCAGGGTCAAGGCTAGTGAGAAAAGTGGTCGACAAGGGTTAAATAGGTGAAGAAGAATAAAATGGGGAATGACCAGGGGAGTCGACATGATTTTGGTGTCTACATTTGCCCCTTTTTGTCTTGTTGGTTGTTCTGGATGAATTGCAAGACAAAAATAGGAGTGATTGCCCCAGGTGAGGGATAAGGTTGATTTCGTCTTGTTGGTTGTTCGAATGAACTGCAAGACAAAAATAGGAAGTGGATTGCCCCGATTATGGATGAGGTATTCCCCCTCAAAGCAGGAGTCGAGGGAAGGGAACCAGGAATCGGGTGCTGATTTGACAAAGAGTGGATGAAAAAGGGGTGACGATGAACGCTGCAAAAGGCATGATTGCGTGCATATCACTGCACGAGATGGTTAGGTCAAAGTGTCGCAGGTCAAGGGTCAAGGAGTGCCAAAATTGAAGTAATCGGGCCTCAGCATTTAGTCAGCTATTGATCAGGTTATTCAATCAAAGCTGAAGCTCTAAATGGGTCATCGCGTTCTAGGTATCCCGGGCTCAGGAAGTGCTTCTAGAAACATGAAAAAGTCACAAGTAGTGTGGATCAACCGGCTTGTGATCCTATACTTGTGAGGGTCCAAAAAGGTCTGCGCACAATTCTGCTAACCAGTCATGAGATGGCATACATGCAAAAACAACCAAGGCAATAGTGTCTTGGAAGTGGTCGAGGTTGGAGGAGAGAGGTATGATCTCCAATGGTTGGTGGTCGAGGGGAGGAATGGATGAAAGGATGTGGCCGAGCTAACCCTAGAAGACAGTCGTGTCATCTGAGTGCTGCCTACATAGCCCTGGTGATAGGGCCTCAGGCCAATGTAGTTCTCCCTAGAAGGGAGGGAGGGACAAAGGGATAGCATGGGTCGTGGTCAAGGGCAAGGTGATGGTTAAAAGAAGGAAAGAAGATTTGTCCATCAGAGAGATGAACAAACGAGAATGGTCGAGCTAACCCCAGAAGACAGTCGTGTCATCTGAGTGCTGCCTACATAGCCCTGGTGGAAGGGCCTCAGACCAATGTAGTTCAGATAAAGGGTCTGAGTAGTAGACAGGTGGTCAAAATGGTCGATAGATTGGTCTTGGTTATGACGAAATGATGAGGAGAAGAGATGTGGCAGCCTTTTCCAAATGGTGTAGTCTGCAACATTGGTTGAGAGGTCTTTCATCCCGAGCAATATTCCATATTCGTGATGGATGTATGCGACAAATGAATGGAGGTTTATTTATGCTTCAGCAAGTATTGGTGTATGCTGAACATAAAGTGCGGCGGGTTGATAGTTTCCACGTGTATTGGTGTCTATAGAAACTAGGGTGAATAGGCTATGGGAGTGGTCTGAAAAGAGAGTTGAGCTGAGTCGATTGACAAGTGATGAAGGTGAATGTGACCAAAGTGCAGAAGAAGTGAAAAGTATATTGCTCTTTCATTGACAAGGACCAAAAAGATAGCATAGATAGGGGTTATGAGAACCAAGAGCCCCATTTATGCATGACGTCGTTGACCATAGTTATGTTAGAGTGGTAATCAAATCACTTTGACATTAAAGTGAGCTCGAAGTCCCTTGAGCAGGTGATAGGAGGAGGAAAAAGGGTAACCCAATTTAAGAGCAGAGATAACTTTGCCCCTTTGTATAGGAGACCCTGGGACAACTATAAGTCAAGTCCATGACTTTTTTTTTTTTTTGAGGTGCAGACTGATCAATGCGGGAAGTCTGCATAGAGATGTCATTTGCTTGGTGGTCAGTTGTGAAGCTGATCAATGCGGGAAGCTTCTAAAATAGTGTTGTTTATTGCCAGATTAGTCATAGCCATCCTTCGAGGGAGTGGTCTAGATTTTTGTTTAATATAAGGGCTTTTGAATAGCTGTCCTTCGAGGGAGCAGTCTATTAATTACAGCAATGATAGTACAATTGTCCTTCAAGGGAGCAGTCTGCCTTTTGATTTTGATATTGATATAGTGACCATGGATATTGTGACATCTTGATTTGTTTTTATAGAAATGTGAGTCATGGACAAGATTATAGAAGGTCAAGGGCTCCCTTTTATTAGGACAAAGCATCCATATAGCATAAAAGGGTTATAGAAATTGTTAAGAGGAATAGGGTTGAAAAGAAATTAGGACTAAGAGGACGGGGATTGCTCAAGGGATGAGCTCAAGTTAAGTTTCAAGTGGACGAGTACTCGACTAGCAGTAGAACAGTCGTAGATGCAACGCATTAAGAGGCTCAGGTTCTGGTTGTCCATCAAGAGAAGACAGACGATAAGTCCCTGATCCATACTTGTACGTGATAATAAAAGGTCCGAGCCAATTAGGAGCAAACTTGCCTCGTTTACTTCGCTCCATATTGGTCACATGTTGATTCTCTTTGAGGATGAGGTCTCCGATGTTGAAATCTCGTTCTCGTAGATTTTTGTCATAGGTGTGCTTGATGCGATGTTGATAGACATGGAGATGATTAAGGGCAGCAAGACGGCATTCGTCAAGTAACTCAAGTTGAGCTATGCGATCTTGATGAAAGTCATCGTTGGAAAGAATATCATGTAGAGAAATGCGGAGAGACGGGATCTGTACTTTGAGAGGTAAGACAGCCTCTATTCCGTACACGAGAGAAAAAGGGCTAGCACCCGTGGAAGTTCGGATGCTAGTGCGATAAGCCCACAAAGCGAAGGGAATGTGAATGTGCCAATCCCTGCCTGTGTCACTGACCACCTTCATGAGAATTTTGGTGAGAATTTTGTTGGAAGCCTCGGCCTGCCCATTTGCTTGTGGGTAGTAAGGCAAAGAGAAACTGAGTTTGATGCCGAAGGAGTCGCATAGCTTTTGGACAGTCTTGTTTTTGAAGGACTTGCCGTTATCGGTGATGATTTTATGAGGGACACCGAAACGACAGATGATATGGGTGGTGATGAAGTTGACGATCTTGTCGGCTTTTATGGAGACGAGAGGAACAGCTTCCACCCACTTGGTGAAATATTCAGTGGCTGTGATGATGGATTGATAACGAAGAGACGAATGAGGGTTAATCTCACCGATGAGATCTAAACCCCACTGAGAAAAAGGCCAGAAATCTTGAGAAATTTGTAAGGCGTGACTAGGAAGATGAAGCAAGTTAGAGTGATGCTGACACTTGATGCAACGCTGAACATAGTCGCTACAGTCTTGATGAAGGGTAGGCCAATAATAGCCCAGATGAAGGATGCGCTTGGCAACCGAATTCCCACTGAAATGTCTGCCACAAATCCCGTCATGGACTTGTTGAATGGCTTGAGATGCTTCAGTGGAGGTGAGACAGTGAATAAGGAGGCCGTTGAAGCCTCGCTTATAGAGAAGACCCCCTAGCATGGTATAGCGAGCGGTACGCTTGATAAAAGCTCGTCGTGCATTACTAAAGAGGTTGGGAGGAATGACAGAGAGAGATAAGAAGTCTACAAGTTGCTTATACCAAGCATCTTGTGGGCTAGGGTCTATAGTGTTGACATGATGAATGTGAGGAGAGATATATGAAGGCAATAGCACACGACGCACTGTGACAAAAAGTCTGGATGTAGATGAGGAAGATGGGATATGCGAAGCGAGAGAAGCCATGGTGTCAGCAAACTTATTCATGGATTGAGGAACAGTCTGCAGGAGGTAATGATCGAAAGATGCAAGGAGAATGTCAGCACGGTTTTTGTACCTTTGCAAAATTTCATTTTTACAGAGGTATGAACCATTGACCTGATTGACGATGAGCTGCGAGTCACCGAAGATGTTGATGGACTTGATGCTGACAGAGAGGGCGGTTTGAAGTCCCAAAATTAAGGCCTCGTATTTGGCCATATTATTAGTACAATCAAAGTTGAGTTTAAAAGACAGAGGCATGGGCTCCCCTTCGAGTGGGATGAGAATGACCCCAACACCCCCACCTAGTTGACATTTGGAGCCATCAAAGAACATAGTCATCTGATAGGTGGTGTCGTCGGAGGAAAGCGCAGTGATAGATTTGTTAGGAAACTCACACTGTGAAGGTTGATTGTCAGGAAGAGGGGCATCTGCTAGTTGATCAGCGATGGTTTGCCCCTTGATAGATTTCTGCTGGATGAATTTGAGATCAAACTCAGCAAGCAGCATGAGCCACCGAGCCATACGTTGATTCTGATATGGCTTGGAGTGCATATACTTGAGAGGATCGGTGTGGGTGATGACAAAGGTTTTGTGACTAAGAAGATAGTGGTGAAGCTTAGTAGCAGCAAAGACTAACGCCAAACAGAGTTTCTCGATATGGGTATATCGAGTTTCATAGTCGACCAGTGTTCGGCTGATATAATAGACTGCTTGCTCACGGTGATGCTCATCTCGGTGCGTGATCATGGCACCTAACGAATGATGAGTGGCTGAGATATAAAGGTAGAAGGGTTGGTCATCTTTAGGTGGAATGAAAACTGGTGGAGAGACCAGATAGAATTTTAGGGCTTCAAAAGCCTCTTGACAGTCCTTATCCCATGTAAAAGAGACGTCCTTCTTAAGGAGATGATGAAAAGGTTGGCAGCGGTCAAAAAGCTGCGAGATGAAATGACGAATGGACTGGAGCTTGCCTTACAAACTGCGAAGCTACTTGAGATTAGACAGGGGCGGCATTTTGAGGATAACACGAATCTTAGTGGGATCTATCTCGATGCCACGGAAGGAAACGATGAAGCCGAGAAGCTTGCCAGAGAGGACCCCAAAGACACATTTCTTGGGATTAAGATGAACATTGTACTGAAGAAGACGAGAAAAGATGATTTTGAGAATGGTTAGATGGTCACAGCAAAGTTTGGACTTGCCGAGCAGGTCATCCACATAGTCCTCCATGATTTTGTGAAGGAGATCATGGAAAATGTAGGTCATGGTGCACTGATAAGTGGCGCCTACATTTTTCAAGCCGAAAGGCATGACTCGATAGCAAAAAGTCCCCCATGGGGTAATGAAAGTAGTCTTGTGCTGATCTTCCGGAGTAATCAGGATTTGATTGTATCCTGAAAATCTGTCCATAAGAGATAACATCTCATGGCCGACTGTAAGATCAACAAGCTGGTTAATGTTAGGAAGAGGAAAGTCATCTTTAGGATAGGCTAGATTAAGGTCGCGATAGTCTGTGCAGATCCGAATCCCCCCAGTTGCCTTGGTGACTGGGACGATGTTAGAGACCCACTGTGGATAATTGATGGGTTGGATGAAGGAGACAGAAAGGAGACGCTGAAGCTCCTCTTTGACAAGGAGAGCAACACGAGGATGTATCTTTCGAAGCTTTTGCCTGACAGGCTTAGCCTCTGGTTTGGTGACAATTTTATGGGTAACGATGGTGGGGTTGATGCCAGGCATATCACTATAAGTCTAGGCAAAGGCTTTGCTATGGTCAGAGAGGAACTAGGTATAGTCAAGCTGCTCTTGAACGTCTAAAGATTGTCCAATCTTTAAGACATAAGGAACATCAGAAGAAGGAAGGTTGATGTCAATGGTTGATTCATTTAACATAACCTGGGTCTCAGAAGGGAGGGAGTGCTGGATGAAAGAATCGTCAGCGCCCATGTAAGAAAGAATGGCATCATTGTCAACGCAGTGAATAGTGTGAATGGTTGCCGACTCATCTTCGATCATGCTGGGAAAAATGAGAGGGAGAGATTTGGACACCCCATTGAGCTGATAAGTCAAGGGGTCCAGGTGAATGGTGTTTATGCAAAAAAAAAAAAAAAAACTAGGAGGAATGGAAACCACTGACTCCATAGGTGAAGGGGGCGAAACAGGCGAGTGTGGAGGAGATTGGTCAATGATTGGTTCAGGACAAAGGTCTACAGGGTCTTGAGTGGGGTCGTGATATCCCAGA
The DNA here is from genome assembly GCA_037957365.1 of Torreya grandis. Taxonomy (NCBI): domain Eukaryota; kingdom Viridiplantae; phylum Streptophyta; class Pinopsida; order Cupressales; family Taxaceae; genus Torreya; species Torreya grandis. The sequence continues at coordinate 1,156,284 of JARHVA010000194.1, forward strand.
CCATACCGTTTCTTGGCGTCGTCATCATTGAGCGGTTGGATAGGCTGATGGGAGCCCTGCTCATAGCGTCCGAAACCAAAACCCTTCCATGCACACCTGTAAAGGTAAGTGTGTACAAAGGCGAGGTTGCCAAGAAACGAGAAATCTAATGTGAAAGTTTGAGGTGAAGAAAGAGGATTACCATCAGTAGGAGCTTGATTAAGCCCCCCATAGACGAGGTTAGTGCGGAGGTGAGGGGGACCATAAGGTATGATCATCCCTATCCGATGGTCATAGCTGGGGCTGTGATGAAGGCGTCCATACTCTTGTGGAGTTTGGAACATGTCTAAAGCCAGCAAGTGATACTCTCCCAATGAAAGTCTTTGGAAGACGTCTTCCATGGGCTCTGTGGTCATTGCTTGAAGGGGAGGTGTAAGGGCGACTGCCTGTTGCGAACTGGTCGAAGCTTCCATGGATGGAGGCGGTGCCGGGGTTGATGGCTTGATAGGAATGAGGACATCGTTTGGATGGTAGGTGGTGTTGCAAGTTTTGAAGGGCGAAGGGTTAGCGGGAATGGTGTGGACTTGTCCGTCATGATCAAATTTCACACAACGGTGCAGGGTGGAGGGGACACAGGCCATGGCATGGATCCAGGGTCGGCCCAGCAAGATGTTGTATTGAAACTCTCCTTCAATGATGTAGAAGAGCTCCGGGACTGTGCATGGACCAACGCGAATATGAAGGATGACTGTGCCAATGGTCGTGGCAGTAGTGTCATTAAAAGAGCGCAAGATTGCGTCAGTTTTGGAGACACAATTCTTGGGAAGAGCCAACTGATCAAAGGCATGGGTGGAGATGATGTTGATGCTAGCACCTCCGTCGATCATAATGCGTTTAATGCGTGTCTGATTGATATAGGTAGTGATGAAGAGGGCAGCGTCCTGATCTTCTGTGTTGGATGTGGGAATCTCAGAATCGTTGAATGTGATGGAGGCAACAGGGGCTAAAGAGTGGTAAAGGGCAGCAAGTGGCTGGGGATCCTCAGGTTGGACCTCTGCTGCCTGCAGGGCTTGGATGAGGGCCTGACGATGTTGGGGTGAGGTTTGGATGAGATCATAGAGGGACATCTTCACAGGCATCTGGTGAAGTTGTTTTAACATGGAGTCGTGGATTGGTCTGGAAGATGAAGAAGAAGAGGAGGGTTGAGGTGCGCCAAGGATAGAAATCTTAGGCTTAGGCGGTTGAGGTGGATTGACAAAAGGGTAGGTCCAAGGAATGGCAGATTTTTCTTTCGCCTTGTCCTTTTGTGACCTAGTGGTGACGTGAATGGCATTGATTTCAAAGATGGGAGGTGAAGGTGATGAAGGGGTTGTAACCGATTGATGAGATGTGGATGGGCTTGACGAGGTTGAAGGGTTATGAGAAGGAGTCAGGGGTCAGTCGAAAGTGCCCTCAAAGAGAAGAGTGTCTTTCTCTAGATAACGGTGAATGACAGCCTTGAGGGCACAGCCAGTCTCGGTGTCGTGTCCTGGTGTACGATGATATAAACAAATATTCGTGTCATCGAACCAGGAGGGTTTAGACCTGAGAGGTTGGAAGGGCTTGATGGGTGGAAGAGTTATGCTGGAAGTTTGCAAAAGTCATTGTAAGATTAAAGAGTATGAGCCCACTAAAGGGTCCGTGCTCATCGATGTATGTGATGTCGGTGACTTTTGCTTGGGCGAAGTTGGAGGGGGTTTTCGTACCACCTTCTGGGTTGATGGTGCGATGACAGGCAGAGACGGTACATTCTTCATGAGAGGTACCGCCCTTTTGGGAGAGGGTAGGCTTGTGATAGGTAAAGGAAGCAAAGGAGGCAACCGGTTTTGATTAGAGGTTGAAGTGGGAAGGATTCTGGTTAGGGTTGAAGGATGCGGGCCAAAAATGGAGGGCAATGGTGACGGAAGAGGAGGCGTTCGCCTCTGTGGTTTGGCAGTCTTTTGTGATTTAGGTTGAAGACTACTATTGGTTGAAGTCTAGTTTAAGTCCACCTTCACTTGTGGATGAGTGAGGTTGGAGACGGGGCGAACGCCAAGTGACTTGATAGGTTTAGGCGGAGTAGATGAGGGTTTTGGTTTTGATGAGGTTAATGGAGATGTAGACAGTCTAGAGGCAAAAATTTGATTTTTGTTGATAGTCTTAGGAGGTTCTGCCATGGGAGGATTAGCAGCATGAGATGAGAGGGCCCGGGCTTGTTGAAGAGCTGTGAGACGGCCCCACAATCCCTGATGCTCCACTTTCCTAGAAGGGAGAAGTTTGAGTCTCTCCACTAGTCGAGAAAATGGCTGAGAAGATGCGGGATGAGGTTTGGGCTCTTGAGAAGATGCCGACGGTTGTGGGACTGAAGGTATGATGGGTGTAGTAGTCTTAGGCCCAAAGCATGGTGAAGTCATGACAGGTTCATTTTTGGTTGGAGACAAAGGAGAGATAGGTTCTTCCCTGGGTGGAGAAGAAACTGGAGAATGAAGCTCCTTAAGCGGGTAAAGGGCAGGGATGATAGTGCCCTCCACTTGCAGTCGAGGAGTAGGAAAGGTTGGGTCCTCCATGGGCAGCAAGAAGGAAGATGGTGAAACCGGCAGTGCTGGTAAGGTCGAGGCATCTTCCAAAATGAGAGAAGTTGATGGAGAACTAACTGGAGAAAGAGGTTCATCCACATGTGATGGGTTGATGGATGAACTCACCTCTTGAGGTTGGTTAGAAATGAGGGGCGAGACCGTATTGACTATTCGAATATTATGTTCGTGGGTATTGTCAGTCAAGGTCTGGACGTTGTTTTGGGTTGGTGGATGATTGGGGAACAGTTGTTTGAAGATATCGATACCCTGACTAGGAGGGGCATTGGGATTGTTGACGATGAGGTCACCCTTTTCCAACATGTCTTGGATTATGTTTTTAAGGGTTTTACAGTTGCCTGTGTCATGACCTTTAACACGGTGGTAGTGGCAGAAGTCATTTTCCCTATACCACGCAGGGATGGCGCGTGAGGGATCAAATTGTGGTGGTGGTCGGATCTGAGGGAGATTAAGGGCCCCTTGTTTGATGAGTTTTTCCAGCACAGACACGCATGATTCTCCAAGTGGAGTAAACTGTCGTTGTATGTATCTCTGCTGAAATTGGCGAGTGGCACTCATAGATGTGGATGGTTTAGGTTGATTAGTTGAAGGCGAAGAAGAAGAAGATCTAATAACCACAGCATTTGCTGAAGCTTTAGATTTAGGATTGGATGAGGAAGGCTTAGAAGAGGGGTCATTGGTTTTGGAGTTGGGATTCTTGCTCTGCAACTTGACTTTATTCTCCTCGACGGCACGTAACTCAAGTTTACGAGCCATCGTGAAGGCTTCGTCAAAAGTGCGGAAGGTCTGAACCCTCAAGGTAGAAGAAATATGTCTAGCGCAGGCTTGAGAGAAAAGTTCAATAAGCTCAGGCTGGGGTAAGGAGAATGAGAGTTGATTGATAAGGCTCCTCCACCGAGCGACAAAATTAGCAATGGATTCATCCTCGAACTGACGGATAGAATAGAGGTCTGTGATGGAGACCTTCTTGGTGATATTGATGGAGAAATGATTGAGGAAGAGCTGGGCCAGCTGAGTGAACGTGAAGATGGAATGGCTGGGAAGAGAGCTGTACCAGTCAAGTGCAGCACTCGAGAGAGACATGGGAAACATGCGTAAGAGCAATGCATCATCGTGGGCGATAAGGTAACAGGCATGTCTGAATGCCTGTAAATGTTGTTGTGGGTCTTCCTTGCTTTGGAAACGAGAAAACTTAGGAAGTTCCCACTAGCTGGGATATGGTCTGATGGGGACAGAAGGATGGATGGGCTCGTTGCAAATTTGTTCGTACGAGAGAGTGTTGCGTGAGCCGGTAACGGAGGTCTCTAGGTTGGACATTTTATCCATCAGCATCTTGATAATATCTACTGACGGATTGGCGGGTGGAACGCCTCCTAGATTGTAAGGTGCTTGAAAGAGGCTGGAAGAGGTATACGACGTAGTCAGTTGTACCATTAAGGGCGCAACGTACGGATGACTAGTCGTAGGGACAGAAGAGGTGACTAAGGATGGTTGGATAGAAGGCATGGCTAGGTTTGATGTTGTCATGGGAGGTTGGTTAGAGGTGACATGGGCCAATGGATAGGTAGCCACCCTAGTGTTGATAGGAGTAAGGGTAGGTGGAATAGAGACGACCAAGTTTTGAAAGGGGGTAGAAAGTGGTTGAGTGGACTGAGATTGATAGGGGGCCGAAACCCCGGTGAAAGTGGGCCCAGCGATGGAAGGAGAGGCCACACTTGGATGGTTGGTAAAAGGTTGGTCATTGGTTGAGGCAACAGCTTGGGTATCTAAGGGTTGAAATACGGACGCCGTTGATACGGCCGCAGTCTCGAGGAAAGAGGTCGGCATTCCATACATTGGATTGCCCAAGGGGTCTCGCATTCGGCTATTCGCGAGATAGTGTTGCAAGGCTTTTACATTGAGGTCCAAGAATCATGCAAAATCTTGGTCCCCTTCTGGGATAATAGGTGTTTGGGTCGGAGATGGTCTGGTAGGATTTCTTTCAGTTTCTGAGTTGAACTCCATTATAGGGCTAGTTATAGGCGGGGTAGACGGAAGAGGATGATGCCTCGCGTGATCGACTAGAGCCTTGGCTTGGCTATGAGTCAGAACCATTCAAGGCAAGGAAGAACATCCTCACAAGCTCAAACAAGCAGATAAGAACTAAAAAAGGATGAAGACACAAGCAGATCCTGAAACCCTAGAAGTAAATTATTAGGATTATAGTGGCTTATGCCTTAGAATGTGTGTAGAGGAAGATTGGCTTTGTGAGTCGGGTCCTAGAAGAAGCAGTCTATGGATGGTTGGGTTTTTTTATGGTGCTCAAGAAGTCTGTGTTAGTTTCCGTACAGGCCTGGTGCTAAGGAGCAAGCTCCCCTCACATCACGATTCCAGTGGTTAGCTGGTTTCGCTTAGCCAAAATATACTTCCACTATAGTTTAGACTCTGCCAGAGAACAGAGTTGGCTTTCCCCTTGGTGATGAAATCCAAGTAAGATTGCTGGGACGGGTAAGGTATCCGCTGGGGGATGAAATCCCAGTCGGGCCTTGTCTCAGGTAAGTTAAAATGTTTGTTTTGTGCAAGTGGTTTGGTCATGTAACATCAAGTGATCTAGATTAATTTAATATGCGGTTTAATTACTATGTGTGGTCTAAGAGATGCAGGCAAACAGAAATGAATGCAAAGTGTTTTAATGCCCAAGTTGAAATGTTTGTTCATATGAAGACGAATGGAGAAAGAGTCGAAGAATATGAGTTTTAGCTAGTCTAGAAGTGCAAGAAAGAAAAGAAATGTTCTTTTTATTTCCTGCTTATGATGTCGTTTAAGAAGAGATGAAAGGAGGCGAAAAGGAAGAAACCTAATGCACCTATATGAACGAAAGAAAGAAAGAACCCAAGGAAGGCCTTAGTGTCCCACCGGGCGTGCCAGAATGTTTCTATGCAAAATTGCTTTCTACATTCAAAGAAGAAATAAGAAACTAAAAGAAATGGTCAAGGCTAGAAGATACCTGATAAAGTCGTGCGCACTGAAATCAGACGTTGGAAGATTCTCCTCTTTGGCTATGGAGGAATGACACCTGAGAAGAAAAGAGACTGAAACATGGAAAAACGTTAGTCAAAGATATGGTGGGCTGTCAGGCGAATGCCCGATCTCGAAAGTATAAAGACTTCCTAGAAGGATATCAACCCACTGATAAAAAAGTAGAATATTGGACTAAAGTAGATATAATGAAAGATAAAATGACAGAAATAAAGGATAGAAAATAAAATGCGTACCTGATAATGAAGTAAACTATTCTGTGCAGTCACCGATGTCGGTCTCTGTAGTGCCGACGTCGGTTAGGAAAGTGTCGACGTCGGTTAAAGTGCCGACGTCGGTCGGGGTAGTGACCGGCGTCGGTCGGGGCAAGTTCTGGACAGATTCTAGGCGAGTTTCAGAAGGTCTGGTAGAGTCGGGATAAGGTCTTGGTCAGGATCGGGACAGGGTCTAGTCGAAGTAAGGTCAAGTTTGGACAGGGTCTGGGGGTTTTGGTCGAGTCTGGACAGAGTTATAGATTTGGATAGGGGGAAGAGATGTAAAGAAGGGACTCAGGGTTCAGGTCTACGGTCTGAAGATCTGGGGTGATAGAAATAGAAATAACAAACAAATAATAACCAGAAAGAAATAAAACAAATAGAAGAAATACTTACCTGTCAGAAGACATGATAAAAGCCATGATTGAAGTTGTCAAAGCATTGCCGTAAGTTGATCGAAGCGAATGCAGATTGGTCGAATGCTGGAGTTGGTTGATCGTCAAAGTTGATTGGTTGCAAGAGTCTATGAATGTCAGAGTTCGGGATCGATTGATTGATTTTTTGAATGGTTTTGCTGATGAAGGCGAGGAACGGTTCCAGAGACGGTTCGAGAGACGGTTCGATAACCGATCGGGAAACCGATTGGGAACCGATCGATAACTGAAAATGGGTAACGGTAAGATGACCGATGTCGGCAGGATTGCCGACATCGGCCGATAAGTGACCGACGTCGGTGACATCGGCCGGGTAACGATCGTCATTGGCAGATGCACAATGGGGATAGAGTCTGGCTTTAGCTCTGTGCTCATTTTTACATGCAGCCAGGGTCAAGGCTAGTGAGAAAAGTGGTCGACAAGGGTTAAATAGGCGAAGAAGAATAAAACGGGGAATGACCAGGGGAGTCGACACGATTTCGGTGTCTACAATGCCAAACATATTTCCCCCACTCTTCAAGTTCAAAATTTCATAATTTTTGATGAGGTATTCACCATGGCATGTAAACTTGAAAATAGAGCCATTGACGAAGGGAAATTGAAACTGTAGAACAAGAATTCTAGCTTTAAATCTAATGAACCTCCCTCCACTAAAACCACTAACTAATCGAACCATCCCAATACCAAGATAAAATCATCTACAAACATAGTTGTCCTAAAACTTTCTCCACCTCCAACTATCAACCAACCCCATCAAACCAATTCTTCCAACCCTTACTACCAATAAAATTGAAACCAAACCTGAGCTCTTCCAAAATAATAAACTCCCATAGGGGAGTCGTATGCTTTAATTTTGGACAAATTGCTCAAATCCAACCTCATATAACTTCCACCTATCAAACCACCCCAATAATTTGATGTTTCTTTCCTTGTACCTAGTTGCTACAATGAGAATGACCATTGTGCCTTTCATCGAGTTAATAGACATGACATTAATAGATGAAACACCTTCAAAAGTCTTGTCTAAAGCTTAATTAATAGTGGATAACTTGAATTTGATAATCCTAAAACACCTCTTAATCAGTCCCTTAACATATTCCATAAACCTTTTCCTAATCATGTTCCTTCTACCCATCACCATGACAACCAACCAAAATCATCTCACTCTCACGAGGCACACACCATCAATGTTATTACTAGTGAGCTCGTTGTTGAGGAGACCATTAACTCAACTACTTCTTCCTCCATTTCATTTAAAAAATTAGTATACTCACCTCCTATTCCTTTAGATACCCAAAAAAAGGAATCAACTACCCCTCTCTCTTCACTTGATGAGACCTTAGCTCCATCTACCTCTCCTTTGATGGAAACACCAAAGGAGACAACCTTTGATTTAGCCATTTCTTCTTCATCCAATCCAACCATTGGCATGGTAAAACCACCCTCCATTCCTTTGGACACCCAAATAAAGGAATCAACCATGTTCATTCTTTCACTTAAAGACACGACAACTACCTCCCCTATCATGGAACCATCCATTCCCTCTTTGGAAACCATCCCACAAGAAAAGGTTACCTTAGCCACCCAACCACCAAATTTAGAATCTCCCATCAAGGACAAGGACATAGGAACCATTCCTTATTCAGCTATGGGCTTAATTTTTGAAACCAATGACTAAAGAACCAAAACCATCGATAAGCCCTTTTCTAGACTAGTCCAAAGTTTAGAGTTTACTTCTCAACCTAAATTTGATAGAGCCACCTTTTGGCATGATATTGGGCTCCCTTACCGAAACAAATTTGAATCATCAACCTCCCTTGAATATACCCTTAAACCCATTATTCCCCCTCCATCGAACACATCTTCTTCCAAACCCATAATTAAACCACCCCAACCACCTCCCATTAGCATTTCCAAATCACCTAATGCCTCTTTTACTAAACCACTCAAAATTCTAGGAATTCTTCCCGCACCTATCCATACTCACACCTCTTTAAATTTAGACTTAACTACATCTAGTCCACCAAATAAAACCCCAACCAAACCAATTAAGAAGGTAGATTTTCCCAAACCTCAGCCTTGAACTAGAACCATACCACCTCCCTCCCACTTACCTTCTATTTTGGGACCCCATCCTTCTACTATCCTAGTTACCTATTATTCCTATAGTAAGCCATCCCCCTTTTCCCTACTTGCACCCATCCCTACCAAATCATCTAGTTCTATTTCATTCTTAACTAACCTATCCACCTCTACTTTCCCACCTATATCCAACCCTTCATCATCTAAGTCTTCCACTTTCAAATCATTTACCTCAAAATCAACCATAGCTAAGTAATCCCAACCACCAACTAAAACCATTCCATCACTTATAACTTCTAAGGTGAAATTTGTTTCTAAAAAGGCTCCCATCCTTAAAACTATAAACCCATCACCTCTAACACCTTTGAATGAATCTTACTCAACCATCCTGTTGTCCCCAAAAATGAGTGACATTTTTGGGACAACCTATGAACTATTTTGGGTTTAACAGACCAAAATCATCTCTCTCATTTTCAAAAGTTGCTCTGAGCATTCAAGTTTTTCATTTTTCAAGGATTTTGCTCAAATTTACGAACTCTGCAGATATGTTTCTACAGACTCAACATGCTTGAAATTAGCAAGTTCAACAGGTTCAAAGGCTTCTACCGGTGAGTTCAATCAAAAGAACAAGTTTCCAACACTTAGTCATTTTAAGGATTGGTTTAATGCCTTGGTTCAACCAAAAAATGTTCATCGGCAAGATTCTAAGCAAGGATTGAACCATTGAACCGTTGAACCTTAAGCCATTTTGGTTCAACAGGTTCAATGGGTTCAAAGGTTCAACATCATCAGCAAGAGTTAAGCACTTTGTCAAGGTTCAAAGTTAAACCATTTCAAGGTTCCACGGCTTCAAACACTTAACAAAAATCAAAGGCTTGAACCGTTGAACCGTTGAACCTTGAACCATTTTGGTTTGACAGTTCAACAAGTTCAACGACCAAATGGTTCAACATGTTTGGTTTAAAAGATCAAAAGGACTTAGCCAAATAAAGAGATTGAACCGATTAAACCATTGAACCAAGGTTGGTTCAAGCGGTAGGTTCAAGGGGCTACCCCAGGGTTGAAGGAACAAATGCCCTTGTGGAGGGCAGTGAACTAGAGGCAAGTGCCCTTGTGGAGGGCAGGCAACATTGGTTCAAGGGTTAAAGAGAAGACAACAAAGATAGTATTCCTTTGGATTTGTTCAAAGGATGATAGGGAACATTTCCTTCAAACTTTTTGTCTAAAGGAAATTATTAAGTAAAAGAGTTGTTAGACTTCGAGAAGATTTCCCTTGGAAAAATGGTTAACGCAAAATTCCTTCAGACATTTTGTCTGAAGGAATTCACTCGGGAAGAAAGCCTGAAGAAATTGAAAGGAAAAAATGGCTAAGGAATAGAAGCTTTCCTTCGAACAAATATCCCAAAGGAATTCCTTCAAACTTTTTATCTGAAGGGAAAAGCCATAGAAAAATGCTCAATGGAAAAATACAAAGTACAGCAGAAGCTACCACATGTCCCTTATAGATTTGAAGCAAAAGCTAACAAGTGTTGTCTGTTGAGACACACTTTCTAATAAGTTTCAAAGCTATGGAACATGCCACGTGTTCCGTTATAACTTAGCAGAAGTTGACAAGTGTCAACATCCGTGGTCTCTCCTTTTTGTGTCGTAAGGACTGTGGTGGGCCCCGAGTGAGTTGCTAAGGTCAAGCAGAGTGTGACAAGAGGCATCATCTATGTGAATTCGAATGAGGCCCAAATGTTTCTATATTATTTCTAAAGCAGAGTGGAAGTTGCCATGTGTCATCTTCTACAGGACTCTCAAAAGGTTTTTAAAGCTTCTATAAGTTAAGTAGAACACACCATGTGTCCCATTATAACTCAGCGGAACTTAAAAAGTGTCTGCATCCACATTCCCCTTTTGAAGCTGCTTGGGCAAGAAGAGTCATGGATCCCATTTTCCATAAGTTTCATAACAGTGGAACTTGCCACTTGTTAAAGACACAGAGCCAAGGAATTCCTTTGGACATTTTGTCTAAAGGAGATAAAGAAACAACAACGTGGACCCTAAAAACAAACTTAGTGAATAGCCGAAGAAGGAGCTAAAGGAGCCAATAGAAAGTGAGAAGATAGCCTGAGAGCTCAGATCACTAGGAAGAGACAAAATGCAATAAGAAATCTAGAAATATCTATAGGAGAGTTATTTCTAGTAGGTTAAATAGTCCACCAGGTGGACATCAGAGGACGCAAGTATTCAATGGCATGACCTTTTTTTTCCCCTTTGAGTAAAGGTGAATGGACAGCTATGTAAGCATCATAAAGAAGACTAGACAACCCATGCTTAGGAGGAGACATTTGAGATGATTTAGAACACCAAAGTCAAGGCCGATGACCTATTCCAGCATGGCCCTTTCATAGATATTTAAGGCATTCAATTCAGCATGGGCCTTTTTCATGAAAACAAGCACCCAAGTCTTTCTTGGAGTGCTATGTATTATAATCTCTTATTTTATATGAAGGAGATCTTTTTTATCACAGAAGCAAAACTCTACCCAAATTGAAAGGTGAATGTTGAGACTTTGAGCTCAGATTGTTGTTCATATTATTTTATCTGAATAAGAAAGCAAGTTACTTGCAGACTTTGTGTTGTTATAGCTTGTGCCATTTTAGGAGATTGTTCTTATGTCTATCTTCTAAATGCATTCTTGTTTATTTAATCTAACAAGTAAAATTAGTGGAAGTGATAAGGAAGATGTCCTGAAGTCAGTTACTTTCAAACTTTGTGTTGTTATAGTTGTCTTCAGTGTGTGTTTATTTTCTATTTTTGTGTTGAGGATTTTGGGATGACTTTGTGCCCCCATTATCCTTTGTATCTCACTCTTTAGGCAACCGAAGTGGAGACTTTATGCTACACTTCATTCTACCATTTATTGCACCCTATTACCAGTTACTTGCCACTACCTGAAAGAACTCTTGTTGTCCCTTGCAAGAACACTTTTGAAAGAAGAGAAATGCCTTCAGTGTCTTCACCAAGATTTTCTCCTCTATTTGTTAACATCATCTCTGAAAAAAGAGAGATGGATGGCTTATCCTACCCCTGAGTGTTATTTTCTACTTATATATAGTATATAACTACCTTATATTTATAGGTAACCTCCCCTTGATGAGAGGAGAGATTTGTCCCCTTTGGATGTGATAAACCTGTAACTTTGGCTGACCTATCTCCCTATGTTGTGGTTGAAGAGACCTATTTTGTTCACCAGTTAGCTGGTCGACAAAATATTCATCCAACAATTTTTGGTGACTCTGTTGGGGACATAATAACTTTGTGCAATTTGAAGCCTCAAGCTTTAAATTGAAACATCACCTGTGTCTTACCCATTATCATTATAGCCTTATATATTTATTTTTCTAGGGAAGAATGAGTAGTTCCAATTTTTTCCCATTGTTAATTTTCCTCCCAGCTTCATGCAACAGTCTTTTTGGCGACTCTGCTAGGGACACAGTAATTTTGTGCAATTTGAAGCCTCAAGCTTCAGATAGAAACATCACCTATGTCTTACCCATTATCATTATAACCTTATCCATTTATCCCTTTGTGGAAGAATGATCTGCTCCAGTGCTTTCCCATTGTTAATTTTCCTCCCAACTTTGCACAATAGTCTTTTTGGCGACTCTGTTAGGGAAGAGTGCGTAGTTTGAAGTCTCAAGCTTTAGGCTAAAGTAGGGCCAGTTCTTTCCCATTTTTGTTCTATAATCTAGCAACTCCACCTATATTGTTTATCCCCCTTTGTCATATTCCAATCATGGCAATTCAAGGCCCCTAGGGTAACTCTTTTAGCCCACTTAATCTTACTCCACCTCTGCATGAACTTCCATGTAGCTCAAGAAAGAACTTCCCCAAATTCTTTGGTGATGGGAGAGTTCACCCTGATGAACATATTATAGCTTTTAGCATAGCTTGTGGTGTGATAGGCATGGAATTTGAGGATGTGGCAATCAAGCTTTTCATAGAAACACTACAAGGTGCTGATGCAGATTGGTTCTACCATCTACAAGCTAGATCAGTTACTGATTGGGACACACTCAAAGCTAAATTTGAAGCAAGATTCAAGCCTAAAAAAGATGCGCATGCTTTGCTGGTTCAACTCATACAGATAAAGAAGGATCCCCATGAACCTATGAGGGACTTCATTGCCAAGTTTGACAAGCTAAGGAGCAAGATTCCCATGATCGCCCAGCCGACACCTGAGAATCTCAAGTGTTTCTTCATCAACTCCCAGCTGCCTGAAGTGAGTTTTTTGCTGAGATAAGATAGACACATAGACCTTGATGCTGCTCAGGACTTGGCTACTGAGGTAGAAGATGACCTTATCTTGGCAGAAAAGATAAGGAGAGACCCTAATAAAGGTAAATCCTCTTTATCCTATGAATACTCATCTACAATCATCACTGATCAAATGGTGCAAAAGTTGGAAAATGAACTACTAGCCTTGAAAAGGTGAATGGCCCAAGGTATGTCTACTCCTAATCAAGATATGCCAAGGAGGACATTTCAGAATCAGCCATATCAAGGCAATGATACCAGGAATCAAGGGTAGCCAAATCATCTTCCTCCACCATAGAGGAACCTTGCCCTTGAAGCACCCCCAACCAACTCAGTAGTTGGATATCTAGAAAATAAACATGATTTCTCTTTCAAACCTGAGTTTGAGCAAGAAAATGATGTTAATCTCTTCACTGAGGAAGAAGAAGAATTAGCTGGCGATTCCAACATTGGTTTCCTGAATTACCAGGATGAACCCAAAATTGAAGGTGGAGCAGTTGATGGATCACACATTGTATTCACCCAGTCTAAGAATCAGTTAGCTCAACAAGCTGATAAAGAGAAAATAGAGGAATGAACTCAACCTAAAATTTCAATTGCTAAGTAGGGAACCACTCTACCCTTCCAGCCAAAGGATTCGGTGACTGTTAAAAAGGTGAGTACATCAAGCATTCCTACACCTTCTACTTCAAATTCACAGACCAATCCTCCCCCTCACAAAAACCAAAAGGATGAACTCCCATCCTCTGTTCCTAGTTCATTTCAGACATTTGACATAATTGACCATGTCAAGAAAACTAAAATTCAAATGTCTAAATTTGAATTCCTGCAATCTAACCCTGAGTAGTTGGATAGGTTAGTGGAATGTGTGAAGAATAAAACTATCATTGCAAGACCAGATATTCTAAAGGTGACTCCCACGTCCACCCAAAATAACCTTGTCATTGCTCCTCCTATTGATTCTAGAAGGACTGAACCATTCTATGTCTCCCTACTGATAAATGGACATCAGTTGAACAATTACATCATAGACTCAAGTGCATCAGACAAAGTCATGCCTGTCAAAGTAGCTGAATCCCTTGGTTTCACACTGACCAATACATTTGGGAGATGTTTCTCCATAGAGAACAAACAAGTGCCACTACTAGGATAAATCAAGGATGCCCAATTTGCATTTTTCATCTTTCTATAAAAGAGAATCAAGATGATAGTCTTGGTGGCTGATGTCCCAGCCTCATACAACATTCTACTAAGACAAAATTTCTGTAAGGATGTGGGTGGCGAGTTGAGCATGGACCTATCTGAGGCAAGGATCCCTATCAAAGGTGTTATGAAGAGGCTACTCCCTAAAAAGGAAGCAAAATATGTTGTTGCTTAGACATCATTACCTTAAGCTCAAATTCTATTTGAGTCTTCAAGCAGTGGTAATTACTTCTTAACCACAGAGGGTGTTCATGTTCCTATAGATGAAAGTCCTATAGGTGGCAATCTAAAAATTGATTCAAATAAGACATTAGAAGAATTGGTAGGGCACAGTACAGATGAAAAAGCATCTTCCACTTCCAATGAAGAGAAATCTGATAGAAGATCAGTTTCTGATGATGTTTGGATCCTGGAATCCAATGGCAGTAATTATTCTACCAATGCTAGATTCAAGACTATGTTGATATCTCCTCAAGGAGATGTTTTTCCTTCATATGAGTTGCATTTTAGCAACACCAACAACACTGCCAAGTGTGAATCTCTGTTGTTCAAATTGAAGGCTACTCAAGACCAAGATGTCAAACTCCTTCACACCAAAGGAGATGTTAAGCTGATGGTTTGTCAGGAGTTTGATGCTGACAATCAAAACATGTGCTGGACTAAACTAGTAGAACAACAAGCTATAGTAGTGGACCATACTATTGTACTCCAAAGTCAGCAAAAGGAACTCTTTGTAGAGAGAGCAGGGAGTTACAATTTTCAGATTGAAGATCACGTCTTGCCATGAAGCAAGAAGAGAGAGCCAAAAGGAGTGCATAGAAAATGTGATTCCTGGTGGAGAGTTCCATTCACTCATCACTAATTTCAAGGACAAAATGGTTTCTTTCTGATTTATCAAGATAGAATGCCATCTTCATTATCTCACAATTGGTAGCATCTAAATCACTTCAATTCTTGAAGTATCAGATGAGTTCACTAGTACATATGTATATTTGTATAGTCTTTATTTCTACTTTGTGTTGTTAATTTTCATTTTTGGAGCCTTTCTTTTTTGGGTAACATGACTCCATATCCCAATGGCATACTTCAATGACACTGGAGATTCTAGTTTCTACTCCCCTTAGATGTTCCAAGTTTTCAACTGAAGGAAGTTCCCCAACTGGAGCCAGCTGTTGTCCCCAATAATGAGTGACATTTCTGGGACAACCTATGAACTATTTTGGGTTCAACAGACCAAAATCATCTCTCCCCTTTTCAAAATTTCTCTGACCATTTAAGTCCTTCATTTTTCAAGGCTTTTGCTAAAATTTATGGACTCTACAGATATGTTTCCACAGACTCAACATGCTTGAAATTAGTAGGTTCAATAGGTTCAAAGGCTTCTACAGGTGAGTTCAATCAAAAAATCAAGTTTCCAACACTTAGTCATTTTCAAGATTGGTTCAACACCTTGGTTCAACCAAAAAATGTTCATTGGCAAGCTTCTAAGCAAGGATTGAACCATTAAATCGTTAAACCTTGAACCATTTTGGTTAAACGGGTTTAATGGGTTCAAAGGTTTAATGTCATCAGCAAGAGTTAAGTGCTTTGTCAAAGTTCAAAGTTTAACCATTTCAAGGTTCCATGGCTTCAAACACTTAACAAAAAGCAAAGGCTTGAACTGTTGAACCATTGAACCTTGAAACATTTTGGTTCGACGATTCAACGGGTTCAATGACCAAATGGTTCAATGCATTTGGTTCAAAAGATCAAAAGGACTTAGCCAAATAAAGAGATTGAACTGATTGAACCATTGAACCAAGGTTGGTTTAATCGATAGGTTCAAGGGACTGCCCCAGGGCCGAAGGAACAAATGCCCTTGCAGATGGAAGTGAACTAGAGGCAAGTGCCCTTGTGGAGGGTAGGCAACATTGGTTTAAGGGTTAAAGAGAAGACAACAAAGATAAAATTCCTTTAGATTTTTTTAAAGGCTGATAGGGAACATTTCCTTCAGACTTTTTGTCTAAAGGAAATTATTAATTAAAAGAGCTGTTAGACTTCAGGAAGATTTCCCTTAGAAAAATGGTTGACACAAAATTCCTTCAGACATTTTGTCTAAAGTAATTCACTCGAGAAGAAAGCCTAAAGAAATTGAAAGGAACAGAAGCTTTCCTTCAGACAAATTACCAAAAGGAATTCCTTTGGACTTTTTGTTCGAAGGAAAAGCCCATGGAAAAATGACTGATGGAAAAAGACAAAGTGCAATGGAAGCTACCACATGTCCCTTATAGAGTCAAAGTGGAAGCTACCAAGTGTCATCTGCCAGGACACAATTTCTAATAAGTTTCAAAGCTACAGAACGTGCCCCATGTTCTGTTATAACTCAATGGAAGCTGACAAGTGTCAACATCTGTGGTCTCTCCCTTTTATGTTTTAAGGACTGTGGTGGGCCCCGAGTGAGTTGCTAAGGTCAAGCGGAGTGCGAAAAGTGGCATCATCCATGTTAATCTGAATGAGTCTTGAATGTTTCTATATTGTTTTTAAAGTAGAGTGGAAGCTGCCACATGTCATCTTCTGCAAGACTCTCAAAAGGTTTCTAAAGCTTCTAAAAGTTAAGTGGAACATGCCACGTGTCCTATTATAACTCAATAGAATGTAACAAGTGTCTACATCCACATTCCCCTTTTGAAGCTACTCAGGCAAGAAGTGTCGTGGATCCCATTTTCTATAAGTTTTTAATAAGTTTCATAATAGTGGAACTTGGCACTTGTTAAAGATGCAGAGCCAAGGAATTCCTTCAGACATTTTGTTCGAAGGAGATAAAGAAACAACAGCGTGGACCCTAAGAACAAACTCAATGAATAGCCAAAGAAGGAGCCAAAGGAGCCAATAGAAAACAAGAAGATATCCTGATAGATCAGATCACCAAGAAGAGACAAAATGCAATAGGAAATATGGAAATATCTGCAAGAGAGTTATTTGCAGTAGGTGGAACAGTCCACCAGGTGGACATTAAAGGACGCAAGTATTCAATGGCGTGACCTATTTTTTTCCCCTTTGATTAAAGGTGAATGGACAGTCGTGTAAGCTTCATAAAGAAGACCAGACAACCCATGCTTAAGAGTAGACATTTGAGATGATTTAGAACACCAAAGTCAAGGTCGATGACCTATTCCAGCATGGCCCTTTCATAGATATTTAAGGCATTCAATTCAGCATGGGCCTTTTTCATGAAAACAAGTGCCCAAGTCTTTCTTGGAGTGCTATATATTGTAATCTCTCATTTTATATGAAGGAGATCTTTTTGATCACAGAAGAAAAATTCTACCCAAATTGAAAGGCGAATACTGAGACTTTGAGCTCACATTGTTGTTCATATTATTTTATCTAAATAAGAAAGCAAGTTACTTGTATACTTTGTGTTGTTATATCTTGTGCCATTTTAGGAGATTGTTCTTATGTCTATCTTCTAGATGCATTCTTATTTATTTAATCTAACAAGCAGAATTAGTGGAAGTGATAAGGAAGATGTCTTGAAGTCAGTTACTTTTAGACTTTGTGTTGTTATAGTTGTCTTCAGTGTGTGTTTATTTTATGTTTCTGTGTTGAGGATTCTGGGATGACATTGTGCCCCCATTATCCTTTGTATCTCACTATTTGGGTAACTAAAGTGGAGACTTTATGCCACACTTCATTCTACTAGTTATTGTACCCTGTTACCAGTTACTTGCCACTACCTGAAAGAACTCCTGTTGTCCCCTACAAGAATACTTCTGAAAGAAGAGAAGTGCCTTCAGTGTATTCACCAGGATTTTCTCCTTTGTTTTTTAACATCATCTCTAAAAAAAGAGAGATGAATGGCTTATCCTACCCCTGAGTGTTATTTTCTGCTTATATATATATAGATTATATAGCTGCCTTATATTTATAGGGAACCTTCCCTTGATGAGAGGAGAGATTTGTCCCCTTTGGATGTGGTAAACCTGCAACTTTGGCTGAACAATCTCTCTATGATGTGGTTGAAGAGACCTATTTTTCTCACCAGTTAGTTGGTCAACAAAATATTCACCCAACACATCCTACAAAGATGGTTATAAACCTCTTCCATTAGCTTACCACCTATCAAACCATTCTACCCTTCCAATACCAAGCCCTCCTAGTTTAATGATAACTTGATCTATGCATATCATAGGGCACTAGGACATGACATGGAGAATTATAAAGCTTTCCAAGTACTCATTCATAGCCTATATGATGAGGATGATCTGTTATTAGATGAACCCATCTTACCCCCATTACCAATCCTACCATCAAGTCAACCTACCCAACATTTACCTACTCTCCCACTCCCACCTAAGAGTGAGGAGGAGGAACCAAAGCAACCACCAAACCCAACAAACCCCCTTATCCACACTATTCATATGGTTTCCCAATATTAAACCCAATAGAAAGATAAAGGAAAATCCAAAGCATCCATTCCTTGGGCCTACCCGTCAACCCCTCAACCTTCCATCCAAACCCCAACACCTTCACTTTCACAACCACCAAAACCCAATGTATACATTTTAGGACCCACTCCCTCTAACCCGTCTGAATCCATCCAGCATATCGTGTTGAAACAACTTCAATAAACACTAGTGAAAATGAGCCTTTATGAACTAATCAACACCTTGCCCCACCATCATTAGATGCTGATAGAGGATCTACAATATATAAAGGTTCAACTAGATGATCCTCAACCTCTTTCACCCTTTATTAGAGCCCTTCAACTTTCTGCCCTCATCACTTTTCAAGATTATGAAATACCCCCTATTCATCCTAAGGATTTTGATCCTCCCCTCTTTATTACTGCATATATCAATCAATCCTACATCAAAAGGGTGATGATTGATGGAGGAGATATCATAAATATCATCTCTTCCCATGCTTATAACCAGCTTCAACTACCCAAGAACATCATGTCAAAAAGTATAGTAGTCCTTCACTCCTTCAATGATACCATGGCCACTACCTTAGGGACCCTTGTCCTCCATATCTACTTGGGACCTTACATCATTCCTAAACTATTTTATGTTATATATGGTGAGTTTCAATATAATGTTTTACTTGAATGCCCTTATATCCATACTATAAGTTATGTCCCTTCTACCTTACATCGATGTGTCAAATTTGAGCATGAAGGCCAAGTTGTCACCATCAAAG
This sequence comes from Torreya grandis, assembly GCA_037957365.1. Lineage (NCBI taxonomy): Eukaryota > Viridiplantae > Streptophyta > Pinopsida > Cupressales > Taxaceae > Torreya > Torreya grandis. The sequence goes on from JARHVA010000194.1 coordinate 1,175,352, forward strand.
CTGACCCTAGTATTTTTGCCTCTTTAAATATGACATATTGGCCTAACAACATTCTTATTCCTCCTTCATCCACCTCACCATCAACTACTAACAACACCACCTCACTTCCATCCAAAATCACCAATATTCCTACCCATAATAGTGATGAAGCTTTGCCAAAATTATCTATATCTTCTTCCCAAATTCCTATAGAGGACCCCTTGGAATCTATGTTACAATATATCTCACTTGGGGAGTATTGTATTTTAGGTTTGGATGCTTTATCTACTCTGTAAGAGTATGGGAATCTCAAACATGACCCTTCCTATGATACTAACATCAAAACTATTATCCCCTTCAGGCTCCCCAACAATCAAAAAAAATTCATCTATGGGGGACTTGATCATCAACTTCTTTCTCCTACTACCACTCCTCATATCCGACCATTTACTTTATACTTCTCTTATCTCAACAAACCAACCTTTGTCAAATCTTACCTTTATAGGTGTGTTTGGAAGGGGTTTGGCCTCAACCTTATTGAATAGGGACCTCATGAGTTGCCCATAATCAAAACTCAAAAACCTCACGAGTTATTTGGCCTTGGGTTTATACCACCAAAATAACCCACCTCACCAAAACCTATAACCACCATTTAAGAGGATGTTCCATCTTCACCAACCCCACCTTCCCTAAAGCTTAAGGACCTCGATATCATCCCATCTATTTTTTTTTATCAATATCATTAGTTTGGGCCCTTGACTATCAAAATGATGGCCAAACTAAAACCCTTCCTCTCAACCATCTTGAAATGATAGAGAAAGATTATCCTACCATCAACACCATCCAACATCAAGATGGTGATTCCATTCTCACTTACCTTAGTACAAAGGATTATTTTATTCATAAGTCCCTTTCTCTTGAGAACCAAACCATGCTGAATGAATTTACCATTGATGTCAAGTTAGGTACTCAGGATAACCCCCATATTGTCAAGATTGGTCAATCCTTAAATCCCACAAAGCAACAAGATTACCCTTCTTTCCTTTATGACCGTAGCATAGTATTTTTTTGGTCCTATCAGGATATGCCCAAAATTAACCCTTACATTGCCTCCCACAACATTATCACCCATCTTGAGTTTAAGCCAATTTGGCAAAATCTTCATAGGATGCATCCTTGCATAGCCCTTCTTGTCAAATAAAAACTTTAACTTTTCTTATCCATTAACTTCATTCAGCCCATTGACTATCCATAATGGGTTTCTAACATCATTCCCATCACCAAGAACACAAGGAGACTTTGCCTTTGCATCAATTTTTGTGACCTTAACCTTACGTTCCCAAAGGATGACTTTCCTTTGCCAAACATCAACCAAATTATTGATCTTACAGTTGGCCATGAAATGTTCTCTCATGGATGGTTTCTCAAGATATGATTAGATCTTGATTTCCCCTGAAGATCAACATAAAACTTCTTTTATCACCCCATGGGGGACCTTCTACTACAAGGTCATGCCTTTTGGTCTAAATAATGTTGGGGAATCCTATTAGCAAGCCATGACCTATATATTTCATGATCTCATTCATAAAATTGTAGAGGACTATGTCGATGATCTCCTTAGGAAATCCAAACACCATAAGGATCACCTAGGCATTTCGCAATCATCTTCAACTAACTAATACATTATCATGTCAGGCTCAATGCCAATAAATGTGTTTTTGTGGTCTTATCAAGAAATCTTCTTAGTTTTATCATCTCTCTTCAAGGAATCAAAATAGACTCCACCAAGGTCAAATCAATCTTGGAGATGCCTCTTCTTACTAGCCTTAAGTAACTCTATATCCTATAGGGGAAGTTCCAATCCATTCATCACTTCATCTCCCAGCTATCAGATAGATGTCAACCCTTTCACCATCTCCTCAAGAAGGACACCTCTTTTAAGTAGACCATAGATTGTCAACAAGCCTTTGATTTGATCAAGGAGTATCTTCTTTCTCCACCCATTCTTATTCCCCCTAGGGAATACAAACCCTTCTACCTTTATATATCTACCATAGACCATTTCATAGGGCTAATGCTCACTCATCGTGATGAATAAAGCATAGAGCAAGCTATCTACTACATTAGTTGCACACTTATAAAATATGAGACTCAGTATACTCATCCTAAGAAAATTTGCCTCACCTTAGTCTTCGTGGCCTCTAAACTCCATCATTACCTTCTTAATCATAAAACCTATGCCATTACTAACACCAACCCACTCAAGTACATGTAATCTAAACCATACCAAAACTAGTGTATGGAAAAGTGATTGATGCTCATGGATGAGTTTGATCTTGAGTTCATTTAGTAGAATTCTATTAATGGGTAAGTCATTTTTGACTAATTAGTCGAAGCTCCTCTACCAGACAATCAACTACTTCTAACATTTTTAGATGAATCCATCGCAAATTTTTCCCAAGAGGAACCCACTTACCAAATGACAATGTTTTTTTATGGTTCTAAATGGCAAAGTAGAGGAGGTGTCAAATTTATTCTCATTCCCCTTAATGGTGAACCTCTTCCTCTCTCCTTTAAACTTGACTTTGAATGCACCAATAATGTGGCTGAGTATGAAGCCTTGGTCATAGGTCTCCAAACCACTCTAACCTTAGGAATCAAAATAATTAGTATCTTTAATGACTCCTAATTGGTCATCAACCAGGTCAATGGATCTTATCAATGCAAAACTAATGTCCTATTAAATTACAAATAACTCATGGATGTACTCTTAGCATTATTTGATCATTACCTTATCTAGTCATTTCCTCACTCTACCAACAAATTCATAGATATTATGGCTTCTCTTACTTCCAAAATCCCATCACAACCTACCGAATCTAAACTATTTGTTACCATCCATCAATTTATCACACCCTCATATATCAATTCTAACCTCCATTAGACATTTGGTATGACTAAACTTTTAACTACCTTAACCTCGGTGTTGTTCCTCCTAACCTTTCAAGGAGTGCCCAAAGAGACTTTATTCAAAGTACATCTTGTTACACCATAATAAGGGGAATTATTTATAAACATGGCTTTGATGGCCTCCTTCTTTGTTGCTTTCACAGTCATGAAGCTTCTCACACTATCAAGGAAACACATGATGGAATCTATGGGGGACACTTTAGTGGCCTAGCTATCACTAAACATACCCTTTGCCTTGGCTACTATTGGCCCACCCTCAATCAATATTGTTGTGAATATGTAAAGAAGTGTGTCAAATGTTAACAACATGTTAATTTACATCACGCACCTGCCCATGGCCTTCAAATATCCAAATACTATTGGCCCTTCTTGTGATGGGGTCTTAATTTAATTATGGAAATTAATCCTCATTCTTCACAATGACACCAATCCATCATTATTACTACCAAATATTTCACCAAGTGAGTGGAATCCATTCCTCTTATTTCAACCAAAGACAAAAAGATTGTTGACTTCATCAATCACCATATCATCTACCACTTCTATGTTCTCCATAAGATCATCATTAATAATGGAAAATTCTTTAAAAATAAGAAAGTCCAAGATCTTTGTGATTCTTTTGGCATCAAGTTAAGCTTTGACTCACCCTATCATCCACAAGCAAATAGATATGTAGAAATATCTAATAAAACCCTCATCAAAATGTTAACCAAAGTAGTAAGTGCTTCAAGTCAAGATTGGCACTTTCACATCCCTTTCACTTTATGGGCCTATCACACTAACATTCAAACCTCTATGGATTCTACCCCTTTCTCTCTAGTCTTTGAAGCTGAGGTAGTCTTACCTCTCAAAGTCTAGGCTCCCTTTCTTTATATATCTTTGAATGAAATCCTTTTTGAGAGTGACTATCATCAGGAATGTCACACGCATCTTAAACTACTTGATGAACATCACCTTGCATCCCTTAATCATCTTTGTGTCTATCAAGAATGAATCAAGTGAACTTACAAAAAATACCTAAAAGAGTGAAAATTCAATATTGAATACCTCATCCTTAAGGAAAACCAACATTTAACTAATATGGAGAAAATTAAAAAGGGACAGTTTGCTTTCAATTGACTTGGACCCTATATCATAACCCATAAGTATGGATCGAGAGCTTATCGTCTATCTTCTCTCAAAGGCAAACCAAAACTTGAGTCTATTAATGCTTCACATATGCATCCTTTCTATTGTTAAAATAAGGATCAAACTCACCTTTGTGTCTAACTTAAGCTCATCCCTTGGTTTATAAGATTTTCACCTTAATCTACCTATCCCTATTATTTTTATGGATAATTGATTATAATATAGGCCCATGTGATTATCCATTGCAGTTACAACCTAATCCTAAACATGGATACCATGGCTCTACCCATGGCATGGTTCTCATGGATACTTTTCATTTTTAATAAGATGGAATCCCATGGTTAATTGTCTCTCAGACCACTTTCCCTCATATACCATCAACCTTTTATGATAAAAGTCTTGTCTCCATGAAGGTATACCTCTAAACCCAAATAAACATCTCCATGTCTCTATCTAGCATTTACAATCAAATTGGGATACCAAAATCTGACTTGGGTCCATATCTCTAGCATTGCAGACCGTTCCCTTAAAGGATAGTTGCCCAACAACTAAATGTTGCTTAAAAGGAAAACTATTCCCTTGAAAGACAACTATGACATACAAAACAAATCCAAACTTAGACCATTCCCTTGAAGGATGGCTAAGACAATTTTTGTCAAAGTAATCATTTGAAGCTTCTCGCATCAATCATCTTCACCTCTTTTATCAAAAACAACAAAAGATAAAAAAATGGGGGACCCTCTATCAAAAATAAAAGTAAGTTATCCCAAAAGGGCCATAATCAACCCTTTCATATATATTTTTAGTAGACTTCCCACATTGATCAGTCTACACTTTGTATTCAGACATGGCCTTGTCTATTATAGTTCTTAGGTCACTTATAAAAGGGGTAAGCTAATCCACATCAGGTTATCATCTCATCCATTTACCTTAAACTTACCTATCACCTACCTTCCCCTTTATACACTCTAAAAATCAAGGGGTTCTAAGCTTACTTGACATATTGTGATCATGAGACTATGTTTTCACTCAAAGCATGCTAATGTGAAGTGTTCAAAAGGCATAGTTTCATTAAGCTAATCTGATTTTGTATTGTTAGGCCCTTGTCAATAAACACATCATGCCTTTTCTTACCCTCCATTCATTAGTTCATGTGGACATATGTCTCATGATTCTCCTCTCTTTTCTAAATTTCATGTGTTATTTACACTTACTTTATGCGATTTCATTATATCAATATCATAAACATTCAAAACATCATTTTCATCCAAACACTAATTCATATGCCTCACAACATTATGAGCCATATCCTATCTATGCACCCAAACATCATAATTTATCATAAACCACATCATCCAAATAAAGAAACAAAACCATTCTATCTATCTTCATGAATAAACACATCATCCCTCATATATACACAAGACATTACTATTAACATATCAAATTCAAACATCTATACACAAAACACATTATCCATAATATATAACTATCAAAAAATCATACCTATCAAAACAGAAGACATATCATATTGTCTATCCTCATGTATACACATCTCATCTCATAAATAATGGGGCATGAACATCCTACCATTCATAAACCTTAAAACACACAATCATACACATTAATCAATATCAAAACTCATGAGCTAACCACATATCCATAACTCACATTGTGTCAACAAAACCACCTAAACCATGTCTTATACATCATAATAAATCATCCCTAAGCCATCATAGTCAATCATCCTTATGATAGTCTCTCTCATCACTCTCTACATGATAGATTAGTTCCCCCTAAATTGGTAGCCATGTGATACACCAAATATCCTCTAGGAGGATCATCGTCTCCCCTATTGGTAGCAAGAAAGTATTCATGGCTAGGTCCCATCTCTTGATGAGAGACACAATCATATCCACATCATGCGGCTAGTGATGTTAGTGTCTCATGGCCTCTAATCCCACCTCCTCTATATGCCTCCACTCAGCATCTATCATCCCATCTTGAACCTCAAAAAATATCTTAGGGACTCGGTCCCTCATCTGTATCTGGTCATGGGCCTATAAGCAAACAACACTCATATACCAATTTAGTTTTTCAAAGTTGGGTTCACTATTAATCTACACTCATATTTTTCAATCTATTTCAAATCTAACCCAATACATCTACCCTCTTACCTCTATTGATCAATAAAACCTCTTTTATACCTAACACACCTCTATACTCTTTTAAAACACCTAAAAGCTTATGTTCACTATACCCATCGACCCCTCATCCTATCTAACTTGTGTTTGACCTTTTACACAACACCCCTATCAATACCTATTTGAATATTTAACCACTTCATGCACATCTTAACTACACACTTTCACAACTTCTTACCTATCATTTTACAAACTTTATATTACCTTTTTACACCACTTATACCTTCTTCTCACTTTACACACCTTATAAATTTACCAATTTAAAATATTTTCAACCATATGACATCACCTAACTTTAAAAAACTTTAAACACTTTATAAATCCCTACCATTTACCATTTTGTAAACTCAGACACTTAGAAAACCCTTCACATAACTTTAATAACTTTAAACATAATGTCCCCAAACTCCACTTTCCTTTGACCACCAATGGTTCCTTGAATTTTTGATGGTCCCTAGGGACCCTTTTTCCCCTAGGTTTGACCATTGACGATCAGGTCAAACTATTGATGATCATTATGTGTGACCATCGATGACATGACCCTCAAACCCTAGACCTCCAAAACTTCTTCAACACATCCCAATTTTAACATTTCCTTCCATAAATTTATCTTAAAACCCTATTCCAACTCCACACATCCTACACCTATCACTTTCCCTCCTTAATTTGCCCAAATTACAAACCAACTTAACCTAGGGTATCATTTTCAAAAACTATTTCAAAACCCTACCCCCATCCCTATAATTCATAGACATTCATCTACCACTTCCCCATCAAATAACTTACACTATCCTATCAAATTTAAGACATCACCTACCTTAAACACCTCATTATTTTTCCAATCTTTTAGCACCTTACCTAGGTGTTGTCTTTTTGGGAGATTACCTTATCTCCCCTAAACCAACCACTTACCCTTTTGAGGATTACCCTTCTCTAACCAACCCATTTGACCACATCCACCTTGACATTGGCCATTTTGATCCAAATTATTTGCATGTTTTGTGATGACCTTGCCTTAATCATTTTGACCATACCAAACAACCTTGTCATGTTGAACTTTTGAAATTCACACCACCTCTTGCATGACCAGACCAATTTTATTATTTCATAGGAGCACTTACTACCCTAAATGCCTATGCACAATGCTAACCTTATCTAGATGACTTGATAGGCATGACCCAATTAGCTATGACCAACACTGTGGACCGGTTACCCTATCATATATCTCCCTAGACCCAGACATTATTTTTATCAACATTTTCACCTTTAGTATTTGCAAGATCTTGACTATCACATTTAGTCTCATTTTATGTGTGTGTTTGCATTTCAAATGCCCAACCATTTTATGTCACCCACCTTATGACTATCTCTTTATACTTTATCAAACCTTAACCTGATTTCACCTTCACTTCATCAACTCATAATTTGACGGGGAACACCTCCTCCCATACTCAAGGCAATCATACCATGACCAACAATCCATTCATTTTTGTTTTGTAACTTGTTAATTCAAAGTCACATTAAAAAAAGGGAAAACTGTAGACACTCAAAAACTACATAGTTTTAGATGTCAAAATGCTTTGGACCCCTACCTAACCCTAAAGCTAGTTGACCACTTGGTTGACTTAGCCTATTTTTTAATTTACTAACTTAACTTTTTAATTCACCCCTTTTTAACCCATTTTCCCCTAGAACCTCAACCATCGACAATCAGGTCCCCAAGCCTACTTTAAAGCTTTGAAGTATTACCAATTGTATGAGATAAGCATGAAACATTAAGCAACTTCTATTTTATGATGCAAACTAGCTTTAAAGCATCCAAATTAGCAACTTTCTCCTCTATCTAATTAGCAACTTCCTCCTACACTTTTATTAACATCATCTTATAAAAGGAGAGAAGTAAGAGAAGAAAGGGATCTAGAAATCTAGCAGTCTGCATCCAAGCTATCTTACATATAGGTATCTTGTGTCCCTTCAACAAGCAAACAACATCAATGAAGACTCAAAACCCTATCATAATCACTTTTTAAGGCCAAATTATTGTCACTTTGGCTAAATATATTTAGCCTTCCACCACCAAGTTACAGGTATCTCTTGTTTTTTTTTAAATTTATATTCCATTTCTAACCTCTTTGCCCTATCAAATCCATTAGTATCTTATTTTCCATTTCTATAACAGGCCTTTTGTTTACCCAATTACCTAATTTTTAATCCTTTTTTTATCATTCCTAGAATTACATAGGTAACCACCAATGGTTAGCTCAATTGTCGATGGTCACCCTAACTATCTATGGTCACCCAACCATTGATGGTTAGCCCAACCTCCGATGGTTCACCTAACCATCGATGGTCACTATGCCAAAAAATAATAAAAAATTATTTTCACCCCCTTGACCCCAACCAAACATTATTTCCTATGTTCCTACCTATTCATAGAGACTTTTCTAATTTTTTGAACCTGATCCCAACTATCTTAGCATGAGTATTGACCCACTTTTTCTATAATTAATTGTTTTATTTAAGAAGCAATTTATTTTCATATTATCATATGTGCATTTACTTTATATTCATTGAATGCAAGCTTCCTTTCTTTTCTTTTATATCAATTTAATTATTATAAATAGTGGATTGAAAACCTCTTAGCAAGTATATGCTTCTTGGATCTAGCTCACGCTAGTCAGTCCACTCAACCATCCATCTAACAACCCCACTTTTCTAGTGTCTTTCTTATCTAAAAGTTATTCCTTCCAAGCGAAAGAGGAGTTCTCACCATCATTTAGATCATGCATGCACTTTTATCAGGTATTTTTCTACACACCCTATTACTAGTTTCGTTACTTACTTTCAAATTAAGAAATGAGAAAAAATTAATCTAAAATAGAAAGTGTCTAGATTTATTGAAATCCATAAAAATCCACTACCACCTACACATTTAATGTGGATATTTATGCCTCTACCATCACCTCATTAAATTATCTAAATGATATTTTTGGTGAAGTGATAGGTGTTTTCAAATAGTCACTTCTCACCTACTATTAGGTGGATGTCTACTTGTCTAGATGATTTTCCTCTTGTGCTTCATCCACCTTGGCATGACCTCTACCTTCTTTATGGAAACCTAGGCACAATGCCTTATATGTACATGATTCAACCTCCATAGTTCCATTTTTCAATGTTGTGTTTTCTATAAAGCATGCTTCTCTTTCACTGGTTGATTTCTTTATGCTTTCATATCTTGCCTTAGCCTATCATACCCCATACAAATCCATTGGATTGGCCCTTCAGTGCCTCATTCTCTAGGTTTTTTATGCACTTAGCATCTTGTGTTCCTTATTTTCATTTCATGCACACTAGCACCCTGTGTGCCTCTATTTTTCACATGGTACTCATATTTTCAAAGTCTGATGAACTCCATGTACCCAAAATCTTAGATGTTTATCCTTAGGTTCTTATAAATCAACCTCGCTTGACTCACCCAATTGGTATTATGTGTGGAAGTGCCAAAATAGTTCTCTTATGGGCCTCAAAATGCCACTTATTCACCCAATACAAACAACAACATAAAATAATCCAATATATAGGGAAGCATTTGGCTTATGCTAAATTTTATTCTTGTCAACAAAACATAACTGACTTGAGATCAAGAAGTTAGTGTCTAATGGTGAAAGCACCATCCTATTATCTATAGGGGTTTATTTGGTTGCCATTGAAATGCCTAAGGATCATTTCTCTACATAATGTATACAATTTGCATGCACTAATTTCTAATATATCATGGATGTTGTAAGGTCCCATCCACCTGATCTACAACTTTCCCAGGTCCTTGAGGTACTTAGAGTCATAAATCAATACCAATGTTCCTTCAGTTAGTACTTTGTGCTTAATATACTTGTCATGTTAAAGCTTCTAGCATGCCTTCTCTATCTACTAACTCCATCTTACTTGGGGACACATCTCATCCAAGTATTTCAAGTATTGAAAACTTGTGTTCAAGGATTCTTGGTCATCTAGATGACCAATATACATAATGTGCAATGATTTCACCATGAAATGCATTAGTAGAACTACCTCAATATCAAACACTAATTGAATGGTGTAGCCTTGTTCAGGTGCTTGTAGGTTGTATTGTATGCCCATAGTAATACTGATACTTGATCATCCTAATATTTATGACCAATGCCACCATGTATTTGATTAATAGGATATGCATAGTTTTAATGATGAAGTGTGTGCCTCTATTTATATTCAAACTAAGTGGGCACCCATAATGGCTTAAGATGTTCTCCCATATGAACCTTGTGTTTGTGGTGGTTATGCAGTCTTTCATTGGTGTTGCCTTAACTCATTGGGTGAAATAATCAATGGCCACTATAACGTATCTTGTGCTTATGTGCCTTACTATGAGAGTAATCAAATAATATAATTAATGGCCCATTTTTTAAATAGTGTCTAGTCAAGAATGGGAATGAGGGGCATCTCATCCTAGTAGTTGGGCTTTCCTGTGCACTAACATATGTCACATCCATATACATAATATTTTACATCTTGGAATAGAATTAGCCACCCAAACCTGATTGTAGCACCTTGTGCACCATTGCATCTCTATCACAATGGCCTCCTACTATCCCTTCGTTCACCTCATGTAAAATGGAGTCTCTTTCATGTTCTATGACATAGTGGTACATGACTTCATCTCATCTCAATTTATATAATTTCTCACAAATGAGATGGAAAGGGGAGGCATGAACTACGAGTTATTTCTTCTATTTGATTGTCATAGTCTGGGGTATAAATCCAAACATTAGAAAAATGACTGTCTCTACTAAGTCCTTAAGGATGTGATGGACACTGTAGAGTTTTTCATCCAACATGTCATCTTTAATAGGTGTTGCTACATCACCAGAGATGATGTAGGATAAATGGTTTGGGCCTGAGTTCTATTTTTAGGTTTTACAATAACAAAGAATTGGAATTCTTTATAGGTTTGGGCCTGAGTTCTATTTCTAGGTTTTACAATAACAAAGAATTGGAATTCTTGGTACAGAACTATCCACCTATAAATATGCCCATAGAGGATGGGATTTCCCATGAGGCACTTAAGTGATTCATGATTGGTGAAGAAGATGAAGTGGGTTGCCAACAAGTATTTCCTAATTTTTTTTAAGGCATAGACCATGGCTAACACTTCACATTTGGTTGTTGTATAGTTCTACTCTACTTAGGTCAATTTTTTATTTGCAAAGGAGATGGGATGATCCATTTTTCCCTCATTGGGTTGCACTAGAATAGTACTAATTGTAGATCCAGATGCATCGACATGGATTTGGAATGGATTTATCCAATCAGGAAATTATACAATAGGTGCATTAGCCATTTTGAGCTTTAGCATTTCAAAGGAATCCTCTTGCATTTCACCCCAAAGGAATGGGCCATCCTTGTACAAGATCTCCTCTAATGGCACCAAAATCTTTGCATAGCTTAGTATGTGTTTTCTATAATATCTATAATGACCAAGAAAGATGTGAACATCGTTCTGCATTGATGGGGTCTAGAACTGAATGATTATTATGATCTTCATAAGATCAACAAGCAAACCATCTTTACAGATGATGTGAGCAAGTAAGTTTATAAATAATGTCATGAAGATGCACTTCTTAAGGTTTAGGAATATCTATAATTTCCTGCATCTTTCAAAAATGAGGCATAGATTGTCATGATGGTCCTTCACTAGTCCATACATAGTCTAGTCATCTAGGTATACTTGGAGGAACTTATGGATGAAGTCCTTAAATGTAGTGATCACCACTCTGGAAAACATGGCTGGTGTATTCTTAAGTCCAAAGGGCATCATGTTATAATAAAATAATGCTATTCAATTGTAAAGGTTATTTTGGTCTTTTCCTCTTCAATCTAGATTTGATGGTATCTAAAGAGCCCATCAGTGAAGGTGTAAATCTTAGAGCCTGTAATGCCATGCAAGACTTCATCGATGAATGAAGTCAGGAAGGGTTCGATAACATAGGTGGAATTCAAAAATATATAATCAATGTAGATATGAATGTGCCCATCCTTCTCAATGATAATAACCATGGGGCTTACCCATTCGGATTCATGCACAGGGTAAATGATCCCTGTAGCTAGTATATCATCAATCTCTATTTTGACCTTGGCACAAAGATTGGGGTTCATTATATAAGGGCACTTCTTGATAGGTCTTACACTATCTACTAGCTTTATACACATTTTCCCAAGGGATGGGTGGGTTCCCTTCATGTCTCAATAATTTTGAGGGAACAAGTCTTAGAACTTGTTCAGGACATCCATAATTCATGTCAGATCTGCATTAGACCAATATGCACCTAAAGTAACCATCTTTGGTTCCCCTTCTAAGTTGATGTCTACCTTGATAGTTTTAAACAATGCATGATAGGGATCATTTATTTCTTGATGTGAGTCCTCGACTTGCCTAGTTCCATTATTTGTTTATATATAAAGATGAGTAGGATCTTCTACATTAGGGTTGTTATCATCCACTTGGTGCACTAGCTTCTTTTTACTTATCAAGGTCATCTAGTTCTGTACCTTCCATGTTTCATCATCCTCTTCACTTGATTCACTATTGAGAACTTATTCTTCAAATAAAGTTGAGAGAACCATTCCTTTTTCCCCAAACATAAGGCACTCCTCTAGGAATGCAGTGTCCTCAAACACTGCCCTACAAATTACTTTTAATGGCTTGATTAATTCTAGGTTTTGTGAAGAAAAGGAGAAGGTGTGCATGAACTACTCCTTAAGTACATCATAATTTTTTATCTCATGTGTGTGTCTCATTGATAATGTACCATGTTCATGCTCACATCTTTAAGGTTGTATAGAAGGCATGTACCCATAGGTTCTTTGGGGTGTTCTTATTGTAGATAGTGTTGACAACTGGAGATTGCACCCGGTGCTAGGAAAATAGGTTCCTGCCCTCTCCCTGCAACATGGAAACTCCTCTCTCACCTATGGGATGGTGAAGCAAGAGAGGAGAGTCTCTAGGTATGGGCTAGTTCCCTCTGATGTATCTTGTTTGTTTCAGGCAGTGCAAAAATAATGGACAGGCAGGTATATATATATATATATATATATATATATATATATATATATATATATATACAGCTATAAACTGGGGGGGATGAAAAGGGAGAAGAAATGAAAGAAAACAAATAGCCTACTCTAAAGAGGTGATACACCAAAAATGAAATGACCTTCCCACCTCCACACTTGGGATCAGATAAAACAACATACATACACTGAGACTTGGCAGAAAAGAACAAGTTGCTGGAATGACAGGGAGGTTCTAATGAAAAATACATGAAACAGGGACTCGCCAAGATGCTGTGGAATGCATACTCTAAGTGACCTCTATTTCTGCACCCCAAATGTAACTCTTCACCTGTAAGCTGCAAACTGACACTTTGTAGATAACTAGTGCATTGGTATTTAAACCTGTGAGAGCATTTAAAAGAGAATGACTGAACACAAGTTAAACACACAGGACATACACAGGGTATCCATCCAAGAAAGAGGTAAAAAATATATTTTATTGATTCAAGTGGAGAATTTGGAGAGCTGTGCTCTTTACAAAATTGGAGAAGATCCCCCTAAAATGAACAAGTCTGCCCATTTATATGGGAAAAGCCAAGAGGAGTCTCATTGGCCTTTGCTTGCAAGTGGCTGCTTGAGTCTTCATTGGGAAGAGGGAAAACACTGTAGATGACATCATAAGTCTGTTGGGACCATGCTTACTACCTCATTTTGTGTTCAGCTTGCTTTTTTGCCCATTGGGTGGGCCTTTTTTTGTGTTCTATAGGCCAATGTTGTGGATTTCATGCAAAAATTTTGCTAATGTCGACCGATTTACTGCCGTGCATGGTAGTTTTGCCGATGTCAGCCAAGTTATGTACCATGCGTGGTAGTTTTGCCGATGTCGGCCAAGTTCGCTACCGGTTTCTTTTTCCCTGCCACTACTGTGCGTGGCAATTTTACCGCCTACTGCTTGTGTTGGCGGTCTCTTTTTCCCTGCCCACTATCGTGCACGGCAATTTAGCTGCCCATTGCATAAAACTTTGAATATTTTTGCAGGACTTACACGCATTGAACCGTTGACTTGAACTTTTTCCTTTGAACCAAGGTGCTTGAACCTTTCCATTGAACTGAGCATGAACCTGAAGATGGACTTCAACCTGAAATTGACTGGCCTTTCATAGCTTTCGAAGAGGGTGACCAGAATTTTGCCAGAGGGGCAAAATTGGGTCAACAAATTTGGTGACTCCTAGGGGAAGCATGCCTGCTATGCTTAGGACCCAGTTGCCTTTGAATATCCATTGGGCACAAAGTCAGATGCAGCTTGAAAGAATTAATAATAGCCCAAAAGATCCCAGGATCAAAAATACAGAATTTACCCCCACACGCAAAGGGAAACACACAAGACTAAAAACAACTAACTGTGCAAACTACACTTAGGGAAAATAGGAAAAAACAAGGGCAACTATGTACAGCCAAACCAAAAATTAGTGGCAATGCTTCAGATGTATCCCGTTGATTGGGATACGCAATTCTTCATCGTTCAACTTGGAGAGCTGGAACGCATTATACTGCTTGCACTGAGTAATCATGTAAGGACCGCTCTCAAGGGCATCAAATTTTGCATGTTTTCTAAGCTTAGCTCTGTCTTCGTCCCATTTCAAAACAATGTCTCCTTCAGAGAAATACTTTGACAAAGATTTCTTATCAAAGTGTCTTTTTATTTGCTACTAGCGACTAGACATGGCAACCATGGCATGGTCCCTTATCTCTTGGAGCTCCATTAGTTCACACAATCTGACCTCCATGCTACTTCCTTCTTCTAGTTATAGCTGATCAGTGAGGTCCAGTGTTGGCAATTCGAGTGAGATGGGAAGCCTTACTTCCCTTCCATACACGAGCATATATGGAGAATTTCTGATTGCTCTCTTCAGAGTGATCCGATCGGCCCATAGAGCTGTCTTCAACTTGGCATGCCAAGTTCTCTAATTTTCCTCCATGGTCCTCTTTATAATTTTGATCAGATTTTTGTTAGTGGAATCAGCCAGCCCATTCCCCTATGGGTAGTAATTTGATGAAGTGCTGAGGTATATACCATACCTCAGTGCCCATTCACTAGTTTTGGTTCCCAGAAAAGCCAAGGCATTGTTTGAAATTATAGTGGCTGGGACCCCAAAATGTGTCACTAAGTCCTCATAAAAATCTAGGACTACACTTTCATTTGCTTCCTTCAAAGCAATGGCTTCCACCCACCTGGTGAAATAATCCGTAGCAGTCAGGACCCATTTGTGTTCAGCACTGGAGGGAGGATTTATCATCCCTATGAAATCCAGGCCCCACTGCATGAATGGTTG
Organism: Torreya grandis; assembly: GCA_037957365.1. NCBI lineage: Eukaryota > Viridiplantae > Streptophyta > Pinopsida > Cupressales > Taxaceae > Torreya > Torreya grandis. The sequence continues at coordinate 1,191,052 of JARHVA010000194.1, forward strand.
TTCAACTTGAATGGGCTCTAGGGGCATGGCAGCCAATCATTATTTTCCATCAAAAAGTGCACACTTCTGGCACTTCCTTACCCAGGCATAGGTATCTTTGAAAAGAGTGGGCCAGAAATAGCCAGCTCTCATTATTTTAGCCGTTGTGGTCTTAGGGGCGAAATGTCCGCCTACTAGCCCATTGTGAAACTCAGCCAATACCTTGTCAGCCTGAATGGGGTCAATGCATCTCAGGAGAACCCCAGAGAGATCCTTCCTAAATAATACTCCATCAATCAAAACATAAGGAAGGGACTGAAGTTTAAAATACCTTCTTCCGGCCCTACCGAGACCCTGTGGACATTTGCCCGTAAGAAGGAAGTGCCTCATGTACAGCATCTAATCTCTTATGACAGTTGGTTCTTCTGCAATGGTTGTGTCATGGATCAACAAGTTGCCTTCACCTTTTTGCCTCAAATCTGTTGCTAGCTATTCACACAGGCCCCTTCCTCTCACCAACTTGGTGATTTTGATGTCTATGTCGTACTCCATCACCTTGGTGATCCATCCTACTCTTTTCTCGTTTAAGTCTCGATTGGTCAAGAAATCCTTGACGCCAGGATGCAGAACCATGAGATGGATCTTGTTGTTTGACAACATATATCTAAATTTCTTGAGGCTGTGTACTACTGCCAGGACTTGCTTCTCTACATAGGTGTACCTAATTTTGAAGTCCTCTAACCCTTGGCTGAAGAGGGCAAGTGGTTGTTCGAGGTCATCACTGCTTGCTTGAGTAAGCATAGTAGATATTACTTCTCCATTGCTGAAGGTATAGAGATTGAGGTCTTTATTGAAGTTGGGGCTGATTAGAGCGGGAGCCTGGGTCAAAGCCTATTTGATGGCTTCAAAGCTGTCTTTTCTTGGTTTTGTCCATTTGAATTCTTCACCTTTCCTCAGCATAGAGGTTAGGGGTTTAACTATCTCAGCAAAATTTAGAATGAACCTCCGAATGAAATTTATTTGGCCAAAGAAACTCTGCAGGCCTTTCTTGTGCTTTGGTAGGGACATCTTCAGAATGGAGCAGACCCTCTCAGGGTCAATAGACAAACCTTCCTTGGACACAATGTGGCCAAGAAGTTTCCCCTCATAAACAACAAATACACATTTCTTTGTATTTAGAGAGATGCCAAATTCCCTGCACCTCTCAAAAATTTGCCTGAGGTGTTCCATGTGCTGGCCCGCCTCCTTGGAGAAAATTGTTATATCATCAAGGTACACCATCACATTCTTATTTATCAAAGCACTGAAAGCCATGTCCATGGCTCGCTAGAAGGTAGCACCAGCATTGGATAGCCTAAAAGTCATCTTCTGGTAGGTGAACGTTCCCCATTTAGTGGTGAAGGCTGTTTTGTATTGGTTGCAACCTCGCACTAGAATCTGATTATATCCCGAATAACCATCCAGGAGGGAGAAACGTTTAGAACCGGTTACCTTTTGGAGGATTTGCTCCATGTTCGGAAGGGGATAATGATCCTTTAAAGAGACTTTATTAAGGTCTCTAAAGTCGATGCATATCCTGATCTCCCCATTTTTCTTTCTAACTGGAACCAAATTGGCCAACCATGAGGAATGTTTGATCGGAAATATAATGCCAGACTCAATCAACTTGACCAATTCTTTCTGCATAAGGAGTTTGATCATCAGATTAATAGGCCTCTATTTTTGTGTGACTGGTTTTGCACCTTCATCTAATTCAATGGTGTGCTGGGCGAGTCTTAGATCGAAGCCTTTCAAGTCACTATAATTCTAGGCAAAGACGTTAGCAAACTCCTAACACAGCGAAATGAAAGCTTGCCTCTCTTAAAACGTGCAAACCTCACCAAGCGCTAGCAACTTGTCCTTGAAGATTTCAATTTTTTCATAATTCTCCTCTCTGATAGTGATGCATGCTTTGTCATTTCTTAGTTGGTCATCTCTATTGAAAATACTTTCAAGTGTGACTAGACCCTTAGGGAGTTTATTGTTCTTTAATTGAACAATCTAATTTTTGTATTGCTGCTACAATTTCACTTGATTACGGACTGCGAACTTAGCTTCCTCCTACAGGAAGAGAGCTATCTGCTGGTCACTTTTAAAGACCTACCAATTCGTAACATTGTCTAAAATTGAAGATCGAACCACCACTTTTAAATGGTGTGAACCATAATCCCTGCTTATCTCTTTTGAAACATCAAATTGGGCACCAATAGCTGTCAGCCTGTCGGCGTGCTTATTCTGTTCCCTAGGAATCAGGGTAATGTTAAGAGTAAGGAAATCCTCCATCAAGTCCCAGACTCTATGCTTGTATGACTTTAGCAAGGAGTTCTTGGTCAAGTTTAGGCCTCTTATTTGGTTCACAATTAGTTCACTATCCCCCAGGATTTGTAACTTCCTGATCCCTCTCTTTCTTGCCCACTCAAGTCCATGAATCAAAGACTCATATTCTGCAACATTACATGTGCAAGAGAACTGGAAATGAAAAGCTGAAAATTACCTTTCTTTAAAAGGGGAAACTAACATTGCCCCACCACCAGCGCCCAGTTTACTTTTGGAACCATCAAAGTACAGCTGCCACAGGTCAAGGTCTTCTTTGTTCTCTTTCATTATATTGGGCATGACGGTGCCTTCTTCATGTAAGCAATAGATGCCAAGGTCTGCCTCTGCAATAAACTTATAAGGATCATGCTCGAAGTTATCACTTCCCCACTCATCCAAGAGTAGATCTGTGACTCCTTCAAGAGCAGAAGATGAAGATCGGTCCATTTGAGACTCTTCTGGATCGATGATAGTGTAGCTGACATTCACTGCCTTGGGTGAATAGGGCTCTAAATGGTCCTTATAGAGTGGCTCAGATTCAAATTTCACTTTGGTCCTGTACTTGGTTCTGAAAACCAGATATGACCAATGCTCTGCTAGATAGCCACCTATCTTGGACGTAAAGTCCCTAGACAAACAGATTGTGAAATATGGAGGAACGTCCACTACCACTATATCATGGGGAATTGAGAATGTTGGGCAGGCATGCAATGTTAAACTTAAACCCTTTAGGATTCTGACTGCCTTTGTAGGCATCCTATCTAGTTGTAAAACTCCTTTGTTCATTGCTTCATACTTTAATCCCATCTTATCGGCAATGCACTTGGGCATTACTGAAGTGCTGGCCCCGTTGTTGATTATGCAATTGTGTACTAAGAAATCCCCTATGATCAAAGATACATAAAAGGGGGGAGTCCTTTCTTCTTTCTTTACTTGATCTGAAGCAGAAGGCTACCCATTCGTCATTAGGATGTTATTAGTGTTTGTTGGGACGGCCTGTCGATCTAGCTCATGTAATTCTTTCTTTAATACATCCTTCTATCCTGAAAGAGACAATGAATCCCATAGAGAAATGCTCACATGCAATTTCTTCATTTGATCAACTATATTCACTTGGGGGCTAATTCCCTTCGTGCTTTCCTTTGGGCTGATCCCAGTTGGAGCTGTAGGCTGAGGAGTTGGAGGTGCAGATGGTTGACCAAAAATTGGGGCCCTTTGAAAAGGGTGTGGTGGAGGATTCGTTGCTACCTGAGGGGAAGCCTACACTTCTCCAACCACTCTTCTTTTAAATCTCATGTTGGCTACAATGTAATCAGCCTGATTGTCTGTAGTGCCCCCATGATTAATTGCATAAAGCTCACCCTCTTCGTGATTTATTAGGGTAGAATCCGGCTGAGTTTGATTGCTACTTGTGCTAAGCGGAGCTATAAACTCAAAAAATTGGGAATGATTAGCAGCCTAATTTTTTGAATTCTAGAAAAAATTCATCATGTCATTTGTATGGACAGCTTGCTCTTGACCATGTCCCATGGTCAAACAACCTGGCTGCTCCTGCACTAGATTGTTCTGAGTATGCACCATGGCTTTGGATGACGAAGAGGGGCCTGAGTTATAATTTTGATAAGGTCTGGTCTGAGTGAGCTGACCTTGTCCTTGATTATAGCCTTGAAAATGGTTCCTAGGTGCTTGACCATAATGTTGATAACTCAGATTTGGCTTGTTATTTTGAGCTTGTTGTCTTTTAAGAGCTACAAGTTCATTTGACATGTTTTGCAATAGGGTTTTTACCTCATGTAGTTCATTTGATAGAACAGCAGCTGGCTTCTCAATGGTGGGCAGGGGAGCAATGGTGGGAACAACGGTCTGTATAGGGGGCAACATCTCTGGGAAAAGTGGCATGTTGGGCCTAGGAGCGATCTTTTTGGCTTGAACCAAGCAATTTTTGGCTGTTATGGCGATGTCGTAAGCAGCAGGCAATATGTGCCCTCCCATAGATTGCATCATCATAGCAATATCACTGTTTAATGCTTTTAAATAGTACAAGAAAGCATAGCTAGGAGTCGGCCTTACTAGGATGGGAATCCTATCCCAAGTCTTTTGAAACCGCGTGTTGAAGTCTTGCATATACTCGTGTGGAGCTCTCTTTATAGTCGTCAGCTACTCAGCAAGAGAGAGGCCATCACTTTTTTCCCCAAAATGACTAGTTAAATGGGTGCCCAATTCATTCCAGGAATGTATGGAATTCACAGGCAAGGTTCTGTACCAATCGAGAGCTTTCCCTTTCAGAGACAAAGCTAGCAGTCTGATGGCAATGTTTTCTTATGTTATATTGTGAATATTGCAAAGGTTGGCAATATTCTTGATATGCTCGACAACTGTAATAGGTCCCACTCCATCAAAATAAGGTACATTCTTGAGAGCTATTCCTGGGATTGGATCGTAGCGTGGGAGGTTTAAGGGGCTCTCACTGCAGAAAGTTGTAAAAGGCAATGCCATGGCTAGAATGGGCTGTAATTGTGGCTGAGCTGGGTTGGTGTTCCTAGCAACAAGTATAGGAGGATTTACTAATGGATAAGGGTGAGTTCTTTCAAACCTAAGCCTTTTAGCAGAGTTTAAATGCAGCTCAATGAAAACAAAAGGGACCCCCCTTGAGGTTGACCTTGTGGTGACTTTTGGCATAGAAGTTTAAGTGACTGGTCTTAAAACAAAGAACTAAGCTCTTACCAGTGGAGTCGCTAGATGCTAGAAATCTTTGAAATGATTGTAGCAAGACCAGCATCAATCCTAAAATACTACTGCATTAGAAACTGATAAAAACACAGTCCCACTGGGCGTGCCAAAACTGTTGATGTGCACAGTGTTGTATTGGTGGTTCCTTTACTATAATAGGATCAGCGAGTAACCCTGCAACTTTACTGATTAAAAACTTGTGGTCCCATCAGGCGTGCCAAAACTATTGACGATTGGAGATTACACTCAGTGGTAGGAAAATAGGTTCCTACCCTCTCCTCGTAACATGTAAACTCCTCTCTCACCTGTGGGATGGCGAAGCAGGAGAGGAGAGTCTCTAAGTATGGGCTAGTTCCCTCTGATGTATCTTGTTTGTTTCAGGTAGTGCAAAAATAATGGACAGGTAGGTATATATAAATATATATACAACTATAAACTGGGGGGGATGAAAAGGGAGAAGAAATGCAGGAAAACAACAACCTAATCTAAAGAGGTGATACACCAAAAATGAAATGACCTTCCCACCTCCACACTCGGGATCAGATAAAACAACATACATACACTGAGACTTGGCAAAAAAGAATAGGTTGCTCGAGTGACAGAAAGGTTCTAATGAAAAATACAGGAAAAATGGACTCACCAAGATGCTGTGGAATGCATACTATAAGTGACCTCTATTTCTGCACCCCAAATGGAACTCTTCACTTGTAAGCTACAAACTGACACTTTGTAGATAGCTGGTGCGTTGGTATTTAAACCTATGAGAGCATTTAAAAGAGAATGACTGAACACAAGTTAAACACACAGGACATACACAAGGTATCCATCCAAGAAAGAGGTAAAAAATATATTTTATTGATTCAGGTGGAGAATTTGGAGAGCTATGCTCTTTACAAAATTGGAGAAGATCCCCCTAAAATGAACAAGTCTGCCCATTTATATGGGAAAAACCAAGAGGAGTCTCATTGGCCTTTGCTTGCAATTGGTTGCTTGAGTCTTCATTGGGAAGAGGGAAAACATTGTAGATGACATCATAAGTCTGCTGAGACCATGCTTGCTACCTCATTTTGTGTGCGGTCTGCTCCTCTACTCGCTGGGAAGGCCTTTTTCTATGTTTTGTAGGCCTTTTTTACCACCTGATGTTGTGAGCGGTAATTTTACCACCCAATGTCATGGACTGCATGCAAAAATTTTCTCGACGTTGGCCGATTTACTGCCGTGCATGGTAGTTTTGCCGACGTCGGCCGAGTTATCTGCCATGTGCGGCAGTTTTGCCGACATCGATCGAGTTCAATGGCAGTTTCTTTTTCCCCGCCGCTGCTGTGCACAGCAATTTTGTTGCCTATTGCTTGTGTTGGCGGTCTCTTTTTCCCTGCCCACTGTCGTGCACAACAATTTTTCCACCCATTACATAAAACTTTGAATTTTTTTGCGAGACTTAGATGCATTGAACCGTTGACTTGAACTTTTTCCTTTGAACCAAGGTGCTTGAACCTTTTCATTGAACTGAGCATGAACCTGAAGATGGACTGCAACCCGAAATTGACTGGCCTTTCATAGCTTTCAAAGAGGGTGACCAAAATTTTGCCAGAGGGGCAAAATTGGGTCAACAAATAGTTCATGTTTATTTTCATAAATTCACATGCACTATTAGGTTAGAATCATCAGAGTAGGTAGAGATGTCTAGGCCCTAGTTGATTTTCCCAAATCTAGTGCATATGGCTACTTTCACATCTTTCCAAGTTGGGAAGATAGGCTATTACACTTCCCACCAATGAGTAACAGTGTTCCTCAAAGTATACACTAGGGCACCCATCCTATCTACCTCCTTTGGGATGCATGATTTGAGGTCACGAATATACTATTTCATATATTTTCTCCCCTCATAGCTTTAGAATGCCATAAGTTTACCTATACTCATGTAAAACACTCTCTTTTCCTTCTTCCTATCATTAGGGACCCATTTTCTCAAAATGTGATCAATCTGGACCTAGCCAATCCTCATAGGTTTTAATGCTTTTGTACACACTAAACAACACCTCCAACTAGTGGTTTCATAAGCTTCTTTGACCCATCAATTACAAGTAACATCAATGGTGTCTGAGGTAGACTATCTATCTTCCCAAGAAAACACTCCTTGATCATTGGGGTTGAGAGTCTTATAGCCTTGTGCTATGATGTTATATATATTATTGATCTCATCCTTGAGACCAACACTTTTTATGTAGGGGGTCCTTGGTCACTTTATAAAGGGATTATTACCCTCTCCTTACCATTTTCAAAGTTCATATAATACCTCTTGAAGTGCATATCTATGTTATTTACATAGCACCATGGCCTCCCTAAGAGTGTTGGGTAGTTATCTTGTTCTACCAACTCGCTCACTTCAAAGATAGCTCATAACTTGAAGCCCATGATATCTATAATGGTGATATTTAGAATTATGATTGGTTTTGCTCTAGTCTTGTTGGCCATAAATATCACATGGGAGAATTCCTCAAGGTTGACCTACCCATCTTATCCCATGCATTTTTGTTTAAATATTAACCTCGATGCATGTGTCCATAAGGACCTCATATACAGACCATCTATCAGTGGTGGCTTTCACAAGGAGTTCTTGATCATACTCCACATTCTATGTATCCCTCACTTCTCATGCTCTCTCCATGTTTGGCTTGGAAACTTTAACTAGATTTTTCCCTCTGTGTTCCAAGAACAAATTCTTCAATAATGGAAACATTCCTTTTATCTATAAGAGGCACATGATCTCTATTAACTCATGGATTTTAGTCTTTTGGCTATCTTACTACTTGTAGGTAGCTTCAACCTATGCCTTTAGGTCTCATGTTAGTTAGATATCTCCTTATAGGTTATGAATCACACTCATAGCCTACTATAATACATCTTTTTAGTGTGTAAGGTCTGGGTAAGGCATAACTTTCGGTTCAAGCCATGTTATGTGCTTAGTGGGGTTTTTTTCTCCATATTCCAAGTGTAACTCTAGTATTGGCCTAACTAAAAACTGAGTGGTGAATCCATTCTAAGTAATTGTTTGCACTTCGATTGATTTTGTATGGGCTAGTTACACCTTCAGAGTCCACTTCTCCATTTTTAGATCATGCCTAATCATTCTTGTGCCCTTGTCTATACGAAGCTTGACTTGGGGCAATTTTTTATACAAGTTGGGGTATTCATCAACCTTATGTGTTCCTCAATAATACCCACATGCTGGATGTGTAGGGCAGTCATGTTGATAATGCTCTATTGAACTGCACTTGTAATATGAACAAAATGGGAATCTTCCTCCATCGCATCCTCCACCTCACCCTCTAGTGCCTCTTTGCATCCTATAGCCTTAATTTTTTTGGCCATAACCTTCATTTCTTTGGTTAGTTTTCCATTTGAATGTTGTAGTTTCCTATCATACACCTCTCTCCATATTCTCATGCATCTCATCAACCACTCGACAGTCAGTTGTAGTATGAGTGTAGGCATTGCATAACTAACAATAGATGGTTGTGTTAATGTAACTAGTGCATTGTAATAAGGGGTAGTTGTGAACATCATGTACCTCAAAATAGACCTCACAACTTATAAGTAATGTGCACACATTCTTTCAAGGGTAGTTATTCCTATTATGGCCTTCCATCTCATACTCAATGTACCATAATCTGATTTGAGCATCTTGCATTAAATGAGTAGTCAGATTTTAGATTTCACTAGACATAGACATAATCTATACCTCCATAAATGGGCCAATTCTAGTATCAACACTCCTAATTACCTTGACTTTGAGTGTGTCTTCAAGCACTTCATGAGGGTTGGTAAATGTCTTCATGGATAGTGATCTTTAGAATGGTACTAGAAATCCTCCAATGAACCATTGCATATGTTGGGAAGGGTGAATGCCAAAAGAAAGATTGGAAAGAAATTTTTTGAACCTAGCATCATATAAGCACATGTTTTGTGAGATCCATTGGTTAATCTCCTTGAGTGTTGTGATGCTCTATTGTTGAAATTTGGATATGTCAAATTATTTCAGCAATGCTTCCTTCAAGGTGTCATAGTTAATCATAGTCTCATTAAGATCAAATTTCCTATACTAGTTATGAGCACAATCAAGTAGAGTTATCAAGAATTATGTTGTTTTTCACTCTAACTAGGTTATACCCTGAGTAGGCCATTTTAGTTTAAATTTTAGCACGTGTAACATTTTCCATGCCATGATACTTTGGCATGTGCATGGCCATCTCATAGTAAATCTATTATGGGGGAATAACTAGAATTTAAGGTGCTTTTCCCTTGGTGCTTGTCTTGGCGTTGGTCCTTCAATGCCTCCAACCATTAGCTTAGGCACTAGTCCTATTGTTATTTCCAGCACCATTGATGTCAAAGGTGTGGTATTACTTACTTGTGGCATTGGACCACTTATTATGGGATATTTCCCAATTTATGTAGCTAACATTAGATGAACTAGAATGCTTGTATTGATGTTTTGTATTATCAAGCTAGTGCCCAAAGGTCTAGAGGTATATTTTTTTAATTCCTTGTAAGGAACAATTTATTTAATCAAAAAATTATACTCCAAGTCTAAATTTTTTTCAAAGTTAATGTTGATAACATGGTTGGTTATCACTCTTCTTTCTTTTTGTGGGGGATCTAGCACATGAAATTACACTATAATTTCAAAGGGGGTAGGTGCATCTGGCACATCTTCAATGGTTAAATTTTGTAAGAAACTAGATCATTCTACACCTGTGAACTATTGAGCTCGATCTATGGCTTTAATGTTTTTCTCCTCCTAGCACTATTGTAATTCAAGAAATCCTTCCCCATGCCTTTCTTGCTCACTATGGGTTCTATCAAAACTTTTAGTTTCTAGATCTTCTATTATCATGTGCCTTTTCTTATTATAAGTCTATCACCTAAGCTCTTGGGTGTCAATTTTCTCATCTCCTTCCATTTAGCTTCACCTACACATCCACTTCTCCCATTTTACACCACTCATACATAAAAGGACTTTAGCCTTCTATTCTCATGATTTCAAATCCATAATCCACCATCAACTTCTTAATCTCTATGATGAACTCTTTCACAAATGTGCCTCTGGGTTCACATAGAAATTGATACTATGTTTCCTCAAGGTAGGAGTATGTCGACACTACAAACTCAAGCACATAAATATTAAGTTCCCCTTTCTACCATTTATCTACAACTCTAGTCCAAGTGGCATCTAGGTTCTCAAGCCTCTCTAGGCACTCTTTTGTCCACTCAAGGCACTGTCCATAGCTTCTAGGTTACATAGGTATCCAGCCATTAGTACACATGCTTAGGTAGTTCATAAAATAAGACCTCATATAGATCATCATACAAGTTTTTCTGGACCCACTTCCTTAAATTTTATCCTTTATAAGATGGATGTTTTAGTGAAAATATATCTTCCACCTATTACATCTTGTGCTCCATGTTCTTGAGGGAGAGTTACAACATTGATCTATCACACCATTACAATAACAAAATTTAACACAAGTCCCAACAATAGAACCAAAATTTTGTAGAAAAGGGGGTCAATTTATATATTCATGGGGTCATGCACTTATTTGGTTGTCCAAGTCAATTCTAGACTTATTACAATTAGGTGCAACCATAGTTTATTCCTATAATGCTCAACATTTAGCATCAATTCATATAAGGTGCAAGCCTTGTGCACTCACTCGAATCATAGCAAAAAAAACTTGGGCCCACATTGGGCTAGTTGTGCCATGGCACAATACATCACATATAATACTTGGTCATTTAGAGAAGGATTTTGGAAGATTTATTGGTGCAAGCTATTTTTGGGTTAGGTTGATGGTCTATAGGTGTAGAGCCTATTTAGGGAACTAGTTTTTGTCATTAAGGTATAAGCCTATATCAAGTTGGATCTATAATCTCATGAGTGTAAGCCTCTATTTCACTAAGCTTATCATCATTTAGGTAGTAATAAAGGGTCAAAGGGATACTTGATTTATTTGTTCATATTAGGCTTGCACTTTATGCATGGATTTCAATAACTAGCACATGCCCCTTTTCTTACTTAGAGTATTTCAAAAAAGTATGATGACATCATCGACTAATCATAGGGACTCCAATAATGCTCTGAAATAGTACATCAATTAAACACAAAATTCATGTACTGAACTTAAACCATTTTAATTAGTACATTTATTATGCATTCCCGTAGTGAATTGAAATACACTCAACTAGAGAACACCATGTATTACTGCAACCATACTTCTCAATTACTTAAATTTAAATTTAGAGTAGAGTTCATATCACATAAAATAGATTACATTCACAATTCTAAATTCTTAATAGCCTAGAGGCTCACAGGTGAGCATGGACGTATATAAATAGAGCCTAAGAGGCATCCAAGTTAAATCTAAGTTCTCATGGAATTTAAAACATGCAAACTAATTTTTATAGAGCTTTATTGCATCTAATTGCATCTCTTCTTTACTGATTCAATCTCAGCTTTATATAATACAAGAGCATCTTCATGTCAGGGTGGAGAATGCACACCAGGTGTTGAGCTAGAGCCTTTATTGATCATTCTACTGGCTCCATCACCTTTTATTCTTTGCACTATGGTCACCATGTGTAGTCACTCATGAAGATGCCCTAAAAAATGGGTGCCAATTAACCACCTATTAGTTGGCACAAGATGTGCATCGATTCCTCTTATTGGTGCAAAATATACCAAAATGGCAATCATACCAAGCGATTGCCTCACACCAAAATATATGTTGAGTTGGCATGGATCCATAATTAGATGAAATAGGGGCCCAATAAGGACATATGTAAGGAATAGCTATAGGCCAATATAAGATAGGCGATAAGTGATTATTAATAATAGATAAATTTAAAGACTGTAGCTTAATATGAATTAATGAATATGAATGACCTATAGGGGAGGGGATGGGATCAGTTGTTAGTAATGGCTGAGTTATCCTTGGGTATTGAAAAAGTGGGCTGAGTTATCCTTGGGTATTGAAAAAGTGGCCAAGTGCTACCTACATAGTCTTAAGAGACCTTAGGCTAATGTAGTTCTGACTTGAGATTTTGGATACAAAGTGAGGAATAGTAGGCTAAGCCCCATAATAGTGATTTAGAATGACTTAGGGATGATGATAATGTGAGTAAGTATGACAATAGGATATAAAAATGGGTTCAGGGATCAAAATTAGTGAATTGGGTAGGATAATATATTTAGTAAGTGTTAAACATGATGAAGGGGGTAAAATAAGGGGTAAATTAGGGGATAAAATAGAAACAAGCGAGGGTAAAAGAGACATTTTGACTTGTGGCTATAGTGAATTTGTGCTTTGGAGACCAAGCCATAGATCACCTTTTTCATTCATCACACTATAGAGAGAGAGAGTCTAGGAGCACCATAGGGCAATTGATGTAGGACCACCACTGAGTACTCCATCCCTAACTAGTGGTTTTTGTCATTTTTTACATTTATTATGTTATTTATTGTGGGTATGTTTGAGAATGGAAATACCACCTCTAGGGTAATTTTCCTCCATCATGGTATTACCATTGTAAACTACAGTATTGAAATTGTACGCTATAATTTTGTAAAAATATAAGGGGTGATTTATGGTTTTTCAATACTACATGAAATGGCAAACATAATTGTGATACTACAAGGGGGAAGAGTAGTTTTGCAAACTGCATGGATTGACATGCAGTTTCACAAAACTATAGGTTTTGATCTGTGATATTATCTAAACTGCAAGTTAAGGCAAAGTCAAGACATCAGGTATTGAATAAATTGGGGATTAAGGTTAATTAATGGGTTAGAAAGGGAAGGGGGAGAGGAGAGAGGGGATTTAGGTGAGGTTAATTAGATGAGTAAGTTAGTAAGTTATATGGGTGGAAAAGTTAATTAGGAGTAATTAGCTAGATAGGATATATTAGTTAGAGGGGAAGGTTAAATTGGTGGGTAGATTAGGGATCTAGGTTAGATAAGCAAGATGGGGAATTAGATAGGTAGGCACTAGTTATATGGGAATGGCTAGGCTATATAGGTGTGATTATATTATCATGGGATGTGGTTTGATAGGATGTTTATTGGTGCAAGATGAATTAGGAGTGTGGGCATCTAGGTCACATCATCTAGTGGTACTACATGAGATGCATTGATTATCTCTAATAGATTACATAGTACTCAAATTGGTGGGACTCTATTACATCAATATAATGCTATTGGTATGGATCAATAGGGCGTTGATTATAACCATAGTTGAGAGATGGCATTCAGAGACTAGTACATTCCACTTTATGATCAGTTAGATGATAGTGATGTTAGAGGATGTATTTCATATTTTTTGGCTATCAATGAGGGGTGATAGGATCTATTATAAATCTCATACCCTGAGTGTGAATGTGTAGAGATTGTGTGTGCCATTACAAATTGGTGTATGGGATTCTAGGGTATACATTGACAAAGCCTTAAGAGAGGGGATTGATAGGCTAATACTTGTGGTGATGTCTCTTCTTACCAACATAAACTTTCCAATTAAGAGTGATCAGTGGTTCCATCTAGGATTGAGGGATGTGGTATCTAACTTGATTCAAGATTACCATATTTTTTCATAAGCTCCTATGGTACTAGCCCATATAGAGAGAGATATTTATATGGGTGCCTATAGAGAATTAATAAGCCTAGGTCCTTCCTTATTATTATAGATATGGATTTGGGAGCACCTCGTTATAGAAAGACCATTGGGCACTCAAGTGGGCAGGGATCCTAACCCACCTCTGGTGTTCAGGTGGTATATTATTTTTGGAGTGTAGATATCTCATGAAAGAGACATGTGATTCTATAGATAGGTATTTGATAGTCTAAGGGCTGATTAGATTATGTGGATACCTTACTGATAGGTCTAGTGGGGATGGGCCAAGGATGTAGACATGACCCGATTTATGTTCAATGGGTATTATTTGACTGGCTAGTGTGATTATATTATTGAGAGAAATAAGAATGATTAATTAAAAAATTAGTTTTAAAGGCAGTAGGATGTTCTTGGAGAGGAACATTTATTTTCTCATAGTGATAGAGATAGGTCATAGTGGGGCCTATAGTTGATAGATAATTATTGAGGGTAGATTATGAGAGCATTATCTAAGTGATATGGGATTATCAAACTCCCATAGTAGATCCAAGAGTGACAATGGAATATACAATGCAATGGGGCCAGAGATAGCCCCATAGATTACTTAGGTGGTTGATAGGAGTGAAGAGGGGGGATTTACAAAGATTGTCATAGGCATGGGCTCAGTTAGGGAGGAGGTGAGCTCAAAGGCCATATCCCTAGGCACAAGTTTAGCAGCATGAGTAGATAAGGCTAGATATTTTGACCTATATTTTTAATTTTTAAATTATGATATTACCTAACTATATATGGTTTTGCATAACTATGTGGTTATGGTTAGCTAAACGGCTTACAAAACTATATATTAGCTAGTTATGGTATTGCCATAGAACTATGTTTTTGTAGTTTTTTAAATTAATTATGAATAGCCTAATTGTGTATCTATGATTTTTCATTCATTTTTGGATTCAAAATTATCCTTTTTTTAGTGCATTTTTAGAATCATTTTTTAGTGATTTTTGAGTCATTCCAAGGGTTTTTCAAGTCCTAAATTATGTTTGGCTTCAGGGGCGCTACTTCTTAACCCCACCCAGTACCACAACTGAGAGTGCACCTAGGGTGCTACCCCCAGACCCTATAAGGTTTGTTTCCCCTAAAACCCATAAGGGGTGATACCCCTTGACCCCACTAGGGGTTGCTACCCCCAGACCCCCACATCATGGTCCCTCATCTAAATAAGATATAGAAAAAAATCATGATTTTTTTTTAGTATTTTTATTAAGTCTTATTGGACTAATTTTTTTTTCTTACAAGGATAAATCTAGTAGTAATTTGTGACTTGCTAACATCTTTTCTTATAGGTCATACATTTGGACTAATGTCTTATCTTTCAAGTTTCCCTTCAATATTATTAATTAAAAAGTACTAATTGTTTACTTTATAGGTCTCATGTCAAAAATATTTTTTCATTATAAAATCCTCTTGTATATATATTTATATATATCACACTTAATTAAATTAGTTAATATATATTTGTATCTATCTGTCACCTGAGGGATATAATGGTGTATAGTCTATATTAGATGTAAAATCACTGAAAGGGGGTGAATCAATGATGTAAGAAATTCAATTCCAATTCCAAACTTCAAACTCTCAACCACTCAACATAATCATTCATGAAGCATATAAACTAGTTATTGCAATGAACAAAGGAAACTATGTAAGATCAAAACTCATGACACATGGATTATATGGAAAACTCTCATGGGGAATAAAACCCACTCTCAAGTCTAAAAAAAGTAGACTATAGTCCTATAAAATATTTATAAATAAGAGACTTTATTAAATCACCCACTTCATAAGAAACACTAACCCCTATGCATGAACAAGCACCCACTTATCCTAGATGTTGAGCACCCACACAACACCTTCTGATATCAACACCTCCAAAGCTCTAATTTTCTTATGGATAAATAATTAATATCAACTCTCTTTAACCCTTCACACTCTCTCAATCCTTCTTATATAAGCAATGTATCCAAAACAACCTTTTGGATCACTCTACACCTCTTTGCTCATATTCAAGCTTCAACCCTACAAGAACATTTTGATAACATAATAAATATGACCTATAAATCATGAAAATATTCCTAAAACTAATATGATCTTCAATCCATCCACTAAGCATACTCACACTTCTCTTTTTTTTTCTTGTCAACTCTAGAAACCTTCATCTTTGATTATGCTCTTTATAAAGCCTTCATGAATATCACCTTCTTGGTCGGCAATTAGACATACCATAACCCTTAAGTCTTATATTACACTTATAATAGGATCAACATCATCCAAATAGGTCATAAATATATTAGATAGATCACCCTTAAGCATCAACACCTTTCAATTAGGCCTAAGAAGCCCTTTTAGGTCCATGGAGACCTATTCACCCTTTTATCACTTCACCGAGCAAAACTAGGAACACAAGACCACTTCAAAGCACATAGGTCCACAAAAAATAACCCCTAATCCATCCATAAATTATTAAATTCATCCCTAAACACATATTCATATGAAAAATCTATGAAACATTTGTCTTGTTCATGAAAACAACATGAATGAACCAAAAGATGACTTATAAGCAATTGTTCATATTAAAAATGGATTGGTCAAACCTCTAAAATCCATATAGATGATCCTCAGGGAGTTCAAAACACTATCCAATAGATAATTCACCTTTAAACATCCAAACACCATCAACAAAAACTCAAACATCCTTCTTGGGTCACTTTCAGAAGAAGGTCAAACCCTCAGTCAACTTTGGACCGTAATAAATGTAGTACAAATAGTCAAACCTCTAAACCATTTTTATTGGATTTGAATTAAGTTATTTACCACTTTCCTTTTTATACCACCATAAAATTAATTCATCATCAAAATTTATGATCAAAATAATGAGGACTGGTTTTCCTTTGTAAATTCAAATATTTGAATTCCAATGGTCATTTTTTAATGTAAATTTGACTATGTATGGAAACTAGTGAAATCTGATTGGGAGACCAAATTTTAACTACTATAAATTTTTATATACATCATGTCAATAAATTAAATTTTAAACACATTATTTAGGCATAAATATAAACAAACTCATATGACCATTTTATTCTAACACCTTCACACGTGTGAATAATGACATCATCAATTTGTTTACTTACGAAGATCTACCAAGATGACTATGATAACCTAGACCTTCACAAGACTACTCCAATGAATTATTTTCACTTTAAAAAGTACCCAAATCACTCTTAGCCCTTATATTAACCTTCAATCATGGTAAACATATCACCAACATCCATCATCTTGCCTAACCAAGCAAACACGTCAAGGTCCATGCATACTCACTAAAACACACTTTGTCATTAAGAACCATGCATAAAAATAAACTCATGAACACTCTTGGACACATTACGTACATCATTTGAAACATCTCAAAAATATCCCCCTTAGTCATTGATGTCAACACTTGTAATTTTTTTCAAATCTAATAACAAGCTTATGCACATACTCTTTTCCCTTTATAAACACTTTTTCCCCCTTTAACACAATGACAAAGTGGGCTTACCTGATGATCCTAAGGACCTGTAAATATTTTAAAATAAAAAATAAAGAAGGTATCTCCTCTGAGAGATGATATAAACTCCCCCTATCACTATGCATATCATTCCTTACCATGACTACCTCAAGCCTTCCCATTGACAACATTCTTCTTTGACCATGCAATGCTGTATGAATAAGAAATGAAAATATGAATAAATAGGAGTGATAACACTTTGATAAAACTGAGAGGGACTCCCCTTAATTCACCTAAAATTGGGCACCCCTTGAGTACCTTCAGACCATTTCTAACCATGAAGAGTAATATTACATAGTTGCCTTCAAATTTTCTCTCACAAGGCTACCCATAGAATGAAGAGTGGACATCCAAAATCTTTATCAAACATATATGATGCATAAATCCAACTAATAAACATATTTAGGAATAACCATACCTTTGTATTTTGAAGCAAATGACCAAAAATCACTCTATTTCACATTAGCCTTGCCCATAGGCCTAATAGCCCTACTTGAACTTTGTAGAGCCCATAACTTTCTGTGTATGCACCCTTATGGATTTAAATTTTATATATGGAGTAAAAATCATATTCCCACTCATGAATGCCAAGAATCATCAACTAAATCTTCCTCTACACCATATCTCCTTCACAAATTGACCTACCAATTAACCCTCCATTTGAAAAAAATCTCAACCATAGGTCAAACCATACACTTCTAGATGACTATGAAACACTTTTTGAGCACCCCTTTTTCCATTTCAATATATTAAGGAGCCTCATACCTAAACTCCTTTGGGAAGGTCACTAACCCATATGATGTAAAAACTAGGGCATCAAAGAGAAATAGGTCATCTTGCTACCTTCTAATCAATACCAGCTCCTAAAAATTCTCTCACACCTATAGGTCAATAATATACACTTTTGGACCAATTTTTGAGGTTTGACTCATTTGGGAACCCATATAACCATGAAATGGTTTTTGACTTATAGCCCTTAAGCAAGGACTATTATACTTGAGAGCCTTCAAAAATATTCAACTTGCCCTCAAAATATCTTCAAAAATTGAAACCACCTATATCACACCTATATGAGTTAAACACACCTTTTTATGCCACAAATTCATCTTAAAAACTCACCTCTTTATGTGACACCTGAAACTAGTCTTATTATGCATACAAACCCTATGTATACCCTTATCACTATGAAAAAACACATTATAATGATCATGGGAACCTTCTAACATCTCCCTAACACTTTTTTCACATGGACACATCAAATTCAACTTTCCTCCACCCCTAGTTAGCCTTATAGATCTCAAAAACACTAAATTTGCATGAAGAGCACTCACTAGGCAGTGACCACTGAGCAAAATGATCAAATTGAGCAAGTGGTCATTAAAGCTACATTAAACCAATTAAATGCATGAAATTCCATGGATTGGACTTAAAAACATTCTTGTTATCCTCCATATCAACCTTATCTTCATACTTCATGATTTGACTTGTTGGTGTAGGATATTATTTTTCTTGTATTTATTATTATGGATTATTCCTACACATGTGTTTAGTTTGCTTAGGTGTTATTTTAAGGTCACTTAGGTTTCATAAATGAGGTAATTATGTTGCACACACACATGGAAAAATTTTATTCAAATTGGTGGGTAAAGATACCCTTACCCACCCCTATTGACATTTGGAGCACACAAACCATTTGGCAAAAGTCTTGTGTTCACATTGCCAAATGTCTTAGATCTATGCCTCCATTGTACCTATAAATATGCCTCTCATTTAATCTATTATTTATTGAGTTATTAATGTAATATTATTATAATTCTACTCTATTTTGATTTCAGTCTCAACAATAGAGTTCTACTTCTATTTGCTTTGCATTTGTAGTTCATCTATTTGATTCTATCAGTTGGCTCTTGGACAATTCCATCGAGGTATAAGATCTCTTTTCTAGTAATGAACACAATTTTGTTGTTAATTTCTTAAAATATTTAGTAGTTTTTTAATTTGTATTCTAACTAAGATTGTAAAGGAGAAACCTGTAGATCTGTGTGTATCATCTACAGTCCTTTCTTCTTTAATTGATGAACTTCATTAGTATTTATAATTATTTCAATTGTATTAGACATGTGAGTAACCTTTTGTAGATTTAAAGGAGGATTCAAACTATTTGGATGGTAGACAAAGTCATTTTTTGATAAGGAGGCAAGATTTACAAGTTGTTTTATAAATCCATTTTTTATGAGAAAAATGATTGGTATTTTTATGATTGTGATTAAATGGTAAACAATCACTCAAAAAAAATTATAAGTTATGTGTGCCTTTGTTTCCTCTTTCTAGATCATTTTGAAATTCATAATTTTTTTAATAATTGTGAAAGTTATATTAGTTTTATTGATTGTGATACTATTTAGAAAATTGCAAAATTACATTTTTGATGATGAAGTTTTAAGGAGTTTTTTTAAATTATTTTTATAAAAACAATATTATTGTGAGAAATCATATTATAAGGATTTTTTTTCATTGTTTTTTAATATTTCTTATATTTCATGAAGGGTGAGGTCTAATTTTGGCATGCAGTCAAACCCCCTCACAAGTAAAACAAAATTTCTCCTCTCCTTTGCTTAACTTATAATGTAACACTCTTGTTCTCCTCATGGACATTTTTTTGGTTGAGCCTGAAGTCCAGTTTTTGTGATCTTGCACTATCACTTATGTAATCATTGCACATATTGCTCATTTGTGGATGCATTCTCAACTGAGTCTGACATCCATGTTTTATGAGTGTGCATTGTTGTTTGTGTCTTTAATGTAAATATTTCACTCATTTATACACCAGCCACTTTATTGTTGTATGCATTTTGTGATAGTAAATACTACATTGTATTGCGCATTCAATAACCTTGTATAGTCATCTTTTTGCTATGTGTATTTCATGATGGTGAGCACTCCACTAAATCATGCACTTTGACAACATTGCCTATATCTTTATGGTTTATTGTGCGGATTTGTACCTATAATTCATTGTATATGAGTACAGATCTACTGTGTAGTATCTTATGTACAATGTGTGCATCATCTATCCTTGGTACATGAGTTGAAACCTCAAGAATCAACTCTATACTCATGTTTACGACTATCTTTGGCCCTGCATGATATCTTAAGATTTGATGGGCTTTATTGTGCAAAAAAATTGATGTCCATTGTATATGCACTAAAGTGATGATTATATACGCACTAAAAAAATAAAGTTCTAATTATATGTGCACTAAAGTGCTAATTGTATACACACTAAAACATAAAGTTCCAAACCTCTATAATTGGGGGGTTCTTTTTGATAATTTTAGGGGGGGTTGTTTTGTGCCTTGCCTTCTCTATTGTTCATTTAGTTTTTACTTGCACTGCATCATGGATCACAATTTGGTTTCACTTCTCACTCCATTCAATTATCATGACTAGAAATATAAAGTATAATTTTTTCTAAGAAGTAAAGGTTTGCACAAGATAACTATGAGTATGAGAACTGAACCAAAACTTAGTGCAGATAAAATTAAGTGGTATAATAGGTGTGATGAATCATATTATATTTTGTGTTTGTTTGTTTCTCCTAACTTACTCTTTGACATTGAATTTTCTAAATCACCACATGAGATTTGAAGCACCTTGGAATAACTCTTTGGGAAGCAGGATGTCATGAGGGGCCATGAGCTAGAAAATGAGCTCATTAGTTTGAGTCTAAGAAGTTTTGACACTATAAAATATTTTTTCACCAAACACAAATCACTTAGGTTGCAATTGAAATTGTGTGGCATAGAGAAAAAAGATGAAAAATTGATCCTCTCTATCCTTTCTAAGTTAGGTCCTGACTACTCAGTTTTTGTCTCTACCTTTTATGTTACAAAATATGCCCTAGGAACTACATGGATTATGCCATCTTTAGATGATTTTGCTAAAGAATTAACTAGGAAGAAAGATAAGCTCATCCAAATGGTTACATTAAAGTCCTCTAAATCACATGTTTTGTTGAGTAATGACAAACTAAAGACTTCAACTAATAAAGAGAAGAAGCAAAAATAGAAGGACCAAGAGCAATGAAGGGGTCAAAAATTAGATACTAAGCCAAAATTATCATATGAATCCTCCTCTTTAGGTGGTAAACCTAAGAAAGAGAGGATCATATGTTCCTATTGTAAGATAATTGGGCATGATGAAATAAAATGCATGAAGAAACAAATTGATCAACTAACAAAAATGCTTGAGAAAAACCACATCAATGTCCCTGATATAGTCAAATCAACCTCATCAGCACCAAATTATTCTAAGGAAAAAGAAATTAATAAGGTAAAAGGTAAGGGCAAGGCCCTTGTTATAATGGCATCTCAGCCATCCACATGGGTGATTGATTCTAGTGTTTCACATCACATGGCTTCTTCACGAGACTTATTCTCATCCTTAAGGCCATGTTCTATGCCATCTATTCTAATAGGTGATGATACTTTTTTTAAAGTTTATGGGAGAGGATATATTGAAGTTAATTATGGAACATTTGAAAATGTCTTATGTATTCCATCACTATCAACTAATATCCTATCTATTTATCAAATCACCCATATTGGATCAGGCAAGAAAGTTGAGTTTACTCCAAATTATGTTATCATTGAGGAGCTGTACAGTAATACTATAGTGGTCATTGGGAAATAAAATCACCAATAAAGGTTGTACACCTTCTCAAAATTTTCTCTTTATTGCCCTTCTACTACATTACTCACTCATTCTGATGGAGTGAGAAAACTATGACATGAGCAATTTGACCAACTAAACTATCATTAATTAGAACAACTCAGCCAATAAGATATGGTAATAGGGTTGTCTCATGTTCATTTTTATGATGGTGTTTATTAAATTTGCATTCTTGGTAAACATCCTGAAGAGAAATATGACGAAAGCAAATCATGGAGAGCCACTCAAATTTTGGAGCTAGTTTATAGTGATGTTTCTGGAACATTTCCAAAGCCTTCATTCAATAGGGATAGGTACATGCTTACCTTAATAGATGACTTCTCTAGGTATAATTAGGTGTATTTTATTCAATAAAAGTCTGAGGTATTTGACCATTTTAAAGATTTCAAGGCTCTTGTTGAGAAATAGTCAATAAAAACCATTAAAATTTCACACACTGATAATGGTGGTGAGTATGTTAGTCATCTTTTTGAGAAATTTTGTACTTTAGAAGGGATTTATCTACAATGAATAGTTCCATATATTCCTCAACAAAATGGTGTTATAGATCGTAAGAATAAATATTTGAAGGAAATAACAAACTGTATGATACACTCCAAATCACTTAGACCACAATATTGGGTAGAAGCCATTAATTATGCTTTATATATCCAAAATCATGTTCCTCATAAAGCATTGAAGGGGATCACTTCTTTTGAATCTTAGAGAAATCAAAAACCTAAAGTTAAGCACTTTAAGGTATTTTTATCTCAAGCTATTACTCACATTCCTAAGACGAAACATAAGGCCGTGGATTGTTAGAGTAGGACTTACATATTTTTTGGGTATGCAGAAGGTATTAAAGGATATAGGCTTCTTCATCCTACCACACATGAGTTGTTCATTGAGATGAGTGTATGATTTCAAGAGGGTCCATCAAACTCCACACATGACACTTTTCCCTCCTCTTTAGACTCTCTGGGAGATGATGATAGTTTAGATGATTTAGATCATCCAAATTAAATACCTATTAATGAAGATTCTTCTTCTAGTTTAGATTTTGAGGATAGTGATACAAATTAACCTCATTCCATTCATAGTCATATTTTTGAAGTTGAAGAATCTCCTCTTGATTCTCTAACTTCAATTCTTCTTTGGGTTAGACCGACTCTACAGAGTGTAGGTGATTGGGTTGGGAATCCATCAGATGTTAGATGGACTCATTCACAATTTTAGGGTGTTTTACATGTTTTCATTACTTGTGCTTCTGATCCATAATCATTTCATGAATCATCTGGCATTCTTGAGTGGGAAATAACTATGCATGAAGAGTATAGTTCCTTAATTACGAACCACACTTGGGATCTAGTACCCCTTCTTAAGGGAAGGAAACTTGTTTGATGTAGGTGGATCTATCAAACAAAATTTTCAATAGATGGGTCAGTGGATAAGTTTAAAGCATGATTAGTAGCAAAAGGATTTTCAAAAGTTCTTGGTATAGACTATACTAAAACATTTGCTCAAGTCGCTAAAATGAACTCTATTCAACTCACTCTTTCCATTGTTGCAGCTTATCATTGGGATGTTCATCAGATGGATATGAAGAGTGCCTTTCTTCATGGTGACCTTGATGAGGAGATATATATGAAAAAATGAAAAGGTTTTGTGAAAGATTCTTCTTTGGTGTGTAAACTTCATAAATCTATCTATGGCCTCAAATAGGCCCCTCTGGCTTGGTATGCCAAGATAGAGTTGGGTTCACTAGATGTAATTTTGATCTGAATGTCTACATCTTACAGTAAGATAATTCACTATTGATTCTCATTATATATGTGGATGACCTATTGATCACAAGGAATTATTCATCCTTTATTATAGTAGTGAAAACTTCTCTGCATGATAGATTATCTATGATTGATTTGGGTTTATTTCATTACTTCCTTGGTATTGAGATTTCACAATCTGACTCAAGTATTAACATTGCACAATCCAAGTATGCTCTTGATTTTCTCACATGGTTTCACATGGATACTTATAATCCAGCTCTGACTCCCTTTCTTTTTGGAGTCAAACTTGAGGCTAAGTGTTCTTCTCCATTGGTTGATGCTACCTTGTATTGACAACTAGTTGGTAACCTCATCTATCTGACTCACACTAGACCTAATATTTCATATGCAGTGGGCATGGTATCTAAGTTTATGTAGACACCACATGAGCTATATTAGAAAGTAGCCAAATGGAGTCTCCACTACTTCAAGGTACTCATAGTTTTGGTATTCATTATGGAGTAGGCATTAATATTGACTTGATTGGATACACAGATTCAGATTGGGATAGCAATATTCAACATCATAATTCCACTTCAAGATATAGTTTCTCCCTTGGTTCAAGACCAATTAGTTAGTCTAGCAAGAAGTAGAATGATATTGATTTATCATCTACTGAGGTTGAATACAAAGGGGCTATCAATGCTACTACTAAAGCCATTTGGATTCAAAGGATTCTTATTAAGTTTGGCATATGGTTCAAGTGACCCACAATCATATTTTGTGATAAATAAATCACCATCCATATCTTTAGGAATCTATTCCAACATCACTGGACCAAGCATAGCGAGATCCATATGCACTTCATGCAGGAGGAGCTTATTCATGGACAGGTCATTGATCTCAAATTTTTTTAGACTATAAATTAGATAGCTGATATCTTCACCAAACCCTTCACTGAGAGTTAGTATATTCAATTATATGCTCTTCTTGGGGTATGGGCTGCATCAACATCATCTTCAGGGGGGCCTTCTAGTCCTCTTCTTTTTTTTTCTCTTTTTTTTTTTGGGGGGGGGGAGTTTTTTCTTACGGGTTTTCACCTTTTCCTCCACTTTGTGAGAGTTGCATTGTACTTAGGTACCTCATCAGGCCATGTTGTTGGGACCCAATTTTTTTTACCCACCTAAGCTACGCTTAAGGGGGGGTGTTATTGTAGGATATTATTTTCCTTGTATTTATTGTTATGAATTATTCCTACACATGTGTTTAGCTTGCTTAGGTGTTATTTTGAGGTCACTTAAGTGTCATAAATGAGGTAATTAAGTTGCACATGTACATGGGAAAATTGAACTCAAATTGGTGGGTAAGGATACTCTTACCTACCAATATTGACATATGGAGCACAAAAACCATTTGGAAAAAGTCTTTTGTTCACATTGCCAAATGTCTTGGCTCTATGCCTCCATTGTACCTATAAATACACCTCTCATTTAAGCTATTATTTAATGAGTTATGAATGCAACATTACTATAATTCAGCACTATTTTGATTTTAATCTCAATAATGGAGTCCTACTTCTATTTGCTTTACATTTTTAGTTTGTGTGTTCAATTATATCAGTTGGATCTTGGACAATTCCATCATGACCTTCTAAACCAAGCATCAAAATTTGACTAAAACATGTTTTTAGGACCAATGTCCCTGAACAAAACCCATAAAGCTTTTCATTACAAACCTATGGAGAAATCTCAGTAACATGTTGTTCCCCCTTATCTAATGACCTTATAATGATTTATAGACAAGGATATGACTCCCAAGCTTTGTCTTAGATATTAAAATGTTGCTTTTGTCAATGGTTTAGTCATAATATCTGCAAGTTGTTCTTTTATAGGCACATATTCCAACTTAACACTTTGATTACTCACTTTCTCTCTCAAGAAATGATATTTAACAGGAATGTGCTTAGTTTTTTAGTGCATAACAAGATTTATAAAGATACTAATTACACTAGTACTGTCACAATAGATAGGACAAGGTCCATTTTGTCTTTACCTTATAGTCTTCCAAGGTTTACTTCATCCACATTACCTAAGTACAATATGAATTAGTTGCTATATACTCAGATTTTGCATTTGATAGAGATACAAAGGCTTATTTTTTGCTTATCCAAGACATGAAGCATTCACCCATGAAGAAAACACCACCACTGGTACTCCTCCTATCATCCACACATCCTGCCCAATATGCATCAGGGTATGTCTTTAAAGTGAATTCTTTGCTCCAAGGTACCATAAACCATATTCTATGGTGCTCTTGAGATACCTCAAGATATTTTTGACTTCTTTTAATTAAGATTCTCTAGGATCACCTTGAAACCTACCTACAAGGCCTACTTATTGCATGATATCAAGCCTAGAAGTAGTAGAGTACAAAAGACTTCCAATCATGGATCTATGCAAGGTTTGACCAACCTTTAGTGAGTCACCTTGTTTACTTAACTTGCATCCTATGATCATTAGATTAATCATTGGCTTACAATCCAAAATGTCAAACTTCTTTAGTATATCCTTGATGTATTTTTCTTGTGAAATAAATATCCCTACATCAAATTGATTAATCTGTAATCTTAGAAAGAAATAAATTTCTCCCAACATTGACATTCAAACTCAATCATCATAACATCTACAAATTCTCTACTCATGTTGTCGTTATTAGATCCAAAAACTATGTCATCAACATAGACTACCACTAGTAATGGATGAGTGCCAATTTTCTTAATGTACAAATTACTATCAACTACCCCACTTTTGAAGCCTTGGCTCAATATATACTTGTCTAATCTATAATACCAAGCTTTAGGAGCTTGTTTAAGACCATATAAATCTTTCTTTAGTTTACAAACATAGTCTTGATTAATTGTCATGGAAAAACCTTCAAGTAGCTCAATATAGATTTCTTCATCTAAGTTTCCATTCAAAAATTTAGATTTCACATCCGTTTGGTAAACTTTGAAACCTTTGAAGCTATAATAAGATAATAAGAGTCTAATTGCTTCCATTCTTTCCACAAGAGTAAAATTCTCATCAAAATCTATCCCTTTAACTTGAGCATATACTTTACACACCAATCTAGCCTTATTTCTTGTGACCTCTCCTTCCTCATTCATCTTGTTTATAAATACCCATTTAGTTCCTATCACATTTTGTCTTTTGGCCTAGGTACCAAATCCCATGTTTCATTCTTTACTATTGGATCAAGTTCCTTATCCATTGTACATGTCCAATTTTCATCTTTTTTAGCTTCCAATAATGTTTTAGTTTAACCTTGGATAACAGAGTTGTGTCTTGTTGATTTTGATTGATCAACATTCTCCTTCTAGTCTATAAACTATCATTCACATCTATAATTACCTGGGAAACTAGATGATGCTTCTATATTCTCTTGGATGGAGTTCTATTATCTTATCTTACCTCTCCCTCTTTATCATCTAATTGATTAGGTATGCCTTCATTATTTGAATTAGGGTTTTATGTAGTTTCATTTATCTATAAGTTAGGCTTCTTGATTTCACCTACCTCAATTTAACCTACCTTTTCAACTCTTACATTAAAACTTTCAAAAACTTTGTGAAGTTTCTTATTAAAACATATGTAAGCAAAACTCATGGAGGAATAACCTAAGAAGATGCCCTCATCAGACCTTGAGTCAAATTTTCCAAGATTTTCTTCATCCCTCTTGATAAAATACTTGCTCCCAAACACTCTAAAATGTTTGACATTAGTTTACCTATTTTTCCATAGCTCATATGGAGTCGTATCACTATTTACTCTAGCTTGGCATCTATTAAAGATATATATTGATGTATTATTAGCTTTTTCCCAAAAACCATTTGATAATTTAGAATCTTGAAGCATGCTTCTAATCATCTCTTGGATAGTTTTATTTTTCCTTTCAACTACCCCTTTCTATTGGGGTGTTTTAGCAAAAAAATATTATCTTCTAATCCATTATTCTTCATAAAAATTATCAAAATCATGAGACCAAAATTATCCAAAATTATAGTTTTGATTTGAGAATTAATTACACTTGATTTTTGATCTTAAATCATTTTCAATAAGAGCTTAAAATGCTTTAAACTTTATAAAATATTTTGATTTCTCTTTAAGGAAATATATCCAAGTCATCCTAGTGAAGTCATCAATTAATAACATGAAATAGTTGTTAGCTTGAATACCTTGAGTTCTTGTAGGTCCACATAGACCATTTTGGATCAATTATAATGGTACTATGGTGGAATTCTCCTTATATGTGTAGCTTCTCTTGGTTTGTTTCTCATGAAGGCATGCCTTGAAAAGAGTATGAGGAATCTTAGTGATTTTAGGCATATGCCCCACTAATCCTTTTGAACTGATCCTCACCAAATTGTCAAAATTTAGATGTCTAAGTCTCCTATGCCAAAGCTAGTTGTTTTTCTAATTGATTCATGAATCACTCTTCACTTTTGGATTCATGGAACACATACAAGTTGTTATTTGCCTTGATAATATTTGTAACTAATTATCCAAACTTGAATCTTCTCATTTCACAACTTTGATCATGAAAAGTTAGAACATTTCCTTGCTTACACTTATAGCTAAAACTAAGAAGATTGTGTTTCAGACCTTCTACATATAAAACATTTTTAGTTTTAGTATGACCATTATCCAAACTTACAGACCATTTACCAACTATGTTAGCAGAATTATTGTCACCAAATCTCACTGAACCTGAATTATGTTTTTTGAGAGAGATAATCTTGACCTTATCTCCTTTCATATGAATTGAGCATCCACTATCTATGTACCATTTCTTGTTTCCATCCTCTTGAGTATGCAAGGTAGTTTGAACAAACATTGACTCTTCCTTTAGCGCACTCCTTGGATTTTGCTTCTTCTTTTCTTCAATATTGGATTTGTCTTCCTTGAACCATTTGAAGGTGTCAATGTCTTATATGTCCTTTCTCCAATATGTCCTCTTGTAGTACTTAACTATATGTCCTTGTTGGTTATAATTGTAGCATAGAACCCCATTTTTATTCTATGAAGAGAATGTACAATCCCTAAATATGTGACCATATTCATTACAATTGTAGTAATACCCATTGAAAATATAACTATAGTTATTCATATTATACATTACTTTTTATTTATCCATCAAAAATAGAATAATTTTCATCTTTAAGTTCTTTGTTATAACTAGGATTTTCCTTATCCTTAGATAGAAGCACATCTATATATTCCATAGTTTTACCTTCCAAATTATCTAATCTTTGATTCAGGCCTTTATACATCATGCCCTACAAATTCTTGACTGTTGATGATAGTTTATCTATTTGTGTCTTCACACCATCAATGCTTGCATTAATCTCATAATATATTGAGGAAGTTAGATCTAAATTTTTACATCCTTTCTTGTTCTTCAATATTTCATTCTCTTCCTATAGACATTTGATCTCTGACAAGGCACATACTATTTCTCCTTGAAGATATGTCTCAGCCTCTTTGTCATCCATTGTACCTATGATCACCTTCAAGTTATTAAAATTGAAATAATGTTATGGATCTGATACTAGTTATTAGAGGTAAAATCACTAAGAAGTGGGGGTTTAATTAGTGATGTAATTAATTTAATTCCAATTCCAAAACTTTAAACTCTCAACCACTCAACACAAGCATTCATGAAGCATATAAAATAGCTATTGTAATGAAGAAAGGAAACTATGCAATATCAAAACTCATGATGATGGATTATGTTGGAAACCCTCATGGGTAATAAAACCCACTCTCAAGTCTTCAAACAAGTGGACTACAGTCCTATAAAATATATACAAACAAGAGACTTTAGTGAATCACCCACTTCACAAGTAGTACCAACCACTATGCATGAACAAGTACCCACTTATCCTAGATGTTGAGCACCCAAACAACACATTATAATATCAACACCTATATAGATGTGATTTCCTTCCAATATAATGGATAAATAGTGAATATCAACTCTCTTTAACCCTTCACACTCTCTCAAGCCTTCACATATAAACAATGTATCTAAAATAACCTTTTAAATCATTCTACACCTCTTCCCTTATCTTCAAGATTCAACCCTACAAGAATAAATTATAACATCAAAAAATATGACCTATATGTCATGCACATATTCCTCACACTAATATTATCTTTAATCCATCCACTAAGCATACTCACACTTCTCTTTTTTCACTTGTCAACTCTGGAAACCTTCATCTTTGATTATGCTCTTTATAGAGCCTTCATGAACATCACCTTTTTGGTAAGCCATTAGGCATGCCTTAACCATTAAGGATTATATTAAACTTATAATAGGATAAAAATCATCCACATATGTCATCCATATCTTAGATATATCACCCTTAATCATTAACACCTTTCAATTAGGCCTAAAAAGCCCTTTTAGGTCCATGGAGACCTATTCACCCTTTTAGCACTTCACCGAGCAAAAATAGGAACACAAGAGCACTTCAAAGAACATAATTCCATGAAACATGATTCCTAATCCATCCTCAAATTATTAAATTCATCCCTACACACCCTTTCATATGCAAAACCTATCAAACATTTGCCTTGTACATGAAAACACCATGAATGAACCAAAAGACAACTTGTAAGCAATTGTTCATACTGAAGATGGATTGTTCAAACCTCCAAAATACATATGAATTATCCTCATAGAGTTAAAAAAAAATAAAATATATAATTCACCTTGAAACATCCAAATACCATCAATAAAAATTCAAATATCCTTCTTGGGTCACTTGCAGAAGAAGGTCAAACCCTCAGTCAACTTCGGACCGCAATAAATGTAGTTTTACATCTAGTCAAACCTCTAAACCATTTTTCTTGGATTTATTTTGAATTTATATACCACTTTCCTTTTTATAAAAACATCAAATTCATTTTTAATCAAAATTTATAGGCAAAATAATGAGGACTATTTTTCCTTTGTAAATTCAAATATTTGAATTTCAACAGTCACTTTTTAATGTAAATTTGACTATGGAACTAGTGAAATATGTTTGGGAGACCAACTTTGAAATACTATAAATTTTTATAGATGTAATTTAAAGACATGAAATTTAAAACACATGATCTAATAATAAATATCAACAAACCCATGTGATTATTTTATTTTGATACATTCACACATGTGAATGCTAATGTCATCAATTTGCTTACTCAGGAAGATCTACCAAGATGACTAGGATAACATAGACCTTTAAAAGACTAATCCAATGAATTCCTTTCACTTACACAAGTACCCATATCACTCTTGATCCCTCATATGACCCTTCATACATTTTCAACATATCGCCAACATCCATCATCTTGCCTAACCAAGCAAACACTTCAAGGTCCATGCATGTTCACTAAGGCACACTTTGTCATTGAGAACCATGTATACAAATCAACTCATGAGAACTCTTTTACACCTTAGGGACATCATTTAAAATACCTAAACACACTCATATTTATTTCTTAGTGGTGAGTCTTGGAGGATCAAAAACCATTAAAAACCCTCCCAATTTTACTTTTTTAGAGACAATGTGATGAGGAATTCACACCCACGCACTTTCCATAGTCCTAAGGGGATAATGGCCATGGATTTTACCACTACACATTAATCTACACATAGTATTCCTATCGATTATAAATATTAGGGATATTTTTCATTAGGCTAAGTGGTTGACCTCACATAAGTCTTCTGTGAAGAGAAAGAGTTAATTATCTAAACTAGGTACTAGATAACACCCTATATGGACTTGGGCCCCATTGTACTTAGCGTATATCAGGGACTCCCCTAAAGAACCTATTTATCCTAGATTGGGACCATTGACAATAATAGGTGACTTATTGTTAGAGTCAATATCAGCTCTTAAGTGATCATCATGTGTAGACAAGGTTGAGAGGGTTTGGTGGATTATGTAATGGGTCACCATCTATAGCCTCACCCACAAAATTGTTAGACGATGCAGTCATCAAGTTACACTCCCAATCAATTTACTAATCTTTAGGCTATGGTCTACTTATTTAGGTGTGTGTCATGTTAGACCAATGATGTTTGTGATTTGAGTTAGCCTTTCACCCAAACCTATACATAGCTATCTAGGCTCTCTATATCATCATCTTATATGTCCTTATTATCTATATCATACATTCATAGTCTTCTTGTATATCTTTATCTACTTTACCCATCATCAAATCTTGTATAATATTATCTATCTTGTACATCATATTATCCCATCTTAAATAGATCTTAATTTGATTTTATCTTGACTTCTTTATCTTATCATCACCATCTAGTCTAACCATGTCCCATCTTATCCCATCTTCCTATTATTGGATTCTTAAGTCATAAAATTTTCCAAATCATACATCATCAACCTTGTCCTAAATTCAATCCCATCATCCTTTATCCCTCCATTTATTCCCATCTACCTGTCATTGCATAATATTATAACCCATCCCACCTTGAGCAAATTGATCTAAGAATTGAGTTGGTCCTCTTGCAATCCTTACATATCATCTTATCACTCTAGTCTATTATCATTTTTATATCACCCAACACTTTGTTATATTTCATACTTAATTGATACCTTGTTACCGACCTATCACTTTGTCAATTTTAATCTAGTATCTAATCATCATCAATTCAATCATTTCTAATCCAATCATTTTACCTATTCATAACTAGAACCCATCCAATTTTCATCTTGCTATTTTGAATCTAGGCACTAGTTGAATCCCCATCCTTTTGCTAGCATGAAAACTAGGCATCATGAATAGATCATTAGCACCTATCATAGTATCAGTCTAAAATCTGATCCTAGTATTTTTAGTCTCTCTTATCCTCACCATCACCTATCATACTAACTCATTCATTTAGACTTACTTTGTCCAAGGACCATTTTTTTTTTTGTCTCCCCTTCATCCATCATTTGCTCAAATGTATTAGGACTCTATTTTCATGAAATAATACCTATTTTCCAATAAGGATGGGATCCTTTTATGGGCCATCAAAATGGATGCCCACCTACCTTCAAACCTCAATCCCATCAGGGCTAAACAAATTTCCCATATTGTTTCCCATCAACAATACCCTAGCTTACAATGGTCAACTCTATTGTACATTCATCATAACCATAGTCCCCACTATACAAGTGATAAAGTCACCTTATTTAATGAATATATCTTGGCCAATAAGGATGAGAGCCTTTTATGGCCATTGGAGATGGGTTCCTACATTCTCAATGATTTTAAACCCCTAAGCCTAAGGTCATCCACCAAGAAATTCCCTCATCAACCCTCATCCCCATCCAATTCTAGTCCATCATCCACTAGTCCTAATCCTAGTCATGACCTTTCTAGTTCAAAGATTTCCTTGCTTAATAAGTATATTGCTTAAAATAAGGATGCAATCCTCTTGTGGATCCTTGAAATGGGTGCCCAACTTCTTAAAGGCCTTATTAGCTATCCATATAGTACCCAATAGAGGTCATATTTGTTCAAGTCTGACCCATACTTGGACTAACATAGGAATGGTCTAAGGCTATGGGATGCCTATATCTAGACTAGACCTCTAGGGTTTTTTATGAGGCTAGTTCCTTAGATATGCTATTTTTGACCTCTCTTTATAATATCTAAATAATTTGGGGTGAAAAGAGTCAATATATTTCATAAAATGAAACCTATTCTAACATGTGGTGATGTATTAAATGTTTAAAGATACACTCTCAATATTGAACTCATTAGCACACTAATAGAGTATGAATAGAAATAATGTAATGTCTATGA
The DNA here is from genome assembly GCA_037957365.1 of Torreya grandis. NCBI lineage: Eukaryota > Viridiplantae > Streptophyta > Pinopsida > Cupressales > Taxaceae > Torreya > Torreya grandis. Next base: position 1,224,725 of record JARHVA010000194.1, read on the forward strand.
TGGTTTCCAAGCAATAATTATTTGCATAGAGGTCAATTTGATGGTCTTAAGCTAGAGGGAAATGAGGGTAAGGCTTGATTGAAAGCTATTACAGTCAAATATCCACTCTATACATGGGACATCAATATTAAGAGACACTAAATGACCTATAAGAAAAGTTTATTATCACTTAAGTTGAACTTATACCTACAAAGGAAAGCTAAAACCCACTTTTGTATATCAAATAAACATAAAACACTAATTACATATTAGTAAACAACTACAAAATACTCTATTCATTACTCCAAGAAGTACAAAATACAATTTTTGGTAGAGTCTAGTCGTACCATCCTAAGGGATGCTTAACAATAGTTATAAGGATATATTTATAGAAGAAAATAAGTAAGAGAGAGGTAGATTTAGTGCTAAAAAAGGAATCAATGAGTTCAAACATTTGAACTGTAGTTACAACTACTTCTACAAATTATGCTCATTTAGACCTTTTCATTGATCTGGGTTACTTTAAGTAGTTACACAGTTACATTATTCCTCCATTGATGTTCATTATAGTTGCAATGATAAGATCAAGTTATTGTGAGCTAAGTTCTAGCATCCATGTAGTTGAAACAACTAGACTAGTCCATTAGAATTTTGTCTTGTTGTTAACTACTCTTCACTAGTTCATCGAGGCATGCAAGAGTGGAAAGAAGGGTCCTTTTCATATAGTTGGTCCTAGAGATGAAACTATTAGGGTCTACGTGTATGCCTTCATGGCACCTTTTGAAATGATATATATTATTCAAACTAGATCATGCTCAAACTCTTCATCATGTTCATAATTCCACTATAGATAAAAAAAACCAATCTCAAACTATTAGTTTTATTATAGTCATTATGTTAATGCACACCTATAGACTATATATTCCCCTTTCTTGATTATATTTGGTCCAAATAGACCCATTATATTTTTACAAGAATCAAGAGTTCACCATATGCATAGACATTTCTTTTTAAAATGGCAAACATAGTCATAGAATGAGCCTTACATGACACAAACCCTCAAGGTAGAGGTCCATATTAGCTGTAGTGGTGATCCTTTTATGTCCTTTAACCTAACTACATAAATGTGTCCCTTTAATTGTATTTAGCCAAGCTCTAATGGTGAAGGATGATCCTTTAATACATTTTTGCTTTGATCAAAAAGTTACCTTATGATTTGACTTTGATTGTCCAAAATTACTTGAGTCAATCAAAATGATCCTACCTGTCTTTATTCCCATTAGCCTCATAGATCCCCACTGTCAAATCTTATCTTTTTGACCTCTTATGCACCATTGATCTCCTTGATATGAATGAATGTGGTCCATTGATTTCCTACCACAAAGATCCTTTGACATGTTGACATGAGCTCACACCATTAGATCAGGATGTATGATCAAATGCTAATTATTTGATTTGCTAGGATTTGAAAATAAATGGCTATTTACCATGGTCTAAATTTGACATCTACATGATCATCATTTGATGTTTACGTGACAATCATTGATGTCTCTGTAACTATCAACTTTAAGACCCTAATGGTTTTCTCCAGAGCTTAAAATTGATGTCTATGTGAATGTCTCCCTTTTTTGACCAACTTTGAAGGCTTGGATCTAAAATTGAAAAGGTCATGGAGGCACCAAATTTGTAGGAGATATTCTTGATACTGAAAATATTGTTCCCACTTAATCTGTTGGTTCTAGGAGCTTTCTAAGTGTGTTTAAAAAATGTTCAAGTGAACTGACCTATGTGTTTTGCATGATGTTTACATGCTTGTCAATGATCATTTGAACCTAAATGGCTATTTTTCAAGGCTTAATTTTGACACTCTCATAAACATCTTACTCTGCATGACCAACTTTGAATGCTCATAACTTGAGCTAAGAAGCTCACATAGACTTGAAATTTATAGAGTGTGTTCCTTCCATGAAGAACTCCATAGTGCTATAATATTTTGTCTCATGAGGCTTTTTGAGGTGCATTTATAAAATGCACAAAAAATTTGATTAGTGTGTTTCTATGTGACTTTCAAGATGACCTAGCCCCTTAGACTTGGCAAGCTAAACTTTGAAGGCTTAGATCTCAAGATAGAAGACACACCAAGATATGATACTTGTAGATAATGATCTTGGAACTAAGGGCATTGATTATGTATAGTTTGATATTCACATGAGTCTTTATGAGCATATTTATAAATTACACAAGCAAGATATCCAATCTAGCTCTTTATGATGTCCTAATGATGTTCTAGTCCTTAAACTAGACTAAATTCATCCTTTAATCAATATTTCATAGCCCTGATGAGTTTCTAAGATTTTGTCAGTTTGGTCCATATCCGTATGAGATTATGAACACTATGAGATCCTACTTGGATCCCTTCATTTGCATTATTTGACCCATTTATAAGCCATTGAATCTTCCACTTTATTAGGAACCTGTTAGGATTCTTCCTCCAACTGTAGGCAAAGCTTGATATGTGGGCCAAAATAGACAACATTTCTAGTGACTCAGCTAGCTTAACTAGCTTGTTGGTCATGGAACCCAGACTTTGGTCAAGATTATTCAAGATGACTAAACAAATGAAATGCTACTTACAAAAAGATGATGCTTGATTTCTAGAAATGCTTGTTGGAGCAATGGGGAACAAATAATAAGAAAGCAATAAAATAGACCAAGAAACAGAAAACAAAGCATTGTGAAAAAGTACTTGAAGGAAAAGATATACCTATATACTTATGTACAATGAGAAAGAGTTTAAAATAATAAAAAAACTTAATATTCCTCCCATTGATAGAGATGGGAAGGATCTCTCCATTCAATCTAGCAAGCTCAAAGGCTGTCAAACTTGGAGTGTTTTCCTGATTTTGCATGGTCCTCATCCTATTTGAGGACTATACCACCTTACTAGAATGTCCTTGATGAATCTCTTTTTTCAAAAGCTTTATTGACTTGCTAATATTTATACCACATGTTATGCAATGCATCATCTCTTACAATTCTCTTAGTTCATTCATCCTGACATCCATTGCATCACTTTCTAGAAGCTCTAGCTGGTGTGCAAGCTCCAAAGTTGGAAGTTCCAATGAGATGGGTATCCTTGATTCTATTTCATAAACTAAGAGATAAGGTGAATGAATAATTTCCTTCTTGGGGGTGATCTTATGATCCCATAAAGTAGTCTTCAGGTTTATATGCCATGATCTCTGATTATCTTTAATTGTTCTTTTGATGATCCGAATCAGGTTCTTATTAGTGGACTCAGCTAGTCCATTACCTTGTGGATAGTAATTTGTTGAAGATGTCTTATAAATACCTTTCTCAATATCCCATTCACATACATTTTCATTGTTGAATACCAAATCATTGTCATATATTATAGTAGAAGGTACTCCAAAATGGGTGACTAAACTCTCATAAAATTCAAGCATAGAGTTCTCATTTGCCTCCTTCAAAGGTAATAATTCCACCCACTTGGTGAATTATTCTATAGCTATCAAGACCCATTTATTTCTAGCACTATATAGAGGATGTATCATGTCAATGAAGTCTAAACCCCATTGCATGAAACACTGCTCAACATGAATAGGCTTCAATGGCATAGCAACTAGTCTATGTTTACTTGTAAACATTGAACACTTTGCACACTTCCTAACCCATTCATGTGAATAATTAAATAAATTAGGCCAAAATTAATCATCTCTAATTATTTTTTTATCTTTTATCTTGGCTATAAAATGGCCTCCAACTGGACTATCATGAACTTGTTCAAAAAGCTTGTCAAATTGATTAGTTTCAACACACCTTAAAATCATACCTCCAATGTACATTTTGAACAAAACTCCATAATTATAATGTATGGTACTAATTTTATACTAAAATTTATTCTTATTTATTCATCTAATCCCATTGGACATTTTCCTATTTAAAGGAATCTAACAATGTCTTGTGTCCAGCTAGATGGAGACGTAGTTTCAATTTCTTGTTAGGTGTCTTGAAGTATCAAAACCATATCATTTTCTTCTTTCACATATTCTAAAATATGTTCACATAATAATTTACCTTGGACCATTTTTTACCTTCACCTCAATATCATATTCCATACACTTAGTGACCCATTCAACTCTCTTTTCACTTAAGTCTTTGTTGAGGATGAAATCCTTCATACTAGGATGAGCTACCATTAGTGTAATCTTGTTATTTGAAATCAAATGTCTGAATTTTTTCAAACCTCTTATAATATAAAGAACATTATTTTCAAAAAAATAATATCTCTCCTCATATTCTTCCAAATCTTCACTATTTTTAAGCATGGCTGAAATTATACTAAATGCAGAAAAAGCATACATAAAGAAATACTTACTAAAATCTAGATTAATAAAATTAGGAGCTTGGTTGATTTACTATTTTATGGATTCAAAGCTTATCGTACCCTCCTTACTTCAAGTGAATTCTTTATGTTTCTTCATCATTTGAGTGAGTGGCCTTACTAGTTCTATAAATCTAGGAATAAATCTTCTAATGAAATTGATTTTGTCTAATAAGCTTTGCAATCCTTTCTTATGTTTTGGAAATGATAGAGAAATTATTTCTTCTATTCTCTTCAGATCAATATAAAGACCATCTTTGGATACTACATGCCCAAGTAGTCTCCCCTCATGCACTGAAAAGATACACTTCTTATGATTTAATGAAAGTCCAAATTGTTTGCATCTATCAAAAATAACTCTCAAGTGTGTTAGATGATTATTAGGATCCTTTGAAAATATAATAATGTCATCAAGATAAACTAATACCATTTCACTATGAAGGACTTGAAAGGATACATCCATTTCCCTTTGGAAAGTGGCTCCAACATTAGATAACCCAAAAGGCATATTTTGATAGGCATAAGTACCCCATTTGGTTGTGAAATTTTTTTTATACCAATCTTATTCTTTCACCAATATATGGTTTTAACCTAAGCATGAATCTAGTAAGGAGAACCTTTTTGAACCTGATACCCTTTGCAATATTTGATCCATGGAGGGAAGAGGATGGTGGTCTTTCAGTGACACTTTGTTCAAATCTCTAAAATCCACACATAGTATTATCTCTCCATTTTTCTTTCTTACTAGTACAAGGTTTGCTACCCATGTTGAGTGCTTGATAGGAAACATTATACTTGACTTAATCAAATTGGTAAGATCTTTCTCATGATAATTTTAACCTTAGGGTTAATGGGTCTTTGCTTCTGTCTTACGGTTTTTGCATCATGTTCAAGCTCAATAGTATGTTTTGCTAATCTGGGGTCAAACCCTTTCAAATAATGGTATTCCCAATAAAATAAATCCATGTACTCATTACATAGTGAAATGAAATCTAATTTATTAGAATCAGTGTTCACTTTATCCCACTTGAGTTGCTTGCCTTCAACTATGAGAACTTGCTCATAATGTTCTTCCTTAGAAGAGATGTTTACCTTGTCCTTTCTAAGTTGGTCATCTTTAATGAAAATGCTCTCCAAAGTTATTTATCCTTTAGGAGTCTTTTTTAATATCAATTTCACAATCTGATCTTCATATTGGCATTGTAATTTATTTTGATTCTTTGAGCAAAATTCTGCCTCATTCTATAGGAAACAAGCTATCTATTTGTCACTATAAAGACTTTATAACTTACCTCATTGTTTGGAACTGCATGCCTACATAAAACCTTGATTTGGGTCTAATATTTATTGTCATTGATCTGGTCCACTATTTCATATTGTGCTCCTATGGCAGCAAGTATATCTACATGTTGATTGGCTCTTCTAGGAATGGAGTGGATATCAAATGCTAGGAAATATTCCATGAGGTCCCAAACTCTATGTTTGTATTCCTTTAGGAGGGGGTTATTTTATTCACTTGACCCCTGACTTGTTTCACTACCAACTCACTATCACCTTTCACCTGCAAAAGCTTAATACCTCTCTTTCTATCCCACTGAAGGCCATGAATGAGAGCTTCATATTTTGTAGTATTTGATTTGTAACTGCAATAAAATATAACTAAAGAATAATACCTTTGATTTTGAGGTGAAACCAACATTACACCAGCCCCACTCCCATTATTTTATTTGGATCCATAAAAATATAGATTCCATACTCCCTCTTGATCTTGCTTTGAGTTGGTGAGACTAGGTAATGAATCACCTTCTTCATACATGCAGTAGACACCAAAACTAGCTTCTTGAATACCTTTGTATTGGTCAAACCCATATTTATCAATAGCCCACTCATCCAATAGTATATCTGGTATGAATTCAAGTGACTTATAAGGTTCTTGATCAATAGTATGACCATCTTCTTCTAAAATATTGCAATTCATATTAGACATATTTGGCATATATGGTTCAAGGTGAAATCTAGAAATAGGATCTGATATTATAGTGAATTTGGTTCCATATCTCATTTTAAAAACCATATATAACTAATCTGAAGAAATATAACCTCTTATTTTAGCAGTGAAATCTATGGATAAGCATGGTGCAAAGTATGGAGGTAAATCAACAACAACTATATCCTGTGAAATGGTGAAATTTGGGTAAATAGCAAAAAAAAATATTAAGATCTTTGAGGATGCCCATAGTCTTAGTAGGGGAACCATATAACTTTAACTCTCCTTTTTCATGAGGTTCATACTTGAGTCCTAGTTTGTCAATTATAGATTTAGGCATGATATAATTACTAGCTCCATTATCAATCATATAATTGTGGACAAGAAAATCTCCTATGATAAATGAAATATAGAAGGGATGAGCCTTGGTCACCTTAGGATCTTGGGACTCAATAAATGGATTAGAGTTGGTTAGAACAACACTTACTCTTTCTTTTTTAGGTGGTCCATTAGTGATATTTAGCTTTGAAAGCTCCTCTTGCAAATACTTCTTTTGTCTTAGGATTAATAATATATCCCACATTGAAATTGATACTAAAGTTTTCTTCATATGATCCACAATACTGAGTGGAGAAGTAGTTGTCTTTGACTATAATTTAGGAGCAAGATGAGCTCCTAGATGTTGTGTGAACTGAGGAATATAAGGCCCTAACACATTCTTCTCCTTTAGATCTTTAACCTACTGAATTGATGTCTTTTGAGGTAGCTCATGAGTGGTGGTCTTTTGTGTTGGTAGAGAAGGAAGAAGGGTTACTTTATCAGGTCTTGAACCTTCACCAATTGCCCTTTTCTTGGATCTAGTATTGGCTACAACTAAATTATCAACGTTAGGCATGTTTTAAGTTTTATTTATATCTATGTGCTTAAAATAATCCTTACCTTCCTAAAAGTTCACAAATATAGTTTCAATAGGTGCTTTAACATTCTCTCCTCCTTGTTAATTTGGCACTTCTGCTTGAGTGAATGAAGTAATGTCTTCATATGGTAGAGAGGCTTCCTTATTTGTCTATTTTTCATGTGGAGTAAGAGTTAAACTCTACTACATATAAGACTGATGTGAGCTCTGATTAATTAGAGCTATTGCCATGTTATTTGCTTGATCCCACTGACTGTTCTATTGCCCTTCCTAAGCATAGTTATTCTAAGTTGGCACAATAGCTTTAGAATTGATTGGAGCATTAGGATTGTATAGCTTTGATTGAGGATTCTACCCTTGTTTATTGGACTAATAGGATGGCCTATTATACTAATAATTTTGATTAGTATGATATGGCATGTATGGTGGAGCTTGTTATCTTTCTATTACAATAAACTTGTTATAAGTTTTAAGGAGACTCTTTATCTTCCCCAGTTTTTTAGCTTGATCACATTCTATTTGATAAAACTTTATTGAATCTATAAGTGGAGCAATAGTTGGATTAAGACAGTGGATCTCTAAAAAGAGAGTCATTGGTGGCCTTGGAGACAACTTGTCTACTTGTATAAGACAATTCTCAAAGTTGATTACTACTTGAAAAGCTTTAGGTAAAGTGTTCCCTCCCATGGATTGAATCATCACATCCACATATGAATTGAGAGCATTTAAATAGTATGAAAAATCATAATTGGGTGTAGGCTTTATCATTGCAAGAATTTTGTCCCAAGTTTTTCAAAACCTATAGTTGAAATCCATCATGAATTCATGATTGAATCTCTTGATTTTTGTAAGTTGTTCCACCTATAAGAGATGATCACTTTTGTCCTCAAAGTGCTTTCATAGGACCTCTCCAAATTCATCCTAGTTATTGATTGATGTGGGATCCAATCCTTTTTACCACTAAACTTCTTTCCCTTTAAAATAAGTTGTTAATAACCTCATTGCTACATTTTCTTCGGTTACAAGATGCACTAAACAAAGGTTAGCAATATTTACAATATATTATATAGGAGTAACTGGATTTTCCCCTATACAATAAGGAAGATCCTTCAAAGATAAGACTAGAATATCATCCCATTAGGTAAGATTCAGAGGACTACTACCATGAAATGGCACAAAGGCTTTCTTTTTAGGAATAGCCATATGAGGTATGGAATTTATAACAATGATTGGCTAAATAATATTAGCTTGAACAGGAGGATTTTGTGAAACAATAGGGGAAACAATAGGTGTAGGTGAAGGATATGATTGAGAGGCTTTCTTCTTCTTTGTTGATTGGAAAGATAGCTCAGAGAAATCTATCTCTTTCTCTTTTAAAGAGGATCTTGTGACAACTCTTAGGGGGGTGAAAAATATGCAAATCTAGAAATGAAACTCTGGAATTTGCTACTATAGTCAGATATGCAAAATTATGTAAATAGGTGGTCCCACTGGGTATGCCAAAACTATTAGCTATCCAGATAACACCCAATAGAGGTCAAATTTTTTTAAGTCTGACCCATTCCTAGATTAACATGGGAATGGTCTAAGGCTTTGGGATGCCTATATCTAGATCAAACTTCTAGGGTTTTTTATGAGGCTAGGTCATCATATATGATAGTTTGGATCTCTCTTTCTAAGATCTAAACAAGTTGGGGTGAAAAGAGTCAAGATATTTCATAAAATGAAACCTATTCTAACATTTAGTGATGCACCAAATTTGCATAGATCCACTCTCAAGATTTAACTCATTAGCACACTAATATACTATGAATACAACTAATGCAGTGTCTATAATGGTTTCCAAGTAATAATGCTTCACCTAGAGGTCAATTTGATGGACTTAGGCTGGAGGGAAATGAGGGTAAGGCTTGATTGAAATCACTTATAGTTAAGTATCCACTCTATACCTGAGACATCAACATTAAAACATGTTAAATGACCTGCAAGAAAAGATTATTAGAACTTACCACTTTTTCATATCAAACAAACATAAAACACTAAGCACAAATTAGTAAACAACTTTTAAATGCTTTATTCATTACTCCAAGAGGTGTATGATATAATTTCTAGTAGAGTCTAGTCATACCATCCTGAGGGATGCTTAACAATAGCTCTAAGGCTATATTTATAGAAGAAAGGAAGAAAGAGAGAGGGAGCTTTGGCATTGAAAAGGTAAATCAATGAGTTCAAACATTTTAACTACAGTTACAACTAATACTACAAACTATGCTCATTCAGACATTTTGATTGATCCAGGTTACTTCAAATAGTTGCACAATTACATTATTCTTCCACTGATGCTCCTTATAGTTAAAATGACAGGATTAAGTTTTTATGATCTAAGTTTTGGCATCCATGTAGTTGAAATAACTATATTAGTTTGTTATAAATTTATCCTGGTGCTAACTACTCTTCACTAGTTCATTAAGGCATGCAAGAGTTAAAAAAAGGGTCATTTTCATGTAGTTGGTATTAGAGATTAAACCATTGGGATCTACATGTATTCCTTCATGGCATCTTTTGAAACTCTAACTCTTATTCAAACTGAATCATGCTTAAACTCATCCTCATGTTCATAGGTCCACTATAAATGGAAATCTAATCTTAGATTATTAGTTTTCCTATAATCATTATGTTGATATAGACCTATAGAATATATAACCCCCTTTCTTGATTATATTAGGTCCAAATAGACCCATTCTATTTTTTTGAGAACTGAGAGTTCACCATATGCATGGGTCTTTCTTTTAAAAATGGTGAACATAATCATAGAATGAGCCTTACATGACACAAACCCTCGAGCCAAAGATCCATATTAGCTTTAGTGGTGGTCTTTTTATGTCCTTTAACCTAACTACATCAATGTGTCCCTTTAATGGCATTTAGTTGAGTTTCAATGGTGATGGAATGACCCTATAATACCTATTTACTTCAGTCAAAAAACTACCCTTTGGTTTAACTTTGATTGTTGGAAATTGCTTAGGCCAATCAAAATACTCCAACCTATCTTTATTCCCATTAGCCTTGTAGATACCTACTATCAAATCTTGACTTTTTAACCTCTTACACATCATTAATATCCTTAGTACGAATGAATGCAATCCATTAATTTCCTAACACAAAGATCCTTTGACATGTTAACTTGAGCTCATACCATTAGATCAGGATGTAAGATCAAATGCCAACCGTTAGATCTACTAGGATTTGAAAACAAATGGATATTTATCTTTGTTTAAATTTCATGTCTACATGACTATCATTTTACATTCATGTGACTGTCATTAACATCTGCATGACCATCAAATTTAAGATCTTAATGTTTTTTTTCCATAGATAAAAGTTAACATCTGCGTTAATGTCTCCCATTTTTTGACCAACTCTGAAGGCTTGGATTTGGAATTGAAAAGGTCATGGAGGCACTAAATTTATAGGAGATGTTGTTGATACTGAAAAGATTATGCTCACTTGATCTGCTAGTTCCAAGAGATTTCTATGTGTGTTTAGAAAATGTTCAAGTGAGCTGACCTATGTGTTTTGTATGACATATGTTCACCTATCACTTATCATTTGAACCTAAATGTCTATTTTTTGAGGCTTGAATTTGACATTTGTGCGAATGTCTTACCCTATGTGACCAACTTTGAATGCTCATAACTTGAGTTAGGAAGCTCACACGAACTTGAAATTTATAGAGCATGTTTCTGCCATGAATAAGTCTATGGTACTATAACATTTTGGCTTATGAGGCTTTCTAAGGTGAATTTATGAAATGCACAAACAATCTGACCAATGTGTTTTCATGTGATATGCAGCCTGGCCCCTTAGACTTAGCAAGCTAAACTTTGAAGGCTTAGATCTTGAGATAGAATACTCATCAAGATATGAAACTTGCAAAGAATGATCTTGACACTAAGGACATTGATTGTGCATAGTCTAATGGACACATGAACTATTTTGAACATATTTATAAATTACACAAGCAAGTTGTCTAGTTTGGCTCTTTGTGACGTCTTGATGATGATTTGGTCCTTAAACTTTACTAAATTCATCCTTTGATCAATCTTTTAAGGTCCTAATGATTTTATAAGATTTTTTCAAACTGGTCCATGTCCTTTGAATCTTATGAACACTATGAGATCCTACTTGGATCCCTCCATTTGCATTGTTGGACCCATTTATAAGCCATTGAATCTTTCAATGTTTAAGGACCTTACTAGGCTTCTTCCTCTAACTATAGGCAAATCTTGATATGTGGACTAAAATGGCCAATAGGTCTTAACCCCATGTAGTTAACCTTACCTCTAATCAAACCCATCCATGATCAAATCCTTCACTCACTAGTCATAGTCCATCACAAATCCCCATTCTAATAGTAAAGGGAAGCCATGCTTATCAACCTCATCTAATTCTAGTTCATGTCCTAACCAATCTCTTTAATCATGACACCACCATCACATTATTCCATTCTTCAATCCAAAACTTCCACATCCAACATTATAGACAAGCAATATACCCTTCTCCCCATATCCATGAAAGACCTATTTTGGAAATTGAGGCCTATGGGCATGATTATCTACTTGCAAACAATACCCTTAGATTTGTCTAAATGTGTTCCATTTTGGTATTAAGTAGAATAATTTTGTATTAAACATAAATTCCCTAGGCATTCTATTAATAGGTGTCACCCATTTAGATACTATATCCAAAAATTAATTGATAATGGTGATATTAAAATTAAGAGAGAATCTAATGCATCCACACCTAGGAGTGTGACAAAAGGGGTATGCCCCAAGTATGATCAAGATTATTTCCTCCTCAACTAAGGCCATGAATACAATCCTATCCATCCCACAACCATCCCTATGTCATATTCACATCACATCCCCCATCTTCACAAATCCCTTAAGCCAAAAATATCTATTGCCAAACCTAAAGGGAAAAATGTATTTGTAGAAAATAATACGGATACTATTAGAAAATCATCTATTGGTGGCATCACCTCACTAACATACCTATCAGAGTTAGCATCAGAATGGTCAGGATCCTATTCTACACCAGCATATGAATCAACACCTATGTCAGAAGCATCATCCCTTTTAGAAGCATCCTCCATTTCAGATAGTGAAAGTCATCCCAACACCTATCTCTTTGAGGATGCCTCTCATTTGAATGTCAAATAATTAGAAGGCATGATTCTTGATCCGTATCAGGATGATGAAATTATTACACAATTCTTGCATGTTTTATTAGTTGAAGATCATCGAGTTGGATATGAATCAGCTTTAGATAATAATAAATTCTCTTAAGAGTCTTAGTGATCCTTTTGAGATCCTTGAGGATACTTTCTCAATGTTGAGGTTAGGTATCTTAGTATTTTTTATGAGGACTATGCTACCCATCAACCCCTTAATTCATCCCTTTCATCACACATCCCAAATCATCTACCTCATGTTACCCTGAAGGATTATATGGATTGTGAAAGCATAAAATCTGTAACATGATCCTTGCATCACACATCCCCAAAATAGATGTTGGCTAAAAATCATGAAATTTTCCACATGCCTGCATCTCACACACATATCCAATCAATCAAGATGCTAAAAAGTCAAAAAAAAATCAAAAAGTTAAAACAAATCATCCAATGGTGAAAACTAGTCTTTTGGCACCTTGGGGCAAGTATCATGATGAAAACCAATTTTTTGATTTCATGGTAAAATAATCTATTATTCACATTGTACTTCAAGACTTGGGGTAAAATCCATCCATGTCATATCTCTCTATCCATTATTCCTACCCATCATCCACCATCATATCTTGCATCTCATTATGTTAATCATCCATTCCCATCTTGACCTTCGTAAGGAAGTGGAAGATGTCTTGAGAAATATTATAGAATCATCTTGGCATATCCTCCAATGGACACTCAGGTAACCAAATATCTTATTCCTTCATGATGTGTTCATTGGTAATCCCTAGTCCATTATTCCTTAATCCTCATCCCCTTTTCTGCATCACCATCATCCTTTTGTTGTCCCATCCATTATTTCACCCATCCTTATCCTAGTTTATAGGCTTGGTATTCCCTTTGTTAGTAACCCTATTTATATAATGTACATGCATATTCCAAAAAAATCATAAAACTTGGAAAAGGTCAATTATATTCCTAAATGTCGTGTCTTATGACTATTACCGCATTCACATCATCTTCATGCCCTTTATCTCTCATCACCAAGTCAAAGTCACCTATCCCATTGTTGTCTCTCATTCTGAACTAGGGCACATCTAGTCTACATTGAGCTAACATTGACTTAATTTCACTTTACCCTGATAAGTATTATGTCTCTCATCTAAATTCCCAACATAATCTACTCCAAAATACATATATCCATCTCCAAATCCTAATACTAATCCTAATCATTGTCCCTAGTCTACTCTAAGTCCATATCCTTGTCCAAGTCTATATCCTTAATCCACATTCACATCATGATCATCCTAGTCCAACTCATCTCTTGATCAATCATCCCCTCAAATCACATAGAACAATTAGACAAGACACATATCACAATGCATCTCCATGTAGATACTTGTATGTGTTACTTGTATGCTCTATGTTGTTTGATTTGTTTGCATGTCTTTTATCATGTATGTTTCATTTGATTGTCTATGTTTCTTTTTATTATTTCACCATGAATCTTTTTATCTATTGGGAAGTGAACAAGGATTCTATGATGACACCAAAATTTATAATGATACTTTTAGGTTTCCTTGATGATGTAGAGTTTGTTATTTACCCCTTTTATCTATATTTTGGAAAAATGTCCTCTTGGTAATACTTATATCATGGGGCATCCTACTAAGTGATATATTTATATTAGATTTCTTAGACTATTATGAGTCTTATTATGATAATGATGGCTTGATAATATAACACTCGTCATTTCTCTTGTCCTCTATCACTTGTCATAACATCTAACAACCCATATCCAATCATTTATCTTAGTCCTTTCACTTTAAGCAGATCATCCAAGTCCACTCATCTAATATCCCATAATTCCTCCAAGCATTTTTTATCATCATGTCTATATCTTCTTATCAATTATATAACAAATATCTAATCATCAACATCTTAACTCAACTCTCAATATAATCATCACCACACCTTACATTTATCTAAAAACTAACATGTATAACATTCATCATCATCATCATCATCCTCTCATTTATATTGTCATCTATCATCTAGTTTGAACTAAATTTATGTAGGTAGTGCTTAGTCACATTACATGCCTAAGGTTAGCTCAACCACTCTCCCCTCTTTTGCCATCATCACATCTATCTTTGCATCTTGCATCAGTCAAAATCCTTGAGCTATAATATCAATCATTAATCAATCAATCTATTAGTCAATCACCATGCCTGCAATCATCTCTTTAATCTTTTTCACCAATCACCCATACCTATTAATTGGGCCTGACATGTCACAACTTATATTATTTCAATATTCATCCATTATAACTAATTAGCAATTCATCATTTAATGTTTATGATTTTTTCCTTCGATTGGGGCATGACTAAAACCATAAATTTATCATTGTTATTAATCACATTATGGCTCATTGATTCAATGCCATGTCATCCATTTAATCACTCGATCATATCCTTTAATATCAATCCTATCCTTTATCATATTTCTCAACTTTACTTCATCTTTTGAGCTACACTCCTCATCAAATTAGTCTTCTCATGGCCTACATCTCTCCCTTGTATGCATCCTTGCCTGGGATACATTGAAATATTATGGCCTTTTATCTTATTATCATCATGTTATGGTTAATTCCCCATTGGGATGTGTCAACAACTATGACATAGTCATTTCCACTCCTTGTGCATATGTCTTTGCCAAGGTTATCATCAATTTGTAGCTCATTACTCAGGTCAAGTTCATATTATGCATCATCTATTTCACATATTACATCCCACCCCTCATTATTATTTTAAATGGACATCCATCTCATTCCTCCTCACATGGAACCTTGAGGGGGCATCATATCTACTAACATTCATCCATGAAATGGTTTTTATTTGAAATACCATTACTCCTTCCACTTCATCCACTCGTAATTCCCTTTCAAATAAGGGAAAAATGCACACACATAAATTTTCTCGCTTCATTTATTATCATTAACATTACTATTAGTCGACACTAATTTCACCTATCCTATCTAATATCATTTTTCTCTTCTAATTTCATCTTAATATCACCCCTCCTAGTCATTTATCTATCATCCCCCTTTATTATTCTTCATCCACTAACATTATATTATCCCCACCAATATATTAATTATTTTAATCATGTTTTATCCACTAACTAATCAAACTTGTCCATTATATTATAATTTTAAATTACAATCCTACCTACCCTAGCCTACTCATAGGCTCTCCTACATCCCTAGTCCCCAATCATTTATATAATCACATATCTAACCACTTACTAATCTTGATTATCCCCCCTAATGGATTATAGAATTCTCCAATTATAGAATCCTCTCTATCTTAGCCCTTCCTCACTATAAGCCTCTATTGTAGAGGCTTTCAAGAAATTTTTAATTTCTTGGATCATCCTCCACCATTGATCCTCTTCATCCCATCCTTTAATATTGGACATCGATATTCCCACCATGGCTTATTTAATAAACCATCCCTTTATTTCCAAACTAACTAGAAGCTAACTAAAGAATTCATGCCCAATCTATCAACATAATCTTTTGAATTAAGTTTCCAAGCCAAAATCATGCTAAAATTTTGAGTCTATTGTAAGCAATCTTCATCCATAATCTTTAATCTTATTGTTGTTTGAATTTTGATTTAGAGAACTTAGCTTTAAATTAGAATGTTATTTTGAATGATGTTTATGGTATTACATTTTGATCTAATGGCTCTGTATTTTAATGGTAGATTGATGTTTTGAGTAGATTTTGGTTAATTTTCACATCCAAATCCTTTTTATTCAAAATTTCCATCTTACATAGAAATATTGAAAATAGCCCTTATTAGGCTAGAGTTGAAGGTTGTTACATAATAATTTTTTCAGTCTCAATAACACACTTTATCAATTCAATAGGAAGGTATTACCTATAAGTGGGGATGTTATAATCCTGGTAATAACTCACTAAACTAATCAAATAACCCAAATATGAAATATATTGTTAACAAAAATATATTCATTTAACCATTTAACCCATAATAACTTTACATATAACTATGGTAACTAACACACAGTAATAAATAACTAGTTTTGACCACATGTAAAAACTTAATGTTAGAACTATTTCCTAACATTCACCCCCCTAGTTCTAACATGGTACAAAAAATTTGAATCTCAGTTTTAACCGATAATACATTTGATTACAAACATGTGACTTTGAAAATCCCACCTTATTGAAAATTATCTTTCAAGGCTTATTTAAATTTCATAAATTTTAAAGAGGGCTTGACTCTCAACTCTGACACTTACAATACTAAAACAAATGAATTAAAAAATAAATGGCCACTTATTTTTGACACTATATAAATAACTCCAAACTTTTAAAATAAAAAAATAATAATCTTAACAAATTAAACACACACAAAAAATGATAATATATAGAAACATATGTCTAATATCTTGACTAAAATTAATAAACTAAAACCAAATCAAAAAACAAAGTCATGAAATAAAACAATATGAAAAATTAAAACTATAATAAATAAATAAAATCTTTAACATAGTATAAAATACTTACAAACTTCATAAAAGACTCTATTACAACATTATAAAATAGAACAAACTTTTATAACTTAAAATTATAAATATAAAAAATTTGAAATCGTAAAACATAAAACTCAAATAAATAAAATATTAAAAAATAAATTTAACATAAACTTAAAAAATAATTATCAAAATTTTTATAAAATAAATTTAAAAACCTAAAAACACAACCTAATTATCTTCATCATGACCTTGGAAGAAGGGGCATTGAAGAGGCATGGGAGGCATTAATTAGGCATGGGTAACTCATAATCCTGATATTTGTGGCATTTATGGCCTAAGGATGTCTTCCTAAGAAATAAGATTACCTAATGATGCAGATAATAGGAATAAATTTTCAAAAATAAATATTCAACAACTCTCATGGAAAATCCACTTAAGCTCTTGATTTGGATTAATTAGCATTAAACAAGGTTAATCAACATTTGTGCAATTATTTGAAAATTGACCCTCAATTAATCGAAATGGTCAAAAAATCATATTACTAAGTTGTAATTTGACTCAAGAAGAATTAGAAGGTGACATTAGATACATCAGAATCATATTTCCATTTAAGATGTTTCTAATATAAAATAATAAAGGTACATGCCATGTACCAATGAATTTAGGAGAAAAGAGTGATCTAGAGCATAAAAGGTGAAATCATCATTTTGACTCGAAATGAATTGATAAAAGTTATCTAACCTATAAATTGCATTGCCCTATTTAGGGATACTTTGACCTAAATTAGCACTTGTAAATGGCAAGTTTGAACCATTTATCCTATTTTATGGATTTTGACCTAAAATGTGCATTTAAGTGCAATTCAAGCAAGATTGACAATTTCAACACAAATTGTGTTAGGAATTGGATGTCTACATTTTACCCTTATTGAGAAGGCATAGCAAGACATTTAGGAAAAGCAACATATTTTCAAAGAAAAGAGTTTTCAAGAAGAAATTGGAATAGACCCATGATGCCCCCTTGAGAGGACATAATAGGATGAAAGAGAAGGATGAACTCTCAAAAAGAGAGAGAAAGTGAGAGGTTAACCCATGGAATAGATCACATCCAGATGAGTTAATGCTTGCACATGTGATTACCATCAAGTATCAAAATATAATTAGAGGTATAATAGGCCCTAGAGACAGGGGGAATGAAAAAGATACAATCCATAAATGTAAGGGACACACTATAAATGTACCCAATTTGAGAGTATAAGCTAAATACTTATGGCATTGATCAATCTCGAGACAAGTTACACACTAAATATTGCCATCATGGGATTTAATGTGGAGAGCTTGGAATTAGAGTAAAAAAGAGAGAACATTCTACTTCAGGAAGGGAAGAACCACTATAATGGGGTCTCTAAAGAGAATATAATAAGAAGTACTCTAGTAGAGTAGATTTTATCGTGATAAGATATTTTTGCCCCAATATGGTAAATTTTGATCATTGATAAAGAATAAATAATTATTTTACCCATATAGAGTTGATTTAATTTGGATGTGGTTCAGATGTTGGACCCCAGCATGGGCATTTGAAAAGTAAAAATAGATCAAAGATAAAACTGAAAAGATAGGTTAAAGTGAGTGGGCACAAACGTACATGTGATGTTGTAATGGCTTAGAAAGCCATATAAAACCAAGCATATGAGAATGCACAAAGTGATGAGAGAGAAGAAAAGGAGATGAAAATAAGAATGGAGATAGCCAAGCTGACCTCAATAGAAATTGAGTGTTGCCTACATAGTTCTATGGACACATGTTCTAACATGAACTTCAGGCCAATGTAGTTCTCCCAAGTTTGGGAGAGAATGGAATGAGGAATAATGAAAAATGACCAAGAATTGATTAGATCACAATGTATGCAAATAGATGCACATATAAGCATAGACAAAGAAGCCTAAAATTCATGTTACATAGAAGCCTAATTCCATATTATGAGCTTAGGTTTTACAAAGTGTTCTTGAAAATTGTTCATCGGAGTTGATGTTGATGTTAAGATGTTGAGACCTGAGCACAAAGTGCTTGCTATAGCAAAAGAAATTAGGCATCATAAGTATGAATAACTTAGAATGACATAAGATTCCAATTACACTAAGCCAATTCAAATATGAATATCTATAACTAAGGATAATGGTAAAATAATGACCAAAACTAGAGTTATAGAAATTTACATTTAAACAAAAAAGTAAACACAAAGAAAAACACAAACATAAATGAACCTAACTTGAAATCAAGATATGATCTTAAGTAAGAACAAAAATGTTTTAAAAATAAAAGGCAAGAATGTCTTAATGACATGAGACCAAGATATGAATAATCAAGATCCATGTGGACCATCAAGGCATTCTTGAACATAGAAGAGAAAAGCAAAATCCAACAGAAAAATAATCAAGGAAACATAAGACCAAGAATAGAGATAAGAAGTAAAAAAGAGAAAAAGAGAAAAAATAAAAGGAGAGGTGCAAAAGCACAACAAAACACCAAGAAAACACAATAAAACACAAAGAAAACTCAAATAAACACACACAAACAAAAACCAAGCTAGTTCAATTTAAAGACAAATGTTCATGCATGTGCATTAGAGGCATTATTTTCCATCACATCATAGCAAAGAACAATGATAATTGTTCCCTAATTAAAGAGGAACAATGATAGAAGAAATGGGGGAAGAGAAGAAAATGAAGGGGTTGGCTGAGCTGACTCTAAATGTATCAAACAAGTGAACGTTGCCTACATAGTTCCATGGATGTATGTTCCAACATGAACTTCAGGTCAACTGTAGTTCTCCTAGGAAATGGGATAGAAGAAAAATGATGATTAAACCAGCATTATTTATAGAAAAAATGGAAGATATGACAAAAAAATGAGAATGGTCTGGCAAACAATTTGATGAGACAAGAAAGAATGACCTTACAAAATGGTAAGTACGTGGGACAAGATGAAATGAACTGGTGTTTTTGTGCTTGCAAAATGGCAAGAGTGTAACATGGTGGAATGGGAATGTATAAATGTATAGAAGTATGAGACAATGTTTTTATTCTTTTGTGGATTATGTTTTGATGTTTTTAGTATTTTCAAAGTATTTATAATGTTTTTGGTATTTTGGGATAAAATATGCACAAGGTGGGACCATCTAGTTGAGGAGATGCACGTCTTAAGAGTAGAGGTTCCAATAAGATAGCTAAGCTAGCTGCAACGGCCCATGCTCATAAATCGTTGAGAGCAATGATCTTGAAAAAACAATAAAAAGTAGCAAATGTGATATAAAATAATGTGCAACCTGAAATAAAAAAGAAGTATCGACATTCACCTATATGTAATAGTGTAGTAATGGTCAGAACTAAAAGGATGTTTTTGTTCACTTGTATGAAGCTGCACTAATATTATCTTGGTTGAATTGCTTTATATAACTATTATTGAGGATGTTCATTATGTTCATGAGACATAAATAAGATCATAATTGGTCAAGGGATAAAAAGTGTTCAAGCTTATAACATGCCTTAGACATAAAAAAGAATATTCTTCTCAAAGAGAGCAATCTAGAATGGGATGAAGAATATGTTCAAAGTTCCAAGGATTCAAATCTTTTACTATCAAGAATCATGAAAAGTGGACCAGGGTAGTATAAAATGTGTTTAAGGTAAGATTAAAGGGTGGGATAAAATTATGACAGCACAAGTTACCCCCAAGTCAGGGATCCTATAGAAAATGGTTCAAAGTTGTTCATGTGTAGAACCTCTTAAGGTGTATGATGTTCATGGGCTATGAAAGTTCTTCACCATTAGGTTTAGCCAATTTATATGCTCTTGATCCATAGTTTTCTATGACAATATATGGTCCAAACCAATTAGGCTGAAACTTGCCTTTCTTTTTGGGTTCAGTATTCATATTCTTCTGGTTCTATTTCAAAATTAAGTCACCAATCTCAAATTCTTGAGAGAGAATGCATTTGTTGTAGCTTATCCACAATTTGTTTTGATAGGCCTATAAGTTTTCTAGGGTAGCCAAATGCTTACCATTAAGAAGCTCTATTTCAGGTAGTCGTGAGTCTCTATAGTCTTCATTATCTTCAATGTACTCTAGTGATATTCTTAATGATGGGATCTCAATCTTGATCAGGATGATAGCTTCAGTGCCAAAAATAAGGGAGTATGAAGTAGCTCCAGTTGGGGTGTGATGATTGGTTCTATAAGCCCAAATGGAAAGAAAGAGTTGCAAGGGCCAATTATGGCTAGCATCATTAACAATCTTCTTTAAGATGGTTAAAATGGTTTTATTTAATGCCTCAACTTGTTTTTTGCCTTGTAGGTTATATAGAGTGGATTTCTTGTGCTTGATCTTGAATTCATAAAGATATTTCACATCTTCGTTCACAAAGGATTCACCATTATTGGATATAATACAAGTTGGGATGCCATATCAACAAATGATATGGTAATGAATGAATTTGGCTATTTGTTTCCCAGTAACATAAGTGAGAGGAATGGCCTCAATCCACTTGGTAAAGTACATAGTTGTAGTTAAAATGTCCTTATGGCCATCTGAAGATATTAGGTTAATTTTTGAAATGAGATCGAGACCCCATGTTGAGACTGGCCATGGTGTTGTAATCGGCTACAATGGTAAAGAAGGTACATATATCAAGTTACCATGTTATTAATAAGGAACACACTTCTTTACATAATTATAAGATTTTATCTCCATTTTGGGCCAATAATAGCCTGTTATGATGAGTTTCTTTGATAGGACTACACCATTGGTATGGGCCCCACACATTCCTTCATGAAACTCCTTTAGTGCCAGCTTGGATTCTCCCAAAGATAAATAATGAAGAAGCATTCCATCATATCCTTTATGATAAAGTGTGTTTCCAAGGAGGATATAATGTGTTAAGTGATGAAGGAATAGTGTTTCTTGGTTGTTGGAAAGGTTGGCGAGAAATACATGAGTATGGAAATAGTTATAAAAATCTTGGTACCATGGTAGCTCAAGTGAGGGATTAATATCAGTAATGGTGCATATTCTCTCTAAATCTGATAGAATATGTGTCAATTGAAGAAGATTTTCAATCAAGAACTGATACTCTTTAACACTATCATGCATTTGAATCATGGAACCAATTATTGCCATGGTGTCGGTAGATCTATTGTTAACTCACAAAACTTGCTCAAACTATAGAGATTTAAAATGTGTTTTGAGGTTATCAATAATTTACTTATAAGGAATAAACTTATCATCCCTTGTTTGATACTAGTCAGTTGTCTAATTTATGATTAGCTATAAATCTCTATAGAACTTTAAGCTTTGAATATCCCACTATTTAGTAAGACAGAGACCTGCAACCAATGCCTCATATTCAGCCATATTGTTTGTATACTAAGATTGTATATGAAATGTTTTGGGGGTAAAATACCTCTATGTCATGATCAACAATATGCCAGCTCTAGACCCTTAAGATGTGAAGGATCCATCAAAATAGAGCATCTATTGTTCAATTTCTTGTGATGCTTATTCTATTGTCATGATAGAATCATCTAAAAGGTCAAAGTTGAGCAATTGAGTGGTCGTAATAGGAGATTCTACAAGTTGGTCAATAAGAAATTCTCCTTTGATTACCTTTTGATTCTGGTACTCAATATCAAACTCACTGAGGAGAATAATCCATTTATCCATGCGTCCTTGAAGAACTACTTTAGATAAGAGGAACTTGAGAGGATCTACCTTGGTGATAACAATAGTTTTGTTATTTATCATATAATGTCATAATTTCTTAGTGGAAAACACCATAGCTAAACATGCCTTCTCAATAGGTATATAATTATATTCATAGGCTACCAATGTGTAGATTAAATAATAAATAGCATGTTCCTTACTATAATCATCATGCTAACCCAAAAGTGTCCCTAATGCATGTTTTATGGTTGATATATAAAGAAGTAGTGGCTTTCCTTGTGTTAGAGGTCATAATATTAGTGGATTGGCCAATTATGTTTTAAGCTTTGCAAATGCTATCTGACAATATTCATCCCACGAAAATGTTACCCCTTTCTTTAAGAGATGGGTAAATGGGTGGCACTTATCTATTGATTGAGAAATGAACATGTGTATAGACTGGATCTTTCCTTGTAGACCTCACAATTTTTTAATATTGTTTGGTGAAGGCATTTCCATAATAGCATTGACCTTTATAGGGTCAAATTCAATCCCTCATTGTGATACAATGAACCCTAGTAATTTTCTTGATGTGACTCCAAAGACACATTTCTTAGGATTCAAGTAGACTTTATATGCATGAAGCCTCTCAAATATTTTTCATATAATGTCAGGATGTCTAGCTCTTGTTCTTGATTTTGCTAGTATATCATCAATATAGTCCTTGATAATGTCATGCATCATGTCATGGAAAATGATAGTCTTTGCACAATGATATGTGGCTCCAATATTTTTCAAACCAAATAGCATGACTTGGTAGCATAATGTCCCCCATAGAGAGGTGAATGCAGTCTTATGTTAATCTTCAGGGGCTATCTTGATCTAATTGTAATCAAAAAATACATCCATTAAGGATAACATCTCATACCCAGTAGTTGAGTCGATGATCATGTCAATGTTGGGTAGAGGAAAATCATCTTTGGGGCATGCTTTGTTGATATCATGAAAATTAGTACAAATACATATGCCTAGGGTCTTTTTACTCATTGGTACTATGTTAAAAACCCATTCAAAGTAGTATAGGGGTCTGATAAAATTGTCTTCTAACAACTTTTTCAACTCAGCCTTAACCAAAAGGGCGATGCGTGGATGCATCTTTCTCAACTTTTGTTTGACTAGTTTAGCACCAAGGTGAACAATGAGATGATGCACAACTAAATATAGGTCCAAGCCTGACATGTCAGAGTATGCCCATGAAAAGATGTATATATAATCCTTAAGAATGGATATAATATGTTCACATTCTACTTCAGTAAGGGAATCTCCGAGATAAATAATTTTGGGATCCTCATGGGTTCCCAAATTCACTTTTATTGTGCTCTCCATAAGGAGTGTAGATCCATCTTCTAGAATTATAGGAAATATATGGTCATGATCATTTTCCTTTGCTCTATCTTCTTTTTATTCCTCTAAAATATTTGGATAATATGAAGAATCAAAATTTGCCTTCTCAGGTAAAGGCCAATTGACAAAAACCTCTAGAAACTCAAGAGCAAGATGCTTAAATATTTGATGTTGTTCTGAAGAGATGTTTGTACTAGCTATGGAACTTAGGCTAGATGGGCTTTCTACATCCTAAGGGGATGAGTAAACTTTCCCTCTTGGGAGCACTAAAATAGGTTTTCAGTCAAAAGCTTGTCTTTTTGTTTACTTTTTCTTTGATCGACAAGTGCCTCAAAGAGGTTTTCACCTAAAGATCTTGATGTTTGTTTTTTATTATGACCAAGAAAGTTTGCCTGGTCTCCAAAGTAGGCAGAAGAATCCAATGAAAAATTAAAAACCTACTTATGATCACCAATGGGGAATGCATCTTATAGGCCCATGTATTTTGCAATTGATTCTTCATTTTGAAACTCATCGAGGCATATGACCAAATTTTATTGATCCCAATCTATGAGTTTAAGATGGTAAAGGCATAGGTTACAGTAAGGGTTTGCTTTAAGATGGGAAGTGCCAATGTTAAATATATAATGTCTTGCTTCAATAAGGGAAGCTACACTAGGATGAGTTTTTGCTTCAGGATGGGAAGCTCTAATAGGCATTATGGTTAATATGGCATTTGAATCAAATAAATCTGAGTCAGCAAGCTCATCAAAAAGGTTGTAATGGGACATTGTGTCACTGTTAGGAGTCTCATTACTAATCCATTCAAAATAATCACTATCAAATGTCATGAGGTCATCCTCTGGTGGTTTAAATCTGAGACCATGATTCCAATTGACAACTCTAGCTGATAAGGGTTCTAAAATTCCTTGCACCTATGGGCCAAGGCCTTTCCCTATATAGTCAAGATGATCCATTATCCTATTAGGGATAAGATACTTTGGATTCTAAAAATAATTATCAATGCCTTCAAAACATAACCAATCTCCTTTAGTAAAATCTTCTCAATCTTTCCTTGGTGTGATTGTAGGTACAAAAACAATAAGAGGTTTTAGTTGTTTCTTCTTTGGTTGCCAAATTTGATCAGGTCTGTTAGGAATTTGGGAAGTTTTAGGCTTACCAAATATTTTATGGGATTTTGGTAATTTTTCAATATGGAGGACGTCCTTAAAATGGTATATGGAAATGCCTACATCTTTAATAATAACCTGCTTGGCCAAAACTATAGGAAATGGATCAGCTAAAGAGGAGGTTAGATCACCTAGGTCTATATAATTAGATGGAGATAGATGAGAAATGATGGCTTTGTTCTTATTTTTAATGAATTTAGAACTTGGGAAATAGTTATAATTACAAAACTTTGCTTTAAGATGTTTACAGTATTGATATAGCTATTGATCAATGGGAATAGTAATCTTGATCCCATCATGGGGAAACTTAACACATTGGTGAAGAGTAGATGGAATTGCTTATACTTCATGGATCAAAGAATGACTAAGAAGTATGTTATAAGGAAGCTCAATATCCATAATATGTAATAATGTGTGATGAGAAATAGACCCAACCATGACTAGCAACCAAATTGTACCAAATGACTCCCTTTCAGTATTATCGTAAGCCTTGATTATAATAGTTTCTAGCTGAATGTCTTTATCCATGTAAGCCAATCATTGTACCAATTTAAGAGATATGATGTTTATCCCTAAACCATTATCTATAATAACCTACTTGATCTTGTGATCTGTAATGATTATCTCAATGTATAGTGGGTTATTATGGTTTGGACCATGGGTGAACATGTCTTTTTTATCAGATGTGATTTGTTACAAATGAAGACAAGTGTCTAACTAGGTTCTGGAACTGATCAAGGTTTATATCATTAGGCATAATAGACTCTTGCAAAATTTTGTTAAAGATGGTTCTATGGACATCAGATGTCTACAAGAGTTCTAATATGTAAATTTGTGTAGGGGTTTTATCTAATTGATCTGTTAGACTATAAGGCCTTTGAATTATGGATTGAACTATTTTAGTATTTGTTGTGATATTATCTAGCTTTGGAACTATTGGCATAATGTTCTCATTGGGTTTTATGGAAGAAGTGGGTGAAGGGCCCTAGATGGTAACTCATGGGTGTCTAGTTGTGACTGCACGACCTAGAGGTGGCAAGGAGTTATTATAATTAGAAGAGGAAGGCAAAGGGCCTTGGATGGTGACTCATAGGTGACTAACTGTATTAATATAATTTTGGGTCAATAAGGATCCTTTATAATTAGAAGAAAGGTGTTGTTGTTCAGGATTAATAACCTGTGTAAATGGAGTAGCAACATGATGATGTGAACCCGATGTGGTATTACTATGGTGAGAGGGTGATGACCCTATAATGATGGGTCCCATGTTACGAGGAACATGAGATTGGCCACATGGTTTTATAGTAACAGTGGTAATGTGGGTTACAGAAATGCATCCTATGGTATTATTATAGTCATAAGGTACATTGTTATAAGCCACATTATTAGTATGGGCATTATGATCTTGATTATGCTCATTATAATTCTAACCTTATTATTGGTTTTAATTTTACCTCTATCCTTGATTGTGACCATTTTTATTATTTATTTGTGGTGGTGGATCATGTCGAGGAAAAGGGTCTTTGTATATTCCCATATCCTGATTTGTGTCCTAATTAGGGGCCAACTTAATTTCTAATTCACCACTTTCAATAAAGTCCTCAATAATATGTCATAATTAAATGCAATGATATGCACTGTGACCAACAACATGATGAAATTTACACCATTCATTCTCTTTGTACCAATCTAGTTTTGGTTGATCTTGAGGAAATGGCTTGGATACTAGCCATATAATTAAATTAGGTGTAATGAGATTTTATAACACTATTTCAACCAATTCTCCTAACTTTCTAAAGACTCTAAAATTATTATGAAATGTCCTTCTTGGAGGTTGTCTTTGTAAAGTAGGTAGTGGATTTGGGGGAGTTAATTGTACATTTGAAGGAGACATAGCCTATACCATTTGTACATGTCTTGTTTCAGTCACCCCATTTCCAACCATGTTCTTATTTTTGCTAAATCCTTTAGGCTTATCCTACATAACTATTTGAACCAGTGATTTAGTATGATTAGACACTTGACCTTGCACAAAAATCTTAACAAGGCCCTTGGCAATGAAAACCTTCTCAATCTGCACTCCTTGTCAATAATTTCTTCAAATGAGTTAGCACAAGCTAACTGTAGATTATAAACAAATTTAGGATGCAAATTATGTGCAAAGATATCAGCCAACTATTTGTTTAGAAAATTATGTTGAAACCAGCTTGCCAATGTTCCCCACCTTCGCAGACATACAACAAAACTTTCACCATCATGATGCTTGGCTTTGTATAAGTCAACAATGATTAATTCATGTTCTATGTTATATGATAAATGGTTAATGAACTTTTATGATAAGTCATTCCAATCTGAAACTTATCCCTTGGGTAGTTTAAGTAGCCAATCAAGAGCTTGTACCACTAAACTTCATGGAAATAGTCATAGTAAGTACTCACTACTATAAGAAACCTCTTGACATAAGATGAAGAATGCCTATATCTGTTCATATAGATCTCCTTTTCTTTTATACTTGTCAAATTTTGGTGCCTCAAAATGAGGTGGAAAGGGGTTTTGGAGAATAAATAAATCAAATTGATATGGGCATATCTCATCAAATTTGTACTTTTTGATTCTATTATTCATCTCCAATCCCTAAATAATTTCCTTCATAGAATTTCATTCTTGCATGTTTGGTGCATTTATGGATTGAATAAGAAGTTGATGGGGTGGATGTGCCCCTAATTTCATTATTTTTTGGGTGGAATGTGCCCCTGGTTTTGTGTGGATCTATAGGGAGTGTATACCTTTTAATCCATGACTTGGTTTTGATTTTCTCCTTGAGTTAAAAATATAGGCCGTTGATTCTTGGATTGTAAAACATTCCCTGAATTTGGTTGTTTTGTACTTTGTTGATTTTGGAAATTTCTATGTTTATTTACCAATTTTTGTGGTAGTTGAAAAGAACTAGCCAAATTATCTTGAGGTATTTCCTCAATTCAAACTGAATATTTGGATTTTTGAGTTTGTAAAGTAACAATAGGTTTTTGATGATTTAAGAATGTATGTTCTGTGTCAAATGGAACATTTTTTAAGGTCTCTTATGACTTTAATTATTCATATAGATTACCTTGATCCATTATGGTAATGTCCTCATCTAATATTTGTTTCATATGTTCAACCACATTTCCCTATTCTTTTGAAGCATCATTATGAATTGAAGTGGCAACTAGGGAGTCACTTAAATTTGTGACAAGTTTATCTACATATCATTGACTTATTATCTTGATATTGGCTAGAAGATTTAGATTTGTGGGTCTTGAATCTATTTTTATTTTTTTCCTTTTTTAGAGGAAGAAGGTATCTCTATTTGTGCAAAAGCTTGTTCTTGCCATCATTGTTCTCCTTCTCTAACTAAGGTATGTAATTATTATGTATGAAAGTCAGAAGGTAGTCTAGCACCTAATTATATCAATCTAAGAAGGGCTTCATTTTGATCTTCTTGGGGTTGATATTCATTGTAATCATCTTCAAATCTTACTATTTTGGGGATATCATCAAAAATAATGGGATTATCTTGACCATCATAAAATTTCTCATCTTCGTAACTAAGGCCATAAGAGGCCCCACTATGAGAGAACCTTTGAGTCATGTCTAAAAGAGTTGTTCTATGTGTTTGACTAACTTTGGACCAATGCTTGGCAACCAAACAAAGTATGCTTTGGCTCTCTTTTAAACAAATAACCAAGGTACCAATGAGACTATAAGGGAAGGTGGTTTGAAATCATGCACAATTTAGAAGATTTGGTTCATGAGCTTTCTCAACCTTTGGTAAGGTTAAAATCATATAAATCAGAAGAGGGTAAGGTATCTCAAAGACCCAAGGTGAAAATTAGTACACCAAAACCTAGATCTTTGTGATACACCTGTACTATAAAATCTAGTTTCAACTTTGACAAGTTGACCCTAGAAGTGTAGAGGAAATCTCTCTGGATTACAAAGATGACAAAATGGACTAACCAACTCAAGATGTAAAAACATACGTGAATCATTAAGTATAAAGTTAGGACCAAATAGGTAGCACAACATTGCCACATGGTTCCAATAGGATAAAATATGTTCTAGGACTCAAAGCATGAGCGATATGCAAGATGACTTGAGTCCACCAAGATGATAATGTGATTTTAAGTCTTAATAAATTACCTTCAATCCAAATGGAAAATTGAACCCAAGTTAGAACAAGCTTAGTGAGAAAATGGTGAACCCACTTTGACACACCAACCCTTAGAACTCAAAAAGGTTCAATTTCAAATGTGGATTATAAATGAAGGATTTAAAAAAATTGGGTGAAAGATCTAGACTCAATAGGCCAGCATGACTATGCCAAAGTGGATGACATGACACAAAGTTTTTGATAACAATTTGAACAAGGAAAAGATGAATTTTTTAATTGGACAATGTAACGCCTCCCTTGGGCAAAAAAATTGAGGACAATATGTTTTGGTTAAGTTTAATGAGTTAACAAGTAGTTTTAGACACAAATTAAGACCAAGTAAGCTAATGGCAAAAAACAAACATCTTAAGTCTAAATTTACAAGGTATGGCAAAGTGGGCTCTACTAAAATAACAAGTTTTTTATTATTCTAGGGGAATCAATTTCACAATGACTTTCATGTCAAATGATGCAAAAGACAAGCATGGAAATTGGATGACCATAGCATTGACTAGTTGTAAAAAGGTCTAGTCCTTTTTACAACCACTACATCATGTTGTTTACTCAATGTAGTGTGATGTCCAAATGTAGATACATCTGTGTGCAACTCAGAAGGAGTGAGTGAAGTCAATACTAGGAGATGAAACCCTGTGTCAAAGCTTCCCTAAAGAACTCATGGGAGGTGATGAAGTCCCCCTCACAAGCTAAGTTTTCATGAAATAAAAGAAAGAATGAAAGTAGAAAGACTTTAGGGTCATTTTCAAGGTCACCCAAACTTTGACAAGTTTTTGAGGAGTGTTTATATGACTTTCTTTCTAAGCCTTGGACTAGGCTACTTGAAATAGGAATGGTACTTTTGATTCCAAGGGTTCCTTAAAGGGGACAAATGGAAGAGCATACACGCAACATCCCTCTTTTTGCCATACAAAAATTTCATCTAGACAACTAAGTAAATACAAAAAGATTTGAAAATAAGACTTCATTTTTAAGCCCAAATAGAAAAATGAGGTGGTATTCATTTGACCCTTTGGTCTTAGTTGCAAACTTTGAAAACATTCACCATAAACATCTAATTTTTTTATTAAACACCAAAAAAAGGTTCCTAATTGATTTTTAAGCACATAAAAGGTGATCTAAACATGTTTTTAGTAAATTTCAAGCTTGGTCCTGCAACAAAAATGTTAGCATGTCTTTTAGCCTTAAAGCTATTTTTAAGTTTGAAATTAAGAACATTAAAAAAAGAGCTCTCGAGTTTGTGTTTTAAGAAAAACATAGTGATCAATGTCAATTTATATAACTGATGACGGTTAAATTTTCTAACCGATGACGGTTATCTAACTGACATCAGTTATACCAATGTGACTGATGATAGCTATCCAACAGATGTTGGTTTTACTAACTGACGTCATTTACTGTGTAAACCTGTGGTAAACAAAAAGTGGCAAAATAAAGTTAGAAAATCAATTTTTAAGATTTTTAATGATCCAAATGAAGATTTTAAAGTTATAAAATGATATTCTTCATGTTTGGGATGCATCTTGTCCCACCAAGCGTGCCAAGATGTAGAGAGGATTACAAAGCAAGTTACTCAAATATTAGTCCATAAATAATGAAAAATGCATAAAGAACTAACTAGCTAAGCCTATATATTCCTATGGGAATTACAAAGGATAAAAAGAAAAAAAATGAAAGAAATAAACATCATATTACCTTCCCAAATGGATTAACCATACTTATATGGCTAAAAACAATGTTCTCCCTTGATCAAGCATCCTTGTCTTTGTCAACAAAGGTGGAAAACTCCTCCAATGTCTTAAGAACACTCCATAAAACCTAGGCTCATGATTACAAATCACTAAACTAACCTATCAGTGAAGTTTTCAAATAAAATCAATGATCAAATGTAAAGGATTATGGAAACAATTTAACATTATAACTTTGTAATATTCAAGCTTAAAATTCATGTTCATAGCCTCTCTATTTATAGATTTTTGAGATTGGTCAGGATCAATATGACCGTCCATCTCAAGATTGAGATGTGTGGCCATGGATAATCCTAATATTTGGAATTAAATCCATAATTATCTTCATCATGACCTTGGAAGAAGGGGCATTGAAGAGGCATGGGAGGCATTAACTAGGCATGGGTGACCCATAATCCTGATATTTGTGGCATTTATGTCTTAGGGATGTCTTCCCAAGAAATGAGGTCACCTAATGATGCAGATAATAGGAATCAATTTCAAAAATAAATATTCAACAACTCTCATGGAAAATCCACTTAAGCTCTTGATTTAGATTAATTAGCCTTAAACTGGGTTAATCAACATTTGTGCAATTATTTGAAAATTGGCCCTTAATTAATCAAAATGGTCAGAAAATCATATTACTGAGTTGTAATTTGACTCAGGAAGAATTAGAAGGTGACATTAAATGCACCAAAATCATATTTATATTTAGGATGTATCCAACATAAAATAACAAAGATACATGGCATATACCAATGAATTTAAGAGAAAAGAGTGATCCAGAGCACAAAAGGTGAAATCATCATTTTGACTTGAAATGAATTAATCATTAGCTGACCCATAAATTGCATTGCCCTATTTAGGGATACTTTAACCTAAATTGGCACGTAAATGATAAGTCTGAACCATTTAGCACATTTTATGGATTTTGACCTAAAATGTGCATTTAAGTGCAATTCGAGTAAGACTGATGATCTCAACACAAATGGTGTTAGGAATTGGATGTCTAAATGGATCAAAATATTGGATAATATAAAAAATCCACTTTGAGGGGAAAACCTAAACAATAATGCACTAAGATCAGAATACCTCACATGATGATCAAAGACTAACCACTACCTCCTATATATAGTCTACTTAGCCATGGTTATTCCATAGACCAACCTAACTAAGAACATATATAAATGTAACAATAATATAAAATAGGTATGTAAGCCATAAGTTGACCACACATATCCCAAGATATGCTAAAGGTTAAGGGCATAACATGCCCCTCCCCTTCAAAATAATGTTATTCTCAATGTTGAGTCAACTTTGGATGTTGTTTCATAAGGGATTCATCCTCCCAAGTAGCATCTCCATAGGGTAGATTCTTCCATTTGATCAGGTACTCCTTAATTTCTCAAGACTGTAACTACTTAGTGCACATTTGAAGGATCACATTAGGATCAAGAATAACTCTTCCTTCCTCATCCAATTTTGGTAGCTCAATTTGGGTAGTAACTTTGTGTCCAATGAATTTATTTAGGCATGATACAAGAAATATTGGATTTATGTGAGTGGAGGAAAGAAACTCTAACTTGTAGGCCATAGTACCAATTTTCTACAAGATTTGATAAGGCCCATAATACTTAGGGGACAGCTTGTTATGATTTTTCTCTACTTCAAGGACATCTACTTATATGGTTATAAGTGAACAAAAACCCAATCACCAATGTCAAAGTGCATCTCACTTTTGTGTTGACCTACCTATTGTTTCATGTGATTCTAGAACATGGCTAAATTTTCATGCAAACTGGCAAGGACCTCCTATTGATGGTGAATATGTTCTTTAACTACATGAACCATAGGATAGACCTTCAAGGTTGAAGTAATGGATAGAGGGTGGTATCCATATAATGTCATAAAAGGAGATATTTTAGAAGAACTATGAACAAAAGTATTATACCACCATTCAGTGAGTGGCAACCAATGAACCCATTTATCCTATTTATTAGAAATAAAACAATAGAGATATCCTTATAGACATTTGTTGACTACCTCAATTTATCCATCAGATTGAGGATGATATGATGAACTATGAGCCAAATGGGTGCCCAAACATACAAATAACTTAGTCCAAAAATTGCTAGTGAAGATGGGATCTCGATCATTGATAATGATCTTAAGGGTATCAAGCAATTTACGAACTATATTGAAAAAAGAAGAAGCTAATGTACTAGCAACAAATGGCTATGATAAAGAATATAAATGAGCATACTTACTGAGATGATCTACCACAACCTTAATAACATTTTGACCATCAGATCTCAATAACCCTATAATGAAATCCATAGACACCTCTTCCCAACATTAGCTCAGGCTAGATAAAGGCTACAAAATACCTAGGGTTTTAATGGTTTCTCCTTTATTTTGTTGATAGATTATACATTCAGCCACATATTTTTGGACATCCCCCTTGAGTCCTTCCCAAAAAAATCATGTTTGATTCTATGATAGGTTTTAAAAAATCCTAAATGACCCTCAATTGGAGTTGCATGAAGTTCCAAAAGGATTTTTTGTTTAAAAAGAGAATTCATACATAGGTATAATCTATCTTTATACCATAATGCATCACCCTTCCATGTGAATTTTTCAAATCCACCCAAACCTTGGTAAAGATTCTAAATCAAATCTTGGATAGCATTATCCTTGTCCCATTCTGATCGTGCTTCCTCTAGCTAATTTGCATGTAGAATGGTCATAGTATATAGCAAGGACTCAACTAATTCATCCTTCCTAGATAGTGCATCTATCACTACATTGTCCTTGCCTTTCTTATAAACTATTTCAAAATTATAGCCTAACATCTTAGGTACCCATTTCTATTGTTCTTCAGATGATAACCTTTTTTCCAAAAAATATTTGAGACTGTCATGATCAGTCTTTACCTGAAAGTGATGACCCATCAAATAAGGCATCCATTGTTTAACTACATGCAAAATGGCCATCATTTCCTTCTCATAAATGGGCTTGTGCTTATTTTTACCCTTCAGTTGATGTCTTTCAAATGTAAGTAGTCTACCTTCTTACATAAGTACAACACCTATCCCATACCCAGATGCATCACATTCAATGACAAAAGTCTTGAAAAAATCATGAGTAGTGAACATTGGAATGGTGCACATTGCCAATTTCAATTATTAAAATGCCTTGGTAGCTCTATCAGTCCACTAAAAGGAGTCTTTCTGCAAAAAAGATGTGAGTGGGGCTGCAATGCTACAATAATTTTTTACAAACCTGTGATAGTAACCAGTTAGCCCCAAAAATACACTTAGTTGCTTGAGTGTCTTAATATCAACCAGTCCACCATTGCTTAGATATTTTTAGGATCCACTTTTACTCCTGTATGTGAAACCAAATGACCCAAATACTCAACTTCATAAGTTCCAAAAGTACATTTGGAAGGTTTGGCATACAACTGATGTTGTTTCAAAATTAAGAGTATCTATTTCATATGGTGCAAATGGTCTTCCTAATTTTTATTATAAATAAGGATATCATCAAAAAATATTAGAACGAATTTCCTAAAAATTGCCTAAAAATAGTATTCATCAAACTTTGAAAGGTAGATGGTGCATTTTTTAGCCCAAAAGGCATAACCAAAAACTCATAATGGCCCTCATGAGTCCTAATATTATTTTTAGGTATGTCTTCATCATGGATCCAATTTTGATGATACCCAGAATGCATATCTAACTTGGTAAAATAAGGAGCACCATTTAATTCATCTAGTAAATCATCAATGATAGGAATAGGAAACTTATCTTTGATAGTGTACTTGTTGAGTTCCCTATAGTCAGGGCATATCCTCTAAGTGTCATATTTCTCACACTATGAAAATTGGTAAAGAATATTTTCTTTGGCTATGGTAAATGATTTTTGCATCCAACATTTCTTATACCTTTTTTTAAATTTCACTTTTTTAGGCATAGGGATACCTGTATACCTTGATGTTGGGTGGTGTACTACTAGGAAAAAGTTTGATAGCATGATCATGCATAGAGATAGGTGGAAGTCCTTTTGACATGTCAATAAAAATAATCGAATGGGCATCAATCACTTGTTAAAGATCAAGAAGTGTAAATGGCTAAGTTGGATGAATTTCCATGGAAAACAAGTGAGCTACAAATCCTTCAGCACCCTTTTGGAGAATCTTTGTCATTTGATGGGAGTTAACAAGTTGTGGAGATTTAGCCCTTAATCCCTTTAGCTCAAAGTCCTAACCTCAGAATGAAAATTCATGAATAATTCTTAGAAATTCAGCTTAATAGTTCCCAAAATGGTGAGCCACTATACTCCCAAAATAATGTCATCTCCCCCCATGGGAATAGCAAACATAGGAGAATCCAACAAATAGTCTCCCATGGCCAGCTTAATACTATGGCATTTTCCTGAGTAGCTGACAATACCACCATCTTCAATCATGACCTAAAATTTTGGAGTGGGATAAATGAAATAGTTCAAGTGAGCAGCCAACTTATTATTGATAAAGTTATGTGTACTCCTAGAATCAATTATAATAGTGACCTTCTATTTATTTAGGAAACCCACCACCTTAAGAGTTTGGGGAGTACTAATACCTGAAGGGCATGATAAGAAATAGTAGGCTAAGCATCTACAAATTCCTCCTCAAGACCTTCATCCTTTCCAAATGCCTCCTCATCATTGTCATCCTCATTGGTATTTTTGATGTAAAATAGCTTCTTTTCAGCACAATGATAGTCTTTGCTTAATTTTTTATCGCAACCATAACACAACCCTTTGGATCATTTCTCCTTAATTTTTTGAGGTGTTAGTTTGGTGGGTTGAGGATATGATGGTGCTAGAAAGATGTGATCATGACCAGTAGTGAAGGTTTTCCATTTGATTATCTCTTTTAGCTTTGTCATGCATGCTTGTGGGATAACTTTTGATACAGATATTGGGTTAAAAATTTGAACCTCCAATTGGATGTTATCTTTGAGACCACCAAAAAATAGATCAATCAAATTTTCCTCAATGATGTCTTCCACCTATAAGGATATATTCTAAAACTGATGAATATAATCCTTCATAGTTCCCATTTGTCATAGTTTAGCTAATTGGTTGAATTAGTTCTTAGAGACATTATTTTGATAATGAGCCAACAACTCATTAGTGAAAATAGACCATGTAACAGGAGCACCATTCTTTTTATTTTGAGCACATAACCAATGATACCAAATGAACTGCTTAGGTTCTAGATATAGAGATGCCACTATCACCTTATAAGAACTAGGAGTTTGATGTAGATCAAATAAATTTCAATTTGGGTAATCCAAGTAAGAGGATACTTACCATTAAACTTATGCATGTCTACTTTGGGAAACATCAATTTCACACCAAAATTAGAGTTGTTAGTATTAAGAAGAAGAGGACCTGAATGATGAAGTGGAGGGTTATTTAACTATAAGTAAGATGAAAGAGTAGATAATGAAGAAATGATCTAATTCAATTGATTGTGAACCCCATTAATCTCTCTACGCATCCCTGAAATCCCTGAAACATCAGTTTGAACTATAACAAAGTCATTATGCCACACTAAGCCCTTTATGTCAACCTAAAGTTGAAAAATCAATGGATCTAAAGTTCCAAATTCCACATCACCGGTAGGAGTCCTAGGAGTTTCTTTCCCCCCTTTTCATCCTCGTGTAGAAGGACTGGCCATATAAAAACCCTAGGAAGGTTTTTTCCCTAAAAAAGGTGTACCAAGAGATGGTACCATTGTGATCACCTCATCAAGATGAATCCAATGACTACCTTTGCATACTAGGGTAAACAAATTAGCATAAAAAAGTGTAACAATGGAATATACTATTGTAATCATCTCATCAAGATGAATACAATGACTGAGATGTGGAAAGCAAAAAAAAACCCAAAGTTTTTTTATTATTTTTTTCAAAAAAGTGTTTCAAACAATACTGTGCTGATAGAAAAAATTAATTCTTCTTAGATTGCAAGTTATGTTTTTTTGCTCCTTCCCCTCATAGAAGATGTGCCTCGTCAGATCTAAAAAAAAATGCTACAAGAAACTTGCCCAAATCAAAGCTCTAATACCACTTGTCATGAAATTACTTAGATGTTTACATAGAATGATTTTATATCACATAGAATAAGCAAATATGAGAGATCACATAGCAATAATTGACAGTCGAGTAGAATATTGGATAATATAACAAGCCACTTTAAGGGGAAAAGCTCTACAAAAATGTACTAAGAGTAGAATACTTAACATGATGATCAAATACTAACCACTACCTCCTATATATAGTCTACTTAGCCATGGTTATTCCATAGTCTAATCTAACTAAGAACATAGAGAAATGTAACAAGACTATAAAAGAGGTATGTAAGCTACAAGTCAGCCACACATATCCCAAGACATGCCAAAGGTTAAGGATGTAGCAAAATGATGGGTGGACAAACTATGGAAAGAATGATTAGGGTGAAAATAGAGAGGAAAATACATATGAGTGGTGGAGTCAACAAATATGCACATGATCTTCACTATATTTTGTGGATAGTATGCAAGTAGGGGTGGATGAACTATAATGGCTTTTGTTCATGGTCTACATAGTATAGCCATCAATCCAATTTTATTCATAAAATAATGAATGGAGGGCATAGACAAGTATATAAAAACTTGCTCTAATACCAAATAATAAAAATAGCCCTTATCATGCCAGAGCCAAAGGCTCAAACAAAGAATTAATTGGTCTCAATAACATGCTTTATTAATTCAAATATCATTACATTATATAGGAATTTATTACCTATAAGTGGGGATGTTATAATCCCAGTAATAACTCACTAAACTACCCAAATAACTCAAATAGGAAATATATTGTTAACAACAATATTTTCATTTAACCAATTAACCCATAATAACTTTACATATGACTATGATAACTAACACACAGTAAATAATAACTAGATTTTACCACATGTAAAAACTTAATGTTAGAACTATTTCCTAACAAGAACCTCATCAACATCAATAATTTCCACAAAGGGTGGTCCTTGGTCATTATTTAGAGGAATGATGATGCACTGAATGTCATTATCAAAGTTGATATAACACTTCTTGAAATGCAAGTCAGCATTGTTCACATAACACCAAGGTCAACCCAAGAGAGCGATGAAGTCATCAGCTTTAGCAAGCTTGATTACTTCAAAATCACCCTCACATGAAACACCTAAGATGTTGACAATGGCATCTTTAAAAATGCCTTTGGGTAGTGCACGATTCTTATTAGCCATAAACAAAACATGTGGGAAAGATTACAAAGTGAGGATTCCCATATTTTTCCAAGCATCCTTGGTTAGAACATTAACCTATGCACCAATGTTCATCATAATATCATAGATCATCCAACCGTCAATGGATGCATTTACAAAGACCTCTTTGTCACATTATATATTTGGTTGGATATGGGTCTCTTATCATTATTCATGGTTCAAATGATGATCATGTGAAGGT
The DNA here is from genome assembly GCA_037957365.1 of Torreya grandis. Classification (NCBI taxonomy): domain Eukaryota; kingdom Viridiplantae; phylum Streptophyta; class Pinopsida; order Cupressales; family Taxaceae; genus Torreya; species Torreya grandis. The sequence continues at coordinate 1,263,554 of JARHVA010000194.1, forward strand.
TTTATCATTTGTTGTTGTAACCAGCTTTTGAGAAGGGGGATGATATCCTCATTGATGAATAGTTTGCACAACTCTCAAAATTCATCCTATCTCGAGTCCATGGGTGGCATAACTCTTTGCATCTTGGCATACATGGTAGCATCCTTGTCCTTTAAATTTTTAATTTCACCTTGTAGCTCATGTACCAAGGTCACTATGTCATACAATACTTCTTTTTAATGTTAGGCATCTGGATAGTGTTGTACATGAGGTCCTTCACACTAAAATTTTTCAACATATGGATTTGAAACAAAAGGTTGGGAATGAGCACCACTCTAAATAGTGATATGGACTTTAGGTCTAACTAGTGGAGTGGTAGGGCTTGGGCTCCACTGGGAAATTGGAATTTTTGTAACACAAATCATTCCAGTGCCCTTCTCATTCCATTATTTGGTAATGGCATCATATAAGTCTAGGCATTCTTTTAGATGATGCTCATTTTTATAAAAGGTGCAAGTAGGGTATACCATGCAATCATGATGGTAGTGGTCTAAATATCTACACTTATAACATGTCATGGGTGGAAAATAACCGCCTCCTCATCCATTTTCACACCCTCAACCTCTAAAAGGTTGACTCTCATCAACCTCTTATGTGTTAGTTATATAATCTTGGAGATTACCTCATGTGCATGCTTCATGAATCTTATTAATGACCTGACAGTCATTAGTATCATGTGTATTTGCATCACATATTTTGTAATATAGCGATACTTTACCTTGGGTAGCACACTGAAATAAGGTATAACTCTTTACATCATGGTCTTATTTGAATATTTCATAGGTAATTTTAATACATCACAAACATTTCTTCTTAAATAATTATTCTTCTTATGACCCTCCACTTCACAGTTAACACACCACAAGCCACTACAAGTGTAATGAGCATTATTGGCCATTAGCTTCTCTAGTTGAGAAATCCATAGAAGTGATTTGGGCCTCTATAAAGGGGATAATTCTTATGTCTATAATTCTCATAGATTCATGATGGAGAACAACTTCTAGTGCCTTGCAAAAATAAATAAAAGTCTTATGGGATAAGGCTCATCAAAAAGGGAGTAATAACCCTCCTGCAAACCATTGAACATGTTATGTCTAATTGATTTCAAAATATAGATTTGAAATAAGGGTTTCAAATCAAGTGTCATATACATTCACACTCTTAATGAGCTCTTACTTAATATATTTTAAGGAAACAACACTTTGTTTCTCAAACTCAAGAACGTCAAATTTGTGAAGAAATATAGTATTCAATAGTTCATAATTTCCAACAACTGTCTGAGGATAAAAAATTTGATACCATTTATACATGAGATCTAATAGGGTAGTGTCAAAATGAGTTGCCTTCTACATAGTAGAAGTTATGCCCCACATCTGAAAAATGAGTTCATAATTATGAACATGTTCAATTATATTCTTAACAGCTTGATACTTAGGCAGATGGAGTGTCATCTCATAGTAGATTGTAGGTACTCCTCCAATTCTTCTTTAACCTTGTGGTAGAGGTCTACCAACTCCTCCTGAACTACATCCTAATCCTCTTGCACCTCTAGAAGAACTACCACTAGTACTGTCTCTTGTGCCTCATGTAACAATAGGAGCACTTGAAAGATTAGGCAATAAGGGAGGTTGATTAATTATTGGTGGGCCTATGTTTTGCCCACTAATTATATGCAATCCACCTAGAATTCCAAATTGATCCATAATTATTAATTTCACTGGAAAGGTAAAGGTAATGATAAATTGATACTTTGAACTTGAACTCATGAGGTTTCTTCTACAAACTCAGCTTTAGACTCCATATTATCAGTATACTAATTTCTTTCAAGAATTATATCAAACTTATATCATGAACATACACTATGGTATGGGAATTGGGACTATTTAGATTGGGTTCCACTATCATCACTATTTGTTTTACATATTTCACTCTTATTAGTGCTAGCAAAGGGCAGGACCTGTGGTTAGGGAGTACTCACTATGCCTTTCTGCCTCCCTACAAATTCTCATGGCACTTCTAATATCCTCTTATTTCCCCTTCTAATTAGTGTCTTTCATGTCCTTATGCCTAGCCTCATCATACTTACACTTATGTAGTTCTCATTTACTGAATTTCATGTTGAACTATCAATCCTACACCAATGTATACCCCTCCATCTACCCACTAGTCATGCTACTCATGTACGAGAGAGTTTATCCATCCATGAGGAAGTTATCAAGTCCAAAATCAATCATAAATTTCTTAATTTCCAAGGTAAATTGTCTTATATACCTCCCACATAGTTCCTTTATGAATCTAAAATATGCTTCCTCCAAACAAGAGTAAATAGAACATTTTTTTTCCAAGCTATTAAGTGTTCCTTTCCATTAAATGTCCACCATACATGTCCAAGTAGTTTTCAACTTCACCAAGTTTGTATAATTCTCGATTGATTATAAAGCTTTATGTATGTAATTTCTTGAGTGGTCTTATGCATATGTTGAAAGCTAAGCATGCAAGTGAATGGGTAATTATATAAATAAGGTTTTATATAAAGAATCATATATGTGTTGCTCTGCCCACTTAAACATAGGAAATCTTGGTTCAATATATTGAAGCACAAAGTTATCTTTTACTGTGCCAATTTAATGCTTGATGTTTTCTAAAGAGAGCCATTTGAGCATCCTTTTAACATCATGCTAACAAGTTCAATGGGTCCCATTAATGGAACCAACAATGTTGGGGTTCTTTTATCCTTAGTTTCACTTGAATAAAATACTAATCACATGCCAAAAAGAAAAGAAGAAACCAACAAGATAGTGCATCAGCATATAATGTGAGTAGTGACCTCATGTGCTCACTTGAGGCATTTATCCTAAAACGGTTCCCATCAATTTTGTCACATGATGGTGGATAGACAACTCTATCTATACTTAGGTATTTGGTTATCACATTTAGTCATTTTTAATACAAACATCATTTTAGAGTTAACCATTTAATTCATTCACACATTCCACATACTTCTAGTCTAATACCATTGAACAAATTAACACATAAGATTAACACATAAAGATTTGTGGATAAAGTAATGATTCCATTGATTTCATTTGAAAATATAATAAAAGTATTTCAATAACATTCTATCTTTATATATATATCTATATCCTTGACCACTTAACCAGCCAATCAACCAACCAACAAAAACACTTTATAAACAAAGTTAAGGGGTATTTATACACAATCCAACCCCTCTTAGATTATATAATTAATACCAATAAAGATGGTTAGCCAATGAATATTAGAAAAATAAATCATGGAGAGCTATTATAATTAAGTCCTTTTGATTTAGGTCTAACAACACATATATACTCTCTCTATGCTAGATTTTCATGTTCATGCTCTTCTCTCATATACCTATGCTAGATTTATGCTTGACTAGTCTTCCATGATGCTTTTTTGAACTGATTTATAACCATCTTTGCTTCCTACACCCTTGTCTAAGTCTTATACTTTTATCTGAGTCCTACATCTTATGTTCCTCATTCTCTGTATCCTTATCTTCTGTAACTCACTCTTCCATGCCAAAGTATTTCATGCCTCTCTTTCATTCCATGCCCTTTCATACTTTGGCTCTTCTCTTCCATGTTATTTTCTTCCATGCCATTCTCTCACCCTTGCTCTTTGATTCAATATGTGACATTGCCTGCTTTAGTATTTTCTCTTTTTCAACTGGAAGATTCTAAACATGTTCTCGCTCTTCATGTTGCTCTTATTTTTCTTCCATACACTCCCTTTTATCTTCCACCTTCTTCAAAATTACCTCTAGATCTAAAAATTGTGCCTCTGTAACCATTTCCCTTAGAATATACAAATTTATTTTTTTGGGTCCAACATCTATTTTGGTCAATGGTGAGTCAATTGGGACCCCATCTCCCCTTTTCTCTTCATCCTCATAGTTGAAGCATAGGGAAGGTCGATCTCAAGGGCTCATTTTTAATGTATATTGAAATGGATACAAGTGTTATCAAGGTCGGAGAAGTTCACACATCAACAATTTGTTGATTACACCACTCTATTTAGGGAAACCACTTCTCCTAAAGCCTAATATTTTAAACAACTTATACTAAGCTCTGAGCTTATAGTGGGCCATTTAGTAAATGATATTAATTTTTGGTATTATTTCTTAATGTGGACCAATTGGAACAACTCCACATCATTGATATCTTAAGGTTTAAGATTGGTCACCTTCATGCTAAGTATTTTGGGGTTTCCCTTTTGGGAATACAAGTAATATTGGGCTTTGGGACAAGCTGGTCAAGTCTTTTCACACTAAATTAGAAGATTTGAAAGGAAATTTCCTCTCTCTTATTATCAAAATCACCCTCAATAAATCAATTTTGAGTGCCCTCTCGATCTACATCATGTTAATTATGCACCCTGCAGCAAAGGTCATCAACGAGATTAATCAAATTATGAAATAATTTATGTGGAAAGTCATGGTGGAAAAAAATAAGGTTTCATTACTAAAATGGGATAAAGTGTTTATGCCCTAGGGTGGGGGTGGTTCTGATATCAAAAAACTTGTAGCACATAATTTGGCTCTTAGGACAAAGTTGGTTTGGGGTATGGTCTTCCAACCCCAAGTCCTATGGAATAGATTATTGTAGCATAATTACTTTGGAAACCTTGAAGATACCAATATCTTAACTATTTATAATCCCCTTAAGGGTTCTCATCTATGAAACTTCATTTTAAAATTCCACTTCATAATTAAAGATCATGTATCCTGGATTGTCAACAATAGTCAAAAGCAAACTTTTAAAGGGATTCCTGCAATGGTAACAAACTAATTAAATATGTTCAATGGCTAGAGGAGGCCAATGAATATTTTAAAAATGCTTGGGGTCAACACATGTGTGATTACTTGGCTCCCACACCATGGATAGGGATGATCAAATGGAAAAGGAAGGACTTAAGGGACTTGCCAATCTCAGACAATTAGAAAGAGATTCTCAATTGCATTCTTTCAAAAAGAAAAGTTTTTCTCAAATCCAAAGAAGACTTCATTTGGTGTGTGGGCACCAAATGTGGGAAATACTCTATCATCCTAAGCTATAAAATCATAAATTACATAGATCCTTCCTTTCCCTGGATAAAATTATTTTATTGGAAAAAAATTGGTATGCCTAAGGCTAATGCTTTTACATTATTGTAGCATAAGTACTTTGGAAACCTTGAAGCTACCAATATATTAAATATTTATAATCCCCCTAAGGGTTCTCATCTATGAAACTTCATTTTAAAATTCCACTTCATAATTAAAGATCATGTATCCTGGATTGTCAACAATAGTCAAAAGCAAACTTTTAGGGGGATTCTTGCAATGGTAACAAACTAATTCAAGATGTTCAATGGCTAGAGGAGGCCAATGAATATTTGACAAATGCTTGGGGTCAACACGTGTGTGATTACTTGGATCCCATGCTATGGATAGGGATGATTAAATGGAAAAAGAAGGACTTAAGGGACTTGCCAATCTCAAACAATTAGAAAGAGATTCTCAATTGCATTCTTTCAAAAAGAAAAGTTTTTCTCAACTCCAAAGAAGACTCCATTCGGTGGGTGGGCACCAAATGTGGGAAATACTCTATCATCCGAAGCTATAAAATCATAAATTACATAGATCCTTCCTTTCCCAGGATAAAATTATTTTATTGGAATAAAACTGGTATGCCTAAGGCTAAGGCTTTTACTTGGTTGGCAATGTAGAGCAAAATTCTCACTTTTGATAGAATGCGTAAAATTAGGGTGCAAGGGCCCTTATGTTGTTATTTTCATAGTATTGAGGAAGAGGATTCAAACCACCAACTATTATCTTGCCCATTTTCAGCCTAGTGTTAGAACTAGTTGTGTGCCAAGCTTGGGCTGAAATGGGCCCACTCATGTTCTCTCCTTTTGACCTTTGTCTCTTATTTACTTGGGCATGCTAAGGCCACATTCATGTGTTTTTAGTTGGAATGTCTAGCCATCTTGATTTGGACACTATGGAAAGATAAAAAATAGAGAATTTTTAAAAATAAATCTAGTCATGTAAAGGAATTTATCCATAGAGCTAAGGTGGCCATGTCTAAAATTGGAACTACTCATGTTAAAAGAAGTAATGGGTCCTTGACTAGATAATATTAAAAAAAACATTACACGTTGGTAGCTACTTAAGTCTCCCCCTATTAATGGGTTAAAATTACTAGCACATTCATCTTGTAGGGAAAAAACTCAGTCTAGACTCCCTTGTCCCTAGGCTTTTTCAAGCTCAATTTTATTAAACCTGCATAGAGTAACCCTGGTACCTCAGGGATAGGCTACATTATCATAGTTTATGTTAGCTCTCTGATTACGGAAGCCTTTCTAAAGTTGAGTAATGAGACAAATAATGAAGTTAAAACTAAATCTTGAGCTTTAGGTATAGATCTGATCATCCACTGTGGTGTAGAGAAGCTCATCTTAGAAGGTGACTCAATGGTTTTGATCCAAGCACTTCATAATTGAGGGGCTTATACCTGGAACAATGAAAATATTTTTGGCTAGTTTTAGGACATTCTTAATTCACTCAGCTCTTGGTATGTGTATCACTACTAATAAGAGGCTAATGTGGTAGTGGACTTCCTAGCCAATCAAGGTATCTTATAATCTACTGAGCTCTTCTTAGATAACTCTTGGGAAGCTTGGTCGGAGGCTAATTGGGTAAGCTCTTAACCTTTCTATTTATCCATCCTGGTGTCACATCATGGCCATCATATAAGTTATGGGTGGTGGTGGGATTAATTTCCAATCATTAATTCATATTAATATGTGTTTTCTACATGTGTGGGTGGTGAAAAGAGGTGGCCTACCATTTATGAGGATTATGTTATCTTTTACATACATGATTGTCATTTGATTTACCTGATTCGGTATGGGTTGGAGTTTAGTGTGTTGTGTGTGATTATGTGAGATGAAGCATCTAGTCTAAATCACCATTACTAAGCCTTTGCTTCATGTTTCTATTGAGAAGAGGGAAATATCATTTGAAGGTAGCACCAATGAAGCTAGGCTAAAAAAAGTCTTCATACTTTAATCTGACCTAGTTATGGAAACAGTCAAAGATTTATTGACCATAATTTTCCTAGAGACTCTTTATAGGGTCAAGGTAAATGTTAACATTGCTTCTCTATTGATCAACAATATGCTCTTAGTTGTAGAAGACAAGGAACCATTCAGGGTGGTGGTGGAACGGTTGATTAAGCCTCACTTTAGGGTTGGTCGACAAGAGGCAATTATGTCTTTTTTGACCAAGAGAATGATGGAGCTACGCCTGTCTAGGAGGGAGCTCTATGGCATTATTCCCCTTTCCATATATTAAGATCTCAAGAAAATACTTTGTGTGGTTGTGTCTTACGTGAAAAAATTGTAGGGATTTCTTTGCTCACTATCTCCTTTAGGCCAAACATTCACACCCTTAGATGTGAGCACTTTGTATACCCCTTACCTTCTCTCTCATCCATCCTTGGAATGCACTGGTCTTTGCATGTGCTTGTTATGTCTCAACTTCTGGAATGTATGTATGGGTGGCTCATCTTATACCACCTTCGACATAGTTTGAGGTTACAAGCACAGTGGAATGACTATGGCCTACATTTGATATAAATCATCATCATCAATGCATGCTTGGCTTGAGTCTAACCTATGGGCTCCTAGATTGGGTGGTTATTTAGTGTCCTTTACTAAGGATGACCTAAACTTGACCCCCCAATAGAAATTAACTCAATTGGTCATTGACGAGCATTCACGTGTTGCCCTATGGGCAGGGTAATTTCTTTTTGTATTTATTGTTGGCTTGATCTTATGCCTTTTTTTTGGATATGGTTTTGATCCTATGGTCTTGTGTGGTATCTTCTATTAGTTAGTCTAGTTTTATTTTGGCTTGATCTTGATGTAGTTCGTTGTAATATGTTACAATTAGTTTTAATTAGTTACTTGTTGGTCTATTGGCCATTTTACTATAAACACTCCCTCTCTCATGGATTTTTTTACTCATGTATTTTTTGTGTAATTGGTTTATCTTTTAATATAATGGGTGAGGGAACCTTAACCCTCAATTATCTATCAAAAAATAATAAAATTTAGAATAATACCAAACAAATTTATTATTTGATATTTATATTTGAAAAGAATGCATTAGATTTGCATAATACAACAGGTTATTAATTTCAAGATTTGGTCATGCATTAAAAAAAAAAATTGTAAGCAAACGAAAAGAAAGAAATGAAGGATAAAAATAAATGAAGCTATCTAAAGATCAGCTCAAAACCTCCATAAGAGAAAACTATAACTTCAGGTTAGAGGGCTAAAAAAATAGAGGCATTTTTTTTTTAAAAATGAGATTCCTCTGAGAAAAGTTTGTACAACACTCAAGATCAATATTAAAATGACCAAAACTCTAATACCATAATATAAGTATTGTCAAAGATCAAAATATTAACATTGAAAACAGGCAAAAAAAATACTTAAAGAAACAATGTTATCTTGAAAATTGAGTAAACTACAAAAAGTGAGACAAAAGATTTGACAAGTGGGGAAACCGTTGAACGAATAAAAACTCTACAATATTATTATAAGCCTTGCAATAATGAATCAAATTTAAGTAGAAGTTAGGAGAGAGAAGAATACCTTTAAGCTAAAATATTATTACCAGAATACAAGAGTAAGTCAGGGAAAGACTAGATTGTATTTTTTTGTGAAGAATGAAAAAGGAGAGATCATTAAATAGAGCTAAGAGAGAAAAAAGAGTTATAGGAACAAGCTTCATGTATGTATTGAAGTGTTCTAATCTTTTTACAAATAAAGAGGATGTATGTGACATGTAAGGAGAGAAGTTACCTATACAAATAATTCTCAAATCTAACAAATGGATAAAAGAAATAAAAGCCACCTCATAAATTCGAGATAAATACATATATAAATATAATAATTACATACATAAAAAAACTTAAAATAAACTTAAACTAATACAAAAAATTCAACGTTCTCCAACCTAAAATTATACTTACTATAAATAATATGAAATTAATATCTATATTCATATTTAATAAAACTAAATTTTGAATTTCCTTTATTTTCTTTAATTATTAGAATCGTATTATTTTTACATACACTATGTATCTTTTTGTGTAATAATAAATATAAGACAACATTAAAATTAAAAATACTTCTAATTTAAATCTATGAAAATAAATATTTTTAATCATTATAAAATTATTCTCACAACCAATTTATATATATGATTAATTATTACAAAATTTTGATAGCAACCATGTTGGAGAGAATTATTGAATAGTACTTACGATTCATAAATGTAAAGTCTATTACGATGATATCATTAGGTAATGAATCCATAAATACAAATGATATCAATTATATTCATACAAGTTATATGAATATTTATTACAATCACACATATTAAAATGGTTAAGGTGTAAATTCACCCTCCCTTTTCATATAATTGATATTTTTCTTTTTTTTAAATTTAAGAAAATATCAAATTTATAGATAATATATAATGATTTGTATTAAAAACAAAAGTTGTATAATAATTAATATATGTCTCTTTATGGACTTAAATTGATCACACTAATTCGTGCTAAGAAGTATAATTTTTTTTTTATCATTCTTCTGACAATAATTTCACATTACTACGGGGGGATGCGATGGGTGACGGATGAGTGGCAGGTGATGGAGCGAGGATTGCAAGTGGAGGAGCCAGGAGTTTATCCCCATCTAGAACCCCCAGAGTAGACCAAACTGTGGGAGGATCGAATTCTCAGGGTAAGGACATGTTCTATGTCAGTGAACACTCCAAGCTCAACAAAGTTAATGGTTGTCTGCCACACAGCTAGGAGAGATCGGTGCTGGTTATTTTGCCTGAGGTAGTTAAGGAAGACATGGACTATTTGACCTCACATGCTTTGATTTGTAAGTTTTTGGGCATACGAATCTCCATGGTGGCCTTGGAAGCCTGGATTCACCGAACATGGTAGGTGGATTTTGACATTATGCTGGCCAAAAATAGCTACTTTATGGTGAATTTCTCATCCGTGGTGGATAGGAATCGAATCTTTGAGGGGGGTCCTTATTTTTATGATTGCATCAGATTGTTTATCAAGCCATGGCATGTGGGGTTTAACTCTGCGAAGGATCTCCCATCGTGCATTCCTGTTTGGGTCCATCTTCTAAGACTACCTTTAGAATTCTAGTGCAAGGATATCCTGCGGTAGATTGTAGCTATGATTGGGACACCTACTGCAATATCACATCAATCATTAGATAAAAAGGTAATTTCCTATGCTTGCATCTATGTCAATATTTATTTAAATAACCCTCTATCGAATTCTATGGAAATCTGCCTGAGCGCTTCGTCATGGGTCCAACAGCTAGACTATGAAGCCATCCCCTTTCATTGCCAAATCTGCCATGTGTATGGGCACCTACATCACCAATACCCTCTAGTTGTTAGAGATGGTGATGCTCCGAGTAGCTCTTTTGGACCTCAGCCAACCAATGAGGATGTAGGCAATGGGCAACCCAGCTTTATGGGTAATGGCAATAGGCAACCTAAAAGTGTGGCAAAAGGAAAGGCGCACCTGAGTACTTCCAATATGGGACAAGCACCATCTGTGTCAAATGCCCCTGATAGGGATGATTTCATTTTGGTCCGCCGTAAGGCTAAGGGACATGGACAAAAGCGGCATCCTCTAGACCGGCAGGCAGACCCGAGTTTCAACCAATTTGAATCTCTTGATTACATGCTCATAGAGGACGACATACCTGTAGTAGATCAGGGAGTGTTGCCTGAGTCAAATGGGAAGAACTCTGCTCTTTTTGGCACACAAGATATGGATGACCAGCAAACCACAGAGACCTCTCTCGGCCCTAAGGCTTGGATCCTTGTGGTGCCTCCTGTCTCACAAGACAAGGACGTCCGCTAGGCAGATATGGTTAAAGGCACGGGAGATTATAGCAAAGAAAAAGGACCCTTATCCACTTTAGGCCTAATGCAAAGACCATTCAAGAAATCTTCCTTTACTACCCCTTCTAGAGCTAGGTGCAAGAAGGACCAAGACAAAATTAAACTCACAGGTGATCTGTTGGTAGAGTCGGGGGTTGTAAAGCCCTTGGATGAACACTTTCCCCACTCCACTCAATGATTTTTCTATCATGGAATGTGAGGGGGTTGAATAGCATCCCTAGAGAAAAAGATATGTGCAAATCGATGTTGGAACATTCTCTTAATATTTTGTGTATTCAAGAGACCAAGCTCTCAGTGGATTCCATGTTTTCCTGCGCCCCTAATATTTGGCTTCATGGCTAGTGCCAATGCGTGGGCGCTCTGGGAAACTCCAGTGGGATTGCTATTTGGTGGGATCTTAGGAAAGTTACACCTATGCATTAGATCTCTAGCATCTCAGCCCTGTCAATGATAGCCTCATCTCATGAGACTAGTGAACGGATTCTTGTTACCAATGTTTATGCTCCTGTTGACTCACCCAGACAACTCAGGCTTTGGGATCATATCCGGTATGTTAAAAGCTGCCATCCCTTCCTACCTTGGATTATGGCTGGAGATTTCAGTGCTATTCTTAGCATGAAGGAAAAGAGGGGTGGGTTGGCTCGCCTGGGCCCTTCTTCTGAGCTTCTTCAACAAAATATTTCTCTTTTACATCTCTTAGATGTTAAACCCTTAAATGGGCTCTTTACTTGGAATAATAGAAGGATTGGGGAAGCTGCCATTTTAGAGCGCCTGGATAGGTTCCTTTTTTTGTGCTTCTAGCTTTCCAGTTCCTTTCACCTCTCTTCCAAAATTCTTGACTGGAGAGGATCCGATCACTGGCGTATCAAACTATCTACCAATTATATTGTTGTCCCCAAGAAGCCTCCATTCAAGTTTTAGCTGATGTGGCTTCGTGATTCTTCTCTCCATTATTTAATGGTGCATTGGTGGAGACAAGGGGTCAGCCTATGGAACCTCTATGTTCTCTTTTTCCAAAAAATTGTAGTATGTCAAAAGGAAGCTAAAATTTTGGAATAGAAATTGCTTTGGTAACCTCCATACAATGAAGAGGAGGGTGCAAGATAGGCTGGATGATGTTACCAGGCAGATTTGAGACCAAGGCCTGTCAGAAGCTCTTAGCACAAAGGAATCTAAGGCCTCTGTCGATCTTGTTAAGTGGGAGCTTCGCAAAGAAATCTACTAGAAACAGAAGGCCCGAATAGACTGGCTCCAGGAAAGAGACAAGAACACTACTTTCTTCCATAATTCTATGTAGGCTCGCCATAATGAGAACTTCATTTCCTCCCTTGTTACTTCGGATGGTACAAATCTAAATTCCTCTCAAGATATATCCAGGGAAGTTACTCAATTTTATTCCACTCTTTTTTCAGAAGATCATCACCCAGATGGGGCAACTGAGAATACAGTCCTTTCTTATATCCCCGTGGTTGTGACACTAGAACAGAATGAGTCTCTCATGCGGTTAGTTGGTATGATAGAACTGGAGGGAGTGGTATTCAGCTTGTGTAGAGGCAAAGCATCAAGACCAGATGGTTTCCCTAAAAAATTCTTCCAGGACTTTTGGGATATTATCAATCTTGATCTTTTGGAGGTGATTCAGGAATCCTATGCCCATAATGAAATGCTCAGGGCATTCAATGCCACTTTCTTAGTCCTTATTCCAAAGAAAGAATAGGCAAACCAGATAGATCAGTTCAGGCCTATTGCCCTTTGTAATGTGGTATACAAAATCATTACTAAGCTCCTTGCGAAAAGGCTCAAAGTTTGTTTGCCCATGGTTATTTCGGAAGAACAAGGGGCTTTTGTGGAAGGTAGACAAATTTTGGATGGAGTGGTCATCGCATCTGAGGCTATCCATTCTATGAGTATTTCCCAGGAGTGGGCCATGGTCATTAAGCTTGATATGGCTAAGGCTTATGACAGAGTCAAATGGAGTTTCCTGCACAAGGTCCTTTTGGCTTTTGGTTTCAGTCAGGCTTGGGTGCGATGGGTTCTGAGCTGTGTTACTACCCCCTCTTACTTGGTCCTTATCAATGGCAAACCCTCAGAGCTTTTTGGTGCTTTGAGAGGCCTGCGCCAAGGAGATCCTCTCTCTCCATATTTGTTTATCATCTTGGTCGAGGGGCTCAGATGACTTATCAAGTCTCGTGTCTCTCAAAATTCATTTCAAGGATGGAAATGGGGGACTAGACTGCCTTCCTTGACCCACCTCCAATTCGTTGATGATACAGCTCTTATCAAGAGAGCTAGAAGCCATGAAGCAGAGGCATTTTGGCTCACCCTGGATACATATATGGCTACTTCAGGTCAAAAAATTAATGACCACAAATATTCTATATATTTTTCAATACTCCTGATCTGATCCAGTGGAGGATTGCAGCTATCCTCAGATTTTAGACGCATTCGCTTCCTCTGACTTATTTGGGAGTGCATATTATGGTGGGAAGATAGCCTAGAAGGTTCTGGCAGAATGTTCTTGATAAACTCTGGAAAAAAATTAACCACTGGACACATAGATGGCTCTCTACAGTTGGCAGGGTAATACTCCTACAATCCGTGATTCAGGCCCTTCCTATATACCGAAGTATGGTACAGGCTACCTCGGTGTACTTTCTCAAGGAATTTGATGCTCTCTCCCATCAATTCTTGTGGAGCGATAACTTGAAAAATACCAAATGGAGCCTCATTAACTGGAATACTATGTGTCAGCCAAAGAAGGATGGAGGTCTTGGGCTGCGCTCAGCTATCCTTTGGAGTCAGGCTCTTGTAGCCAAACTTTATTGGCACTGGTGTTCTAGCCCCTCTTGCTTGTGGGCCTGTTTCTTGCATTACAAGTACTTCCCAGACATTGATTCTGCTATTCTTCCCAGGATGCCATTGGAGGGGAGAGGATCTATGGTGTGGTACACCCTCAAGGTAGGAGCTTCGCTGGTTAAGCGCAGTCTCTTTTGGATTTGTAACAGTGGCACCGATGCTCTCTTTTGGAGTGACTCCTAGGATAGATCTCCCCCTCTCTTATCCTCCCACCCACACCTCTGACCTCTTAGTGATCCTCTCCTAGCGGTCGGGTGGGATTCAGTGGCTCATTACAAGGAGGCCTTTGACCTGGGTATGGTTTTGGGCTTTCAGTGGAAGAATTCTTTAGACTGGCCTCCGGGAGGCATGGTGGAGGAACGAATGGAGTTAGCTTAGATTTTGGACTCTAGAAGGTGCAATTCCTTGTAGGAGCATGATGTCTTGGCCTGAGGAGGTGCTCCTTCAGGGAAGTATTCTATTTCCTCAGGGTACTTGGTGCTGACGAAATAATGTCTTAGTGTAACAGAGATCTCTTGGGCTAAGAAAGTGTGGAACCGATTTTTGTGGCCCAAGTGCAATTTTTTTCTCTGGGTGTTATCCCACAACAGGTGTCTTACCTGGGATAATCTCTGCAAACAGGGCTTCCAAGGGCCATCCATATGTAGTTTATGTCACAACAGTGAAGAGACGACCTCTCACCTCTTCTTTCAGTGTTCTTTTGCCAAACAGATTTGGCATCTCTGGTGGCAGGCGTGGGGATGTTCTTACTGGCACACGGCCTCTCTAATCGATTTTTGGGATCGATTAGGCCACCCTCCCTCCAAGGATACGCTCCTTCAGGTGGCCTAGGTCATTGGCCCATCCTTTATTCTGTGGAATATTTAGCTTGAGAGGAACATAAGGATCTTCCTGGATAAGCATTTAGAGTTCAGGCTTCTATGGGGGAGAGTTATCATTTCTCTTCAGGAAACTATTCAAGTTAAGTGTGACAGGGGTGGGGGTATGAGCACTATAGATGCTTCCATTTGCTCACGTCTCTCTTTGGATGACCTTGGCAACACCTCTGTGGCTCCTCCCACGCCCCCAGCGAATGGTTCCAGCCAGCGGACGTAGCCTGTTAAGCGTGCAAGGCACTGGACTCCACCCTCAAATGGAGTTTTAAAATTTAATATAGACGGATCCTCATAGGGAAACCTGGGCATGGCTGGCACTGGAGGAGTTGGTCGGGATAGTGATGGTAATATCCAGTTTTGTTTTTCTATTTACAAGGGCATCCACACAAACAACCTCATGGAAGCCATGGCGATCTTGGATGCGGTGTAGCAGTGCTGTCAACATGGGTGGCTCAGAATCATTTGTGAATCAGACTCCCAGGTCATTGTCAACTTACTGAACAAAAGAAACTTCAGTGCTACGGATTGGCATTTATCTGTGATTGTTCTTTAGATCCTCCAACTATGTACTTCGTTGAAAGTTGTGACCTTTAGGCACATCCCCCGTGAGTGGAATGGTGTTGCAAATAGTTTAGCTAAATGGGCTTCTAAACACGGCTCGGATTGGAACATTCTTGACCAGACAATGCTTCCTCTGAATCTTTCTCAAAAGCTGGCCCAGCTTGTGGACCAGGACAAAGCTATGTAATTTTCATTGTTTCCTGTTCCGTTTTTTCAATAAATTTTTACCCCTCTTTTAGTTTATATATATATATATATATATATATATATATATATATATATATATATATATATATATATATGTCTCTCTATTAAATTTTATTTATTAGTAAATACATATTAACTAAATTTATCCAAGTAAAAATTCAAATTTATATATTTTAGAACAAATTTGTAGTGATATGGATCTATTAAAATTTATTAACTAAATATAGTAAGTTTAGAAAAAAAACCTAAACAAATATCATAAGAATAGATATTTAGCCTCTAGACATGACTTGAGAGATTAATTATATGGCCTCCATCTTTATTTTTGTGAGAGGGTTGTACCTTTAATCCGTGGTGTTTTATCCAAAGATTGGATTAGGTCAAATCCTAATCATTAATCCTAAAGTTTTTGTAAGAAATCTCTCCAAACTTCTTGTTATATTTAATCAACATGACTTGAGAGATTAATTATATGACCTCCATCTTTACTTTTGTGAAAGGGTTGTACCTTTAACCCGTGGTGTTTTATCCAAAGATTGGATTAGGTCAAATCCTAATCATTAATCCTAAAGCTTTTGTAAAAAATCTCTCCAAACTTGTGGTTATATTTAATCACCATGTCAATATCAAGATTTGGGTTTATAAAGGTAAGTTTTTTTTTAAAAAGTACAGTTATTTCAATATGTCTATAATGATGCACCTTTCAAAATAATAAATCAATATTTAAGTACTTTTCAGAACACAATCATAGTGATCATTATTAAGAAAGAAAATTATAATGATACGTGTTGGTTTTTAAAAAATTAAATTTATCAATTTAATCATATCACAATTGAGCTTTCAATAAACAATCAAATAAATAATTATTATATTAAATGATCATTCCAAAATAATAATAATATTATAATTGAACTTTCAATAAATAATGAAATAAATAATATTATATTGAATTATTAACTAAATTTACTAAATAAATTATTTCTTAAATGAGTTTGTAATTATTATATTGAGATAAATAAAACATTTCGTGAAAACATGTAGAAGAATATTTTTAATTTTTGGATGTTAAACTTTAGGATTGTTAAAGTGATATATCTTATCAAAGGTTATCATTAGTTAGAATAGAAAAATTATGTATTCAAGTGATTCTTATAATACCATATCTTGACAAGTACTAATAAAAAATATATTAGTGTATGCATCTAATATTTAGTATAAAAATAGATAATTGAATAATCTAACATTTAATTTAAATATAATGATCGTAACAGTTGATAAATTTATTTTTTGATTCATAAAATAGACTATAATTTTTATCTTTAAAAAATATTTGAATGAAAATAATGGTGATATTCTTAATAAGTAAATATATTTAAATTGTGAGATTATAGTGAACATCAAACCCACTGTCTCCACATCACCAAAAGTTATTGTTTCCTTTTCTAAAATTAAATCTTTAAGACTTATGTATTATTAAAACCCATAAAATTTGAAACAAAACTTGTATATAATTACTTCTTATAATAAAAGATGTTGAAACCAATTTTAAATTATTTATATCCTTCAATGATATTGAAATTAATTTTATTTATTTTTTAATCCCATAATGTGACAATATAGTTAATAAACTCTTTTATCACATATAATAATAATCCAAATAATTTAAAACCATGAGTTTACATTATATTTTATGGAGAACCAAGAGCAATATTAACCAAACCAACTTTAATCTTATTACACATAAACATTACTCATTACTAAACACATGGTAGCACTCCACTCTACAAATGATCATCATCGGTTCATATCTTCATATTGGATATATCATCGGTTCATATTTTAAATTATTTATATCCTTAAATAATATTGAAATTATTATTATTATTATTTTAATCCCATAATATGACAATATAGTTAATAAACTCTTTTATCACATATAATAATAATCCAAATAATTTAAAACCATGAGTATACATTATATTTTATGGAGAACCAAGAGCAATATTAACCAAACCAACTTTAATCTTATTACACATAAACATTACTCATTACTAAACACATGGTAGCACTCCACTCTACAAATGATCATCATCAGTTCATATCTTCATATTGGATATAACAGGTGCATAATGAGAAATTTTTAATAGTATAAAACCTATTTTATTGGGTCCTTTTGAGTTATCAATATTGTTAATATGCCATTGAGTTATATGTAACCTAATTTTTATATTTATTAGGATTAACATTTTATTATAAGTTATATCACTCTTATTTTATGTGTTGATGTGTATAAATAAAGATCATGTTTATTAGGTTTATTTAATTTATTTATCGTATTTGATTTATAATTTTTTAATGATTATTATTAATTAGGTGCTTTTGAAAATTATCATACATTTGTGTTTGATATTTATTTTTGAGTGAAAATTTTATTCATGATAAAAGTATGATTATTTTAAAAAATATATTAGTTAATATTTTTTACATTTTTATCTATTTTATTTTTTAGGTTATTCAGAACATAATTACACATATTATTATTAATATAACTAATGTGTTGTCTATTGAATTGTACTTATAATTGAAATTAGTAGTATTAAAGTGATCTAATCCATTCTTGCATGTCTCATCAAATGAGATAAGAATAAAAAAAGGATAGTCTCAATATACATGACCTTTTAGCTTATCTCTTTTGTCAGTTCAAATAATCTTAAATGGCAGAAGAGGAGACATGAGATCCTTTCAAAGTATTTCTTAACAAAGCACTCAAGAGGTTAAGGAGAGAGATAATGGCATAGTTCATTAATGTCATATCATGATTCATGTTAGAGGTTGCACCCACGTCATCATCAAACAAGCCATTTATATGTTTGACACCTTTTAAGGTATTTTATCAAAAGTTATAATTAATTGAGATATTAACTCTAATCAAGATAAAATAAATTGAAGGGTAGCAAAAGTTTAAAATGACTTATAACTAGAAAAATTCAAATAAATTATTTAAATGGATAAAACTTGAATGATTAAAGAAGCTAAATATGGAAAGCACAAAAAGGACTATAAGACTTAGCTAATTACTACATATTAGGTTGATTATGTGTGACTAAACATGGCTATAAACAATCAACTTAGACCTAATTATGCATTTATAGATGAAATAACAATTTTCATTATCATGGGTTAGAACTGACTAGAAACAATTAAGATCAATTATTGCTCTTGACTTCAGTGGGTCAATCTTGACCTACATAGGATAATATAAAACTAATGGTACAGTCACCCACCCCTTCTTGAAATACTACTATATATATAATTTAGACCTTAGGTTGTGTGTGGTTGAGATGCAAATAACCTCGTCAAGGTTGAAACCCCACTAAGACTTGTGATAACTAAAAAAATATAAAAAGAGAGGGGGAGTGTAATGGGTTGAGCTAACCTCAATCACCCTCATGATGATTGGACATTACCTATATACCCAAAGTACTTTGAAGATGGAATCAAGCCTCATATAGTTCTCCCATCTAGAATGCTTAATGAAATAGTGCTCATTTGATACATGTATGCATCTAGAAATTACTTGAATACTTGTCTAAGGGGTGATTTAAGTGAATAAAATTGAATTTAGAAATAATATGGAATATTTGATTAGTGTGCAATAGTATAAATGTACCCAAATAATGATTTTTTCAAGTATCAGACTCGGTGGCTTTAATGTACATTTACAATAATTCAAATGGCTAAAACCTCATGCTACCTATCCTAAAATTATAACCCCATGCTACCTATCCTAAAATTATAGAGGAAACCATAAGGAAGGTTTTAAATGTGAAAAATACTCATTTCTAGGTGAAGGGAAAGATCAACCTATAAAGGTGTGATCAACTAGAAATTTTGACCCATGTTGGTTAATTCTGACCTAGGAAAGGTAACAATTGATCTTAAGAACTTCACATATTTATATAAATGCTTAGTGTTATGCTCTTAACCTATAGTACATCTAAGGATATGTGTAGCTAACTTGTGGCTTACATACCTTTCATATTATCTTAATGTATTTCTCTATGTTCTTAGTATGGTTGACCTACGGAATAACCATGGTTAAGTAGAGTATATATGTGAGGTAGTGGTTAGCATTTCATCCTCATATTATGAATTCTGATTTTATTACACCACTGTGGAGGTTTCCCCCTCAAAGCTGTTTAGTTAATATTAATCAAGTAGTTTTATCTTTCATCAATTATTGTTGTGGATCTAATTATTTTATTCTTAATTTTGAGATATATTATTTCATTATCATGAAACATTTAAGAAATTTCATTACAAATGGTATTAGAGCATAAAATTGGGTCAGTTTCTATGGCGTTATTTTTCAGATCTGGTGTTGTAATAATCAAAAGAGTTGTAGGATCAAAAAACATAACTTACGATCTGAGAATATTTTAATTTTTTTACCACTTCAATATTATTATAAGTATTTTTTTAAAAGTTTATAATTTTTTTATTCACACCCCTATTCAAATTAGTAGTCATTGGATTCATCTCAGCAAGATGATCACAATGGGATAATCTGCTAGTCCACTCTTTTGGGGCCCAAAAACCTCCCTCCTAGGGTTTGTGCATGGCTTATCCCAACACTCACAGACACGGGAAAGGTCAAGAAATTCCAAAAGCTCCTCATAAGGATGACATGGAGTCATTAACTTCAGATCCATTAATTTCTTAGACAATTCAACAAATCCAGTCAGATATATAAAGCATGGTGAGGAAAGATGATCTCAATATAGTAAAAGGGAAAATAGAATTTATGAAGCATTAATTGTCAATTTGGAATGATAAATTAACCATTATTATGGCTCAACTTCCATAAAATAATATTCCACCACTCCAATTAAGTTCTCTCAATCTAAATAATCACAACTATAATATTAAGTTGAAGCACATGATGCCAAAGGTGGAAGTATTCAAGTTTAATGGTAAGGATCCACTCACTTAGATCAATCAAATATAAAAATTATTTGATCTACATTAGACCCCATACACACAAAAGGTGATCATGACATCTCTTTATTTAGAACCTAAGAAATTCATTTGGTATAGGTGTTCATGTAATTAAAACAAAAAAAAGGTGATCTTGTTACCTAGTTAGTGTTTACTAAGGAACTACATATGCATTATCAATCTCAAAAAACTACTTCAGTCAATTAGCAAAGCTATGATAAACATTCATTGTTAAGGATTATATTTTTTTTAAATAGAATTTATCCTTATGCATGGATGACATCAATCAGAACATCATGACTAACTTGTTCTTGGGGTGGCTCAAGGATAACACCCAAATTGAGGTTCACATGTTTAATCCAACATTTATTTCTAAATCCATACCATTTATGTGCCAAGTAGAGGAAAAATATTTGATCAAAAGGAGGGCTTTCACTCATGGGGTAATTTCACAACACCATCATTTATACAACTTATAATATTGACCCCTTAACAAATTAAAGAGAAGAGTACCAAAGGGTTATGTTTTGGTTATAAAATCAAGTGGATCAAGGGATATAAATTTGCCAAAAATAAGTTGTTCTACATTGATCCAATGAAGATGAAGAAGATGATGAGGCTTTAGGTGAGGATATGGAAGATCCAAAGGAGGAATGTGAATATTCTCACCCTAATATCTCTTGTCATGCCATTTCAAGTATAAGTACTCCTTAAAATATTAAAGTGGTAGGCTTCCTCAAGAAACAAAAAGTAATAATGTTGATTAACTCAGTAAGTACACATAATCTCATCAACAGTAAGTTAGCTACTCATTTGAACTATTTTATTTATCTAGAAACATAATTTTAAGTCATGATTATATATGGTGGAATAGTCAATTATTCTATAAAATGATATAATATTTATATTTCCATGGGGAACATTTGTTTAATTCTCCTATGTTTATTATTCCTATGGGTGGGGGTGACAATGTTTTGGGATTATAATGGCTCATGACTTTGGGCACAATAGATATGAATTTCTAGGAGTTATTCATGAATTTTAATTTTGAAGGTAGGACATTTGAACTATGGGGATTATGGGCAAAGTCTCCCCAACTAGTTAGTTTACATTAGACGATGAAGATTATTTTAAAAAGTGTCAAATAATTTATAGCATATTTGTTTTCCATATAATTTCATCCAACAAATGTGTCTACACATCTTGATTTACAAATAATTTTTGATGACCATCCAACACTTTTTTGGTGCAATGTCAAAAGGCCTTCCACCAAGTAGATAACATGATCATGTCATTAGACTAATTCTAGTTAGTACACCACCAATATTCATATTATACAAGTATTCATATGCCTAGATAAGTGAAATTGAAAATATGGTACAAAAGATGTTGGAGGCAAGTATTATCCAACATAGCCAAAGTGAATATTCATCCCAAATGGTCATGATGCAGAAGAAGGATAACACTTAGAGAACATAGACCGAATATAGAGAAATCAATAATTACACCATCAAAGATAAGTTTCTCATTCCAATAATTGATGATTTATTAGATGAATTACTTGGTGATGTTTATTTTACCAAACTAGATCTTCATTTTGGGTATAATTAAATTAAGATTAGAGATGGGGATATCCCTAAAATGACTTTAAAAAATCATGAAGGCCATTATGAGTTTATGGTCATGTTTTTTGGTCTAACAAATACACCATCTACATTTCAAAGTTTGATGAATACTATTTTTAGGCCTTTTTAAGAAAGTTTGTGTAGCTATTTTTTTATGACATCCTAATCTATAACAAAACTTGAAAAGAACATTTGAATCATGTGAAACATGTACTATTAGTTATGTGAACAAGGAACCCAAGAAGGAAGGTTAATATGATGTTAGTCCAAGAAATAAAACTCAAATAAACACACTAACACTTACACTCCTAGCCTTGACACTAGGGAGAGCATAGGTATCAAAACTATAATGAAAATACAACTAAAACACAAAAGAGTCATTCATTTACCTTCCTTGTAGCTCTAATATGGCTTGTTGAATGGCTTGTTTGGCTTTTGCATCAATAAATCTTCATCAATTGAGCTTTGCTAGCTTCATCTTTCCTTGGCACCTTAGCTTTGATTACTTGGCTTAAGATTTGGACATAGTAACATTAATTGTATGAGGCTTATGGAGTAAATCCTGCATAATAGCTCTATAATATCCAAGCTTAGAAATGAAGGGGTATGGCCTTGTATTTATAGTCTCAAGAATTAACTCTCATCCAAGGTGAATTAAATTTAAGTTTAAACATGGAATGGGTTCAAACTAACCCTAGGTGAGTTGAGACTAACTCCAGTTTAGTTAATAGTTGTCATGTAATTATAATTTTCAATTACTAGTCATGGCTCTCAAATTATATATTTTGGGATATTTTTAAAGAGCTTAACAACTCACAAAGGCAATTATGAAAAGGCTTAATATTTTGATTTTTGGAATTTTCATTTTTATATATTCATTAATTGTAAATGGATAATTCAACTAAGCATTTAATCTTATTTAATTTGTTAATTAATTTTGATTAACATTTTAGCTCTTTTAAGACTTATTCAAATGCCTCGCTTAATAGGTCCATAGGTTAAATTGATAGTTATTATGCTGTAAGGTGATTGGGAGTGAATATGTGAGAGGTTATTATTGCATATGAACTAATATCCCAAATAGGGATGCCTCAACATGGTTTTGAGCATTGATGAATGATGCACAGAAAAAATTGGGATGTTTAGTGTTTCCTAGGCTTGATTTGTAATGTTTGGTAGGAATCAATATGAAGTCCAATCAGGACTAGTTGTGGCCAAAATTAGGTGTCTACAATTTTCCCCTATTTGGGAAGGCATTGCAAGCTATAGGCATAATAACATCTTCTCAAAGAATGAAAAGGTCTTATATGTTTAATGCTCCAATGATGATGGATGAGCTCTAGATGTCCCCTCTAGGGAGTGGTTTGCATAATAAGGTTGATGACCAGTACCTCGAAAGAAAGAAATGATGGGACCAAAAGCTAAAAAGGGTAGAAAAGACTGATTTGCCTATAGATGGTTATAATCAGTGGCATAATACACTACCCTAGTTGGGTAGATAAAAAAAGATGTTTTGCCTAAAGGCGATTATAATCATTGACATAACAAGGTAAAAAGATAATGATTTTTTCAAAGGTAGTTATAGTCATTAGCCAAAGGATAAGGGTAACAAGAGAATGATTTATCCAAAGGTGGTTATAATCATTAAAATGGAAACAATGATTTTCTCATAGGTGGTTATAATCATTGATAGGATAAAAACATGCCCCACTTGAATGGATAGAGATAATGGTTTGCCCAAAGGTGGTTATAAGCATTATCATAATGAAAATGAACCTCAGTTGGATAGAAAAAATATAATGATTTGATCAAAAGTGGTTAGAATCATTAACATCCAAATCGATTGAGAGACAATGATTTTCCCAAAGGTAATTATAATCATTGGCTATGTGGGTGGGATGATACACAATTATTTACCCAAAGGCAATTAGAATCATTGGTATAATAATGGGAGAAACATGGTAAATTGTCATAGGGGCTTACATACCGAATCCATACTCATAGAATAAGAGTAAGCCAAAACAAAGGAGAAAGATGAATTTGGGCAACCAACTAGTATGAAGATGCAAGGATTAAAATTCTTTCATGATTTAATTACTCTATAGTTGGGAAATGATTTGGGTAGATCAGGAAGTTATCATGTACCAAGGAGAAGTACCACGATCACATTGCTTGTAAGATTTCTTGAGCTAATTTTTGTTGAATCAAGTGATAGGATGCATTATGATATAATACATCATAAATAATTAATTAAAATATGAATAAGGATTAACACATGTGTTTCTATTTAATTTTTTCTTTTTCTTAAGTGTGAAAAGTAGAAACTAGTTATGAAGGGTGGAAGAATACCTATTAAAGTGCCTGAGTTGGATCCAAGTGATTGTGGAGAGATCTTCTTTGGTTAGGGAAAAATGACATGCAATAAGAAATCACTACCACAAAACTTATTGGTTAGACAAGTAGTTGGGTGGATTGCCTAGCATGAGCTAGATCCTAGAAGTGAAAGCTTTATATGCGCTTGTCAATCCACCTACTTTTAACACTTAAGTTTGTGAATAAAAAGAAAATATACTTGAATTTAAAATAAAAAATAACTAAAATTAAATACAAGTAAATAAAAATAAATAACTAAATTAAGACAAGAAAGTTAAGTGCTTTTAAAACAATGACTAAATAGCGCAACTAATGTTAAAAATTAGTCAAGACAAGGCTATGGTTTTGGTTTGAAAATTTAATGAGAGATTAAAGAAAGGTGGTTTAGTTGGTTGATAAATGGTTAAGGTAATAAAAATTTAAATATTCAAATGGGATAAGTAGGTGAATGGTTGATGAGGTAAGAGGGTAAGTAGTTAAAATGGAAAAAGGGGAAGAGGATAAGGAGGATAAAAGTGGCAAAGGTGTGAATGGATAAAAGATGGCGAGGGAGCAGGTGGATTGAGATAATGAAATGACAAAGGGATAAAATGGATCAGTGTTGATGAAGAGATTAAAAATCCAAGGGGATGATAAAATTAAATTGAAGAAATAAAATCAAATGTTACCTTCCAAGATTGAAGAAGAATGTTGTTGTTGATGATGATATTGTTGAAGATGTCTTGAGGCAATTTTGGTAGAGCTTCATTGTTTTTAATTCTTTTCCTCCAAGATGTGGATGACCTCAAAAATGATTACCTCCTTCAAATACCTACAAAAATATGTTAATAACCAAATATCAACTTCCCATTTAACCTTTGATGAAGGACAGGGGGGCATTTATAGCATTTGATATGAAGAAACATGAAAAAATAGAGGAATAGTGAAGCAATTAAAATATATCCAAGTGGGACTCATAAATAAGTCAAGGATGAGGTTATTGGGATTCCCACCTTGATCATAAGTCTCCCATTTGGTTTGGTGTGTTTTCCACATTGCACATGAATCTAATTTTGAATGGGAATCATGCACATGGGTTTAAATGAAACCAAAGACTTTTCACCACCCTTTCTTGTCTTCATCCAAGAACTTAAAGAGATGGCTCAGAAAATGTGGCACTATTTTCCATGTGGTGCCCAAATTAGTCAAGGATGAGTTTGATAGGGATTCCTATTTGAGTTGGTGAGTCTACCATTTGAGTTAAGAAGTCAAAAATGGGTGATCTTTATCTTTAAAGAGGTATCTCATTTTGAAGAATAATTTCATGTGTGAAGGCAAAATATATGTTGAATGATGGCCCCTTAAGGGTAAATTCACAATTTTTCAAAGAAGGACCCTTGTGATGCTTAAATGAGGTCATTAAGCACATTAAAAAAGGGTCTCAAGTGGGGTATGATGTCCCAAATCAAGTCACATCACTCTAAGCCATGACACTTGCCATATCACCTTCTATGTCACTTGCCATGTCACTTTACATATCACTTGCCATGTCATATACCATGTCACTCACCATGTCATATGCCATGTCATCATGAATAGTAATAGTGGGTCCCATAGTGAATAGTGATAGTGAATAGTACTTTTGAATAATACTTTCAAATAATAGTGATTTGATTAGGTTAAGAGGGGTTAGTTAAGGATTAAGAAGGTTTAGGGGGTCTTTAGTGGGTTCTAAGGTATTTAGTCATTGCAAACTACAAGTGTGTAGTTTTTTAGTGTATACATTTTACCCATTTTTGTTATATGACTTTGAATTAACAAGATGTAAAAAAATGAATCACTTGGTCGAAGGTCAGGGTGCTCTAAGTATGGGAGGAAGTGTTCCCCCTCAAACCAAAAGTCAATGAGAAAAGGTCAAATCGGGTGTAGGTTTGATAAGTGGTTGATGGGGAGGTAATAAGTGGTGCCACAAGGTAGTTGGGTATGTGAAATGTTGATGGGTTAACAAAATATGACTAAGAACAATAGTCAAGATTACGTAGAGACTAAAGCTACCAATGTTGATAACAAAAAGGTCAGGTTCTAAGATAAATGATAAGGTAACCAATCCTGAGCATTGGTCATAGCTGATCAGGTTAGTCTTATCAAGGCTCCTACATAGGGTTGGTGTTGACACAGGTATCTAGGGTAGGAATTGATCTCGAGAAAACATAAATAGTCTAGTTTTGCATGAGGTGGTGTAAATGTTTAAAATTTTAACATAACAAGGTTGGTCATTATGGTCAAAAGTTATTGCAAAACACACCAATGTTCTGGGTCAAAAAACTGACATCAAGGTGGATATGGTGAAAGCATGGGTGGATTGGGTATGGGTTGGAAGGGCATGGCTGAGCTGACTCCAAATGCATGTGGCAAGTGGATGTTGTCTATATAGTTCCATGGATAAGAATCCAAAAATAATGTCAAGCCAAATGTAGTTATTTTGAGGTGAAGGGTGTTGGTTAACTTGGTTGCCCCAATTTGATATCATGTAGTTAGGTCCAAATGAAGGATGTTGGAGAAAGGGAA
This sequence comes from Torreya grandis, assembly GCA_037957365.1. Classification (NCBI taxonomy): domain Eukaryota; kingdom Viridiplantae; phylum Streptophyta; class Pinopsida; order Cupressales; family Taxaceae; genus Torreya; species Torreya grandis. The sequence continues at coordinate 1,290,676 of JARHVA010000194.1, forward strand.
GTGCCAAAGGGTGGAAAAGATGGCTATCAAATAGTTTTTGATGGGTGTGGTAGAAATGATGGATGAGATTACCTAGGATGCAATTAGATGATTGCATCAACTATGCAAAAAGAATCTACAACCATGGATAATTAGGTTAAAGCATGAAATTTTTGCCACCTTTTTAAAGAAAAGAAAAGGGATAAATATGCTTTACCAGGATTTAGAAAATCTAGAACTACTCAAATTATCATAGTGATCGAATGGGTTCTTTCATCACCATCTAAGTAAGTTGACATTGTGTACATGCCACAACAATGTCATTAATAGGTTATGAAAGGGTAGTATGCAATGATTCGGGGAAGCAAAGTAGTAGAGTTGGTAAATGAGAAGTGGCAAAGATTTGAACCCTTGACCCTTGAGTCAGTGGGGCCCCCAAAATAAGTAAACATTGAATTTTGAGGGAATTCAGAGAAAGATGTTGAGGGGTTTTAGAATATGGAGTGAGGTGAATAATAATAAAATTAATTAAATGAGGAAGTAGGTTGAAGGAGGAATGAGATTAAAAAGTAGAGCTATTTCAAGGTGTAAGAAGATGTAGTCCAGAAAGGGAGAATCAAGGGAAATTATTAGAAGCTAGGGTGCATGAGAGGGTGTAGCTATCATCCCCATGTGGGTCTCCCAAAGGTTTCATTTGAAGGTGGTTTCAGTTTTGATTCTAACATCTTCAAAGGAGTAAGAAGGGTTTAAAATAGGCAAGACCAGAAGAGGTGGGGAAGAAATCTTCATCTTGATGGCTTAACGATGCTCAAGATTCCTAGTTGGTTGTATGAGCCCATGATCTTGGCTAATTGTGTTTTAGAGCCATAGGACTAGTATATATCTCATAGTAAACCAAAATCGAGTGAAAGACTTTGGATGTCATAGCATGCTCAAAATGGGTAGAGGGTTTAAAAGGAAAAAGGTGATAGGGAGGGTGAAGGGAGTAGTTGGAGAGGGATAAAAAAGAGAGTCTAAGTGCAACACATAGAGGCATTAAAGGAAGAAAGGGATACTTCTGAAGTAATGAACCTGGCCATATTTCATGCATTAAGGCAAGGGCACGGAAGACATGGGGAAGCAGACAAGGAGATGTATACAAAAGTAGTACAACTAGTGATCGCACTCTAAAGAGGTGGAGGTTGAATTAGAGAACATAGGGGAGATCCAACAAGGGATGAGGTGAAGGTGGACCAGGAGATGGATGAAGAGAAAACAATGAGGTCATAGATAAAGATGAAGGTGGAGAAGGATGGAAGAAGCCAGGCATGGTCATATAGATTAGGAAGAGCAAGGAAAGGCATCAAGGGAGATGAAAAAATTAAATGAAAATGAGAAAAAAGAAGAAAAATAAAAGGTAGAAGATGGGGGGTGAGAGATGCACTAAATAATGACAGATTAGAGAATTGAAAAGGATGGGGAGAGAAGTGTAATAATCTTTAAGGGTAAGGGGAGGTTGGTAAATATGGAAGGCCATGAAGGGTTTGAAAATAAGTCTAAAAATAGACCAAGGAGAAAATAAGTTGGTGATGAAAATGAAAAAAATAAGGCAATAAACAAAAGAAAGGAAATAGGATGAAAAAGGAGTGAAATGAGGACATAAAAAGGATGATAGGAGAGTGAAGAAGCAGGTGGTATCTTGATCAAGTAAGCATGGATGATGATGGATAATGAATCAAAGTAGATGGTGGCTTTGGAGATGAGAATGGGATGGAAAATAGGAAAGGGGTTTTAAAAATAAGGGGAAGCAAAGATCGGGTGGGTAAGAAGGTGAAGAGAGAAGGTAGGCATCAATAAAATTGTTATAAGAGATTAACAAGTGGAAGGGGTGATTAGAAGAGATTGTCAAGCTAAAAAGTGGTGAGGTGGTGAAGAAATAGGGGGGTGTAATGAAAGGGAGTGAGATGAAATTAAGGGATGAAGATCAAGAATGATAATAAAAAAATAATAATTGAAGTAGGGATACAAAGCATGGATACTCACACAGATGCAAAAGATAAGTGCATATCAAGATGGAAAGAGGAAAAAAGGAATGCAAAGGGCAAAAGGCAAGAAGAGATAAGAAGAAAAGGTAAATTATGAAAGGCTTCTCAAAGGATAAAGGCCCAGTTAAAAGCTAGTTATGGAGTGATAAAGAGGGTATGACAAATAGCCAAGGGCGAGGGGAGATGATGAGGACAAAGAATGAAGTTAAAGGGGATAAAGGGCAAAGTTGGTAATAAGGTGAAAGAGATTTAAAAAATGCAAAAGGTGGGTGGGGAAGTGACCTATGAAGCATGCACAAAGAAAGATGATGGGGAGGCTAATGAAGTAGATTACGAGGTGGCTTTACGAGAGGTAAGAGGGGCCAATGGGGAAGGCTTCAACCCTTGTGTTAAAAGAGATTGACAAGCTGGAAAAGTGGTTAAAAGAGATTGACAAGTTGTAGGTAGGGAGATGGTTAGGAGATAGGTAGAGAAGTGGAGGAAAAGATATGAGATGAGAAGGGAAAATAAAGAAAAGGATGTGGCTGAGTTGACCTTAGTAACTGAGCATTGCCTACATAGTCCAAAAAGACCTTAGGCTAATGTAGTTATCCCAAAAATGAGGGAAAAAACTTAAGAGGAAGTATTAGATGGTGTTAAAACATAAGGACACTTAAGAAAGAATTCAAAGCTTCCTTGATGTAGGATACCCTAAGCAAGAGGGTGTTGTTAGTGATAGAAATGAGTGAGAAGAAAAAAGGGATAAGAATTAGTTATATGTGGTTGAGGTGCCCTTATAATTGGAGCAATGTGTATATAGTCCATAGACATCAGGCCAATGTAGTTCAACAAGGGTTGGGCAAGTGGTGTTTAAATTAGTTTCCCCAATTTGATGGACCATATGGGTTAGTTTAGGCTAAGGAAGAAGGTTTTGTAAAACAATAGTTTTGGGTTTTGGTGAAGGTGTCGATAAAAGTGAATGGTATAGATTGGTAAATAGTCACCATAATAATCCCACATTTAGTAAGATGAGAGATACAGATGGGCAAGGTAGGATAAACTACAAGGGAACACAACGCTAAGTACCACAAATGATCTTCAATGGAGCTAATCCAAAGAAGAGGTACCTTTGTTAGGAAGTTACACCTTCTAAAATTGTGTGAGGATAGGAGTTTGGAGATAGTGTTTACCACTATGAGCTAAGTTTTAGGAGGTGGGGGTCTATCTAGATCTACAAAGTCATTTTGTCCAAGTTTCATCACCGCTACAAGTAGAGTTTTAAGGGAGGTAGTGAAGTAACGACCTATAAAGAATTTATTTTATGTTCAAGTAGATTTGACAAGGTAAAAAATTGGTAGGGTGGTGAGCGATAGAGGAAGGCCCTTACCTAAACCAAGGGTTGCATGGGTACTTTAGATAAACAGTGGCCATGTATGCATCATATGCCCCAGTTGCTTGGAACTGCAAACATGGGGTCTTTTAGGTTGAGCCTAAATAGAAGATGTGTGGCCCAAGATCTTGGCTATAAAGCTAAAGAAGGTGGTTATTTCCCTGGTATAGATGAACTTTCAATTGGAATAAAAGAAAAGACTGCCATGTTTGAATAGACACTGCCAATGGTTGGGGTCTAGCATCCAAAGCCTATTAGAATGGGCTAATAGTAATAGGAGGGTAGAGGGGATAAGATGGTGAATGTATTATTGTGAATTCATTAAGGCCTACCTCATATGGAAGAGGTTCTACAATGATAAGGATTTAGATGTTGCCATCACCAATAATAGTGGTATTTTTAGAGGCGTGACTATTGTAATAGCACATGGATGGAATCAAATTTAAGTTAACTGAGTTAAGGGTGATGATGATCAGGCCCATAAGGATTGTAAGATGCAAAATAATCAAAGACATCAGATGTGAAGCAGATGATAAGGTCAACAAAAAGATATCATGACAGTGCATAATGGATTTATCGAGATGATCAATTGGATTGAGGGTGACATGTCCATATGAAAAAGTAAGTAGACATGATCGTTTCAAGTGGGAAGACTATTTAAGGGAATCAATGACATCATATGACCTTCCCAGTTAGTGGAATGGAGAGGAAGAATGATTAGGTATTTTATTGAAAGAATTGTGATAAGGATGAATGTCTATTATTGAGTTATTTGGTTTTACAGGTTATAGAGAGTGCAGAGAACTACACAAGGTTGATGATGGCAAACAATGGAAATAATGGTGGAGATAATCAATAATCTTTGTGACCTAAAATAATCAATATGGTGAATATGCAGATATACCAAATACTATAACATGTAATGGTAATAATAGAAGTACTGTTAGATCAACAACAAGAGGAAAATCAGCCACGACTTGAGCTCGAGTCTGAACTCTTACCTCCTTAGTAGTGAAGAAGGTAAGACTTTCATTGGATGAGGTATAGGGTTGGAGAACATGATGTTCAATTTGCCCATAGATGGAACCCTTTCTATCTAAGGGGATGCATACTGAGTCAATAACAAGCAGTACATATGTGAGCAAAACAACTAGAGTAAGGTGATGTAATGGTGACAAGGATTGAGCAAGGTGAAAGACCCAGAGCAGAGTATGGTTCTCACCATGTGGGGATGAATGTGGGAGAGAAGAATAGAGTATACCCTTTAGCAGTCACTAAGATAAGGAATGGTATAGATGTTAGTTAGGGATAATCAAGTAGAAAGATGGTTGAACACAAATCCAAAGTCACTAAATAATCAGTCTAATGCTTAGGTAGGAAAATAATGTATGCAGGGGCCTTAAGTGAAGTTTAGATAGTCTGATAAATTTTTATGTGTCATGTGACTCCTTGCACCCTAAATAAAATATTACATAGTTTGACGTAAACATGTATAAAATGTGTTGGATTTTACTATTTGAATGTTATGGTTATGATTGTTGTAATCTCGCTTAATGTAAAAGGAATGACTATTGTTGTTGTAATGTTGGATGGTACAAGTCATAGTGAAAACATCAACCAAGCACATTAAGATAAGAATAGGGCTTGATGTTTTGTTTTTGGCAAGGACTAAAAATAGACCCAAAGTGAGATTGACTTAATGAATATAAGCCCTTCAAACGTTGTGCATGAACAATCTTTAGTTGATAAAGTAGGTTTTTTTATTATAAGGTGTCAAGTAAGCTCTAAATCTCTTGATGTACAAATAGTCTAAAGGGAAGATGGGTGATAGGTGATGTGAAGGGTAATGGGTGATATGTATGATAACCTTATGTGAATTGATTTATCCCTTATATAGGTTACCTAAGAATGGCAATAGACAAGTCTATGTTATATGTTAGATGTAGACTTATCAATGTGAGAAGTCTACATGTGAAAGCCAATTGTGGCTTCCATCTTATTATGCTTCCTGAGAGCTAATTGCAACTTTAGAATTTTTATGATAGTAGGTCCTTTGATTTATTATTGTATATGGGAAGTTGATCGATGTGGGACGCTTCCAAGAAATTGCTCTATTTTTGACAAAGTTAACTTAGCCATCCTTCAAGGGAGTGGTCTAAACTTATTGGCTTTGTTTAAAGTTCTTGATAGTTGTCCTTTAAGGGAGTAGTCTACCTTACATTTGGAATTTTTTTCTGGGGGTAGCTATCATTTGAGGGAGCAGTTTGCAATGCTTAAGATATTGACCCAAGTAATGTTTTGGTATTGAAATTGTTTCGGGATGCAATGTGTTTAGACATGGATAATTCTAATTAGGTTCAGAGGTTTAGATTTATGATGTAAAAACTTTAACACAAGAAGGTTAATGTTATGTGAAAGGGTGTGGTTTTTAGAGATAATGACCATGGGATTCCATCTTGTTAGAGATGAAAAGTATCCATGAGAACCATGCTATAAATAGAGCCATGGTACCCACATTTAGGATTAGGCTATGACTATAATGGTTAATCACATGGTTCTATGTTGTAATCAATTATCCTAAAAAAGAGAGTAGAGAGATGGGTGAAGGTTAAAATCTTGTAATCAATGGATGAGATTAAGTTAGACAAAAAAAGTGAGATTGATCCTTCCTTAATAGAAAAATGGACGCAGATGTGAAGTGTTGAGAGGCTCAGCTTTTGGTTTGCCTTCGAGAGAGAACAAACTATAAGCTCTTGATCCATACTTATGGGTAATGATATAGGGTTTAAGCCAATTAAAAGTAGGCTTGCCTCATTTTAATTTTCTCCATGTTGGTCACATTTCGGTTTTACTTTAGGATGAGGTCTCCAATATTGAAGTCTTGAGGTTTGAGGTAAAGTTGGTTAGGTTTGATAGAGATGGGTAATCTCCAATGGATCGATGGGAGAATTTTTATCCCAAATAGGTCAGGTGGTGTCCAAATGGGTTTCCCTACTTTGATATACCACTTGGTTCAAGTTGGGTTGATGGATAGGTTTGGTTTATAGGTTAAGACAAAAAATCCAAGGGTTAGTTTAGTTAATGGTTAAGGTATGGTTGAAGTTAATAAATGGTTAAAGCTTTATGGAAAGAAAGTTCCCCCAGTTTACTCTTTGCATGGGTGGGAAAAAGATCCCAAAGTGAAGGTGTTTGTGGTTGGGTTCAGTTAGAATGTTGAGGGATTGAAGGGTATGTCCATGGAATGGACATTTTAACTTTTCCCTTATCCTTTTGTTGGACTTGAGTGGTAACCCTACATACGGTGTGGATAAAAGGAAGTGTTAGTTTAGTTTGTTGCTTTGGTTCCTCCTTACTCTTAGGTAAGAATGGGGGAATAGGCAAGTGTTGGGTAGGTTTGGTTGATGGTTGGGTTGGTAATGGGATCAAAGGACGTTCATTTGATAACATATTATCCTTGTCATAAAGCTGGTGGATAATGGTTTTAAGAGCCTTCTAGTGTTTTATATCATGGCCAAGTATCATATGGTAAGATCACACATGGTGGTCATTGTACCATGATGGTTTTAGGCATGAAAGGTCAAAAGTTTTGATAGGTTCAAAAGGTTTGATAGGTGGTGAGATTAAGGAAGAGGTTTACAACAACTATTTTAAAATGGTTGAATAGGATTCATGCAAAAGTGTTGGCGGTTATAGGTTTTTTGTTTTGGGAGCCTTCCTAAAATTAGTTTTTACTTTGGAAGTTATGGGTGGTGGGGTAGTTTTTTTGTCATTTAGGTTGGGATAGCTTGGTTAAGGGAGGTTCATCTGATAACATATTATCCTCATATAAATTGTGGATGAGTGTTTGGAGAGATTTACAATGCTCTGTGTCATGTCCAAGTGTCCTATGGTATACACAGACTAAGCTAACATTAAACCATTTTGGTTGAGGATGTGAAGGGTAAAAAGTTTTGACAAGTTGGAAATATTTGATAGGTGGTAAGGTTAAGGAGGAGGTTTCTCAATAACCTTTGTAAAATGGTTGAATAGGATTCAAGTAAAGGTATTGGGGGTGATGGATTTTTGGGCTTTGGAGTGGGAAACTTCTTAGGAGTAGGCTTTACCCTGGAAGTTGTTAGTTGTGGAATGGTTTTACTAGATTGGTTAGGTTGAGGTTGCTTGGTTGGTTTAGATGTAGAAGATTTTTGAGAAGGGGGGGCATGGGTCTATTTTGAGATGGTTTGGTAGATTCCACCCTTTTAATAGGTTTAGTCAGAGTTTTATTTAATGGACTTAATGGAGTTATGTCCAATTTCAAATATTGGTGAGCTATGCTAGGAATAGGAAGTATTCTTAGATTCTTGATGGGTTTGGTCAAAGAGCTGTAAGCATATTTAACAATTTTAGATAGAAGTGGGTTGGATGGTTCCCTTATGATTTTGGAGGATGGACTATCTAAGGATGGGGTTGAGGTAATGATAGGTTTGAGGGTGGATTTAATTAAAGCTAAGGTTTCTTGTTTGTTTTGATAGGGGAGGCCAAGATGATGCTAGAAAGTGGCTCTATCGAGATCAGGTTGAGAAGTGAACTCTATGCTTTGTACTAGCCTAAAAAAGGGCTTGTAGATAGGTTTAGTCCCTTGATCATTTATTTCAATCTTAAACCCTTGGGTGGAGAAGAGGGAATGGTTTCCCCATCTATGTTTTTGGTGGAGGGTTTGAAATTTAGATAAGATGTTTCTTACATAGATGGAGTAGATAAGGTGACCTCTTCTAAAGGAATGATTTCCAAAGGAAGAGTAGGTGAGTTTGTGGTGGGGAAGGAAGGTGTAATGGTGTCAAGTGAAAGGAAGTGAGTGGTTGCTTCCTTTGTTTGGTCATCCAAAGGAATGGGAAGTGATTCCCCAACTTCAATGAGTGGGGTGGAAGAATTAGTAGTAATAGGTTTATCAATAACAACATTGATCATGTGCACCACATAAGTGTCAGATGATTCTGGTTGGCTTTGATTCACTAAATGGGGAAGTGGAAAATATTGTTTAGTTTCCTTAATTATGATTTTTAAGGAAATTTTTAAAGGTTCTGCTTGGTCAACAAGTGGATTGGTTAAGGTTGGTGTTATTATAGTTTCTTCAGTTATAGGTTTAATAAGGGCTAGAAGAGGGTGTACCAAAGTCTCAGTTATCACATTAGGGTCTAAAACTATTTGTAAATTATTTGGTTGGATTGAAGAGGCTATTGGTTTGATAGGTTAACAAGTTGTTTGGGTTGATAGGATGGTTGATCAATTAAGGGTAATGAAATTGATTGGGTTAACAAGGTGGGTTGAGGTTGATATGATGGTTGGGGGAAATGGCCTAAGCTTTGACAAGGTTGGGGTGATTGAGATGATAGATGTTGATAGGTTGTTGGTTGGTCATGATAATAATTAAATGGATGATGATATGCCATGGGTTGGTTGTAAGTGAGGTTTGATTGATCATGGATATCAGAAACAGATGGCCTAAGTTTTCACTCTAATCTAGCTATCTGATCTGTTGTCATTGCAACAAACTCAGGTGGTAGTTTAGGTGAAGGTTGATAGTTTGTAGGTTGGTTGAATTTGGAGTTTTATGAGTTATAGGTAAGGTTAGATTGATTTTAGATAAGTTTGGGTTGGTTATATATAAGGATGGGTTGGTTGTAGTTAAGATTGTGTTGGTTGTAGACAAGGTTGGGTTGATTTTTGTTAAGGAAGGGAGCATAAGTGGCTTGTGATGCAAGGTATCACTTTAAGGTGAAAGGATTGCTATCCAAGATCATAGAAAAGTTTGGATCTCTATGAGATAAAATAGGAGATCTCTCCATTCAATAAGATAGTGGAGATGAGGTATTGGAAAATAGGTTCTTGGTTGGTTTGATTCTTTAATTTGTAGTCTGGTAAAGACTATGTGAAGAATGGAGAGAAATGAATTTCAAACCTTAAACAAGAAGTAAGAAAAATAAAATATTGAAGGATATAAAATCAAACACTAAGATATGTTAAATCCTAGAGTTTTAATTGCCTCTCTTTTGGCTTATACCTTAGAAAGTGTGAAGAAGAAATCTGGTTTGTAGAATAGGTCCTAAACAAGGTAGTCTATGTTTGGTTTTGGGTTGTGTTTATGCACTCAAGAAGAAGTTTGAATTGGTTTAAGTACATGGATTGGTGCTTAGAGATTTCTCCTCTCACTTCATGATCCTGTAATCAGTGTAGGCACTTAGCCAATATATACCAATTACCAAAGTTTATACTCAACCAAAGAGCTGAGTTGGTCATCCCCTTGGTGATTAAATCCAAGTATGATAACTGAAAAAGGGTAAGGTGATCTGCTAGGTAATGAAATCATATTCGAGCCTTGTCTCAAGTGATTTTTATGTTTTTTTGGTGGAATGTTTTTTGGTTGTATAACATCTGTGAACTACGGTTAATTTACTTTGCTTAATTAATCTAGGTGAACTAGAAACAAGCAAGCAAACAATGGATGCAAGGTTTATTTTAAATCCAAAATAAAATTTTAGATTTATCTAAATGAATACAAAATATATAAATTCAAGATGATAATGCAATTCTTAATCCTAAAATGATTTTTCTTTATATTTCTTTTAAAGGTGCAAGGAAAATAAACTTTATTTTTAAAAATGCAACTAAAACTTGTGTTTTTATTTTTTATTAAGTAAGAAGGAAAGCTTAATTTTCATAGAATACAACTAAATGAATTTCACTAATGTAATTATAAATGTCCTAAAATATATATGAACCCAAGAAAACTAAAGGGTCCCATCGGGCATGCCAAAATATTTTTATCTAACTTTTGCTTTTTTTAAAGTGTGAAAAGTAGAAACTAGTTATGAAGGGTGGAAGAATACCTATTAAAGTGCACGCTTTGGATCCAAGTGATTGTGGAGAGATCCTCTTTGGATAGGGAATAATTACCTAAAATAATAAATCACTACTGTTGACGCTGGAAAGTGCACCCAGTGGCATGAAAACAGGTTCCTGCCTTCTCCCCGCAACATGGAAACCCCTCTCTCGCCTGTGGGATGGCGAAGTAGGAGAGGAGAGTCTCTAGGTATGGGCTAGTTCCCTCTGATGTATCTTGTTTGTTTCAGGTAGTGCAAAATATAGATATACTGGGGGGATGAAAAGGGAGAATAAATGCATGAAAACAAACAGCCTACTCTAAAGAGGTGATACACCAAAAAATGAAATGACCTTCCCACCTCCACACTCAAGATCAAACAAAAACATACATACACTCAGATTTGGCAGAAAAGACCAGGTTGCTGGGATGACAGGGAGGTTCTTATGGAAAGCACAGGAACAAGGACTCATCGAGATGCTATGGAATACATACTGTAGGTGACCTCTCTTATTCTATACCTCCAAAACAGAACTCTACTCCTGGCAGCAGCAGACAATGGCACTTTATAGATCACAGGTTTGCTGGTGTTGAACCTCTGAGAGCATCAAGAGATAATGACTGGACACAGACCAACATTCAAGGCATACTCTGAAAAATCCATCCAAAAAAGAGGTAAAAATTGTCTTTTATTGATTCAGGTGGAAAATTTGTAGAGCTGTGCTCTTTACAAAAATAGAGAAGATCTTTTTAAAAATGACCAAGTCTGCGTATTTATATGGAAAGAGCCAAGAGGAGTCTCATTGGCCTTTGCTTGCAAGTGGCAGATTTAGTCTTCATTGGGAAGAGAGAAAACACTATAGATGACATCATAAGTCTGTTGGGTCCATGTTTGTTGCCTCATTTTGCGTGCTCATTTGCTCCTCTAGCGGCTGGGTGGGCCTTTTCCTGTGTTCTGCAGGGCTTTTTTGCCACCTGATGTTGTGGGTGATGATTTTACCACCCAATGTCATGGATTGCACGCAGCAATATTTTTGACATCAGCCGATTTGGCTGTCGAGCGCAACAATTTTGCTGACGTTAGTCGAGTAGGCTGCCGAGCGCGGTAGTTCTGTCGATGTCGGCCGATGTTGACGGCCTTTCTTTTCTCTGCTTGTGTTGTGAGCGGAAATTTTGCCGCTGACTGCATCTATTTACAGTCTCTTTTTACCCACCGGTGTTGTGGGCAGCAATTTTATCGCCTGTTACATTGTTCTTGTAAACGTCTGCCCTCTTTTTGCCTTAGTGTTAAGTGCCCCAACTTTTCCTCTCCTCTTTTGTGAACATTTGAAGACTCTGCTTTATGCTACCGTGAACACCAACGAACGAGGCCGATGAGCCAATGCTTTGAAACAAAGCTGTCGAACCCTGAAGGTGGACCTTGCAACCCAAAATTAATTGGCCATGCAAAGTAAGTGTAGAAGGTGACTGAGATTTTGCCTGTGGGCAAAATTGGGTCAACAACTTGGCGACTCACAGGGGAAGCGTGCCTGCTATGCTTAGAACCCAGTTGCCTTACATTCCATTAGGTGCGGAGTCGGATGGTGACTTTGAAGAGAGTTCACAACAACTTTGATAATCCCAGAATCAAAATACATAGAATTTACCCCCACAATGAAGGGAAACACACAAGGCTAAAAATAACTACCTGTGCAATTGCACTTAGGGAAAATAGGGAAAACAACTGAAAGCAAACTATTATATACAGTTAACCAGGAATGTTCACATCCCTCCTTGTTCGAAAGGAAAGTTTCTCAAGTCCCCTTCCTGGCGAGAAGACTTATGGTGGTAGGCAAGTAGCTGAAAGAAAATGAGATTTGGTGACTTACTCTTCCTTCCTGTCACCTGAGTTGGCTGGAAACTAAGGGAATCAAAATCAAACATGCCTCCAATATATACGTATTTTGATTGTCCCTAGAGGCTTATTAAATGCTGATCTTTGATATTGGTGCTCCTTACCAAGAAATTAATTGTTGCCGGCTCATCACCGTCAGCTTTCTGATCTACACAATTCTTCTACAATGTATCATGGTCTGATTTGTTTCCTTCTGCCTCACTAAAAACTCTATTAGACTCATTCTCTACTTCCTCTTGGCCTTCTTGAAGAAGGACGAATGTGGTGATGTCTAAAAGGGACTCACAAAATGATTGCTCATCCCACAAGACTTCACTTTTCTGTTTAAAACTCTCTTCCTCAAGGCATTCCTCCTGGGAAACAGACCTCTCCTTTTCCTCTTTGTTGATCAGGTTCTCTAGATTTTCAAAAATATTCTCCTGATCCTCCTCTTACTTAGGGTCTTCAATGTAGTCATTGTCATCAAAACAGCAAGGAATTTCATCAAATAGAGGAGAAGAGAGCTTACCATGCATTTGTTCCTCTTCAAATTGCTGGAACATCCGCATATATACAGGGCCTGCATCTTCTCCACTGCTGATAAGGTCTTCACAAGGAGCATCAATGATGATTTCTTCTTTGTCGTCGCTCATGACAACCTTTTGAAGGACTGTAGATTGGATCTTTTGTTCCTCCCTTGCCTCTTGCAAAATAGGTTCTTCCTTGAGAAGGGGTGAAGTGGAGAAAGCGTGTGGAAGAGGAAACAGTCCTTGAGCTAGAATCGAATGATTCTCCTCTCTCCACTTAATCAGCACTTCATCTATATTAGGCACGGCCTGATAACTCTCTTGGAAATGTGTAGGTGGGGTGTGTTCAAGCATGGAACATGTTGTTTGGTCTGAACTATCCACCACACATTGGCTAAGGAATTTCTCTTTGGACTCCAACTCTGCAATTTTCCTACTCAGATCTTCTTGGAAAAGCTTTTTCTGGAGGCTGCCAGTATCATCATAAGCAAGAGCAATTTTAGTTTCTTCAAGGTTTTGAAAAAAACCCTGTTCTTCTTCTATTCTGCCCCATGATTCCACTATCTTCCCCCAATTCAGATCTCTGAATTAAAATTCTGCCCCTGCGAACAGGTAGCAACTTTGTTTTCCACAAGGTCCCGAGGTTCTTCCACAAGGTCTATAAATTTTCCCTCTCTTTCAAGGAGCAGCTTCATCCTAGCCTCTAAATCTTCAATTTGTTTGGCTAGGTTTTCTTGGAAGAGTCTCTCTTGGAGGTGACCAGCATGATCCTCTTCAAAGCTCTGAGCTGGTCCTTGGCATTCCTTCTTCCAACTCGAAATTTGCACATCATGCTGGGAAACTTGGGGAGGCTGAGGAATGCAAGGAAAACATTGTTGGTGCGTTAGAGGAGCCTTTAGAAGAGGGAGGTGTTGGCTAATGGTACTTTTCTCAATGGAAGATTCCTGGTCTAAGGAGTTGAAAAGATTGATCTCTATGGGAGGTTGCTCTGATACCATTTGGTGTTGGAAATCTAGGCGCACAGGATCGGGAGCAGCTGTATTTGGTGAGATGGAGTGAGCAAGTGCAATTTGATAAAATGGATTTGGTGCAAAACAGGGGGTTTTCTTCAGGGTAGGAGGGGGCACACAAGGCTGACTGCCTTGGATAGATGGATTTTTCCATTTTGTTACCTCCTCCTTCATGGACTGCAAAGCATGTGCTTGCCTAAACAAGCGCTCCTCTTCATACATCAGCTCCTGTTGATATTTGTATTGCTCTTCCAGCCTGTCGATTTCTATTGTCTGTCTCTCAAACTCCAACCTCACCCGCTTTATAGTTGCAAGGCAACTAGGAGAGCTACTTGAGGGGATTCCATAAATATATGAAGTCTGATCACACTCATATGAAGGAAAACAAAACCCATGATTTTTTACAAAAGGAGTATACATACAAGTAATGGATGATTTCTGATGGCACCAGGCTGCTTAACCAGCGGATTTACTCAGAGTCGCCAGATGTTGAAGAAACTCGATTTGCTGTAATAAGACCAGCATCAATCCTGAAACTCTACTGCATTATCAAACTTGTAGTCCCATCGGGCGTGCCAAAACTGTTGACGCTGGAAAGTGCACCCAGTGTCAGGAAAATAGGTTCCTGCCTTCTCCCCGCAACATGGAAACCCCTCTCTCACCTGTGGGATGGCGAAGTAGGAGAGGAGAGTCTCTAGGTATGGGCTAGTTCCCTCTGATGTATCTTGTTTGTTTTAGGCAGTGCAAAATATAGATATATAGATATACTGGGGGGGATGAAAAGGGAGAAGAAATGCATGAAAACAAATAGCCTACTCTAAAGAGGTGATACACCAAAAAATGAAATGATCTTCCCACCTCCACACTCAGGATCAAACAAAAACATACATACACTCAGATTTGGTAGAAAAGACCAGGTCGTTGGGATGATAGGGAGGTTCTTATGGAAAGCACAGGAACAGGGACTCACCGAGATGCTGTGGAATACATACTGTAGGTGACCTCTCCTATTTTATATCTCCAAAATAGAACTCTACTCCTGGAAGCAGCAGACAATGGCACTTTATAGATCATAGGTTTGCTGGTGTTGAACCTGTGAGAGCATCAAGAGATAATGACTAGACATAGACCAACATTCAAGGCATACTCTGAAAAATCCATCCAAGAAAGAGGTAAAAACTGTCTTTTATTGATTCAGGTGGAAAATTTGTAGAGCTGTGCTCTTTACAAAAATGGAGATCTTTTTAAAAATGACCAAGTCTGCGTATTTATATGGAAAGAGCCAAGAGGAGTCTCATTGGCCTTTGCTTGCAAGTGGCAGATTTAGTCTTCATTGGGAAGAGATAAAACACTGTAGATGATATCATAAGTCTGTTGGGTCCATGCTTGTTGCCTCATTTTGCGTGCTCATTTGCTCCTCTGGCAGCTGGGCGGGCCTTTTCCTATGTTTTGCAGGGCTTTTTTGCCGCCTGATGTTGTGGGCGGTGATTTTACCGCCCAATGTCATGGATTGCACGCATCAATATTACCGACGTCGGTCGATTTGGCTGCTGAGCACAAAAATTTTGTCGACATTGATCGAGTAGGCTACCGAGCGCGGCAGTTCTGCCGACGTCGGCCAATGTTGACGGCCTTTCTTTTCTCTGCTTGTGTTGTGAGCGGCAATTTTGCCATCGACTGCATCTGTTTGCGGTCTCTTTTTACCCATCAGTGTTATGGGCGGTAATTTTGCCACCCACTGCATTGTTCTTGTAAACGTCTGCCCTCCTTTTGCCTTAGTGTTAAGTGCCCCAGCTTTTCCTCTCCTCTTTTGTGAACGTTTGAAGACTCTGCCTTATGCTATCGTGAACACCAATGAACGAGGCTGATGAGCCAATGCTTTGAAATGGAGCTGTCGAACCCTGAAGGTGGACCTTGCAACCCAAAATTAACTAGCCATGCAAAGCAAGTGCAGAAGGTGACCGAGATTTTGCCTGTGGGCAAAATTGGGTCAACAACTACCACAAAAAAATTTGGTTAGACAAGTGTTGGGTGGATTTCCTAACATGAGCTAGATCCACCTGCTTTTAACACTTAAATTTGTGAATAAAAAGGAAAGATAATTTAATTTAAAACAAAAAATAATTGAAATTATAGAAAAGTAAATAACATCAAATGACTAAATTAAGACAAGAAAGTTAAGTGTTTTTAAAATAATGACTAAATAGAGCAACTAATGCTGAAAATTAGTCAAGACAAGGTTATGGTTTTGGTTTGGCAATTTAACGAAGGATTAAAGAAAGGTGGTTTGGTTGGTTGATAAATGGTTAAGGTAATAAAAAGGTAAATATTTAAATAGTATAAGTGTGTGAATGGTTGATGAGGTAAGAGGGTAAGTAGTTAAGATGGCAAAAGGGGAAGAGGATAAGGAGGGTAAAAGTGGCAAAGGTGTGAATGGATAAAAGATGGCAAGGGAGTAAATGGACTGAGATAATGAAATGACAAAGGGATGAAATGGATAATTGGGGATGAAGAGATTAAAAATCCAAGGGGATGATAAAATTAAATTGAATAAATAAAATCAAATGCTACCTTCCAAGATTGAATAAGAATGTTGTTATTGTTGATGATGTTATTAAAGATGTCTTGAGGCAATTTTGGCAGAGCTTCATTATTTTTAATTATTTTACTCCAAGATGTAGATGACCTTAAAAATTATGGCCTCCTTAAAATACCTAAAACAAGATTTCAATAACCAAAGATTAACTTCCCACTTAACCTTTGGTGAAGGAGACAGGGGTATTTATAGCATTTGATGTGAAGAAACATGCCAAAATAGACAAATAGTGAAGCAATTAAATTTCTCCAAGTGGTACTCATAAATAATTCAAGGATGAGGTTGTTAGGATTCCCACCTTGATCATAAGTCTCTCATTTGGGTTGGTGTGTTTTCCACCTTACACATGAATCCAATTTTGAATGGGAATCATGCACATGGGTTTAAATGAGACAAAAGACTTTTCACCACCCTTTCTTGTCTTCATCCAAGCACTTAAAGAGATGGCTCACCAAATGTGGCACCCTTTTCCATGTGTTTCCTAAATTAGTCAAGGATGAGGTTGGTGGGGATTCCCATTTGGGTTGGTGAGTCTACCATTTGGGTTAAGAAGTCAAAAATGGATGCCCTTTGTCTTTAAAGAGGTAGGTATCTCATTTTGAAGACTACTTTCATGTGTGAAGGCAAAATATATGTTTAATGATGGACCCTTAAGGGTAAATTCACCATAGTTCAAGGCGGGGACCCTTTTGATTCTTAAATGAGGTCATTAAGCACATTGAGAAAGGGTCCCAGGTGGGGTATGATGTCCCACATCAAGCCATATCACTTCTAAGCCATGTTACTTGCCATATCACCTTCCATGTCACTTGTCATGTTACATGTCATGTCACTTAATATGTCACTTTCCATGTCATATGCCATGTCACTCACCATGTCATATGTCATGTCATCATGAATAGTGATAGCGGGTCCCATAGTGAATAGTGATAGTGAATAGTACTTTCAAATAATATTTTTGAATAAGATAATAGTGATTTTGTTAGGTTAAGAGGGGTTGGTTAAGGATTAATGTTTATAGGGTCTTTAGGGGGTTTTGAGGCACTTAATCATTGAAAATTGTAAGTGAGTAGTTTTCCAGTGTCTACAACATGATCCAATAAATAATAAAAAATAATACACCATAGATAAAAACCATGATGCCAATGTTGACATATGAATTTAAGTATAATGCACAAGGAATCACCCAATGAATGTAGAGATACTAAGTTAAGGAAAAATAATGAAAACAAACAAACATGCAAACAAGTAAACACAACAAAACACCAAGAAAGGTAAAATAAAGATAGAACCAAACAAAATAATGAGAACAAAATGAAACAAACACAAACAATGGTTAATCATAATGTTAGTTTAAATGACTAGATGACATAAACAAAAGAATAGATAATGCTCCTAGGCTATAAGAGATAATGACACAAATGAAATGGGGGAATATAATAAAAGGAAGGGGTAGTCAAGCTGAATCCAGATGCATTAGGCAAGTGGATGTTGCCTACATAGTTTCAAAGATTCAAGGTCTAATATAAAATTCATACCAATGTAGTTCTCCCAGGAGATAAGATATAATAAAATGAATGGTGAGAAAAAGTGAACATGATTCATGAGGTAGAGGAATATGTGAATCATCTCACAAAATGGTGAGAGTGTGAGAGAAAGCCTAGTGGTCATTAATGTATAAAATTTAGATACATAATGTTCAACATGAAAACTCAAAAAATGATAAGAGCATAAGGCTAAGGGGTCAACAAGGATGGGGAAACTAACTGACAAGTGTATTCTTGTTAAATAGCTAGGGTTCCTAGAATACTAAAGTCAAAGAAGTGTTCAAAAATAAATGACATTTAGGGTTTTCTAGATCATTTTCAAATGTTTTTAGAATTTTCTAAGAATCTCAACTCAATCAAGGATGACAAGATACTAAACAATCTAACTTGTAAAATGATGAGAGCATGTAAACTAGTAATTACTTGTAAAATGATGAGAGTGTTCAAACTTATAATTACTCTTAAAGTGGTGAGAGCATTAGAAAAGGGGTGACAGGTCTAACCTCAATGTGAATCGAGCATTGCCTACATAGTCTCAGAAGGACTTCAAGTCACTATAGTTCTGATAACATAAAAGGTAGTGAGATCTAACTAGGTAGCAACAAGTTTGTGAATTTAGGCAAAAAAAAAAATGCAAATGATAAAAATAAGGGTAAGGTGATGCATTAATGCATGAAAAAAGTGTTGTTTTAAATTTTCCCATAGGTAATTATAATTTTGGAAATAATGGCATAGTTTTGTGATACTAATTTGCCCATAAGCGGCTATAATTAGTAAAACAAGGTGGAATACTAATTTGCCCAAAGGTGTTTATAATTAGTGGTACCAAACAAGAATAAATAAAAGATGTGATTACCAAATCCACTATCATACTACTTTCATATACTATCATTTGAACATGTAAATTGGAAATTGCTAAAACTAGATCAAAATCCCCTCGTAGAATGTATTGGAAGAACCAATGTAACCAAGGTCAAAAGGGTTAGGTAAGGCAGAAAAAAATAATTTTGGTCAATAATAAAAGTATGGTAAGGTAGTATATGATATGGCATAAATAAAATGATATTATGAAAATTGGATATAATGGTGATAGGGTTACCCCCAAGTGATAAGATAAGGTAAATGGTAGGGTATGAAATAACGACAAGGTGAATGGCAAATGGAAAAGGCAAGGTAAATAGTTCTAGAAAAGTAAATATTTCTATTGTTCTTACTGATGTGGAGATGCACATCTTGATCAGCATATGATATAACCAAAATAATCAATCATGTAAGTTGTTATCCCACACCTCTTCTAAATAGTTGATATGTCAAGAATCTACTATAGATTTGGACTCCAATAATTTTGTTGTAATCTTCATTGGTCATTGATTCTATTTCTTTCAGACTTTAAGACAAGTTGTCTTCATAACCTATATAAAGAAAAGTGTGGCTAGGGATGGTAAATATGTATAAATATTAGATGATAGGTTTGATTGGGAATTATAAAGGTGGATGATAATGGAATGTATAATAGTTGGGCAATAAATGAAGATTAGGATTTTCAGGCACACACAATGTTTTTCATTTTGGATTCAACATAATTTTGGTTGTGATGGGGCCAAAGCCTTTTGAATATGCTCTCGATAGGACCACCAATTTTTTTTATTGTTTGGGCCTGAGAGTAGTTGCCATTTGATTATGATATAGATTGTAAGTTGTATTGATGTTATCTTTAATAACATCTTCATCAAACAGTGAATAATTGTCGTGCTCAACTATTAGCACCTCAAATAGGTTTTCACTAATAAATTTATCTTGATTATCCCATAGCACCTTCGAAAAGGTTTCACTAAAGAATGTTGACTTTTGACTTTGATTGTCTTATAGCACCTCACATAAAGTTTCACTAGAATATGTTGATTTTGTACTTTGATTTCCCCCTAGTGCCTTTGAAAAGGTTTCACTAGGAGATTTTTCTTTCTCTACATGAATGTAGTCTTAGTCCCCCTGATATTCTACAACTAATATGTCACCATGGATGTAATTCAATAAGGTATGATTTTGTCAGTCCTAATTGACACTTGTGGAAAGTGGAATTTCAATATAATGGCTAGGTTGGTTAGTGTTAATGGCATGTAGAATGTTAATGTATTGGTAAGAGGTAGCACAATATTCATAGAATATACTAGGAGAACTTATGTCGATGTTGAAATAATCATCCTCAAAAATTATGGAGGGGTCACAAATATATTCAAATTGATCTACAAGGCATGTGTAACCAATATTGTAACAACCACGAATGTATTTTGATTCTAAAGCTAAGTCTGACCCAAGGGACTCTAAATCCAATGTTGAGATTGATGTTAATTCTACCTTTGATGCTAAATATGATGTCAATTCAAGAATAGAACCTAACTTCCATGTTGATTCTTTATCTGGTGTGAATGTTGCTATAATGATGTATTGGTCAATGTTTGGTATTAGACAAGTAATGGCATGTGATGGCATAATGATCTCCATAGAGATTGGTTTGTCAAAGTGAGACTCTTTGACGAGGAGACAAATGTCAAGATATAATTCCATAGATACTAGTTTGTCAAAGGTAGGCTCTTTAAAAATAGGATAATAGTTGAGATAATGATTTACCTAAAGGCAGTTATAATCATTAAGAAGTGATGCATTAAAGACTGACTTGTCAGAGAGAGACTTTTTGACAATAGGGATAGTATCAAAATGTGATTCATCACAAGTTAACTCATTAAAACTAGGTGTTGCAACAAAAACATCATGGATTGGTTGGTTCTCTTAGCCTTGGTTTACTAGTTATAAAATACTAGCTTTAAACACATCTTGCTCTTCAAATGATTGGCTCTATTAGAGAGGTAATGATTGGCACTATTACAACTTAAAGACTGGCATGTGTTTTTTAAATTTGGGTAAGTTTGGCAATAGAGGAAGGATGATTTGTGGTTGGGTAATGATATCTTTTTAACTAGGCTTATCTAAGATAGGCTTAACAAAGACAGGTTGTTGGTTTAAAATGGTAACTATGACCCATCTAGTTGTATTTGCACAACTTTAGTGGTATTATGAGATACCATACTTAGAAGGGCCTATAATGGTAATGGTATGGAATTGTGAAGCTTGATTTCTCACATAAGCCAAAGGATGATGTCCTAGAATGGTAATGGTAGGGCATTGCAAAGTTTGGCTATTGTCATGAGCCAAAAGATGAGGTCTTAGAATGGTAATGATAGGGCATTGCAAAGCTTAGTTGCTTGCACAATATAAATGATGAGGTATTAGAATGGTAATGGTAGGGCAATTCAAATCTTGGTTGTTGTCACAAGCCAAAAGAGGGTTAATGGTATAGGTATGGGATCAGGTACCATTAACATTGAACACGCAAACTTGGTATGTTAATCGACCCAAATAAGGTATCATAGAATATTGTGCTTAAGTATATTGGCTTTGTTCTCTAGAATAACTTTTGTAACATTCATAAGGATTCATCTCACAAACCACATCATCATGATAGGGGTCTTGAACAAAGTTAACTTGTGCGACCATGTTATCATCACCTGGATTGTTTATGGCTCGACTATGACTATAACAAGACATATCTAAATCAATTATGAATGTTTTGAAAAAAGGATTAGATTTCTACAAACTCTCAAAAATAAGGTCCAAAGTACAAATGGTCCAAACATAGTCTAACTTGGTCTAAGGAATGGAGCTATATCTCCAAAAAGGTCAGTGTTAAAACTAGGTATAAAATAATCTAACATCAAATGTCTCACATACAAGGATCAAGTGAATGAAATAAAACTAAAATGTCAAACTTAGGTATATAAAGTGTTTCAAATAAGTCTAATCTAGGTCTAAAGAAACAAAGGTTTCTAGGTCTTTTGGAAAACAAGGCATAAAAACTAGGCTCAAAATATGGATTTCTAGGTCTTTTGGAAAAGGCACAAAAGCTAGCCTTTTAAACAAAATGAGGTCTAAAGGGCAAGAATTTTAATCTAAAAAAGTTGAAACAATTTGACACAAACTAGGCATTCTTATTTTAAATATAAACTTGATCATTTGGAAAAAGACATGAAACACGGGGCATATGTAAGATGGACCACTTCTCCAAATTCTAGGCACAAGAATAGTCCTTAAATTGAGTAAGGAATTAACCTAAGTTACACAACCTAAAAGTGAAGGGTGAACACCTAAGCCAAAATTATGCAAGTCCTAGATATGAACCAATCAATGTTTGGATTTAAACTTGTCAAGGCTAATTTCAAACTTGATTTATAAGACTAGACTTCTTTAAAATAAACAAGCTAGACAAAAATGAATGACATGATGGTAATAGGCATAGATCTAAAAGGCACGTGTGGTTTTGGTTTTGAAATTAGATTTTGGACATAAAGAAAAAAGTCTTTGAAATGATTCAAGTAGTGTAACGACATTATCATGCTCTAAAGGTATGATAAATGGTTTGTTTCAAGACTCAAAGACATAAAAACTTGGAATGAATTGGGAAGTGTAACGATACCCTTTTCAATCAAGTGACACACACAAAGGTTTTGGAAAATGATTAAGGCAAAGGTGTGATGTCAAATGGATTATGTAATGCCTCTTTAAATAAAGGAGTGTTGTGTAAACAAGACTCATTTTGGACATGGTATGATAAACAAATAGTTTTGACTCAAGACCATGTAAGTAAAGAGGATAAAATGACAAAACACTTAAGTGTAATGTCCTAAATCCTAAAACTCACAAGGTTTTATTATACTGTCAAATTTCATATATATACTTACTCTTGAGAGTATTTTAATTTCTTAATCCAAAAATTAAAAGCATATGAAAAGTATGGATTTATACCCCCTCTTCTCTCAATATTTCATATGATGATATGGAACTTTAGGGTACTCACCATGCATCATTATGTCCACAGTAAGTGGGGTTGTCTAAACTATCAATTTTGATTCATTTTTAAATGGTCCCAAGTATGGTTAACACTATAGATGTAATCATGTCATTTGCATCCACATCAATTGGCTTGTTGAGAAAATGTCTTATCCTTTTCACAACCACTACATCTATGAATTGCTTAGTGTAATGTGATGTCCAATTTTTCCCTGCGTTGTGAGTTTGAGTACCACTAATGAAGATTATTTTAACCACTCAAAATAATCATCCCAGTGGGTCACCCTCAATTTATATACCCCACCATGGAGTGGGGTTGAAATGATGTGAGGAGATGAATTCCCAGGTCAACACTTCCCTATATAACCCGTGAGGAGGTGATGAACTCTCACTCACAAGCCAAAATACATGAAAATAAATACAAGTAGAAAGACTTTAGGGTCATTTTTAGGTCACCCAAATCATATGGATTTAGTGAGGGCCTTACCAAATTTTGTTCCATACTTTTGGACCAAAGTGAGTAAATGCAAAGAATGAGAGTTTTTTATCACCCAAGTTCCCTAAAGAGGATGGGGGAGAGCATACACGCAACACTCATTTTGATTAAACAAACACTTTCAACAAACAAGAATAAAATGAAAAACTCTTATGAGTATGTAACTAATGTGAAAGTTGATTTTATAACACCAAAATGAAATATGTTGTGAAATTTGAGCCCCTTAGCTTTTGTTGTTGAAAATTTTGAAAAATAAAAATGGCTTAAGTAAAAAGATTTTTAAATCACCAATTTAAAATGTGAAATTTGAAACTTTCAAGTGTTTTAAATGTCTTCCTCTTGGCCTTTGGGTCCTATAAAAAGTGTTTGGAGATTTTATATATCTTATGAAAATGTATGCAACTTTAAGGTAAACTAATAGAATATTTTAAAAATTTAGGAGAAAACACATGGTTTAAAAATATATAAAAAATGGAGTCTAGATGACCCCAAACGAGCCCTCAAAAGTTGGCCACTTCACATCGTAGAGATATTGTTGATATGTAGGATGATCTTGTCATTTTACAAAGTAATTCCACTATTCTGCAAAGCAATTATGCCATTCTTATCAATCTCATCATTCTACAGATCGATTCTACCATTATGAACAATTATGCCATTTTACAAAGTGATTATGCCATTTTACAAAGTGATTATACCATTCTGAGAAATTCATTCAGAGTGATTTTTCCATTCTGCAAAGTGATTCCACCAGTCTATAGAGTGATTATGCCGTTCTATAGAGTGATTCTACCATTTTTTAGGGTGATTTCATTGTTTAAGTCAGAAGATAAAAAATGTGAAATTTAGATGGAAAAAGAGAAAAAAATCATCAAAGGATGATCTAAATGCATATTTAAAAGGTTTTCAAGATATGTAAGTCCCATTGGGCATGCCATTATGTGAATAAGTAATCCAAGAAGGGAGGTTAGTATGGTGCTAGTCCAATATATAAAACTCAAATAAACACACTAACACTTACACTCCTAGCCTAGACATTAGGGAGAGCATATGTAACAAAACTATAATGGAAATACAACTAAAACACAAAGGAAATCATTCCTTTACCTTCCTTATATCTCCAAGATGACTTGTTGAATTGTTTGTTTGGCTTGTGCATCAATGGAGCTTTGTTGGCTTCACCTTTCTTTAACACCTTGGCTTTGATTTCTTGGCTTAAGATCTAGACATGGTAACATTAATTTTATGAGGCTTATGGAGTAAATCTTGCATTATAACTCTATAATGTCCAAGCTTAGAAATGAATGGGAGTGGTCCTGTATTTATAGCCTCAAGAATTAACTCTCACCCAAGGTGAGTTAAGGTTGAGTTTAAATATGGAATGGGTTCAAACTAACCCTAGGTGAGTTGATACCAACTCCAGTTGAGTTAATAATTGTCATGTAATTATGATTTTTAATTACTAGGCATGGATCTCAAAAAAGATATTTTGGGATATTTTCAAAGAGCTTAACAACTCACAAAGGCAATGATGAAAATGATTGATATTTTGATTTTTGGAATTTCTATTTTTAACTATTCATTAATTATAAATGGACAATTCAAATAATAATTTAATCTTGTTTAATTTTTTAATTATGTTTGATTAGAATTTTATCGCTTTCAAGATTTGTTCAAGTGCCACACTTAATGGGTCCATAGGCTAAATTGATAATTGTTATGCCACAAGGTGGAGCACAGGTGTAAGGTGAACACCAACTCTGTGTTTGAGTTGGGTGTTGGGACCTAAGGGAGAGAGCTTTGAGGGAAGATTTACTGTTTATGCCCTAGAGATGTGGGAGCCCTAGAGGTGTGTAAGGAAGAAGAACTGTGGCAGCCTTCTTTGTTGTATTTCCTTCTGAAAGAGTTTTAATACAAGTTGTGTATTGTCTCTCATATCATGTGTTATTTCTGGATTCTAGTTACTTGTGTATTCTGGTTAATTTCTGCATATTAAATTGCTTGGTAATCAATTGTGTGCTTTCGATATTTATCCCAACACGTGGTATCAGAGCTAAGGTTGCAGGGAGCAAGTTTTGTGTTTGGTTACAGGTCACTCTCAGGGGTTTCTGATTGAGTGGGAGTAGAGCAATGGTAGATGAAAGTAAGCTAAGAATGGAGGAGTTGAAAAGCACAGATGGTCACTTACGGTCCTATAGAAAGAAAGAGCAGGTAAAAGAATATTGTTGGTTGGTAGCATATCAGCATGAAGGAACTTAAGATGCAGATGTTGCAGGTGTTGTTGCATAGGATGCTTTGGGAGGTTTCTTGGATAAAGTTGAATCTTGGATAACAGATTATGTTGCCTCTTTCCATGCAGCCCTAGGGAGAGGAGCTGGTGAGCCTTGCCAAAGAATTGGCAAAGGGGAAGTGAAGCTGAAATTGCAGGTGGTCAACACATGGGTGTTGAAGCAGGTCATGCAGGTCCTAGGTTTGGAGATGTGGCTAATTTCTTCAAAAAAGTTGGGTGATGAGATATGCACAATAACTCTCATAGCGGATGCGCTTGAATTAGCTGGTGGTAAGAAAACAGGTACTCTTTATTTACTTGTTTATATTACTGATTCTTCTTCTGTTGTGGAGACGTGGCTTCGTAGGCTTGGTCACATGAGTAGGAAGGAGATGCATGTTCTTAAGTAGAAGACAGATATATTTGATAGGCTTAAGAACTGGAAAGCCTTAGTGTTTATGGAGGAGATGGCAGACAGAGACCAGTGGATGGGGCTGGATACTTCTGAGCAGAGCAGGTTGGACATGGGATTGATTCAAAGGAGCTCGCGGGTAAAAAGTCATCACTTACAGGAAAACACAGGTATCGACATTGGCAAGAAGACCGACGTTGATAGTATGTAAGACCGACGTCGGTCAGAAGGACTGACATCGACAGGAGGACACCGACATCGGCAGGGTTGGTAGTCAAGATAGGCACAGGAACCGATGTCGATTGGATGCAGACTGTGTGGTGATCGAGGTCGGTCATTGTAATAGATTTTGGGTGGACAACAAGCTGTCAAGGAGTCTCAAATGCCCATATGGAGGATTGAAGGTGGTAAGTAAGCCTCAAATTCATTGTTCCTCTTCTTTATACTAGTTGCTGACTGCAGAGCAGGAAGGATCCAGGAAATAGTGGGAGCATGGTAGGAATATGATGCAGAACCAAGCAAGGGATTTGGTAAAGTTGCCAGCAGGTATGAAAGCACAGAGATGAATGGATACCTTAGTTGAAGAATAGAGAGAACAGACACGTGAGACAGAAGACCAAGTCATATGGTCTTGAGGAAGCTGCAGGATAGTGGTACAGGTTTTGACAGGTGGAAGACAAAGCATGATTTTAGTCAATGTCAGGGTAACTACTGTGGTTTGTCTTACCAGGTGGATGATGAGTCATGACATCATTCTGTTACTGTATGTGATGGTATGTTTGCTAGCAGGGTTGTACATACGAGGTTTTGCTGAGCTAAGGGTAAGATTAGTTTAGTGGTTTGCTATGAAGAATTTGGAGCAACGAAATTCTTTGGCATGGGAGATATGGAGATCACAGGTTGATTTTGTCTCAAGTGGGAGTTGATGTGAATCAGGTGTTGGTGAGGTTCATTACATAGGATGCAGAGCCAAAGCACACTAAGGGCTAGACAGTTCAGTGTCTGAAATCACATGAGGTCTAGTCTAGACCTGAGTTTGCCCAAGTAGTGGGTGTTGTCAGAGATTTAGGAGCCAATTCAGAGAAGTGGGTTCTCAGGGATGTGAGAGGGACCAGTAGCAAGGATTCATGCTATTCAGGGTCAGGACTTCACTACATGGGATTGTAGGTTCAGATGTGGCAGGGTACTCAGATGACAGGAGGTGCACTGCAGGTTGTGTGGTGGGTTGTCTTCAGGATTGAGCTTGAAGAGGGATACAAGCCAAAAAACAAATTAGACAAGATACAGGTACAAGTATAGTGTAGCTATTTATCTCCAAGTGGGAGATTGTTAGGTTGTGGAGCTAAAAGCTTCACTGATGCAAGCATGGAAGGAGGTTGCAGAAGGGTTGCAGAGTGTTACTATCGTCAACGTCGGTCAGGCCAACCGACATTGGCAGGGAGGAGACAGAAGGCAACCGACGTCGATCAGTAGTCGGCTGGCATCGGCACCCCCTAGGCAGACAAGGACCAACATCAGTCACCTGTGGTTCAAGCTGCGAGTATGTTACGAGTAGTTAGTTGACGAACCAAGTGTTTGCATGTCAAGAGCCAAATTTAGACTAGAAGCTGCAGATCTAATTATTGTAATTAGGTGTCTAATTATTGTTTGCATGAGATCTATTTAAGAGACTCATTAGTTGTATTGTAAACTAGTGCTAGAGAGTAAGAGAGCAATAATATAAGCTCCTTCTATGTGTGAGGTGAGCAATGGTGTGTTCCTCCTAGTGCCACAGTACCAAGTGTGGGTGCTGGATTGGAGAATCAGCAGGGTTCTTCATGTATGTATGATCTTGGTCATCAGGTGAGCATGGCTACAATAGGAGATCTGCATGGGTAAGTAAGATCATTGATTTGTAGGTGTATGTGTGTGTAAGGTCAAGGTTCACAGGTGTGCAGAACCAGATTGATTTCCAGGTGTGCAAGATCAGATAGGACAGTAACACAACAGGGAGCAAAATCAGGTGGGATCTACTTGGAGTATGTTGAGTACTTGTGGAGTGCGTGGAGCACTTGTAGAGTGCATGGAGCACAAGTGTAAAGTGAACACCAACTCTGTGTTTGAGTTGGGTGTTGGGACCTAAGGGAGAGAGCTTTGAGGGAAGATTTACTGTTTATGCCCTAGAGGTGTGGGAGCCCTAGAGGTGTGTAAGGAAGAAGAACTGTGGCAGCCTTCTTTGTTGTATTTCCTTCTAATAGAGTTTTAATACAAGTTGTGTATTGTCTCTCATATCATGTGTTATTTTTGGATTCTAGTTACTTGTGTATTCTAGTTAATTTCCACATATTAAATTGCTTGGTAATCAATTGTGTGCTTCCGGTATTTATCCCAACAGAAAAATCAATGCTCTAATTAAACTTGACACAACCAAAACTTGTGGACAACCTAACATATTTGATTTTGACGAAGTCAACACTCCATAGAGCTTAAAATCTCAAATCTCTAATACTAGTTGATGGATTCAACACTCCATAGAGCTTAAAATCCAAAGCTCTTATACCAGTTGATGTGGCCTCCAACCACATGAATGGATTCAACAATCTATGTACCTCTCAAATTCTCTCATGACACATAATCTTCTCTCAAAATAACCTCATAATTCTCATTAATTATCTCTCAACATATAAAAGCTTTATCAACAAATCTTACCTCACATTATAAGCTTCAACAAGCTTCCCTTAAAATCACATACATACTTGGCATTCTTATTCAATGAGGCTCCCAAAGCTTTCACAAAAGCTTTCTTCTCAAACTAGCCTACCTAACTGAGTAAAGGAGTATCCATTTATAGAATTTACAACCAAAATAACTCTAAGTATGAATAAAAAAACCATCCACCCAATGAATTTTAACTCCTCCACTTGAAGGCACAAAAAGGTAAAAAATACATCATTCTTCATGAGGTGGGAAAGAAGACAAAAATCTAAAAGCATCCACTACTTACAAAAGACAAGACAAAGTTGAAAATCAATCCTTAATGGAAAATTTGAGCCCCTTATCATGTGAGAAAATAGTAACTCATGTGAATACTCTTTCAACTTGATTCCCTTTAAATATCAACTCTTTAGCATCCACTTCACATGGGTGTGCAATCTGCATATTAAAAGTTGTATCTCATTTGCATATCCTTCCAAAAAGCTACTGAATCTTCTTTTGATTAATGCCAAAACCCATTATACGTATCTCTACCTAGAATTTAGACCCATTATCATAATGACAATTAAAATTATGTCCTCAAATGGGCCTTTGGATAAATGTGTTACCCTATGCCACTTAAGCAATTGAATAGTGTTGATGACACCTCATCAAGAATAGTGATTATGACACCTCATCAAGATGAATAGTGTCTACCACCTCAATAAATAGTAACACATGAATAGTGTTGGCATGAATAGTGCTTTTTATCACATCATTCTTCTCTGGTTGAAAATAACTCAACCCCTATGAGTTGTCCTGATTGTCCTCCAAGCTTTGTAGGCAAACATGAACATGAACACACAAACACATGAGCACATGAACACACTACATTGCACTCTATTTTTGGGTGATGCAAGATTGTCTAAACCTTGGGATGCTCCTGCATTAGACACCTAAGATAAATAATGCGATCTCTTGATCACATAGATGGTTTAAGTGGTAGAACCACTCTTTTGATCACATGGGGTAATGACCATGATGTCCCCTTTCAACACACCAATGCACCTGAAGAGTATCATTTTTCCTTCTTTGCTTCCAGAATCTATGTATTGGCCTTAAAACCATCCTCCTCCTCCAATATCTCATCCATATCCTAATGTATGCATACATGGGTTCCAACCCACCATAAACACTCTTGGGATTACACCCACTGCAAACCATACTTATGGGATCACACATCCCATCTGAAACTGACATCATCCACCAAGATGCTCTATCATGCATCTCATCATCTCATGTGAACTCAAGCCCACCATTAATAATCTACCTCCACCAAAATCCTACCTAGTTTTATTTACTCATCCAACCACCTTTTGGATCATCCACCACAATAGCATAAACCACTTGTAGCTCCTCTCTCATGGTTACAACTATATCCATTTTTTCATCCACATGTGCACTCATTTGCACATCCACCATCTCCAAAGTTTATTCATAAGAAACATTCAAATTTTCTTGGCTTTTCTCAGCCTCTATCTAAAACTCTTCATGGTTTCAATATTTATCTCTTTGAAACTCCCCATGGATGTAATTTTATTCACTCTCATGCGATACTACATGGCTGAAATCTTCATCATCTTTTATGTCATCATGTGCACCTACTTGCACATCATCTTCATCCCAAGTTTCTTCACAAGAAACATACAGTTATTCTTCAATTTTAGCATGCTTCCCATGCTCTTAACTCTCAATATGGTTTTTCAATGGCCCATCCAAAAAAACTCCCATGTTTATTTTCTCATCCTCCATAAATTTAATTTCAACCCCTACACATGGCTGTAACTCCATCAAAATATTCTTTTATACACTAGTTTACACGACCTCTTCATCCAATGCTCCCACCATGGAAACATGTAATTCCTCTTAGTTACTTATTTCACTCACATGAACCTCTTCAAGGCTACAATCTACACTCTCACGTGACTCTTCATGACTACAAAATTCTTCACTATTTTCTCCCTCATCCTCCACACGAATGTCTTCAACTCTTTCTTCAATAGGAATCACATCCATATCCTCTTGCATGAAAATTTATTATTCTCTTTGAAAATATTCATAGCATAAATATTCACTCTCCATGTGGCTACTTTTCTTGTAAATGAATCCACCTTTACCCTTAAAGAGTCTTTTATCTCCCACATCATCTCTTCTTCTCCAGTAGTTTCACTCTCTTCAATTTTTGCCATCAACTACAATAATTTATCCCAAGTATTTAACTTCTTGTCCCATTATTTAATTTTTGGAATTCTTCTACTCCTCTTTACCATCTTCAATTTAATACCTTCAAAACACATAAACACATTCAATCTTCAATAATATCCTCTCCTCTCATATCCTCTACCCAAAGAATAAGAACTTGCTCTAATACCACTTAATGGAGTCAACACTCAATAGAGTTTAAAATATCAAATATTTGATACTAGTTGATGGATTCAACACTTCATAGAGATTAAAATCCTAAAGCTTTGATACCAGTTGATGTGGCCTCCAACAACATGAATGGATTTAACAATCCATGTACCTCTCAAATTCTCTCATAACACATAATATTCTCTCATAATTCTCATTAAATATCTCTTAAAATACACAATATTTATCAAAAAATCTTACCTCATATTAAAATAATCAATAAGCTTCCCTTAAACTCACATACATACTTGGCATCCCAAGCTAAAGAGGCTTCCAAAGCTTTTACACAAGCTTTCTTTCTAAACTAGCCTACCTAACAAAGCAAAGGAGTACCCATTTATAGAATTTACAACCCAAATAACTTCAAGTATGAAAAAAATAACCATCTACCAAAAGACTCAAACCTCCTCCACTTGGAGTCATAAAAATACAAGGAATACATCATTCTCCATGAGGTGGAAAAGAAGACAAAAATATAAAAGCATCTACTACTTAGAAAATACAAGAGAAAATTGAAAAGCAATCCCTAAAGAAAAATTCAACCCCCTTGTCATGTGAGGGAAGAGTAACTCATGTGAATACTCTCTCCACTTACTCCCCTTTAGATATTACCCATTTAGCATCCACTTCAAATGGGTGTGTAGTCTACATAGTAAAAGTTATCTCCCATGTGTATATGCTTCCAAAAGGCTTGTAGGTCTTCTTTTGACTAATGCCAAAACTCATTATAGTTATCTCCACTTGGAATTTAGACCCATTATCATAATAATAATAATTAAAATTAAGTCCTCACATGGACCTTGGGAGAAATATGGTGCCCTATGCCACCTAAGCAGTTGAATAGTGTTGATGAGTCAGTAGGAATAGTGGTTGTGACACCTCATCAAGATGAATAGTGTCTACCACCTCAATAATGAATATTAACTCATGAATAGTGTTGAAATGAATAGTGTTTTCTACCACATCAAATTCAAAATGGGAACCTCTTGGTTATTATAAATTCTACATTCATCAATTATGAACCCAAAGACAGGTATTTTAAGGTATCGGCACTATATGTGTAACACTAGTCACTTCTGAGAATTTGAGTATAAATGTTGCATATATAAAACACACTTTGTTGGAATTATATCAACACACTTGAAAGAAAGTTTAAATGTTGATAAATAAATGCTTTCATAAATGAATTATAGGAAAATAACTCTTTTTTTGTTTTGTATTTTGGAAGCTTTCCACACTAGAACGAAAGTTTTTATTTATAATCCAAACACACACACTTATATGCAAACATAATACTTGTGTTTATGAATTTAAAAGCACACACAAAATTGGAATGAAAGTAATCACAAAAAAAAACTAATTAATGGATGGGATTTTCACCACTGCTCCTTACAAGTGGGATCTCCTTGGTTGGGCTATATTTCAATCTCATCTTTGGCTAAAATTGTTCTACTTCAAATCAAATTTATTGCATTAATTGGACCTATAACTATGAAATTATTGATATAATAGAGTATAAATAAATTACAATAATTTTGAAATTAATCTACTTTCTTTCTTTCTCTTCGACTTATAATACTAGCCTACTAACTAAAAATCTACTCCTTTTATAAGGTAGGCAGAAATTTATTAACTATCTATATACATATGAGAGGTTACAACCATAATGCTGAATAATTTATAATAAATAGAAAAAAATTCAAGTGGATGAAACTAAATTTTTTACAAAAATATAGGAAATAACCACTTGGTCTAAATGGATTTCCTATGCACTTACAAAACATCTCATAATGTTGTATGATTCCTTAAGTCTGTTAGATGAGCTAGAAACAGTTTGAAGAAGACAACTATAGCATTATCAAAAATCTATCACCTACAACATTTGTTAAGGGTGGTTACAATATTTGTTGCAGGCGATCCTAGCTATTTACTATGAATGGTTCTAGTTTCTATAGGTAGCTTATCTCCAATGTCCAACAAACTATTGGTTGCGAGTAGTTATGTCTTTTATATCCAACCAACTAATGGTTATAGGTGCATCTGATAGAGTGGTTATAGGTGCATCTATTGGAATGGTTGTAGGTTCATAAAACAAAAAATATAACATCATTCCTAGTCAATTTTCATTCATTAAAACATTAAATCATGAAATTATTATGCATCTATTGGAGTGGTTACAGGTGCATCTGTTGGAATGGCTATAGGTGCATAGATTAAAAAAATAACATCATTCCCATTCATTTTTCATTCATCAAAACATTAAATCATGAAATTATTAAACTATATTAAAAAACTTATAAATAACAAATGAATTTAAAAATTAGTTTGCACGCACATGTGCCCACACACACACACACAATTTACATTATATGTGCAATATGAACATAATATGATTACGAGAAAAGGAAAACATGGCAAAAAATAATGGTGTATATGAGAAAAGGGATATGAGATGAGGCCATTTTTAGGTCTCACCAGCTCCCAAATATCATTTTTATAGGAAACACATACCATTCTACTTTGTTTGCTCACAAAAAATTTAGTTTAGTAGAAGGAGAAGAATTATAGTATAGGAGCTCATTCTTGTGGAGGTCTAATTTTGCTTAATGTCTTTGTAATTTAATGGAAAGAAGTTGAACTAGAGAGATACACCTTAATCTTTGGAGTCACAAATTAAGGGTACTTAGGTCCTCATCCTTTACATTTGAGTTTCATTGATAACATCCCTCATAAAGTGCCACTTGAGCCAAGGGCTAGATTGATGTGCTGATAAGTCAACCCAATATAAGTATCCCTATCTCTTAAATATTTATTTTATTTTGTTTATATGCATATACAAGAGTAGTACGTTGTTGCCTTCTTCTCCATGCTTAGATTATGTTATCTTTTCATGCAATTATATCCCTAGTTATATACCTCTTGGTTACTGCTTAATGACATTTATATATCTTTAGTTTACCACTTTTACATCTTAGAACTAGGTTGTTTTTGTTTATTAGTTCATTGCATAGGGTTCTTAATTATATACTTGATCCCCCTTTTACAAATAATTTTTGCTCTTAGCCTCCACCTCACTTTGGAGCGCAACAAATTATATGTATGGTAGATTTAGTATGGTCTTCTCCCTTCTCCTATATTAGAGGATATCTATATTTTTGAACATATTTTACCATTATACATTCTAGAGAACCTAGCATAAATCTTATCAAACCATTGTGTTGGGTCATTTTCACATTTTTCTATTTCTAGATTCTTAACTCTCTCAATTTGTCAAACGTTCCTTGTTTTCCAAATTCATTTTATTTTAGCATCCTAAAGGCTCTTATTTCATTCCTACATTTGAAATCCATCATGACCAAAGACAACTTGACCAAGACTTTGGCATTTTATAAGGATATCAATCTAAAAATTCTAACACTATATCCATGAATAACACAAATAATAAATTCTAAAATCCTTCAGCATACCATTTTACTACTTCTCAATAAAATCTGCTAGTCATTTATCATCTATCAATGTTAAAATGGATGATGAATAAAAATGCATCACATTGTGCTCTTTTCCAAATTCATGAGACAATGTAGTGATGGTTATCACTAGTATCATATCAAATCTAAAAATTGGATGATGTATTCATAGCTCTATTATTATAGGAGATGAGATGTAATTATGTGGAAATCCTTTAAACAAAGGTGAGGTCATTCACAAGAAAGAGACAAGCATAATATCAGGGATAAATGTTCGAAGTCTAGAGGTGGATCTAAGACTTTGGAAAAATCCTTGAAGAAGTGTTAGAATTATAAGAATTGATGGCATTTCAAGAAGGATTGTAGAGCAAGAAAGGTGGAAAAGGTTAAATCACTAGATGTTGCATAATCCTCATGTGAAAAATACTCTATTTATAGAGATGGAGATGTATATTTCATTGCGTCAAATTGGCATGCATATAATGATGCATGGTTGATTGATTTAGGTGCCTCCTACGATATGACTCCTATGAGGGAGTGGTTTTATGATTATGAAGAATATGATGATAGTGATGTCTTTTTGGGAGATAACTCAACCTATAAGATTATGGGGAGAGGAAGAGTGGAGCTTGAATATATAAATGGGAGTATAAATACTTTCCCTGGTGTTTTTGCACATTATTGGCCTTACAAGGAATCTAATCTCCATGATAAAATGAATTATTTATGTTTCTAGGTCTCATTAAGTAGAGATGGTTGTAATATGGTATGCGGAACCATGATTTTTGAAATGTGTGTGTGCATGGGTACTTTGTTCAGGTTTAATGCAATTTTAGTAAGTAATGCATGTAACAACATTGTTACTCTTAAGGCCAAGGCTGAAATAGGAAATTATGCATTACTTCTAGAGGAGAAGACAATGTTCTAGCATTAGAGGTTGGACCATATTGGTGAAAAAGGTTTGTGTATGATGCAAAATAAAGATATAGTGGAAGGGATGGATAACTTTAGCTTATAAATTGACTTTTATGAATATTGTTTCTATGGAAAATAGGTCAGGTGAGATTCCCCATATGTGTTGTGTGGGAAAGTGTAATCTTATAGGTGATCCTCAATGATGCATTTGGATAGGTAGATGTCCTATCACTAAATAACTATATCTTATATGGGTCCTTGATACATGAATTTTATCAGAAGACTTGGATATACTTGCTTTATAATAAATCTAAAGTTCTCATGAAATTAAAGGATTGCAAAGCCCTTGTGGAGAACCAAAGGAAAAAAGGATCAAATTATTGGGCATGGGCAATAGGGGTGAATACCAATTTAAAGAGTTTGAGGAATTTTTCAAGTAGTGTGGGATTAAAATTAAAATGAAAGTTCCATACACACCACAACAAAATTAAGTTGCATAGTGGATGAATAAGACATCGATGGAAAAGGCCCAGAGTATGCTAAGTGTTGCACCTTTGGAGAAATTTTTTTGGAATAAAGTAGTGGCTATTGCTTGTTACCTATTCAATAGGTTACCCACATCAATGTTGGTTTAAAAGACTCTACAATAAGCATGGACTAGTAAGAAGCCATTTTTGTAACACCTACAAATCTCTAAGAGACAAATATTACTCCCATATTCCAAAAGATAAAAGATTGAGATTTCACTTTAAGTCTATGGAGTGTGTCTTTATTAGATATGTGAATGATGTCAAAGGGTAAAAGATTTGGAATCTTAATACAAATAAGGTGATCTATAGCTAGAATGTAGTCTTCAATGATGAATAATCATCAGGGTGATCCCCTCAAATGTGCAAGACTCCATAGCCAACAAGGGTCTACAAGTGCTAGTGTGACATAATTCTCCCTTTAGGGGTCTACACTACAACATGAAACATTTTCTTCTGATCTCATAGACCACATACTTGAATGCAGAAGTAGACTAGAAAGTATTTGGCTAGTTTGTATTCACAGTGGGTTACCTTTAAATAAACCTTTACAAGTAAAAACGTTTATTATAATCAAGTAATTCACACTTATCCCTTTGTTGGGACATCTAATGTGAGAAATGGAATTGGAATATTACAATCCTAAATAATAAGGAATCTCCTAAAAATCTCCCATAAGGTTTTATTCCTAACTTATCTACAACAACCACTATGTGTAAATAAATTTGTACACTTTTACATGTGGTAATTCATATGAGGGTGAAATGAAAATTATATACTAAAGGTATTATTCTAAATACCTTTACCATTCATATCATTTAGGTAGGTGTGTAAACTTGTTGCATAAGAAAAACCAAAGTAGTATCCAAATGAAGAAATAGAAAAGATGCATGTTGACATAAATGTTGAAGAGTCTGTATTTGAGTATGATGCAATGGATGAAGAGTCGCAAGAGTCAAAATAAGAGGAGGAACTTGTGAATCTTACTTTGAAGAGTCAAAAT
Organism: Torreya grandis; assembly: GCA_037957365.1. Lineage (NCBI taxonomy): Eukaryota > Viridiplantae > Streptophyta > Pinopsida > Cupressales > Taxaceae > Torreya > Torreya grandis. The sequence continues at coordinate 1,327,596 of JARHVA010000194.1, forward strand.
GGGTGCACACAATGCATGAAGTGTACATCTCAATGGATTACATTTAAGTATTTTTGTTGTCTATGACTAATGATGAAGACCCTAAGATAGTAAAAGAAGCTCTTGGATGCCATGAGAGCAAGTCTTGGAAGAAATACATGAAGGAGGAGTTAGAGTCTGTAGATAACTATGATACTTGGGACTTGGTAAAGTTTCCTCCCAGACAAAAACCTATGTGATACAAGTGGGTTTTCAAGAAAAAGCAAATGCATAAGGGAAACTAGATAAATATAAGGCTCTCTTAGAATCAAATGGGTTATTTAGGTAGAGGGAACCATCTTTAGTGAGACATTTTGTCCTATTGTGAAATTGACTTTCATTAGATTTATTTTAGCTATAATTTTTATGTTTGATCTTGAGATAGATCATATGGATGTTAAGATATCATTTCTACATGGAGAGATTGAATAATAAATCTATATGTCATAGCCTAGAAGTTTCAAGTTGAAAGTGATCCATAAACTAGGTGTATATTCCACACTAAGCTTCACCAACACAAATCTTATAGGATCCTAACAATTCCTTGTTTGATAAATGAATGTTTTAGACTAATTTCAATGCATAAATGAAACATATTGAACATAATAAAGAAACATAAGAAAACATAAAGCATAAGATGAACACACTATATGACCTGGAGAAACCCAAAATTCCAATGGGTAAGGTAATTTATCTCCCCTTCCATTATGTAATTTAACAATTGTATAAATTATTGCCTTCTTAAGGCCTTAATGAACATAATTTCCATTATAAGATGTTCAAACATTGGTACATGCTTTTCAACTTGCTCTTTCTTTTTCACACTCTAACTTGTAAAACCACATACAATCAAGAAGAATATTTGCTAATAACATATCCATGCTTAAAAAATCCTCTCCATACATATATATACAAATTTGACACCAAAGATAGCTCAAAACAAAATCCAAGAAGACTTAGAAGATGAAGAGAAATTGTATGCAATTGTTACTCAAGTTGTTCTTTGTTTCCTTGAAAAACTATTACTTTATGTAGGGAAAACCCACCACTTAATTTTAAAACTATCAGGGTGATTAAGAAATTGACGTTTATACTTGAAAAATTGCCAAGACAATTATTGAAATACCATTTGACCTTGAAAAAGCACTAGGGTAGTTTCATAACCAAACCAAACACACTAACTTATGGGGGCCATAACTTTTGCATACATACTTAGATTGACATTTTATTTTTTAAAATTGCATAAATTTTTGATAAAAACACAAATACACAATCAGATTGTACATTTGCTCATATCTTCATGGTGTTTTAGCTTTTGCACTAAAACCTATCTCTTTTGATGTCTTAGGCTTTACAACTTCTTCTTGAATCCTATTAACGATTGTATTATTTAACCAATTGGAAAAGAGCAATAGAAAGAGTGTCTCAAGTAGTTTCAAGTTAAATTATTATAAAATGAGAATGGATTAGTTAGTTAAAATGGATAACATTATTGATCTAAAATTTGGATCAAAAATGAAAAGAAGACTTGTTCTATAGACTAAAAAAGTCCTTATATGGCTTGAAAAAATCACCGAGGATGTTGAAATATATGTTTGACGGTTATATGGTTGGACTTGGCTTGCATGAATAAAATTTGATCCATGTTTTACTGTAGGGTGAAGGGTGATAAATTTTTCATTATATTTCTCTATGTGAATGACATGATACTAATGGAAATGACAATATCATGATCAAATAAGTGAAGTCAACTTTCTACATAGTTTGACATGAAAGATCTTGGTACCAAAATGTTAATTCTGGGCATAGAAATTGAATGAGTTCATGTTAATAAGAAACTCTATCTAGACCAAAGGAATTATATTGAGATAATATTGGAAGTGTCCAGGATGTAGGATAGGAATCTTGTGCACACACATTTACTATTTGGTCAAAAACTATCTTCTTTCAATGTCCCAATGCACAAGAAGAGTTAGAAGAAATGTATTAGGTTCCTTATGTGATTGTAGTGGGAAACCTGATGTACATGTTAGTCTATACAAAAACTAACATTACGTATGTAATGGGATTAGTGATAATGTTCATGTCTAATCTGAGCAAGGAGCATTAAATGTTATGAAGAGAATCTTTAGGTATCTATGTGAGATGATTATGCAATTTTTCATCAGGGTAAACTTGGTGAAAACAAGTCATTGAATCTATAAGTCTTTGTGAATTTTGATTGGAATGGAGATCTTGATTATTGTAGACCCACTAGTGTGTATGTGTTTAACTTGTTTTGTGGCGCTATAAGTTAGATGAGAAAATGATAGGCAAATGTTGCGATAGCCACCATAAAGGCTTAGTACATGGCAGTTACTCATGTGAGTAAAGAATAAGTTTAGCTTCAAATATTGTGTTTTATGGTTGGGTTCACTCAAAAAATTATAAAGATAGATTTTGATAGTCAAAACATAATCTATTTGGAAAATAATTCTAAGTATCATTCTTGGATGAAGCGCATTGATTTACGATATCATTTTATAAGGGAAATAGTGGAAGAGAAGAAGATATTATTGGAGAAGGTCAGCACAAAGGAAAAAATTTATGTGCAAGGTTGGTTTTGTACAAGGTTATTTATCTAAGCACTAGCTATGTAGGATGTTATATAGGTTGGTTGCACATGCATTATTGTACAATGTTGTTTTCATAAGATAATGAATTTTTGTAGGAATGTGTGGAGACTCTATATGATAATTGCACAAGGTTTTCAACATGATTTAGAGTTGTGTAGTATCATTTCACTTTAAAAGGTTGTAAAGTGGTATGTAGTGGTGGTTTCACATTAATGTACTGCAAGGAACTGCGTAACATTGATAAGTTATGTAAAAATGTAAGGTGATACTAGACACTTGTCAGATTGTAATTTGTGCATTCCTACGTAACATCTAAATAGCAATGTAAATGCCCAAACTTAGGGTGTTCCACTACTAGGACTTCTCCCCTAATTATTTAAAAATGAAAATATTAATAGATAAAATATTTAGACATGTCAGATGTACAAATTACACAATGTGGGTTCATGTCAAGTTAGATCAATATTTACTTGTGTTTATAATTAATTTATTTAAAAAAATAAATATAAATAGTTAGGGTATAATGAAGTGTTAAGAGTGGCTAAGTTATAACGCGTAGTTAAAGGTTGGGGGTGTAGTATAGAAAATGAACTACCTATAATTAAACATCACATAACATGTAAAAACACAATTACAATATCTAATTAAATTTTTAATTAAACATGTAAGGAAATAGGGGAAATAGAAGGCTCTTATCTTATTTATGTATTGTGGTAAAATATGTCATCAAAATATAATCTTGAAAATGTGCATCCAAAACTCTTATTATCATTGCCCTAAAATATGAAGACGTTTTGAGACCGCTTCTAGGACCATACAAACACTCTCAGTCAGTGATTGTCACCTATAAATGATGCACTATATCTATTTATTTACTTTTGGTCTTTCGCTTCTTACCCTAATTTTGTGTGTTGTTACTTATGTTTTCATGTAATGAGCTAAATATGTTTGGCCTATAGTGTTAAGGAAAATAAAATTTGGGGGCTTGCATTAGGGTTTGGGTAGTTAGTGTGAACTAATTAGCCCTAATTAGTTAGACCCATAATTACCAAGAGATGCATGGGTATGGGTATTGGTACATGGATGAAGATACCATTCAAATCAAGATATGTGAGTAAATGAATAAGGGTATGAGTAAATTGTATGTACATGTTGTCATCAAAAAATGTGGGTATGGGGATTGGTGCACAGTGCTTGTCCTTAAATTGGAGTTTCTTGGTAACCATAATTAGACCTCTTGAATTGGAAAAGATGTTGATAAACATAAATTGTACAACATAAATACCTTTAGCTTGTGTGCCAAAGAGTTCCACAATAGAATGCCAGAAAAAAAGAATTTTTTACTTATAAATTCATTGTCAAATGAACCTATTGGTCTATTTATAAATAAGGGTGCTACGCACCAAACTCCTGTGGGTTGAAGATATAATTAAATTTGCTATAAGTTATTAGAGGAAACATTTTTGGAATGAAAGAATACTTAATTTTTTTTAAATATTTGTGCTGGTTTTCTGTATTGTTTTTTTCCCCTTTCTCACAAAAATGAAAATCAAGTATTACAACCAACTAGGATTATTCTAATAATATTTTTAAATAGTTGTGCTTGTTTTCTGTATTGTTTTTTTCCCCTTTCTCACAAAAATGAAAATTAAGTATTACAACCAACTAGGATTATTCTAACAATATTAAGATATTTATTTAAGAGATATGTCATTGTTGTGCACATTTCAATTTTTTCCCATTACCAAGCAATTAGACAAAAACTGGTTATAGATAATAAATCCCTATAACATTCGTTTCTTCATTTTATATGTTATGAATGACCTTAAAAACAATTTTAACCTAAAATGTTTTGTACATTATTTTAGCTTAGAACTATTCAAGAATTGGAGACCTGTTTGATTTATTTTATAAATCTACAACAAAAACTATATAGAGGAAGTCTTTGTAATAAATATAAGTTTTAAAATATTGATATCATGTTCGACTCTTTTGGAAAGCAACATGCATTTTTTCTATTTTGTGAGGCAAAATGCACATTGTATATTGAGTTGTTAAGTCTTGCACAAATAAAAAATGATCAATGCTTTCAAATGACAACTTAAGCGACTCAAGTAAATAGTGAGGACATATCTATTTTCAATAAGGAATTCAAATTTTGAGTTTAATTTGTAATTCACATAGACTATTCATTGCCATAATGACCAACAGGCAATATAAAAGCTCATAATATACTTCATAATAAGAGTAATAATAGTAAAACCACCAATACCACCTTTAGTAGTTAATTCACAAGCAAACACAATTGCCATTTAATTCATGAGCAAGTCCCAGTGTACAAAAGTCAGAATTTCCATTTAATGCAAGTTCTCAAGGAGTAGCGATAAATCTTCATGTTGCCAAGGTCTATAATATAGATAGCAGTATATACACCACCTCGTAGTAAGTTAATTGACTAATTGATTGCAAGGGTTAGAGCCCATTGTAACAACATTTATTAATCCCAACTTGCAAGCAATCATCAGAATGGATGTACAACCATTTACTAAAATTCATGAAAGGAGAATCAAGCTTACAACGCACATGAACAATGATCTCATAGCTGCACATGACTATTCACATTTCCCATTACTTTAAGATTAGGAAACCTCTTAACTAAACAAGAAATAACACCCAACTATCATAAATAAAATTCACACAATCATGTTACTATTTTGCCATAGAACGAAGGTAAAATCACTGATTAGTGCAACATATTATATGGATGTACATAACTACTATTTCCCATAAGATTCACATACAAGAAGCATATAGGCTGCTTTTAAATGATATTATATATGGCGCTACATGACAAGGTTTGGTACCTCTTTCTATATGTTGTTAAGCGAATAAGATCATACAATTTTAAAATTTAAACTTCAAACCACAATATGCAATTTCAAATCCTTGCCAAATCAAGAAGAGTGAATGCCACCAAAATTAGATACCCAAATATCGTGATGTTACTTCAAGTCAAAGTATGCACCACCATACTCACATATCAATAATAGTATTATTCAAGATATTATTATTACATATGTCAATCCATAATACATTTCATAGCAAGATTATAAAAAGGATTAACTACATTATTTGGAGCTGCAAAAGGCAACCTCCATACATAATCGGTAGAAGATCTTACACTAGTAGAATACCGCCAACATGAAGGTCCACAAGGGTAAATAAGTACTCAATCAACATGCAACAAACCCTATAGGCTCAATCTAATGAGCCCAACCATCCAGTGGTGCTAACCACCCCATCTACCAGCTAGATGGTGGGTTCTGACAACCAAGCATGCATCAAAGGTTTGAGTAAAAAGGAAGTACTAAGCCACTAGAATGACCCAAAACAATAGTCAACCAAACAATAAGAGCAATCATAATTGACATAATCAAAACACCACCAATAGAGATAATTTCCACACACCAATAAGAACACCATTCGAGCCAAAACACAAGTATAAACAAGATGAAGTAATAATTATCGGATAACTTCATGGCGTGATTTAGAAAGATCATGAAAACCAAATAAATAATAAATGTTTCCCAATAGTAATTAAGTGCTTCCGAACCTATAAACAACTCAACCCAAATCGTAATAACAAGTATCCATTTATTACCAACATACATTTCAAGAATACTTAGTTAGAGTAACAAGTTGATGCCGCAAATCAAAGGGAAGTCATACTTCGTAATAAAATATCCACATAGGAAAAAGAGAAAATGTAGGTTGAGTTTTCAATGACTGCCTACAACAAGCAGTGGCCTCCAATTTAAAGAAAAAATATAGTTTCAACATTTAACATAGTTCATTCCAGCCATTGTAGTCTATCAAAGGAAAGGTACAACCAACCATGTTATTATCCATTCACCTAGGAATGTAGTCAAGCTCGTAAGTGATTAAACAAAACTATAGGCAGATTTTCACAACAAGATAAGGATGCAAAAAGACCAATGTAACCTTCTAGTTTAGGGCTCAATCATAAAAGACCCATAACCCATGTAACCCAAGCTGAAGACAACACACATAAATTCACAAAGAATAATCTAATTGCCTCAAGGAGGGTTAAATTAAAACACCCACATTAAACACCAAGTTCGAATCCCAATCACACAGTTACAAATCTCCATGAAATAATGAGCTTGAAACCATCTCTTAATATTAAACTAAGCAAAGTAATGCGTTTGATACAAGGTATCTTTTAATCAGGGTACTATTTAATGATCAGATTAATCAACAAGGTCAAACCCCTTTAGTGACCAGATTCATGGTTAATAAAGAAGGATTTTATAACAACTCACCTTAGCCCTCAAGGGATTCCCATGAACAAAAATCCCAAGTATGGGGTTGACTGCAACGACCTAATCAAGTCATTCTCAGCCCAAGTAAATTCAATTGCTAAAAAAATTAACAATTATTGTAAATAAAAGGTTGGTTTGATTTAAATACAAGCTAGGTCAATTTCTATAAATGAAGTGCAAAATATCCATTAAATTGAATTCCCTAATAAATAGTTAGTGAACAAATACTTGCAAAATGAGCAACGGTTTGATTAATCACTTGTTTTACATTGCTGGTTAAAAAGGAAAAAATGTCCAACTCACCCAGCTAAAGTAGAGCTTCATTAATCAAAACTTGGTTCGTATTTCCCATAACAATATGCAAAACTGCATTCCATCACAATAAACTATAGGGTCAATTCCTAATTACACAAATAGAGCTTTAATGAAACCCCACGATTCACTGCTGATTCTTCTATCGACACAACTATGAATTTTAGGAATTAATAATGAAATCCACCAGAATAGAATCATGTAAAAGAATAACCAACATTTACATAGTAAATCGAAAATATATATATATATATATATATATATATATATATATATATATATATATATATATATATATATATATATATATATATATATATATCATGAAGTCTCATGACTTCATCATGAACCTTTAATGTCTATAAGAATAACCAACATTTACATAATAAATCAATATTGTTTTTATATATATAGCATTAAAGATTTATGATGAAGTCTCATGACTTCATAATGAACCTTTAATGTCTATCCCCTTTATTTTGCAAAACCCCAAAGTGCAGTTCAACAATAAAACCCCAAAATCATTTAGCTTTTCCCAAGGAAAAACCACTTACAGGAAGAGTTGCAGGCCATCATGGGCGGAAGAGTGGATTGTTGCAGCCCTGGGATTTCATTGTATGTTACTCGACCACCATTGAAAATGAGCAACACCCACTGCCATATGCATGTTATCCTTTTTCCAACAGTGGACTGATGTGAGCTATGGATGAAGCTTGTCGTGAGTAGGATGAAATGGAGGGGCCGAACAAGAATGCCAGAGGAGATTACACATTCTAACGTCAATTGAAGAGAGATCATGCACAATTGAGCGATGTGGGGTCTGTAGGTGGACGATGATTAAAGATCCATGGTCGAGGAGTCAAAGGACTGCAAGATCCATTTGAGAGAGAAATGAGCCAAAAGAGTTTGCTGTTCACTATGGACTGATAGACTGCCCAGGTTGACACTAAGCTCTTCTTCCAACGCCATGCCAATAGGCAGAAAAATGGTGGAGCTCCAAACACCCACAATTTGCATGGCACCAAGCTTGACAGGGCCCAAGAGCTCCCACATAGACATCCACCTACAAAAAAAAATGATAGCTTTGCTCAAGGTTCGAGTCATGCAACAGTCATGAAATAATGCGCTCAGTTTTCCAATCAATGCTGAATATTGATACACAAAGTTTTGTCCATGTTTTCACAGAGCTTCACAGCTCATTAAACATTACCAAGAGAACGATACAATGAACCTCCATTACATGCAAAAATGACACTTGATCGGATCAAGGTAGTGGAGAATAAACAATTCGTTCACTTAGGCATGGCAGATAAGAACCGACATCGACACTGACATATGCGACAAAATATTTATTTTGATTGCCAACAAATCTGACACTTACTGTTGATGACATCAACACCTTGTTCTATAATAACATGGTGATAGTCTTGACCAATAAAAATTTAGTTAAATAAATTTTTTCATATTTTTAGTTAATAAATGCGCATGTTAACTATTGTAAAACTTAAAAATTTTCAATACACCGAAAAAAAAAAGGAAAGCTTTTGATTGGTAAAAAAAAAACTTTAATTGAAAGTTAAAAAAGCTTTAATAAAAAAATGAAAAAAGAAGAATGCCCCCATCCAACTAAAAAGGAAAATATAGAACAAAGTAACATGAATATAAATACAATCTTTAGAGGGGAAAGGAGCATATGGAGAGTCGTTACAAACAAGATAAGGAAACAAAAGCATAATTAAACCCCAATAAAAATTTCCTCCGAACAATCTGGAAACTTTGCATAACTCCAAAGCTACAAATTTGTTTGAGCCCGACATAAACCGCGGAGTATCGGTGAATAAACCCTCACATTCCTCGCCACATCAACGGCGTACAAATGCTATTATTACTCCAAATGGCACATTACATGCTCTGCACTGCACGATTATCAATCACTAAAATTATTTCCCCCTTTGGATACCCCAACTTCTCTCATTAATTAATCGCCACTTTGTTAGCGACACCGGCAATACAGCTTGCTATATATACACACACTATGTATCCGAAATGACGCTCCAAGCATAATATACACACATTGTATACACACAGCGTGACGCTCCGCTTTCGCCTGCTTGCGAAAAAGACAGGGAGGCCAGCAGGAGGCAAGACAAAGAAGAACGTTTCGCCATTATAAATATTTATACCAAAAAAAAAAAAAAGTGGCGGGATTATTCAAAAGCAGGAGGAAAAAAGCAGCAGCAGCACAAGCGCTGGACTCGCCCAATTCAATTTCTTCTTCATAATTGAATTGATTTCATCCCTCGTGAAGAAGATTTGAGCTTTTTCGTTTCGGGATTTGAGAGAAGAATGTTATACAATTGGGAGGACAAGGCACGGGGATTCGAACCCGAGACCACGAATGCCATGGATGTGGACGACGACGACGAAGGGACGGCTTTGGTGGAATTTTCGCCTCCTTCTACACCGGAGTTTTCGCTTCTATTGAAATGGAACACCTCAGATTATTGGAACCCTAATATTGTAAGTTTTGCAGTTCTTTCAGTTTATTTTTAAGGCCACATCTATGATTATAAACAGACATGATAGTTTAATTTTGCTTAAATTATGTATTTCTGTGGTGAATTTTGGAATGTGGTTTTAATTCTTGGAACACTGATTTGGGATGTGATGAAACCCTAATTACGGCTTGGGTCTTTTTTTGGTCAATTTGAAAATGTGCAGGGGGCCGGCCTTCGGAATATGGGAAATACGTGCTATATGAATTCTGTGTTGCAGTGCATTACTTACACGCCCCCTCTTGTTGAAGCGCTTCGGAACTGCGGCCATAAAATTCCTTGTGAGTAAAGTCCAAGAAACTTAATGTAGCAAAAAGTGAAGGGTTTGAGATAAATTGGGCATTAGGTTTGTTTTTGTTGTGGTTTTTTAAGCACACGAAGGAACAGTTAGGTGTCGTTTTTAACCCCACCTAAGAAAAAAAACAGGGTTAATTATAATGGGGAAAAAACCTGTACGGATATTCTGGGTGCTCTTTTTTCTACTAAATAAACTACTTAGGATTCGATATATTGCAAAAAAGCTACGCGCCGTGATGTTTTTTTAACTAAGAAACCCACTAAAGGCAAAACATAGTGCAAAAACCCTATGTGACATATTGGGTTTTTATTATGTTTAGGGTTTGAGACGGTGTTGCTTGTGGTTTTAACTTTTAAATGTAGGTGATTTTTTCGTGCGGATGTTATTTGGGGCTTGAAATGCATGTGTTTTTGTGCTGGTTTTTTCTTAGGGCTGGAAATGTGGGTGTGCTTTTGGGTGTTGATGCTGCTTAGGGTTTGAAATGTATATTTTTTGTTGTTTTTGCTTAGGGTTTGAAATTTATATTTTTTGTTGTTTTTGCTTAGGGTTTGAAATTTATATTTTTTGTTGTTTTTGCTTAGGGTTTGAAATGCATTTGCTGTTCCTGTTAATGCCGCTTAATTGAAATGTAGGTGCTTTTGTTATTGATGTTGTTTAGTTGAAATGTAGGTATATTGTTTGGGTGTGAAATTTGGGTGTTTATATTGCTTGGCATTAAAATGCTGATGCTTTTGGTGTGGGTATTGTTTAGGGATTTTCAATGTAGGTGTTTTTCAATGTTTCTCCAAGTTCCCGGGACGGGGATAGGGGGATGCGATTCTGGGATGGCAAACAATTTCCTCAATATTGGGGACGGTAGGGGACCACAAGAGGGCAACAAATGTATATATATATATATACCCTAAATATGTTAATTATAATGCAAAACCAGTCAGTTGTTGTTTGTATACCAAAATCGGGTTAATTATAATGCAAAAACCAGTCAGTTCTTGTGGTATCGGGTTCTGAGTGTTCTTTTTTCAACGTATCTGCTAAAAAGCTACGTTTCTGGGTGTTATTTCTTAAAACTAAGAAAGTCATTTTTGGGGTGTTTATTCTGATTAAAGTTTGAGATGGAGGAGCTTTTGGGGGGTGGTGTTACTTGTGGTTTAAAATGCACGTATGTTTGTGCTGATTTGTCTAAGGGTTGGAAATGTAGGTGTTTTATAGTTGCTTAGTTCAAATATGATTGTTTTTTTGGTATTGATGTTGCTTAGTTGAAGTGTAGGAGCTTTTGTTATTGATGTTGCTTGGTTGAATTATAGGTATGTTATTTAGGGTTTGAAATTTGGGTGTTTTTGGTGTCTATATTGGTTAGGCATTGAATTGTTGATGCTTTCGGTATGGGTATTGTTTAGGGATTTTCAATGTAGGTATTTTTCAATGTTTCTCCAAGTTCCCGGGACGGGGATAGGGGGATGCGATTCTGGGATGGCAAACAATTTCCTCAATATTGGGGACGGTAGGGGACCACAAGAGGGCAACAAATGTATATATATATATATACCCCAAATATGGTTAATTATAATGCAAAAACCCTGTACGGATTTTCTGAGTGTTCTTTTTTCTAAGTATCTGCTAAAAAGCTACGTTTCTGGGTGTTATTTCTTAAAACTAAGAAAGTCATTTTTGGGGTGTTTATTCTGCTTAAAGTTTGAGATGGAGGAGCTTTTGGGAGGTGGTTTTACTTGTGGTTTAAAATGCACGTATTTTGTGCTGATTTTTCTTAGGGTTGGAAATGTAGGTGTTTTATAGTTGCTTAGTTCAAATATGATTGTTTTTTGGTATTGATGTTGCTTAGTTGAAGTGTAGGTGCTTTTGTTATTGATGTTGCTTGGTTGAATTATAGGTATATTATTTAGGGTTTGAAATTTGGGAGTTTTTGGTGTCTATATTGGTAAGGTATTGATTCTATTGAACTGTTGATGCTTTCGGTATGGGTATTGTTTAGGGATTGCAATGTAGGTGTTTTTCAATGTTTCTCCAAGATTCCCGGACTGGGATAATTGGGGTGTTTGTTTGGGACGATAAACAATTTCCGAATTTTGAGGACACCAAACATATATATATATCTATATATATTATATATATATCTATATAGATATGAATGAGATGATAGCTTTGGAGTTGCACATTGAACATTGAGCAATAAATATGCAAGCAACATTGACAATTAAAATACAAAACTGAGTGAAACATTGAAATACAAATATGAAAATGTGATTGTTAGGTTATAAATGATATATTGTTAATAAGTTTTACACTCAAATTTAATTATGTTTTGTCAAACAACAGTTGATGTGGGGGCATGATGATGTCCTTGGTACATCCCCATCAGATTGGTGGCATCTCTCAATGTCTCAGGGGCATCAAGGCATCGCCAAGTATCCTCCTGAACACGAAATGTCTCCAGGATGCCAAAAAAGTTCTGAAATGTCCCTGGGATGTGAGAAAACTTAAGAAAAAAAGGGACACAGGGCGATGTCCCACATCCTTGAAATGCCTGGGATGGCCTCAAAATGGCCCTGAAAGGTGGGGGATGTGTCCCTGCAGAACACTGGTGTTTTTGGTTTTGGTATTGTTTAGGGATTGAAGTATAGATGTGCTTGATGTTGGGATTGCATGGGGTGCGAAATGTAGGTGCAGTAAAGGTTTCTGTTTACTTCAAATATTATCCTCCTGAACAGGAAATATCTACAGGACCCTGAAAAAGTTCTGAAATGTCCCTGGTATGTGAGAAAAAGTTAAAAAAAAAGGGACACAGGGCCATGTCCCACATCCTTGAAATTTCTGGGACGGCCTGAAAATGGCCCTGAAAGGTGGGGGATGCGTCCTTGTGGAACACTGGTGTTTTTGGTGTTGGTATTGTTTAGGGATTGAAATATATATGTGCCTGGTGTTGGTATTGCATAGGGTTTGAAATGTAGGTGCAGTATAGGTTTCTGTTTACTTCAAATGCAGTTGATATATATATTTTTTTGTACGTGTATTTTCTGTCGTTTCCTTTTTTGTGTTGATATTCATTAGGGTTCGGAATGTAGGTACAATTGAGGGGTTCTGTGCCCTGTGTGCTCTTCGGGACCATGTAAATTTATCATTGTCATCGGGAGGAGAAGTAATAGAGCCTACAGTTTTGTTTCACAATTTGGGCAATATGTCATCCTCTTCTTTTCAGAAATGGCAGCAAGAAGATGCTCATGATTACTTGCATTCACTTCTTGAGGATTTGGATAACTGTGCTTTGGGTGTGGGACATTTTAACCCATGCTCATTTTTTCAAGGAAGTAGTTTTGTGAAAAAAATCTTTGGTGGTTGTCTCAGAAGTCAGGTATGCCATCTTCAACATTTTCAATGTGATTTTGTGTTTTCATTTTGTGATGAGGAGGCTTTTAGGATGACGACGTTTATGACAGGTAAAGTGCACACATTGCACTCACTGCTCAAATGCATTCGAACCATTTATTGATTTGAGCTTGGAGATAGATGAAGCTGATTCCTTGACAAGTGCACTCCAGTCATTTACTCGTGTGGAAACAATTATTCCTGATTTGAAGCATCGTTGTGACAATTGCCATCAAAATGCACCAGTCTTAAAACAGTTCACAATTAGCCAACCTTCTGATGTTCTTGTGATTCAGCTTAAGCGTTTTGCCAATGACGGTCTTTTTGGGGGTTTTGGTGATAAATTACAGAAAATGGTTGTATACCCTCAAGTCTTAGACATGGAGCCTTTTCTGGGCATTTCCCAACATGATAATGTGAGTTTTGTTTAACTGGAGTTTGTAAGCATTTGGTCTTGCCGCTTTGGTAATATTCGTCTATTGGGTTTAATATTATTTGTATTTATTTTTTGATTTATAGGGAGAACGATTGTTGGCTTAACATTATTTGTATGTATCTTTCTCTTTATAGAGAGAGGTGAAATATGAACTTTATGCAGTGCTTGTGCATGCTGGATTTTCTCTGAATTCTGGTCACTATTACTGCTATGTACGATCTGGTTGTGAGGACTGGTATGAGATGGACGATTCGCAGGTAATTAACCTTTATAATGGTTTGCAATTTTTCCTTTACCACTTGTTTCTGTTTGGCTCTAAGGCAAGTTTTTTTTTTCTTTCATTAGGTGACGAGAGAAATTGAGGAAAATGTTATGCGTCAGCAAGCATACATTCTCTTTTATTTCCGTCAAGGGATTCGCTGGTTTTCAGATAGTTTGGATTCTAGAATGAAGAATGAATCAAACTTCTTTGGTTCTCCAAAGTCTGTTCTGGAAGAAACCATCACAAGTGAAGAATCATCCCGTGAGTTGAGTGAGGCTGATGTTGCTGATTGTTCAGATGGAATATATTCAAATGTAAATCCTGAAACGTTGTCCGATGGAACCATAGCGAATGCTGATAGTCTGCTGAATGATTGTCATTGCAGTTCGAGTGTTGCCATGAGCCACTCTCCTGTACCTGTCTCATCATGCATTTCCAGTGCGGAGCCCACCAGTCCCAAAGGTAGTTCTGAGGATTGTACACCATACACGTTTGTGGAAAATCCAAAATCTCTGAGAGCTTGTTCAGAAGATCCAAATAACGAACAGGATTCTGGAGAAACTAAGTTTTCATGCTTGTCAGTGAATACAAAGACTTCAGAGATCCAAGATAGCAGTAAGAAGAGGCTCTTTCAAGTGACTGGATACCTAAACAGAAGCAAAAACAAAAGTTGGATGAGGATTGGAAAGGGAAGATTTTGCTACGGTGTTGCATCTTCTCCTCGGCGTAGAGGACGGGTTAAGAGTCTTAGTCCATCATCCAAAGCCATAAGATCATCTTTGGCAAGTCTCCAAAGAAATGCACTGCACAAGGCTCTTTTCTTGGATAGTGATTCATACAGCTCTGAGTTGAAAGATCGGACCAAAAGCGTTTGATAAAATGTGGAGAAGGTTTAGTACTATTGCTTGGTCATCGTTAAGTTTTGATCGGGAACGAACTTCGCCTGGACAGAGTAGAACTACTTTTCTGGATCTGTGTTTATTCTTTACCTACCTAAACAGTATGTAAACGAGTTGTCATGAGGTGGGTGCAAAACCCTGGGTTGGGGATATGCAACTTATATAATCTTTAGACAAGTCAGCGTGCTAAAACGTTTATGGGGAACAGAATTTGGCACTGTATGGACAGCTAGTAGGGATGTTTACACAAGTAATGGGAAAAAAACCTATTATACCCTTATCTTACCCAACTGGTTAACAACCTAACCTAATACGAAGGTGGTTTCACAAAGAAGCCAAAAAAAAAAATCCCCAAGTCAAAGTAGAGGATGTAAAAGCTTTGCAATTTGTGAGAAAAGTGGCAATCAGAAAAACGGCAGCAAAATTTTGAGCATGTATATAAGTGTGCTGGCGTCTATCAGAAATTTAGTAGCCTGTGGAGTTTCCTTTGGGGGATCGTAATGTAACCGTGTATCTTCTTTTGATTGTCAAACTCTCAATTGATAGACAACGAGGCTTTGATTCTTAACACTACTAAATATGATTTGTTAAATTGTTACTGCCATGTTTGATGTTATTATCCTGAGGAATATTGTTATAAATTTATATAATTTTGAAACTTTGGCTTCTAGTGACCTAAATTTAATACACACCCACACCTACTTAGCGCACACTGACACTGACAAGACATGATTCAAACATTTGGGTAGTTCCCCATGCCTTCCTATTTATGGGGGCAAGACAGATCGCTTGCTTCAGTATCATTGGAATTTATCGATTATGCATCCTAGTCATTTGTTAAAACATCTTCCTGCTGTTCCCATTTCTTAACAGCTCTGATCTATTCCCATTTCTTTAACGATTTGGTTTTGATCTGAATAATGAAAATCCTTCATTACGTCGAGGTGTTCTATAATGACAGCCTGGAGTTGTTGGGTTGTAAAGTTTGATGTTTATTAAAAAGTTTCTTTTTTTGGAAAGATCAATTTATAAATCGTAATGGAATTTGTAATTTTTTTTTCAATAATGAGAAATTTGTGAAATAATAAAATTATCAATAATTAAAATATACGAAAAATTTAAAATATAATTACGATAAGATACTTGAAAAATTCAAAATATTATTTTTATTAATAAATAATAAAATTATCAATAATTATAATATGTGAAAAATTCAAAATATAAATTTTAACTAAAATAATTACGGTATTTGAAAAATTTAAAATAAATTTTTTATAATAATTCTTTGAATGAAGAATAAAATTAATTTTTCAAATAATTTTTTTATTAATAATTCTTTGAATAAAGAATAAAATTATTAATAATTTTAAGTAATAAAATTATCAATAATTTATTAATATATTTTTGAATAATTAATAAAATTATTAAGAATTTTAAGTAATAAAATTATAAATATATTAATAATTATAATATTTGAAAAATTCAAAATAAAAATTTTAGGAGTTTTTAATTCTAATTTTTATTAATAAAAGTTTAAAATAATTAATAAAAATATTAATAATTATGATATATTATAAATTAAAATTTTATTTTTAAAGTTTTTAAATAAATAATAAAATTAGTAATAATTATGATGTTTAAAAAATTCAAAATAAAAGTTTTATTATTATTAATATTTTAAAGATATCATATAAATTTTGAGGTTGGAAATGAATCTTTTTCTAATTTAACATTATAGAACATGTCAAATGATTATATTACATTTTAAATATTTCTATGTCATATGCATTAGCCATTACTCTTATGGCATAGAATATAGAAACATTATATCCCTAAATCTTATTATTATGGCATAGAATATAGAAACATTATATCCCTAAATTTTATTATTAATGTTTTTCTATGTTTACAATTATTAATTGTGTTCATAGAAACACTATATCTTTAAATCTTATTATTGACATTTTTTTCTGTTTATTATTATTAATTTTTGCATACTATTTATTATTACATTGAGTTTATATTGTAAATTTACGTACAAATTCAATTTTAAATAATTTACAATACAAATGCAGATACTAGTTGTTATGCGTCTTGTGGTTGGGGTGATATCCATAGGAATATGCACTTTCGACTTTGCCATCATACTTTGCCTTATGATCGTAGTCTAGAGATTTTATTACTAGATTTGATTTTCTAAATATTATGATATTTTATTCTAATTTGGTCAAATTATAATGCAGATAGGCATTTTATAACAGTAGTGATGAGGTGCAGTGTAATGGAGCGAGTTGTTCACTTTAATGTTTGATTTTAAATTTGATTCTCTATTTCAATATCACACATCAATTTAAATTTGATTGTCTATTTCAATGTCACTTATCAATTTAAATTTGATTGTCTATTTTAGTATTACATATCAATTTTAACTTAAATTTTAATGTCTATTTGATTGTTTAGAAAGTTTTTTTGGTTGGAAGTAGGTAGTTGAAAAATCATAATATCGTGGTCAGATAGTGGAGTTTAGAATCTCATTTTTTTTTTCAGAATTTATTCTGTGAAGCCCAACATATTAATATAACTAGATAAGATGGGATTGTTACTAGTAAATGTAAAATTGGAGAAAGTAATGAAATTATTAATACATATGTTGTGTGAAAAATCTAAGATAAGCCCTGAAGATTGATATATTAACACATTTTAAATAGATGTGAAAAATCTAAAATAAGACTCTGAAGATTCATATATTGACATATTTTAAATTGATGTATTTAAGATATCTGTATTAGTTATGTCTACTTCTCAATAGTGGAGTGTAATAGTGTGAAATGGTAATAAAAATTGTTGACTTTTAATTACACATCTTTGACTGTTACACGAAATTTTTTATTCTTGTCAGAGTTGAAATTCATAATATATTAGGCATACAGTACAATTTAAAGTTCATTTTTATATTTGTTTTTTCTTCGAAAACACTATTCCCAGTTAGAGGAATTGTGATTGTAACTATGCCAAAAAAAAGATTTTGACATTGTAATTGTTACATTGTTTGTGAGCTAATGGGTGTAACCTCCAATGACATTGGGTGGGGGTGGCATATAATAGTATCAAATGTTAATAAAATTGATTGAACTTAACATTATAGAGAAGAGGTGGTTGCATATCTTAAAATATATTTAAAATTTTATCACCATTTAAATTAAAACCATTTATCACCAATAAACAGTAATTAATGTGATTTTAAAAAGCATGAAACATAGGCCCCTCAAAAATGATCTTTCAGAGTAGATAAAGAATTTGATTGCCAGTGAATGTTCTTCTTAGATGATTTCAGTAGGCAATGTTATTTTCTGTTTGCTGTAAACTGTGTTGGACTGGCACACGAAACTGTCTGCACTGTTATTATGGTGGCTTGTCATTTTGCCCACTCACATCAATATAGTGTGAGGTACACCATCATTATAGTGTCCCAGTCCGACACCCGTTGTTACAGTAGCTTCATCACATATTTAGCATGTAATGATCCAAGATATGTGCACAGGTTGAACTCCCTGCCACATACATAGTCTTTGGAGACATGGTTGGTGTGTTGCGTGGAAATGTAGATCCCAATCTCTGCCATCATTCACCTTGCCTGTCATTTGAAACCTCAACTTCATTATGGAACTTGTTTTCTCGCTATGGATGCACTGGTTTTTCCAACAATTGGTCAAATTATATCTCATTGGCATCTCTGTCTTGAAGACTTCTGCAGTCGATAAAGATATACATACTCTTGGTAACCATTGTCATTACTAAACTTCGGTTCATGCGCTGTCTGAATGTGTAAACTGTATGAAGTGTATACATTTTAGAGCTCTTTGACGTAAGCATCAATAATCAAGAAAGAGTCATCACTGCCAACTCAGGAGTCATCACTCCCAACTCAAGACAGGAAAGTAGAGCAGGTCCAATGATTTAGATGTAGACAGCATAATCAATTCAAGACAAGAAAGTAGAGCTGGTCCTATAATTTAGATGTAGACAGTACAGCTAAGTCAAAACAGGAAAGTAGAGCTGGTCTGATAATCTATATATAAACAGCACAGCCAACTCAAGATAAGAAAGTAAAGCTGGTCTGATAATCTATATATAAACAGTACAGCCAACTCAAGACAGAAAAGTAGAGCTGGTCCAATAATCTAGATGTAGACAGCACAACCAACTCAAAACAAGAAAGAAGAGCTAATCTAAATATATAAACAGCACAGCCAACTCAAAACAAAAAAGTAAAGCTGGTCTGATAATCTATATATAAACAGCACAGCCAACTTAAGACAAAAAAGTAGAGCTGGTCCAAAAATCTAGATGTAGACAGCACAACCAACTCAAAACAAGAAAAAAGAACTAATCTAAACGTCCATATTCTAAATATAGACATTACTTCTAATTCAAAAAAGGAAAGTAAAGCTGATCTAACAATCGATAATTTAGATGTAGACATTTGTTGGCCCTTAATTTTGACAAGTATAGCGACATCCCAGTATTAAGAGAGAAGGTAAGGAATGTGTGCCTTGTGTGCATTTTGAGAAAGTGCAAATAGGGCGGAACCTAACACTGAACAAGACAATTTTGTCCAGGGATAACACAAATGTAGGGAAGTGGCACACAAGGATAAGGTGGCACCAATATACCTGAAGACTTGGGAGCGTTCAACAAAAGATTGGCCAAGTCATGGTTGCGCCTTGTACAACGTATTGGTCGATGCAAAACAAGAACGCTAGGATCGGGGGAGAGGTTACACAGAGCACAGAGTGCAAAGGAGGATTTACAAATGAGACTAGAACGATTCTACAAGGGAGCTATTAAGAGACAACCTTGAGCAGATCTAACGCATCATGGCACAAATCTAAGAAATATTCCGTTTCAAAACATTAATTGTAAAAACAATTAGGGTTGCTAAATATATAAAATTGTTGTACGTTTTCAAGAGCACATATAAATGAACTGTAACAGAAGATATAGAGCTTGAGTATTATAGAAACCCATTTTGTTTTAGTCGAGATATAGAAAATAAAGCTAGAATCATTATGTTGATGGATTGTTAAGTCGAGTAATGTAGGTAATCATCTCGTTGTAACATGTATGGAAGAGAAATAAGAGTTGTTTTGTAATCATGATCAAGTTAATGAAGAACACAAACTTGCCATGATATATCAAATCTTATTTTATTTATGCAATGACAGGCGTTAGTTTATATTCTTTCTTTCAGTGTTTGTTTGATAATGTAATACTTTGTTATGAAGCTATGTGATACTCTCTAATTTATTTATTCCAAGTAATGAGCTAAGTATATGTTCTTCACGTAACTAACCTAATTACGATTCGATTTACTCTCTTTGCGTCTCGAGTGAGTGCACAATCTCTGTGTGACATGCCAATACAGATAGAGTTAAGTGTTGGGTATGCACTAGTGGCATATAACCTATTTTGAGAATTAAGGCAAAACATGCTCACACATTTTGGTTCGGTTGCTGAGACACAATCAAACTTGTTGATGCAATGGTGAGCAGAGATGATTCTCAAAATATTGTTGAATGGTATTGAACGTTGGTTGGAGAAAGTAGATTATGACTTCGCATTGAACCATCTTAACCTTGTAAATCAAAACCCCAAGAAGTGGGTGGAAAACAATCGACACGATCTCTTATACGAAGGATTCTTCTTGGAATTTTTAGGACATCTTCACGCATGGCTTGTTGCATATGTAATATGAAAAAGTAGGAACTACGGTCGTAAGTCCCTATGGACATAAAATCAACTTGAGGATATGAGGCGTGCCGACACTGTTAATTTCTATAACCCAGCAACAGATTAATCCCATAATAAATTCACAGACATAAATCTGATTTATAATGATTAATACAACTGGGTTAATTAACAACTAATAACAACGGAAGCAAAAATAACAATAAGCCAATACAAAAAAGACAATAACACAGATATACCCAGGAAACCCCAATGCAGGGAAAAAACTTGCAAATGTTGGATCTTCTATTCAGCCTAACAGCTAACTTTTCTTTCGAAAAAAATACAATGCGTGAGTTTGCTACATCAATCTTATTTTTATAGGAGAGCCTCGCTGCTTTACTTAGCGTGCAAGAAAAAAAACTTTTCTTGCTGCTTTACTTAGCGTGCAAGAAAAAAAAACTTTTCTTGCTTTCTTTGGCTTTTTCCTTTTTACACATAAAATCACTCTAGGATTTATCTTATCTTTACAAACTCAGAAACATTCTAGAAACTACTGTTGCTGAAAATCCAACTCGAATTGTTTTAAAGCATATCTAATCTTGAGTTGCTTTAAAACAATTCCACATTCCACCTTTCGAGCTACAAAAATCAACACTCCCTCTTAGCGAGGAAAGTGTTCTGCACCACACCCAACTTGTCCCTGAAGAATTCAAACTTGCTCTTCATCAAGGCCTTCGTCAGGATATCTGCAATTTGTTCATCCGTAGGAATGTAATTGAGCTTCACTATCCCCTTTTCCACACAATCTCTGATGAAGTGATACTTGATCTCAATGTGCTTTGACTTGTCATGAAACACTGGATTCTTAGAGAGTTTGATACAACTCTGATTATCACAATAAATGGTTGTAGGATCTAGCTCCTGATTAAAGAGCCCAGCTAGAAGTTTTCGAAACCAGATAGCCTCACATGCAACTAACTTCTGTTTCCTGTTGTACCAAGAGACTGCTCCTGATCCCAAACTGAAACTACAACCTGAAGTGCTCTTTCGATCAGCTGTACTGCCTGCCCAATCTGTATCAGTAAACCCCTTGAGCTTCACTCCATCCTGCTGAATAATCCTTTGAGCCTTGGCCTCTTTAACTTCATGTGAATATAAGGCAACATGATCATTTGTTGGTGGAGTCACTTCTGTGCTAGCATAGATCCACAACGTATTCTCCTTAAGAATAGATGTAATCCGAACCTTCCACTGCAAGAAGTTAGACACACCCTCGAGCATGTCCTCGTATCGAATGTTGGTTGCCATAGCCACAAAAAGAACTGAGGATAAAAGAACTAATTTTTTTTCTTGAAATCTGCGTTACAAATCTTGGCTTCGTATTCGAAGTTTAGAGCTCTGATACCATGTTAATTTCTATAACCCAACAACAGATTAATCCCACAATAAATTCACAGACATAAATCTGATTTATAACGATTAATACAATTGGGTTAATTAACAACTAATAACAACGAAAACAAAAATAACAATAAGCCAATACAAAAAATACAATAACACAGATATACCCAGGAAACCCCAATGCGGGGAAAAACCCTGCAAATGTTGGATCTTCTATTCAACCTAATAGCCAACTTTTCTTTCGAAAAAAATACAATGCGTGAGTTTTCTACAACAATCTTATTTTTATAGGAAAGCCTAGCTGCTTTACTTAGCGTGTAAGAAAAGAAACTTTTCTTGCTGCTTTACTTAGCGTGCAAGAAAAGAAACTTTTTTTGCTGCTTTACTTAGCGTACAAGAAAAAGAAACTTTTCTTGCTTTCTTTGGCTTTTTCCTTTTTACACATAAAATCACTCTAGGATTTATCTTATCCTTACAAACTCAGAAACATTGTAGAAACTACTGTTGCTGAAAATCCAACTCGAATTGTTTTAAAACATATCTAATCTTGAGTTGCTTTAAAACAATTCCACATTCCACCTTTCGAGCTACAAAAATCAACAAACACCATGTGGACGAGAGCAGTGGATGTGTGGTGGCACGATGCATTTAAATAGTTACATATTATAATTTGCAATATCCACTTATTCTTGCTTAGAGGAGGCTAAGCACCAATTTCTACATGAACCAAGAGGTTTATTTATAGCACAATTGTCATTGGAGATTAAGAAGTTGATTGTGGGATTGCAAATCTCCCCATGGTCAGCTACGTTTCCTCCACACATGCGCTGTGTGCATGGTAGAAGGCAAGGGGTGGACATTGTTCATATGCATTGATCAGGGGAGAGTTCAATACAAAGAACCCAAATGACCCGAGGGAATGGCAAGAGCTAGGTTCGAGAGATGTTGCAAAGACCTGCACAAGATGAGGATGGTATATGGACAACTCTTATGCCAAGGAGATGTGTTTCGTTTAAAATGAAGCATACACTGGTGATTATGTAGATGTCGGGGAGAAGGTTGAATAAGTTTGGAGTTCAATAGGTATGCAAAACACTACTGAGGAGGAGGTACCAGTCCAAGATATACCTAAAACACGAGCCCGCACGTTTATTGACCGAGCAAAAGACAGTAGAGATTGTGATAATTTACGTCAAATTGGAGAGTTTAGAATTAGAAGGAAGTGTGATGCAACAAATAATTTCATATAATCCATTAGAGCCTATTAAACTAGTAAAAAAAATCTACGAGATGCCACAGACTAGAAGTGGAAATCCATCTACAACACTGGAGTAATAATACTTCAGCAGGTGCCATGGTTACGGTGGAGTGGCACCTATTTCACAAACACCCGGTGCTAATCCTGCCAAGGCACAAATAGGTGTGGGGTTTGTGTGGCTACGCCTCAGGTAGGAATTAGTGAGGATAACATAATTGAAAATCCAAGTGGAGGCCAAAGTTCGAATGCGCAAGTCACGTCAAGTACACTAGTTACGCCTGTACAAATGCCAACACTAGTTCTCCAAAAATTCTTTTATGAAATGTCATTGAGTTTTCTCAAGTATAAAGGTGCAGAGAACACAACTAAGCACATCCATAAGTGTGATCTCATCTAGCACGCCAAGGGAATAACTATGCCAAAGCGAAAGGTTAGTCAATTTGTGACCACATTGTTAAATCACACACATACTTGGTATCACAAGTATGATCCTAATAAAAAAGAAATGGATTATGATGAATTTAGGGAGGCCTTTTTGAGAGAGTTTGATATTCCAAAGTTTGATCAACTAAGCATTTTTGTGCTAAAGGAGATAAAGCAAGATCTGACAGAGAGCATACATGCATATGATGTGAGATTCAAAACCGTGTTCTCAAAGCTCTCATTTGAGATTCACCCTCCACAACATACACATTGGTTTGTTGGAGGGTTATTGGCTCCTTTTAGGTGTGCTCTATCTATGAAGACGTTTATGGAGCCTAGAGAAACACTAGAGGCCACACTTAGGGTAAATCCATAGGAAGTGTCGATATTGGTGTCAACCCCTTTATGGAAGTGAAAATTGCTTCAATGGCCTCCCAATTGAAAAACATAACTGCCAATAGTGGACATGATACCCATAGTGACTTACGGATATTGTGAGGTTGAAGGGCACAATAAGAGCAACTATTTGTGGTGAAGTATTAGAGCACTCCTTGCATCATGCTATGTTTGTCATGAAGGCCACAATGTGCAAAATTTCCCTCTTCTACAATACAAAACAATGACAAAGGTCTCTTTATAATGTAAGATTTGCCACGCCTCCACACACAACATTGAAGACTGTTGGGTGATTGATGAGATCCATGAGGCAAGAGAAAGTGGTACGAGACAAAATACTATGGGACCTTCTAACCAAGATCAAGGTCACTATGAAAATCAACATGATTTTAGAGGTCAAGGTGGGGGAAGAGGTGGTAGACTTATCACACATGTTACAGATGTGGTTCTCTGGAGCATTATCAAAGAGATTGTCGAAAGTTTCCAACTTGTAGATATTGTCGTGGCGAGCATAGAATTGAAGAATGTCTGAACTTGTATGTAAAGATAACACAAAAATTAAAATATGAGAAAGGAGCATGGATGATACATGTGGTAAAATGAATGAAGAACAAAAACTCGGATTGGGGTCGATCACAACAACTTAGTTTATTCAACGATAATAATACAATATATATCAACTCTCCTTTAATTATTCACCCTAAGAATATGTTAGTTGCTCTAAAAACTAACAAACATAGATTCCTTTCCAAATACACTCACTCAAAATTTACATGATTTGTTTACCAAATCACTAACATAAGCAAACTAATATATCACCAATGTGAGTACAAATTAATTTGTTTCCAACATTCCCCCCTTAGTGCTCACATGGAGAAATGTACATCGCACAAACACACATACATATTTAGTACACATAATCTTCATCACTTGGATAGGAAAATTCTTCATTATTGGAACGAAAGCTAGATTCTTCCTATTGGTTTTCTTCAATTGCCATGGCCTTGTCTTCTTTTTCAACATTGTTTTTAATCTTATTTCCTTCATCAAGCAATGTCGATATAATGTTCTCTAAACTTGAATTTAGCTTACTTAGAGTAAACACCATATGTTACTACTTGGCATGCTATTTAATATTATGGCTTTTGCATCATTTTATTTTATCTCGTTGTTTATTCTAACCAACTAGTGCAACTAACTTCTGTTTCCTGTTGTACCAAGAGACTGCTCCTGATCCCAAACTGAAACTACAACCTGAAGTGCTCTTTCGATCAGCTGTACTGCCTGCCCAATCTGTATCAGTAAACCCCTTGAGCTTCACTCCATCCTGCTGAATAATCCTTTGAGCCTTGGCCTCTTTAACTTCATGTGAATCTAAGGCAACATGATCATTTGTTGGTGGAGTCACTTCTGTGCTAGCATAGATCCACAACGTATTCTCCTTAAGAATAGATGTAATCCGAACCTTCCACTGCAAGAAGTTAGACACACCCTCGAGCCTGTCCTCGTATCGAATGTTGGTTGCCATAGCCACAAAAAGAACTGAGGATAAAAGAACTAATTTTTTTTCTTGAAATCTGCGTTACAAATCTTGGCTTCGTATTCGAAGTTTAGAGCTCTGATACCATGTTAATTTCTATAACCCAACAACAGATTAATCCCACAATAAATTCACAGACATAAATCTGATTTATAACGATTAATACAATTGGGTTAATTAACAACTAATAACAACGAAAACAAAAATAACAATAAGCCAATACAAAAAATACAATAACACAGATATACCCAGGAAACCCCAATGCGGGGAAAAACCCTGCAAATGTTGGATCTTCTATTCAACCTAATAGCCAACTTTTCTTTCGAAAAAAATACAATGCGTGAGTTTTCTACAACAATCTTATTTTTATAGGAAAGCCTAGCTGCTTTACTTAGCGTGTAAGAAAAGAAACTTTTCTTGCTGCTTTACTTAGCGTGCAAGAAAAGAAACTTTTTTTGCTGCTTTACTTAGCGTACAAGAAAAAGAAACTTTTCTTGCTTTCTTTGGCTTTTTCCTTTTTACACATAAAATCACTCTAGGATTTATCTTATCCTTACAAACTCAGAAACATTGTAGAAACTACTGTTGCTGAAAATCCAACTCGAATTGTTTTAAAACATATCTAATCTTGAGTTGCTTTAAAACAATTCCACATTCCACCTTTCGAGCTACAAAAATCAACAAACACCATGTGGACGAGAGCAGTGGATGTGTGGTGGCACGATGCATTTAAATAGTTACATATTATAATTTGCAATATCCACTTATTCTTGCTTAGAGGAGGCTAAGCACCAATTTCTACATGAACCAAGAGGTTTATTTATAGCACAATTGTCATTGGAGATTAAGAAGTTGATTGTGGGATTGCAAATCTCCCCATGGTCAGCTACGTTTCCTCCACACATGCGCTGTGTGCATGGTAGAAGGCAAGGGGTGGACATTGTTCATATGCATTGATCAGGGGAGAGTTCAATACAAAGAACCCAAATGACCCGAGGGAATGGCAAGAGCTAGGTTCGAGAGATGTTGCAAAGACCTGCACAAGATGAGGATGGTATATGGACAACTCTTATGCCAAGGAGATGTGTTTCGTTTAAAATGAAGCATACACTGGTGATTATGTAGATGTCGGGGAGAAGGTTGAATAAGTTTGGAGTTCAATAGGTATGCAAAACACTACTGAGGAGGAGGTACCAGTCCAAGATATACCTAAAACACGAGCCCGCACGTTTATTGACCGAGCAAAAGACAGTAGAGATTGTGATAATTTACGTCAAATTGGAGAGTTTAGAATTAGAAGGAAGTGTGATGCAACAAATAATTTCATATAATCCATTAGAGCCTATTAAACTAGTAAAAAAAATCTACGAGATGCCACAGACTAGAAGTGGAAATCCATCTACAACACTGGAGTAATAATACTTCAGCAGGTGCCATGGTTACGGTGGAGTGGCACCTATTTCACAAACACCCGGTGCTAATCCTGCCAAGGCACAAATAGGTGTGGGGTTTGTGTGGCTACGCCTCAGGTAGGAATTAGTGAGGATAACATAATTGAAAATCCAAGTGGAGGCCAAAGTTCGAATGCGCAAGTCACGTCAAGTACACTAGTTACGCCTGTACAAATGCCAACACTAGTTCTCCAAAAATTCTTTTATGAAATGTCATTGAGTTTTCTCAAGTATAAAGGTGCAGAGAACACAACTAAGCACATCCATAAGTGTGATCTCATCTAGCACGCCAAGGGAATAACTATGCCAAAGCGAAAGGTTAGTCAATTTGTGACCACATTGTTAAATCACACACATACTTGGTATCACAAGTATGATCCTAATAAAAAAGAAATGGATTATGATGAATTTAGGGAGGCCTTTTTGAGAGAGTTTGATATTCCAAAGTTTGATCAACTAAGCATTTTTGTGCTAAAGGAGATAAAGCAAGATCTGACAGAGAGCATACATGCATATGATGTGAGATTCAAAACCGTGTTCTCAAAGCTCTCATTTGAGATTCACCCTCCACAACATACACATTGGTTTGTTGGAGGGTTATTGGCTCCTTTTAGGTGTGCTCTATCTATGAAGACGTTTATGGAGCCTAGAGAAACACTAGAGGCCACACTTAGGGTAAATCCATAGGAAGTGTCGATATTGGTGTCAACCCCTTTATGGAAGTGAAAATTGCTTCAATGGCCTCCCAATTGAAAAACATAACTGCCAATAGTGGACATGATACCCATAGTGACTTACGGATATTGTGAGGTTGAAGGGCACAATAAGAGCAACTATTTGTGGTGAAGTATTAGAGCACTCCTTGCATCATGCTATGTTTGTCATGAAGGCCACAATGTGCAAAATTTCCCTCTTCTACAATACAAAACAATGACAAAGGTCTCTTTATAATGTAAGATTTGCCACGCCTCCACACACAACATTGAAGACTGTTGGGTGATTGATGAGATCCATGAGGCAAGAGAAAGTGGTACGAGACAAAATACTATGGGACCTTCTAACCAAGATCAAGGTCACTATGAAAATCAACATGATTTTAGAGGTCAAGGTGGGGGAAGAGGTGGTAGACTTATCACACATGTTACAGATGTGGTTCTCTGGAGCATTATCAAAGAGATTGTCGAAAGTTTCCAACTTGTAGATATTGTCGTGGCGAGCATAGAATTGAAGAATGTCTGAACTTGTATGTAAAGATAACACAAAAATTAAAATATGAGAAAGGAGCATGGATGATACATGTGGTAAAATGAATGAAGAACAAAAACTCGGATTGGGGTCGATCACAACAACTTAGTTTATTCAACGATAATAATACAATATATATCAACTCTCCTTTAATTATTCACCCTAAGAATATGTTAGTTGCTCTAAAAACTAACAAACATAGATTCCTTTCCAAATACACTCACTCAAAATTTACATGATTTGTTTACCAAATCACTAACATAAGCAAACTAATATATCACCAATGTGAGTACAAATTAATTTGTTTCCAACATTCCCCCCTTAGTGCTCACATGGAGAAATGTACATCGCACAAACACACATACATATTTAGTACACATAATCTTCATCACTTGGATAGGAAAATTCTTCATTATTGGAACGAAAGCTAGATTCTTCCTATTGGTTTTCTTCAATTGCCATGGCCTTGTCTTCTTTTGCAACATTGTTTTTAATCTTATTTCCTTCATCAAGCAATGTCGATATAATGTTCTCTAAACTTGAATTTAGCTTACTTAGAGTAAACACCATATGTTACTACTTGGCATGCTATTTAATATTATGGCTTTTGCATCATTTTATTTTATCTCGTTGTTTATTCTAACCAACTAGTGCAACTAACTTCTGTTTCATGTTGTACCAAGAGACTGCTCCTGATCCCAAACTGAAACTACAACCTGAAGTGCTCTTTCGATCAGCTGTACTGCCTGCCCAATCTGTATCAGTAAACCCCTTGAGCTTCACTCCATCCTGCTGAATAATCCTTTGAGCCTTGGCCTCTTTAACTTCATGTGAATCTAAGGCAACATGATCATTTGTTGGTGGAGTCACTTCTGTGCTAGCATAGATCCACAACGTATTCTCCTTAAGAATAGATGTAATCCGAACCTTCCACTGCAAGAAGTTAGACACACCCTCGAGCCTGTCCTCGTATCGAATGTTGGTTGCCATAGCCACAAAAAGAACTGAGGATAAAAGAACTAATTTTTTTTCTTGAAATCTGCGTTACAAATCTTGGCTTCGTATTCGAAGTTTAGAGCTCTGATACCATGTTAATTTCTATAACCCAACAACAGATTAATCCCACAATAAATTCACAGACATAAATCTGATTTATAACGATTAATACAATTGGGTTAATTAACAACTAATAACAACGAAAACAAAAATAACAATAAGCCAATACAAAAAATACAATAACACAGATATACCCAGGAAACCCCAATGCGGGGAAAAACCCTGCAAATGTTGGATCTTCTATTCAACCTAATAGCCAACTTTTCTTTCGAAAAAAATACAATGCGTGAGTTTTCTACAACAATCTTATTTTTATAGGAAAGCCTAGCTGCTTTACTTAGCGTGTAAGAAAAGAAACTTTTCTTGCTGCTTTACTTAGCGTGCAAGAAAAGAAACTTTTTTTGCTGCTTTACTTAGCGTACAAGAAAAAGAAACTTTTCTTGCTTTCTTTGGCTTTTTCCTTTTTACACATAAAATCACTCTAGGATTTATCTTATCCTTACAAACTCAGAAACATTGTAGAAACTACTGTTGCTGAAAATCCAACTCGAATTGTTTTAAAACATATCTAATCTTGAGTTGCTTTAAAACAATTCCACATTCCACCTTTCGAGCTACAAAAATCAACAAACACCATGTGGACGAGAGCAGTGGATGTGTGGTGGCACGATGCATTTAAATAGTTACATATTATAATTTGCAATATCCACTTATTCTTGCTTAGAGGAGGCTAAGCACCAATTTCTACATGAACCAAGAGGTTTATTTATAGCACAATTGTCATTGGAGATTAAGAAGTTGATTGTGGGATTGCAAATCTCCCCATGGTCAGCTACGTTTCCTCCACACATGCGCTGTGTGCATGGTAGAAGGCAAGGGGTGGACATTGTTCATATGCATTGATCAGGGGAGAGTTCAATACAAAGAACCCAAATGACCCGAGGGAATGGCAAGAGCTAGGTTCGAGAGATGTTGCAAAGACCTGCACAAGATGAGGATGGTATATGGACAACTCTTATGCCAAGGAGATGTGTTTCGTTTAAAATGAAGCATACACTGGTGATTATGTAGATGTCGGGGAGAAGGTTGAATAAGTTTGGAGTTCAATAGGTATGCAAAACACTACTGAGGAGGAGGTACCAGTCCAAGATATACCTAAAACACGAGCCCGCACGTTTATTGACCGAGCAAAAGACAGTAGAGATTGTGATAATTTACGTCAAATTGGAGAGTTTAGAATTAGAAGGAAGTGTGATGCAACAAATAATTTCATATAATCCATTAGAGCCTATTAAACTAGTAAAAAAAATCTACGAGATGCCACAGACTAGAAGTGGAAATCCATCTACAACACTGGAGTAATAATACTTCAGCAGGTGCCATGGTTACGGTGGAGTGGCACCTATTTCACAAACACCCGGTGCTAATCCTGCCAAGGCACAAATAGGTGTGGGGTTTGTGTGGCTACGCCTCAGGTAGGAATTAGTGAGGATAACATAATTGAAAATCCAAGTGGAGGCCAAAGTTCGAATGCGCAAGTCACGTCAAGTACACTAGTTACGCCTGTACAAATGCCAACACTAGTTCTCCAAAAATTCTTTTATGAAATGTCATTGAGTTTTCTCAAGTATAAAGGTGCAGAGAACACAACTAAGCACATCCATAAGTGTGATCTCATCTAGCACGCCAAGGGAATAACTATGCCAAAGCGAAAGGTTAGTCAATTTGTGACCACATTGTTAAATCACACACATACTTGGTATCACAAGTATGATCCTAATAAAAAAGAAATGGATTATGATGAATTTAGGGAGGCCTTTTTGAGAGAGTTTGATATTCCAAAGTTTGATCAACTAAGCATTTTTGTGCTAAAGGAGATAAAGCAAGATCTGACAGAGAGCATACATGCATATGATGTGAGATTCAAAACCGTGTTCTCAAAGCTCTCATTTGAGATTCACCCTCCACAACATACACATTGGTTTGTTGGAGGGTTATTGGCTCCTTTTAGGTGTGCTCTATCTATGAAGACGTTTATGGAGCCTAGAGAAACACTAGAGGCCACACTTAGGGTAAATCCATAGGAAGTGTCGATATTGGTGTCAACCCCTTTATGGAAGTGAAAATTGCTTCAATGGCCTCCCAATTGAAAAACATAACTGCCAATAGTGGACATGATACCCATAGTGACTTACGGATATTGTGAGGTTGAAGGGCACAATAAGAGCAACTATTTGTGGTGAAGTATTAGAGCACTCCTTGCATCATGCTATGTTTGTCATGAAGGCCACAATGTGCAAAATTTCCCTCTTCTACAATACAAAACAATGACAAAGGTCTCTTTATAATGTAAGATTTGCCACGCCTCCACACACAACATTGAAGACTGTTGGGTGATTGATGAGATCCATGAGGCAAGAGAAAGTGGTACGAGACAAAATACTATGGGACCTTCTAACCAAGATCAAGGTCACTATGAAAATCAACATGATTTTAGAGGTCAAGGTGGGGGAAGAGGTGGTAGACTTATCACACATGTTACAGATGTGGTTCTCTGGAGCATTATCAAAGAGATTGTCGAAAGTTTCCAACTTGTAGATATTGTCGTGGCGAGCATAGAATTGAAGAATGTCTGAACTTGTATGTAAAGATAACACAAAAATTAAAATATGAGAAAGGAGCATGGATGATACATGTGGTAAAATGAATGAAGAACAAAAACTCGGATTGGGGTCGATCACAACAACTTAGTTTATTCAACGATAATAATACAATATATATCAACTCTCCTTTAATTATTCACCCTAAGAATATGTTAGTTGCTCTAAAAACTAACAAACATAGATTCCTTTCCAAATACACTCACTCAAAATTTACATGATTTGTTTACCAAATCACTAACATAAGCAAACTAATATATCACCAATGTGAGTACAAATTAATTTGTTTCCAACATTCCCCCCTTAGTGCTCACATGGAGAAATGTACATCGCACAAACACACATACATATTTAGTACACATAATCTTCATCACTTGGATAGGAAAATTCTTCATTATTGGAACGAAAGCTAGATTCTTCCTATTGGTTTTCTTCAATTGCCATGGCCTTGTCTTCTTTTTCAACATTGTTTTTAATCTTATTTCCTTCATCAAGCAATGTCGATATAATGTTCTCTAAACTTGAATTTAGCTTACTTAGAGTAAACACCATATGTTACTACTTGGCATGCTATTTAATATTATGGCTTTTGCATCATTTTATTTTATCTCGTTGTTTATTCTAACCAACTAGTGCAACTAACTTCTGTTTCCTGTTGTACCAAGAGACTGCTCCTGATCCCAAACTGAAACTACAACCTGAAGTGCTCTTTCGATCAGCTGTACTGCCTGCCCAATCTGTATCAGTAAACCCCTTGAGCTTCACTCCATCCTGCTGAATAATCCTTTGAGCCTTGGCCTCTTTAACTTCATGTGAATCTAAGGCAACATGATCATTTGTTGGTGGAGTCACTTCTGTGCTAGCATAGATCCACAACGTATTCTCCTTAAGAATAGATGTAATCCGAACCTTCCACTGCAAGAAGTTAGACACACCCTCGAGCCTGTCCTCGTATCGAATGTTGGTTGCCATAGCCACAAAAAGAACTGAGGATAAAAGAACTAATTTTTTTTCTTGAAATCTGCGTTACAAATCTTGGCTTCGTATTCGAAGTTTAGAGCTCTGATACCATGTTAATTTCTATAACCCAACAACAGATTAATCCCACAATAAATTCACAGACATAAATCTGATTTATAACGATTAATACAATTGGGTTAATTAACAACTAATAACAACGAAAACAAAAATAACAATAAGCCAATACAAAAAATACAATAACACAGATATACCCAGGAAACCCCAATGCGGGGAAAAACCCTGCAAATGTTGGATCTTCTATTCAACCTAATAGCCAACTTTTCTTTCGAAAAAAATACAATGCGTGAGTTTTCTACAACAATCTTATTTTTATAGGAAAGCCTAGCTGCTTTACTTAGCGTGTAAGAAAAGAAACTTTTCTTGCTGCTTTACTTAGCGTGCAAGAAAAGAAACTTTTTTTGCTGCTTTACTTAGCGTACAAGAAAAAGAAACTTTTCTTGCTTTCTTTGGCTTTTTCCTTTTTACACATAAAATCACTCTAGGATTTATCTTATCCTTACAAACTCAGAAACATTGTAGAAACTACTGTTGCTGAAAATCCAACTCGAATTGTTTTAAAACATATCTAATCTTGAGTTGCTTTAAAACAATTCCACATTCCACCTTTCGAGCTACAAAAATCAACAAACACCATGTGGACGAGAGCAGTGGATGTGTGGTGGCACGATGCATTTAAATAGTTACATATTATAATTTGCAATATCCACTTATTCTTGCTTAGAGGAGGCTAAGCACCAATTTCTACATGAACCAAGAGGTTTATTTATAGCACAATTGTCATTGGAGATTAAGAAGTTGATTGTGGGATTGCAAATCTCCCCATGGTCAGCTACGTTTCCTCCACACATGCGCTGTGTGCATGGTAGAAGGCAAGGGGTGGACATTGTTCATATGCATTGATCAGGGGAGAGTTCAATACAAAGAACCCAAATGACCCGAGGGAATGGCAAGAGCTAGGTTCGAGAGATGTTGCAAAGACCTGCACAAGATGAGGATGGTATATGGACAACTCTTATGCCAAGGAGATGTGTTTCGTTTAAAATGAAGCATACACTGGTGATTATGTAGATGTCGGGGAGAAGGTTGAATAAGTTTGGAGTTCAATAGGTATGCAAAACACTACTGAGGAGGAGGTACCAGTCCAAGATATACCTAAAACACGAGCCCGCACGTTTATTGACCGAGCAAAAGACAGTAGAGATTGTGATAATTTACGTCAAATTGGAGAGTTTAGAATTAGAAGGAAGTGTGATGCAACAAATAATTTCATATAATCCATTAGAGCCTATTAAACTAGTAAAAAAAATCTACGAGATGCCACAGACTAGAAGTGGAAATCCATCTACAACACTGGAGTAATAATACTTCAGCAGGTGCCATGGTTACGGTGGAGTGGCACCTATTTCACAAACACCCGGTGCTAATCCTGCCAAGGCACAAATAGGTGTGGGGTTTGTGTGGCTACGCCTCAGGTAGGAATTAGTGAGGATAACATAATTGAAAATCCAAGTGGAGGCCAAAGTTCGAATGCGCAAGTCACGTCAAGTACACTAGTTACGCCTGTACAAATGCCAACACTAGTTCTCCAAAAATTCTTTTATGAAATGTCATTGAGTTTTCTCAAGTATAAAGGTGCAGAGAACACAACTAAGCACATCCATAAGTGTGATCTCATCTAGCACGCCAAGGGAATAACTATGCCAAAGCGAAAGGTTAGTCAATTTGTGACCACATTGTTAAATCACACACATACTTGGTATCACAAGTATGATCCTAATAAAAAAGAAATGGATTATGATGAATTTAGGGAGGCCTTTTTGAGAGAGTTTGATATTCCAAAGTTTGATCAACTAAGCATTTTTGTGCTAAAGGAGATAAAGCAAGATCTGACAGAGAGCATACATGCATATGATGTGAGATTCAAAACCGTGTTCTCAAAGCTCTCATTTGAGATTCACCCTCCACAACATACACATTGGTTTGTTGGAGGGTTATTGGCTCCTTTTAGGTGTGCTCTATCTATGAAGACGTTTATGGAGCCTAGAGAAACACTAGAGGCCACACTTAGGGTAAATCCATAGGAAGTGTCGATATTGGTGTCAACCCCTTTATGGAAGTGAAAATTGCTTCAATGGCCTCCCAATTGAAAAACATAACTGCCAATAGTGGACATGATACCCATAGTGACTTACGGATATTGTGAGGTTGAAGGGCACAATAAGAGCAACTATTTGTGGTGAAGTATTAGAGCACTCCTTGCATCATGCTATGTTTGTCATGAAGGCCACAATGTGCAAAATTTCCCTCTTCTACAATACAAAACAATGACAAAGGTCTCTTTATAATGTAAGATTTGCCACGCCTCCACACACAACATTGAAGACTGTTGGGTGATTGATGAGATCCATGAGGCAAGAGAAAGTGGTACGAGACAAAATACTATGGGACCTTCTAACCAAGATCAAGGTCACTATGAAAATCAACATGATTTTAGAGGTCAAGGTGGGGGAAGAGGTGGTAGACTTATCACACATGTTACAGATGTGGTTCTCTGGAGCATTATCAAAGAGATTGTCGAAAGTTTCCAACTTGTAGATATTGTCGTGGCGAGCATAGAATTGAAGAATGTCTGAACTTGTATGTAAAGATAACACAAAAATTAAAATATGAGAAAGGAGCATGGATGATACATGTGGTAAAATGAATGAAGAACAAAAACTCGGATTGGGGTCGATCACAACAACTTAGTTTATTCAACGATAATAATACAATATATATCAACTCTCCTTTAATTATTCACCCTAAGAATATGTTAGTTGCTCTAAAAACTAACAAACATAGATTCCTTTCCAAATACACTCACTCAAAATTTACATGATTTGTTTACCAAATCACTAACATAAGCAAACTAATATATCACCAATGTGAGTACAAATTAATTTGTTTCCAACATTCCCCCCTTAGTGCTCACATGGAGAAATGTACATCGCACAAACACACATACATATTTAGTACACATAATCTTCATCACTTGGATAGGAAAATTCTTCATTATTGGAACGAAAGCTAGATTCTTCCTATTGGTTTTCTTCAATTGCCATGGCCTTGTCTTCTTTTGCAACATTGTTTTTAATCTTATTTCCTTCATCAAGCAATGTCGATATAATGTTCTCTAAACTTGAATTTAGCTTACTTAGAGTAAACACCATATGTTACTACTTGGCATGCTATTTAATATTATGGCTTTTGCATCATTTTATTTTATCTCGTTGTTTATTCTAACCAACTAGTTTATGAGAGACAGAAATTCGCTGACATGAGATACTATTTCTCTACCTTCTTCTATTTTTAAACCATACAACTGTTGTTTCATAGTTATTTCAACCACTATCAGCTTGAGACTCGAATAGTGTATTCAATGATTCTTAGAGAGTTTTAGAAGTTTTTAAAAAGTTTATATGATGCAAGTATGGTTTTGATAAGCCTAGACCAATAATGGCAAGGCTTTCTTGTCCTCGACCTTCCATTTTTGAAACTCATCAACATCTTTGGGTTTTGTTATAGTGCCATTAACAATGTCCCTAAGATCTTTTTCAGTCAACAACCACTGTATTTGGATTTGCCATGTGTGGAAATCCTTTCCATCAAATTTATCAATCGGATTCAACTATTCCATTTTATCTCCCTCACAAATTAGACTTAGTGGACGCTATTTTCAACCTATAATACATCTTTACAAAAGCAAAGACTTTGACAAAGACACTAAAACTACTTTGACAAATTAAACATTGGACTCCAATATAACAAAACACAAGATACTATAAACCTTTAATTTAAAAATCAAAAAATTATATTGACCATGACCCAAATTTTAATATACTAACACTATAAATTAGGGGACTTTATAATATGAATCTAATAAAGCGATTAATACTTAAAACAAAATCTAAAAAATAATATAATATTAAAAAACTTAAATTCAAAATAAATACCTAAAACCACCAATGGTTTTGAAGAAAGGGTAGTTTTAGAAATTAAACAAATAAATCTATAATCTTAAACCTAATACCGATGCATATAAACACAAGCTTTCATAACTCTATGCAACCACCATCGAGCCAGGGAGAAGAATGCAGTTGATTTTGTAGTAAGTCAAATTACTAGTTGCCATTGGTTGTTGCGTTCATCATGTAAGAATGTTATCACCATTTCACATAAAAAGATGTGGTGAGGGTCGATTTTGATGCTTTCTCAAAGGTCTTCATGCTAAAAAACAATGCTTAAATGTCTTTTTTATTGCAAATAGTTTTGTGAATTTGTAAAATCTATTCAAACAATTTTTGGGTTTTGTACTCCTATTATTCAGTTTTTTCAAATCAATTTGAATCAAAAAAATGAAAAAGATATGTTATTTATCGTGATGTTGTTTCAAATTATTTTTTTGATTTAAAAAAAATGCAAATAATGGACAGTGTTAAATGACAAAATTGTGGAGAGAATGAACAATGTGGACGAGAGAGAGATGGATGGTGAATGCCAAGAGCTTGCACATGGTCTGTACTACAAGATATTGGCAATATGCAAGTAAAGTGTATAGATGTGACAATCACTGTTGCACATGTTTAGACTGCAACATTAGTTAATACAATCCATTGAATGCAATAACAATGGTGAATGAATAATGGTCCAAGACCCTAGTTTGAAACCAAATGATAAAATGAATGAAGAGAAAAATCTCAGATTGGGGTCGATCATAACAACTTGGTTTATTCAATGATAATAATACAATATATATCAACTCTCCTAAAACCATTCACCTTAAGAAAAAGGTTAGTTGTTCTAACAACTAACAAACCTATATTCCTTCCCAAATACACTCACTCAATCTTTACGTGATTTGTTTACCAAATCACTTACATAAACAAACTAATATTTCACCAATGTGAATATAAACTAATTTTTTTCCAATAACATGTTGTGGGTTCCCAAGGAAGTAAGTTCAAAACTAAAGGTCCAAATATAAATTTCATGATGCATAGTGGCATTACAATTTGACCACAAGTAGCTCCTATAAAAAATGTTTGACCAAGTGTTGAACAAAGGATGAATGAAAAGGTGCATAGTGTTGATCCATACGATGGTAATTACCTTGATGGATCACATCAGAAAGATATATTATTGGGCACCATGTAAATGATAAAAACTTTGTAAGGTGAGTTGCAACTTGTCCATGACTTAGAAAGTCAAGCTAAGGAGGCTCTCCAAAGCAAGGTAAATGATGGAAAGGAGGAGAATGATATCTTTGAAACCCTAAGTTTGTTGCAAGTAGGAGTGACTCCCTTGCTTAAGAATTTGTTGAAGAAACATGTGCAAGAGGCTTCAGTCGAAGTACCCCACTACATTTAGCTAAAGGGCACGAGGTTAGGATTGCACACAACACAGACTATGACCAAGAGTTACTTATTAATGCACTATAGATGAATGGTATGTATGTGATACCCTTATCGATACAGGGGTGAAGGTCAACATTATCACCAAGGAATCATGGTGCAAGATGGGTATCATGGTACTAAGGCCTTCAACCCATGTCTTATTAATGACAAATAAGACTCATGCATGTCTTTGTTGATATCATGGGTGTGAAACTCCATGTGGATATTGAAGTATTAGAGTTAGCTGAGGCTGATAACTATCTAGTATTACTTGGTAGACCTTGGTGTCGTGTTAGCAATCAATATATGTGCTTCAAGAAGTGCTATATGAGTTTTGAGAATAGAAAGCATTGCATGGTTATACCTCTTGCAGATGAGCATGGTCCCCTTATGTTGAAATCATTGGTTTTGATGAGGAAATTAATAACTTCTACAACATCACAACACAAGGCATGGAGAACCTA
Organism: Torreya grandis; assembly: GCA_037957365.1. Lineage (NCBI taxonomy): Eukaryota > Viridiplantae > Streptophyta > Pinopsida > Cupressales > Taxaceae > Torreya > Torreya grandis. The sequence continues at coordinate 1,366,812 of JARHVA010000194.1, forward strand.
GATTTGAGTGATGATGAGACTCTCATTTGAGGTAAAGCACACTCTATTTCTAACACTACTAGTGTTGCATGTGATTGATGGGTGCAATAATCATATGAGGTGTCTGATTGAAAGTGTGGTACAATAAAATTCAAACCAAAGTTGTCAACTACATAAGGGATCCCACATGAAAAATTTAAAGCTAAAACAATAAGTAACAAAGTTTGGGTTCTGCAAGTTGTATCAAATATGAAGCGAGGATCTCAATTGTCACACCCTGAGTTCACCTTATAATTATTACCCTTTAAATCCATGGATTAATATGGTTATTATTTGATTAGCATTATTTTAATTTGAGCTTTATGACATATACTAGTATGGGACAATGACATTGTTGATTAATAAACATAATGTGGTAGTTGTATTTTAATTATTATGTACATTGAAGATATATATTTATTAGTTTTACGTCATTGATTGATATTATGATGACTCAGACTAACTACCTACTTGTTACAAGGTGGATGCAGGATAGATCATATCTTCAAAGCTCGACAAGAGAGAGCATCATCAGAGAGGATTGGCTAGATGGGACAATTGGGGTATGACCAAAGGAATTGTTAGTAACCCAAACTCACACACCATCGCAGATTGACTTGTTAAATTCTTTGTATTGATTTGGTTTTTTAGTATTATGCTAGTTGTGCATTAAAAATGAATGAATTTATTATCCTGTAGTATTAGAATAGATTCTACTGTTTATAATGATTATCGTGTTTGTGAGATGTTTTATTTTGTGTTTTATAAACATAGTCATTAATGCATATTTTAATAGGAAATAAAAATAGTAAGTAATGCTATATCTAATTTGTCAAAATAATGATGTATTATTATTGATTTATTGTATTCAACATATTAATTATGCTAAATAAATGTGTAAAAATCTTAATTAAACACTAGGATGAACCTATACATTAAAAAATATTTATCTTATGATTATCAAGTTGACTTGATTACTAAGCATTTTAATTGTTGCATGAAATCCTACGATGGATTTATTTAAAAAGGATATTTGGAAAGTTTCAAGAAAATGTGAAGTTGAGTTAACTTGATATTAACATGTGAAATCAAGAGAGGTTAATTGGAAGTTTAGTTAAAAGAATATTAACCTGCATAATTTTAAAGATAAATCAATCTCAAAGTTAAGTAAATATAATTAATTTTTAACTAAACTTACAAAGTAATGATTAATGCATGAAAATAAAATGAATAAAAATGCATGCAAAGGGATAAAAACACAACAATAGAAGAAAAGAAGGAGTTTTATAAATAAGAAAGGAATTTTGGAAGTGGAACACGGACATTGAAGAGGAGAAAGGCAAAAGAATGAAAGGGAGTAGAAAGCAAGAAAAAGCCAATCAAATTCCTTTTCCTAGCATATCTATCATGTTAGTTTTGTAATAATTTTTCTGTGTGATAAAAGAGGAGGATATATATTTGTGTTTTGTTACTCAAAACCCTGCATCTCACTATTTTAGGCATACATATTTCAATGCTTTAGGCTAACGTTACAACTTTTTTGAGCCAACATATTTATCTTTCGAGCTTGCATGTAATTGCAACACACTGGATGCATTTTAATTCATTGAGCCTACCTTCAAATGTTTAGATTTGTGTTTTAATATTTTGGCCTGTGTAGTAAATTATTGGCATGCATTGTACTTTCTTTTAGATCAACATCCCATTGTAAATAGCTTCGATTTCTATTATAATTATTTTACCTACGTTCAATTGTAAATAGGTTTGTGTATTATATCTAGAACGTCTTATTTTGATTAAGTAACATCTAAATTTATAAAGGAAGTGTCATCATTTTTAGAAAGATGGGTTTTTGATAAATTGTTGTTTGCACAAATAATATGGCTGTGTGAAGCCATTAGGTTTAATATTGAAATGTCAAATTTCCTTTAGAACACCCATTCTAAAAATCAACACTGAGTTAATGTAAGCATTGAGATTATGATAAAATAAAGACGAGTTAAATAAAATAGAGTGAAGCGTTGAGTTTAATAAATCGTTGGAGTTTGTTTAAATCATTGAAGTTAACTTATGTTAATAGCTGAATTTAATAATAATGAATTGCTAGTGAATAATAAGTTAATTGCTAAGTTATAAATTGAATGCAACATAAAAATTAAAATGCCATGCATGAAAAATAAATGCCCAGTCAATTATTTTAAAGCGCTGAGTAATGTTATATGCTAAGTCATATTATTTAATTGGATGTGTATAAAAGATTATAATGCTGAGTTTGAAAAAATAAAAGGGCAGTGCTTATTTTATTCTATTTTATTGGATGTGCTGTGTGTTCAATTAAAAAAGCCGAATCATGGTTAGACAACAAAATTTGAGTCATCAAATTTCAATGCTGAAAATGTAATATAAGCACTGAGTTAAATTTAGTAAAAGTGTTGAGCTTATAGAAGTTGTTGAAGTATTTTAATAAAGATGAATTGAAATTGCCTAGCTGAGTATAATAACAAAATGCCAAGTCTCTCCTTGAAATACCTAAGTCATTATCATAATGCCTATTCTTTTTGTTGAATCATTATTTATATTTTAAATTCATTGTTGTGTGTATAAACTGAAATGTAATGAAACGCCAGATCTCATATTGAACATTGAATTATTAAAATAAGATGCTAAGCTATTTAACTAAAATGCTGAACCATATAATAAAAATGTTATGTTTAAATATCAAAGCATTGAATATAAATATAAAAGCATTGAATATAAATATTAATGTGATGGGTATTTATTTGTAATAGCCAATTATTTGTTTATAATGGTTGTATATAAATTGGAAGTTGCTGAGTTAATAATTTAAATGCTGAGCCTTATTTTAACTACAACATTAGATTCTCTCTAATAAAAAATTGAATGTTCGACATAACTTTATTTTGCTTTAGATTTCTGTATTGTGGCTTGAGCTAATTACATATTGATCATGATTATCATGGGATCCTTATGAGAATATTAGAATAGTAGTTGATAGTAAACATTAATTATTCAGTATGCTTTTGGGGTTTAGTATAAAGCTTGAGTTATTGAGATAACTAATGCATTGGGCTCTTGGCAAGATATTGGTTTTAGTATGAATATTTAAGAATGTTCAAATAGATAATATGCTAGATGGTATATATTCTGAGTCACACTAAAACATCCATGAAAATGTATTATGGCAATAATAGTTGATAAAAGTCATTGGTCAAAAAATCGAACGACTGTTGTACCTTGCAATCCATTTAAAGTATTTGTTAAGTACTTTTGAAACAACTAAAGTATTAGAGGCATTCTTCTATAAATTTATCTATACATGGGCTTGTGTATTCATGTGATTAAATAAATTCATAGCATATTAGATGATATACATATATCTAAGGTAATTGATTGCTAAGAAGAATTCTGGGAAATGAGAAACTTCAATCTTATGAATACTGCCCATTAGATTAAGTTCTTAAAAAATATAACTTGATTTACATATATTCAATATTATGATAATTGTTGAAGATTAATGCTTGTGTATAATAAATTTTGTATGAGTATTTATATGAGCAAGTAATCGGACTATATAGCATAAAATAGTGCATCAAGATATATACCTAGATATTATGTTTATGTCTGATTATTATTGTGCAGTATAATCCAGGATATACCTGGGTGGTATAATCTTGTACTCGTTTTATTATTATTTTTGGGTGTAAGATTATTTATTGGTGTTTGAGTAGGGTGCTCAAGCACAATGACTTATGATATTATGGGATGTCATAAAGTTTACAGTATAAAAATACTTGAATAGTATTTGATATATCTAGATCCACACTAACATAACTATATGTGTTGATTGTTACTTGAATAGTACATGTTACAACATTTGATAGGACATCATTTATTGGTACATAAAATCTTGAAAATATGAACAAATGTTAAGATATAATTATATGTATTTGTATAACTTACCTTGTTATATATTTGCTTGATTAAAAGCACATGCTTCCATGTACCTATGTATACTTAGTATGACTAAATGTGAGAAAACTAGTAGTTATACCTTAGAACACTAGACTATGATATTATGAGATATCATGGACTTTAGTTGTTTAGATCTTATAGTAGTAGTTGAAAAAATATAGTTTATTATGAATATGAAACATACTCATGTGGTATGAACTATAGACTTTATTTCTTGTACAAATTAAATAATAATGTATGATTCATTCATGCATAATTAAAATAAAAGTATATCTTGCTTACTCCTATGTTTAACATGTACTATGATATGATTGTTAGGAGAATGTGCTTAGTATGAATCTTGTGGTTAACTTGTTTATAGTGAGACATTGTCTTTGGTATCTATGATTTGCATGTTAGTGTGATATTTTCTAATAGAATAAGTTTTTTATGATACATTGCATGTTTAATTTTATCATACATATATGGCTAGTAACTTGTTTTCTAGTTATCACACCGTTCTATCTACCCTTTCGTGAAGGGAGGACCATTTTATGATAGAAGATTGTGTGGGGATCGTTGATTTGTGGTTGGTGTGAAAAAATATTTAGATGATGCTCTCCCTCCCCACAATAGTACTACTTACTCGGAGACTACACTTGAGTTGATCAGAGATACACGAGTTGGTACGAGATGAGCTCTAGAGGGATTGATATTTATTTATTATGTTAAGATTGAAGGCCTAATAAAAAAATAATTGTATTCATTGATTTATGCTAAATAATGGTTGTATTAGTGGACCAGTTATGACTGAGTCTTAATGTATTTACTTTTTTTGATATTGTGATATATTATATTGATTTCAGTATTAGAATTTTGGAATCTTTATTGTTCTAATTTGTTTGTGATTGGTTAAAGTTATGTTGTATAATTGTGATTGAGTGAATAAATGTTATGTATTTAGTTTTAAAAAAAATATTATATTTTTTCAATTACAATTTGAGGGGTTGTAACTTGTGGTATCAGAGCTATGGCACAAACTGTAGGACCTGACGAGTCCATTAACATTTTTATATCATATGGTTTAGCAGAGAGGAGATACGAGAATGTGTGTATGGTACATTGAGTGTGTATCCTATGAGCATTCATACCCCCTTAGAGTTGTTAAAAGATTGGTTTAATGAGTGTCTTGTTGGTGATGATTTTATAAGGTGTAGGGGTAGGAGAGTGCATATTTTAGCTCTTGAGTTGTGAACAAGAGTTCCCTACCATATTTCCTAACTTTATATTGAACACCTCAAATATGATTACATATTTATTGGTAATCAAATCACCTTACCATTTATGTTTTGTAAGTGTTTTAAAAGCATAGAGTGCTTCCCACTTAAGTTTATATGCTTTAATTTGTGTCTTACATAGATCCTACAAGTGAGAATCATATAAGACCATTCTAGATTGGCACCACCTAGTGCGGCGAGAATTTTCTTTTAGTTGATGTAGACGTCTTGTTTGAGAATTCCTTTGTGTTAGGAGTTTGTTATATGGATTAGCATCCTTATATTTATATAGAATTGAGAAGAAGTGTTATATCTCTTAGTTGGATTAGAGGTGAGTTGATATTATCTCACTCTCCTCTTACATCATTTTAAGCTACTGAGAAGATTCATATTTATAGGATGTCGATTTAGAGTTTTCTTAGGTAGAAACTTATTTTTAAATTATTTTTATTTGATCTGATTCCCTTGAGTTTGTGGGATAGTTTTTTATACATTTTGTTGAAAAAAGTTGTAAGATTGGATAGATTAATGCATCACTGAAGATAGTATTTTTATTCTACCATATGAAGGCATGTAGGAGTTTTGTTTATGAGATGTTAAGTTCTTTACTTTTCACTTGTGACTTTTTAGTCATTATTTTATCTAAACTTGTGAACTTGACCACGCATTGTGGCCAACATTGAATTTATACTAATTCTAGTGATGATAATTATTATGTTATTATATAATTTTATTTAGATTGATATTATTATTTTTTGAAACATGTTGTTTTGAAGAGCAATTTATGTACCTTTTTTCAAGAGCAAAGTATAAGGTACGTAGAACATCTTGGTAGTCTAAAAGGGTTGAGATAACCTTTTTAACTTTATTTTGTGTTCTAGTCGTGCAAGAAAGAAGACATTATCTCGTTTATAAGGTTACAAGGACAATATAATCCTTAGCCTTAGTATATTATGTTAATTATTATCTCTTAACTATGAATATAATACTATAGGTTAAGGTAGGATATGATACTAGTTATGATTGATTAGTAGCAACTTAATACAATCTTAAGATGATTGTATGATTTTTATTGTATGTATATTTATACATATAAAATTATTTAACTTATAATATTGCTTTCTATCTTATGATATTATAGATTTGTGTTTCATAGAACCGTGTGCATTTTTTGGAAATCATCAGGTTGTGGAGACTTGAGGGAAGAGTGGTGAATTAGAAATGTGAGCTCTAATTAATAGGATGATATCCTATTTAGCCTCACATTAACTCAGATTTTTGGTACTGAGTTGGATATGACAGACGAACTTGTCGAATCCAAGATTTGACAGGTAAAACTTGTCAAATTTAGTCATATGGCTATACACATTTATATTGTGGACATATATTTCATGTGGATCGGTATTCTATTATTTTTATATACATTATATTTATCATTCCTATTCATCTTTGTGTTTGTCAGGAGCTCTAATAAGTAATGATAGTATTGACATGTTATACTTATCTAAAGCGACATATTGTAATGATAGTATTAACATATACACATCATTCTTGCCAAGTTCCCTAAATACTTTTCTCTGGTATGAAAAATACACTTTATAGGTTAGAGAGATGTGTGTAAGATTTGGAAGGTTTTATGAAAATCTTCTTGGTCAATTGTTTTGACCGTTGTGATGAACTCATGTATTATTGAAAAGTCAGTAAGACATTTATCAAATTATTATGGGTTTGTCTTGCAGTTCTAGACCCTAGGGTGATCATGATAAAAACTAATAAGTATAAGTGACATTCACAAATCTTGTTTGCATATTTAGAAATGTCATCGAATAGGGTCTTATGGGACCAATACTCTAAGAATAGTGTTAAATGAGAGAACTATGATGAGGTCTTCAGGTAGATTTTTTATTTATTTACTTGATATGATACTTGATACTATATTTTTATGTTGTTAAAATCTATTTGTTAATCAAATTTTTTATTTGAATAAGAGTCATCGGGGCGATGACTAGTTTTAGGGGGAGGATATCACATCCCGATTTCAATCTATAAATATTATCTTTTAAATTTGTGAAATAATATGGTTATTATTTGAATATCATTATTTTAATTAACATTTATGACATATACTAGTATGAGATAATGATATTGTTGATTAATATACATAATTTGGTAGTAATATTTTAATTATTTTGTATCTTGAAGATGTATATTTATTAGTTTTACGTCATTGATTGATATTATGATGACTCAGACTAACTACCTATTTGTTACAAGGTGGATGCAAGATAGATCCCACCCTCAAAGCTCGATGAAGGAGAGTATCATCAGATAGGATGGACTAGATGGGATGATTGGGGAATGACCAGAGGAATTGCTAGTAACCTAAACTCATACACCATTGCAGATTAAAATTTTAAATTCTTTGCATTGATTTGGTTTTCTAGTATTATGCTTGTTAATGCTAAAGTAGTTTGCATTGATTATATTTCAATTGTACATTAAAAAAGAATGAGTTTATTACCCTGTAGTATTAGAATAGATTCTACTGGTTATAGTTATTGTGTTTGTGAGATGTTTTATATTGTGTTCTATAAATTGAGTCATTAATGCATATTTTAATAAGAAATAAAAAATAGTAAGTACTGCTATATCTAATTTGTCAAAATAATGATTTATTATTATTGATTTATGGTGTTCAACATATTAATTATGCTAAATAAATATGTTTAAAAATATTAATTAAACACTAGGATGAACCTATACATTGAAAAAGACTTATCTTATGATTATCAAGTTGACTTGATTATTAAACATTTTAATTGTTGCATGAAATCCTATGAAAGCTTTATTTAAAAGGGATATTTAAAAAGCTTCAAAGAAAAGGTGAGGTTGAGTTAAATTGATATTAACTTGTGAAATCAAGGGAGGTTAATTGGAAGTTTAGCCAAAAGAAGATTAGCATGTATGATTTTAGAGATAAATCAATCTCAAAGTTAAGTAAATATAATTAATTATTAACTAAACTAGCAAAGTAATGATTAATGCATAAAAAAAAAAACTAACAAAAATGCATGCAAAGGGATAAGAGCACAACAATAGAAGAAAAGAAAGAGTTTTATAAATAAGAATAAGAATTTTGGAAGTGGAACATGGACATTGAAGAGGGGAAAGATGGAAGAATGAAAGGGAGGAGAAAACAAGAAAAAACCAATCAAGTTCTTTTTCCTAATAAATCTATCAGGTTAGTTTTGTAATAATTTTTTTATGTGATAAAAGAGGAGCACATATATTTGTGTTTTGTTACTCAAAAACTTGCATCTCACTATTTTAGGCATGCATATTTCCTTGCTTTAGGTTAGCATTATAACTTTTTTGAGCCAACGTAGTTATCTTTCAACCTTGCATGTAATTGCAACACATTGGCTTTGTTTTAATTCATTGAGCCTGCCTATTATATCTAAAACAACCTCTTATTTTGATTAAGTAGCATATGAATTTACAAGAGAAGTGTCATAATTTTTAGAAAGATGGATCTTTGATAAATCGTTGTTTGCACAGATAATATGGCTGTGTGAATCCGTTAGGTTCAATATTGAAATGCCAAACTTTTTTAAAAACGCCCATTCTAAAAATCAATGCTAAGTTAATATAAGCATTGAGGTTATGATAAAATAAAGATGAGTTAAATAAAATAGAGTTAAGTGCTAAGATTAATAAATCATTCGAGTTTGTTTAAATCATTGAAGTTAACTTATGTTAATCACTAAATTTAGTAATAGTGAATCACCAATGAATAATAAGTTAATTCTTAAGTTATAAATTGAATACAAAATAAAAATCAAAATGCCATACATGAAAATTAAACGTCCAATCAATTATTCTAAAGCACTGAGTCATGTTATATGCTGAGTCATATTATCTAATTGGCTATGTATAAAAGATTATAATGCTAAGTTTGGAAATATAAAAGGGCAACACTTGTTTTATTCTATTTTATTCATTGTGCTATTTGTTCAATTAGAAAAGCTGAGTCATGGTTAAACAACAAAATATCATTGGTCGAGTCATCAAATTTTAGTGTAGAAAATGTAATTTAAGCGCTGGGTTAAATTTAGTAATAGTGCTGAGCTTATATAATTCATTGAATTTTTAAAATAAAGATGAATTGAAATTGCCTAGCCGATTATAATAACAAAATGCCAAGTCTCTCTTTGAAACACCTAAGTCATTATCATAACACCTAGTATCTTTGTTGAATCACTGTTTATATATTAAATTAATTATTGTGTATAAATTGAAATGTTTAACAATGTAATGAAATGCTAGGTCTCATATTGAACATTGGATTATTAAAATGGGATGCTAAGCTATTTAACTAAAATGCTCAACCATATAATAGAAATGCTATGTTTAAATATCAAAGTGTTGAATATAAATAGAAAAGCCCTGAATATAAATATTAACATGCTGAATATTTGTTTGTAATGACTATATATAATTTGGAAGTTATTGAGTTAATAGTTTAAACAATGAGCCTTATTTTAACTACAACATTAGATTTTCTCTAATGAAAAATTGAATGTTTGGTAGAACTTTATTTTGCCTCAAATTTCTTATTACAGCTTGAGGCAGTTGCATATTGATCATGATTATCTTGGGATCCTTATGAGAATATTATAATAGTTGTTGATAGTAAACATTAATTATTAAGTATACTTTTGGGGTATAACATAAAGCTTGAGTTATTGAGATTACTAATTCATTGGGCTCTTAGTAAGATATTGGTTTTAGTATGAATATTTGAGAATGTTCAAATAGATAATACGCTGGATGGTATATATTCTGTTTAACACGAAAACATCCATGAAAAGGTATTATGACAATAATAGTTGATAAAAGTCATTGGTCATAAAATTGAATAGCTATTGTACCTTGTAATCCATTTAAAATATTTGTTAAGTACTTTTGAAACAACTAAAGTATTAGGGACATTCTTATAAAAATTTATCTATACATGGGTTTGGGTATTCATGGGATTAAATAACTTCATAACACATTAAATGATATGCATATATCTAAGGCAACTGATTGCTAATAAGAATTCTATGAAACAAGAAATTTCAATCTTATGAATACTAACCATTAGGCTAAGTTCCTAAAAATTATAACTTGATTTATAAATATCTAATATTATGATAACTGTTTAAGATTAAATCTTGTGTACAATAAATTTTTTTGTGAATATTTATATGAGCAAGTAATTAGACTGTATAGTATAAAATATTATATTGAGATGTGTACCTAGATATTATGTTTACATTTGATTATTATGGTGTAGTATAATCTAGGGTATACCGAAGTTGTAAAATCTTACACTTCATTATTATTTTTGTGTGTAAGATTATTTGTTGGTGTTTGAGTAGGGTGCTCAAGCACAATGACCTATGATATTATGGGATGCCATAGAGTTTACAATATAAAATTACCCAGATGATACGTACTGTATTTGATATATATAGACCCATACTTACATAAATATATATGTGTTGCTTGTTATTTTAATAGTATATGTTGTAACATTTGATAGAACATAATTTATGCGTACATACAATCTTGAAAGTGTGAATGAATGACAAGATATAATTATATACATTTGTATGAGTTACCTTTTTATATATTTACTTGATTAAAAGCGTATGTTTCCATGTACCCATGAATACTTAGTATGACTAAATGTGGGAAAACTAGTATTGTACCTTAGAATACTAGACTATTATATTATAGGATATCATGAAGTTTAGTTATTTAGATCTTATATTAGTAGTTGGAAAAATATAATTTATTATGAATATGAAACATACTCATGTGGTATGAACTATAGGCTTTATTTATTATATGAGTTAAATAATAATGTATGATTCATTCATGCCTGGTTGAAATAAAAGTATACCTTGCTTACTCCTATGTTTAGCATGTGGTATGATATGATTGCTAGGAGAATATGCTTAGTAAGAATCTTGTGGTTAAATAATGTATAGTGATATATTATTTTTGGTATGTATGATTTACATGTCAGTGTGATATATTGTAATATAATAAGATTTTTATAATACACTACATATTTAATTTTATCATACACATATGGGTACTGACTTATTCTCTGGATTTTTACATGTTTTATCTACCCATCCATAAAGGGAGGGTCATTTTCTGATAGAGGATTATGTGATAGATTGTTAGTCTGTAGTTGGTGTGAAAAAGCACTTAGATGATGCTCTCCATCCCCACAATAGCACTACTTACCTAGAGACTACACTTGAGTTGATCGGAGATACATGAGTTGGTATGAGATGAGCTCTTGAGGGATTGATATCTATTTATTATGTTAAGGCTGAAGACCTAATAAAAAATTAATTATATTCATTGGTTTATGCTGAATAGTGGTTGTTGTATTTGTGGACCAATTGTGGCTGAGTCCTAATGTATTTACTTTCCTTGATATTGTGATATATTATATTGCTTTCAGTATTGAAAATTTGGAACCGTTATTATTCCATGTTATTTGTGATTGGTTAAAGTTATGTTGTATAACTATGGTTGAGTTAATGGACGTTATGTATTTAATTTAAAAAAAAAATTATTGTATTTTCTTAAGTATAACTTGAGGGGTTATAACTCCATTTAAGAAAAGGAAATCTCATTGAAATACCACAATATGAGGGATTAGAAAATGTTGAAACATTTGTGTAGAGTCTAGAAAATTCCATCTCAAATGAGGAGTGACTAGGTGATCTTGTATACACCTTAAAAATCATAGCTCCATAGTGGTGGGAAACCCATAAGACAAATTTATCTACATGGAATGAGTAAATAAAGCTATTTGCATAAGGTTTGAACACATCAATCTCAATCATGGGCCACCCACTTGCATAGGAGATAAAAACCCTGAGAAGCATGTGCATGAGTGTGAAGAAGTTTGGACAAAAGACATACATTGACTTCCAAATAGGTCTGTTGGTTCCCAGTTTTAAACCTCTATCACTCAGCGTTGCACATTTGAAGTAAATGACAAACAAAGATGAGAAACCTAATGATATGTCATTGTAGCTAGGAGAGGGTTTTAAATTTAGAATAGACTGAATGAATAAAATGACTAAGATGCACCTACAAAGGGTATGGTCAGCTCCCTGCTACTTTTGGTTATACCTAAACTAAGGTGAGAGAACCTAGAGGATAACTTTCTCACATGGAGTGATTCCACAATTCAACCTCCATAGAGATTATTGGCACAAGGGACATAAATTTGACCAAAACACAACCAAATTCGCTCACTCTGCCTAAGAAGGGTTGTCACACAAAATGAACAAATGCTCTAGGTCAGACACAAGCTAATGAAGATAAATATGAAAATGATTGCAATCTTCATTCTAAATAATTTTTAATATGGGTTGAATAAAAGACTATAGTGCTAGGTCATTTAAAGCATAAACTTCCAATGAAACATAAATACCCAGATGATCCTTGAAATTTTAGAACATACATTGAAACTAGAATATCAGATACTTTTTTCCATTAAATCCATAAACCTAGAGTGCCCTAACAAGTTATTTAGCAACATATTTCCAAACATAATGTAAAAAGGTATTTATAATCTAGATCTAAGCCCAAGATGATAACTAGTAATGAGTAGAGAACAAGATGCCCAATAAAAAACACTTTAAAAATGTATTACTACACTTTATCAACACAAAATAATAGAAAACCACAAGCATTTTTATTAACTTTGCAAGTAAATATTACACACATCAGTGTTTTAAAATGTTTCCATGGGGACAAGCATGGTGGATTTTCTCCATGTTGGATAGAGGAGACATATAAACATGCTCTTAGAGCTTGCTAATGGCTGTACATCTACAACCACCTTAGAAAGAGAGACAAAATGCACACAATAGAGATCCCAAAATGTGTAAAATTCTATACTAAGGAAGAACAAACACAAAAAATAACAACCAACATAATGGCCAACAAACCTCTTGAATAGAAGACAAGCCTTCTATTTAAACATTCTAATCTTGGGACTATGGGTCACAATTTGAAAAATTACAAAATAAACTTTCAAGTCCACCAAGATGCTTCCAGCTGAAAAATATTCCTAGACACAGTTGAAATCTTCATCCATTTTTAAGAAAAGCATGGCTCTAACTAACTCTATAGGGAATGATGAAGATTTTGCAATAAACTATTTTATTTCTTGATTGAAAATACTAGTGAACATGAGCTGGAAGGTGAAAATTTATGATGGAGGCTGAACAGACCATTTGTCATCATATGAAACTACTTGAAGATGCTCTTAACCATGAGCTAGAGGGAGAAAAATTATTTGAGGAGCCAAACAAACTTTGTCACTTTGCACAACCATCTAGAGATTCTTTGGACCAATTGTTTGCACCACTGGAACCTCTTAGATAGCTTCCCTTCCCTTTATGCTCACCATGGGACATCTTGATCTTGTAATGATTTTTTGGGAATATTCTAGATCCATGACTATTCAAATGATTCTTCTTTGGGTAGTTCACCTTGGATTTACAAACCTATAATTTACTTCCATGGAGGAGCTTAGATAAGCACAACAATAAAAAATATAAAAGACTTAGGTTATTTTACCCTTTTGCTTTTTGGATCTTAACTTATATTTTCACATTATGCACTTTGCACCTTTGATTTTTGTACTTGGCCTTTTTAGGCTTTCCTTCATATTTTTTAATGCAAAAATGCATTATTTTCACCATTTGACTCTTTTGGAGAAATTCTGGTCCCTTTTTCAAATTTACATTCTACAAAATCTAGGAATGGTACAACACTTTACACTTTACACCTTATGTTGTTGCAAAGTGCATCTTACCTTCTATCATTCAAATTCATGCTTCATGTTAAGTGGGATTTGGGGATGGTGCAACACTTTCACTTTTCATCTAGTGATGGTGCAAAGTGTGTCTTACCTTCTACCTTCTACCAAGTCCCTCTCTTCTTTACCATCATGGGGATCTCCATACCATTTTGTAATTATTCTTGGAGTGTAAGACTTCTAGCAGAACTCATGGATCATTTTACACATTTTCAAATGTTGCAGTTAAGACATTGACCTCCACCATGTGGTAGCTCCTCATTTGACCCAAATCCTTTGACAAGTAATCTCCCACTCACATCATCAATCTTGAAGCTCGATGGAACATGAACCATTGATTCCATTTTCCATGGATCAAATGCCACTAGTTATCTACTATGGCTTAAATTTAATGTCTATGTAGTCATCATTTGATGTCTACATGAACATCTTTGATGGGTGCACAACTATCAAATTTAAGTCCCAACAAATAATCATCGAGATTAATTTTGACATTCATGTGCCTATCATTTGACGTCTATATGAACGTATTTGATGAACACGTGACCATAAAATTTAAGTCCCAATAGATAGTTATCATGGCTTAAATTTGGCATCCATGTACCTATCATTTGATGTTCACATGACTATAAATGACGTCTGAGCAATCATCAAATTTAATCCCTAACGTATAATGGCTGAGCTTAAATTCAACATCTGTGCGACCATAAATGATGTTCATGTGACTGCCAGACTTATGCAATTTAGACTAATTTCTTTGAGACTTTTCTCATCAGGGCTTTTATCTTTGGCACTTTTGTTATATAATAATCTGGTCTTTGGCATTTTTATGTTGGGACTTTTGTTCCATAGTAATTTCCCTGCAATAATATTTATGAAGTATTGAGCACATTTAGGCATTTTTTCATGGACAAAATATTTGACAGAATTCCTTCAGACCTTTTCCCATGGGTAATTTTCCTGATATAAATAACCCTTCAAACTTTTTTGTCAAGCACTTTTCTTGAAACATATAATTTATTTGAACTTTTTGTGTGAACACTTTGCCTGATGGAAATAAGTCTTCAAAATTTTTGTCCAAGATAAAAATCTTGAAGGCTTATTTCCATCAGGCAAAGTGTTCATACAAATTTTTTGAAAAAGTCTAAGGGATTTACACATACACCAAGTAAAGACTAATTTAACACTTAGTCGATTTAACATGAAACTTGACCTTGGATGGAACATTTGAAGACAAAATTTGGTCTAAGGACTAAGGCTTTGATACTCAACTCAGGCTAGACTTAGGCATTTACACTTGACAAGGGCTCAATTGCTTCAATGTAATTTTGGGCACTAACATTGACTTTTACTCGGGTATGCATACCCCCTACGGGTGTGAAAAAAACCCCAAAATATAAGACCAGGTGCCCATCCATTAGGTCATGGAATCAAGACTTATTAATTTTAGAAAACACTCATGAAAGCTCAATAAAACATGGCAGACTTAACAAAAATAGATCAGGAGGATTTAAAAATGAATACACAATAAAACACAAAGAGAAACTGTACAAACAAGGTCTAAAGCAGAGGGGTGACAAAATATGAAATAACAAAAAAACAAAACTATACACTATATATTAATGTACATAGGTTATAGACTCAATCAAGGAAGTGTTTCAGATGTTTGTCATTGATTGGCAGCTCTAGTATTTCACCATCCAAGTCTCTCAAGAAAAAAATATGCTCCGTAATCTAACAGTTAATGGAATAGGGACCCATTTATAAGGCAACAAATTTTTCATGCTTACCTTTCTCCTCATGTTTGCTATCCTAAAGTAGAACCAAATCACCTACTTGTAAATTTCTTGGAGTGACCTTATCAAATATCTTCTTTAGCCTTTCCTTGAACTTGAGGTGTCTTTCATGAGTTTGTTTTCAAAAATCATCAAGCTCAATAATTTGGTTCATCCTGCTTTCATAGTGGTTGGTTTATTCACAATCCTCTAGTTGCTGCATGAGCTGATAGGTGGGCAAATATAAATTCATAGGAAGAACTTCTTGAGTTCCATAAAAAATCTCAAAATGTCTTTTTCTTATATCTCTCTTAGGTGTAATCCTATCAACGCATAAGACAAACTTAAACTATTCACCCCACTTCTTCTTGTTTGCTTCCAATGTTCGCCTAATGATTTTGAGAAAGTTTTTTTTATTGGATTCCACTTACCCATTCCCCTGAGGGTTGTAATTAGAAGCACAGGTCAATTTAATTCCATACTCTTTGCATAATACCACTAAAGGTTTATCTTTGAAGCTCATAACATTGTCAACAGTAACTTTAGTAAACACACTAAATCTACAAATAATCTAATTTAATAAAAAATTGATAACTACCTGGTGTGTTGCTTTCTTTGTAGGGACTGCTTCAACCCATTTTTTGAAGTAGTCAGTTACAACTAGTATCCATCTATTTCTAGCACTTGATGAATCAAAAATTTCTTCAATGAAATCTATTCCCCATTATCTGAATGGGCCTTCAAACATCACAGGTTGCAAGGGAAGATAATTTGAAGCTTGCATCCTCTTAGCAAAGCACTAACATTTCTCACACTTTTTGACTGTTTGAGTAACATCCTTGACCAATGATGGCCACCAATAACTATCTCTTAGAATTTTATGAATTGTAACCCTAGATGCAAAATAGCCACGATATACCACTATGGAACTCTTCAATTAGGTCAACAATTTGTTCTTCTAGCATGTATATTAGGAGAACCTCATCTAGATTCTTCTATGCTAGTTCATTCTCAGTCAAGAGGTATTTTTGGAAAACAAGCTTAAGAGTTCTCCTTTGATTTTTGTCCAAGTCATGGGGATAGTTCAATTTTTTCAAGTAGTAAACAATATCTCTATACCATAGAGACGTGTTAAATTGACTCAAAGAATCATCAACATTAAGAACAACACTGTTTACCTCAATAATTTGTAAATTGGTCTCAGCCATAAGCTTGGCTAGACCCATCCTTATTACTAACTTGGTGGTCTAAATATCCATGTCATACTCTTGCAATTTGTTGACCCACCTACATCTCTTGCTGGATACTTCAGTTTGAGTCAATATGTCTCTCACCATGGTATGTGGAACATAAGCAATAATATTTGAACTTAGAATATAAGGTCTAAACATTTTGATAACTTTCAAGATAGAGAAAACTTACTTTTCCATGATGGTGTAGTTCAGTTCAAGACATTGCATAACTTTTCTAAAGAAAGCTATTGGATGCTCATGACTATATTCATTCTTTTGAAACAAAACAACAACAACAATATTGTATGATACAAAAGATAATATCTGGAATCATTTTGTGTAATCAGGGCTGGCCAAGATAGGAACAAACTTTAAAGTTCCCTTGATGTCATCGAATGCTTACACGATCTTCCCCTCCTATTTGATGGTATGGTCCTTCTTCAGCAAGGAATTAATAGGCAAAGTAATATTTACAAATTGAACACAAACCTCCTTACAAAGTTAATCTGTATAAAGAATGACTGAGATCCTTTCTTGGACTATGAGATAGGCACTTTGTCAATGGCTTCAAGCCTTTTAGGGTTAATCATGATACCATCCTTGGACATTATATGTCCTAGTAACTTGGCCTTTTATACTTTAAAGTGGTACTTTTTTAGATTAAGTGAAATGCCAAACTCCCTGCATCTAATCACCACCTGCTCTAGATACTCCAAATGTTCTTCTCTAGTCTTGGAGTACAAATAATATCATCTTGATACACAACTATAAACTTATTAATTATCCCTACAAAAACAACATCCATATCTTGTTGGAATATTTCATTAGCATTCATTAACCCAAAAGGCATCCTCGTATATACATATGTGCCCTAAGGTGTTGTGAACATAGTCTTGGATCTCTCAGATTCGTTCATCATAACCTAGTTGTACCCTGAGAAGCCCTCTAATGTGTATGACATCTCTGATCTAGTAACACTTTGCAACAGGTTTTCCATATTGGGTATGGGATAATTATCTTTCAAATAAGCTTTATTCAAATTTAATAAATCCATAGACAAGTGGATAACACCATTCTTTTTCCATATAGGGAATAAATTTTTAACCCATGATGAGTACCTGATGGGTTGAATGATACCACCATCCCTCAGCTTCATTAACTCATCCCTTATCTTGGTGGCCAAGATGGGGTTAATAGGCCTCTATTTTTGCCTAAAAGGCTTGTTATCAGGCTATAATGGGATGACATGTTGAAACAAGTCTTCTCTATATACTTTTAGCTCAGAATAAGATCATGCTAAGTAATCTTGATATATTTTTAGTAGCTATATGTAAACTTGCTTCTCAACTACACTCAGGTGAGTACCTAACCAAACCTTCCTTGGATTCTCATGAGAACCCAAGTTGCACTCAGTCATGTCTTTTGAGATAAATGAGTCTCTTGACTTAATTCTATCAGCTCCATCAAAAAATGCTTCTAAACTTACCAATCCTCTAGGGAGTGTGTTTGTCTTCAGTTGAATAATGGCTGTCCCAAACAAGGTTTCCTTCCTATCACAAAATTGAATCATGGATTTTGAGTCTATGAGATGATCATGGAACTCAGCTTCACAATTTAAAAACCTTATAATCTGATCATCATTATCAAACACCTACCAATGATGAACATTGTTTGGGACTGAAGGCCTAACAAGCACCTTCACTTGATACTGACAATGAGGGTTCATATTTTCAATATTAAACTGAGTACCTAACCCTGTAAGTTTGTCAGCCTCTTCATTGAAACTTCTATCATGATAGAAAATGTTGAATGCATCAAAGAATTTAAGTAAATCCCAAACAACATTCTGATATTATTTTAACCTTTTATGCTTGGTGGCATAAGCACTGTAGATCTGCTTAACCACTAACTTAGAATCACCCTTGACAATCAAAGTTTTAATTCCATATTTATGGGTAATCCTTAAACCAAGCAAGAGTGCCTGATACTTAGAAGTATTATTCATGCACTCAAAGGACAACTAAAAAAAACATGAAACATTTACCATTAGGGGCATAGAAAACAACCCCAACTCCATTTCCAAGATTAGAGTAAGCCTTATCAAAGCACATCCTCCAAATTGATCCTTCACTGTCAGGTTCAACATCAAGAGCAATAGGTTTTTCATTAACACCAACATTCCCAACAAAGTTTCCATGTTCAACATTCATGTAAAATGCTTAATTGAGAGTATGTTTTGGATCTTCAATCACATGTAACATATTCAACTCTCTATAAAGTCTGACCATATTACCCTCCAACGGAATGGTGTCATAAGAAAGGTCCATTTGCATACTTTCACCCATGCTAACAACCCATTTTCATTTCAATATCATCCCCCATTAGGTGGGTAGTCCACAACTACTGCGTACATATTCAAATACTTTTCAAGATGAACTACCAACTATATTACCAACCCTTTAACTTGTCCAACATCTGGAACCTGTCATGAATCCATGGCATAAAATTTGCTAAAAGTTGACATAATATTAACTCCAATTTCATTTAGGACACACAAGGGCATCACATTGCAAGAAGCTCTAGAGTTAAACATATAATTGTGAACAATCAAACCATTGATCAGTAGGGTTGTGTAAAAAGGATCCACATTTAACTGACTTTATACCAATGTAGTTCCCATATAGACCTTCAGGGTGGGTTAAACATCCTCTTCTGATTCTTCATCTTATTTTGGGGGTGCTTGCGGTAATTTGATTTCATTTGCAGTAGACCTCTCACCAAATTTCAAGTACTCAAAAGCCCTCTTCCTATGTTTAAGTATTTGTAATAATTCAACAAGTGACATAGTGATTTTTATTTGACTCAACACTTGGGCTATATCACACATGCTATAATAAAGAAGTGGTGCATTTGGTGGAAGGGTGACAACACATTTAGATAGATTTCAATCACTTAATGTCTAAAGTGGAGTAGGCTAGGATGGATTTAAATATTTAACAACAAGCTTCAAAGATGGATTTGTCTTAACATTATTATCACCCTTAGGGATAATAGACAATATGAGTACTCTATTCTCGGCTAGAGCACCTCTAGGCTTAGAAAATTGGGACATGGGTGCTATCTTGGAAGCTTATGAGACTACTGTAGATTTCTTTGCTTCCTTTCTTGCATTCCCTACCTTTGGGTTTGTAGGGGTAGTGTCTTGAACAACAACACCTTGTTGCCTACTTCTCAAGTGTATTCCTTCTTTTAGGCAGTTGTTGCATTAATTAATAGATACCTATCCTTAACTAATGGAATTACTCCATGATACTTCTTAACATCATAGAGCATAAGAGATCAAAATCATGATTGGGCAATTCATATGCTCATTCCATATTAACATCACAAGCAAAGTCAAAAGTCAGGACACTCTCTATTTTGATCGCACTCCAAAACTGATCAACTGTAGTAACATTCAACATTTCCTTGGAGGTAGACATTCTATTTTGGGTACTTTTACAATAAAACATAAATATATCATATTTGGATGATGCATATTTAGGTTCATCTGAATCTTCATCAATTTGTTCAACAATATCACATGGAGGGTGTGGAAGGAAGCACTTGTCACACCAATCAGTGTCTAAATCAAAATTCACATAATTTACCTTGGCATTTAAAGGATCAAGAACCTCTTTTCCAGCCCCTCTATTCTAGTTTGTATCCATCCTTTCTTCATATATAGGTCTCTTCCCTCTATCATTATCTTAATTTTAGAAAGCAGGCCTTCCTTGTGCTTGATTTAAATTAGGAGCTCTCTCCTAGCTAGTAGACACATACATGATCCCTTTCTCAGCCCTGACAAGTTTGTAGGACATATTTTTGACAGTGGAGGCCAAAGTCTTGATGGTCTCCTCTAAATTGGTAGTCTTTATGGACTATACCTTTTCTAGATTGACCAATTTTACATCAACCCATTTGTTTATGGGCTTTCCCATAGCCTTGATGTTATTCTCATTTTGGATGACCATATTGAACACCAATTATAAGTTTATGGGAGCCTTGTCCCATAAGTAATATGCAGCCTTCTTATCAAAGGCATCATAGTATTTTATCAAGCACATTGTATCACTAGGTCTGATGTTTTTGGGCAGCCACATCATAACTTTTTTGAACCATGTATTGAAGTCTTGTTCACATTTGTTAGGATTCATTTTGATATTTTAAAACTTAGCTAAAAGAAACTTGGGATCAACTCTTTCACCATACTAAATTCTAAAGACATTACTCATCTCTTCCCATGAATTGATGAATCCAGGGGGAAGAGAGTTGAACCACTCACAAGTGTCTTCCTCCAGTGTGTGCACAAAAAAAATTGATGCACACATCCTCATACTCAACCTCATAATCTTTAATGATATTTTGAAAAGCCCATAGGTGATGATCACCACTCATTACATTGTTGCCTTAAAACTTTGGGAGGCATTTCCTAAATTCATTTGGGACTTCATTAAGATATCCTTCCATTTCATCAAAATTGATAGGCTTAAATCTAGGAACACGGAATAGAGAACATTCATTCTCTTCTAGATCCTTACGCCCCATGATTGGTTTAATAGCAGGTTCATGAACAAATGATAAAGGGATATGAGGGGGTGATTTATGTGGACTTGGTTGGTCAAACTTGGGAGGGGATTCAACTAGTTGGAAAGGATTTGGATAGTAAATAGGACTATATGTTTTAAAACTAGTAGAAGAGCTATGATAGTCCTCAATAATAAGAGGATCAATAAATAGTTCAAGATTATCACAATCTTGATGGTCCTTAACAACTAAACTTTTCCTTCAACAAGCCTCCAAACTTGTTCCCTTCTCCTTGGATGAATACTTAAAGGAGAGATGAGTTTATTTGATGGGTCAATTTTGAAAGATGATCTCAGTCCTTTCAACTTTGCGAACAAGAAAATACTCAAAGCTAAAATCTAACAAAGATAATTCAAACTAGGCATTGGTCTTCTTGAAACCAAATGATAAAATGGAGTTACCACTAGAATAAAAATTCTAGAATAAAACAATTAACACACTGACTGTGATACATGCTAAAAACATACTTTTCTGAATTAAATGATGAGATAATAGCAAAAATACACTAAATTTTTTATAATAATGTTCAAAAGGGAAAAAATACCTTCCAACATGCAAATTTAATAACTCTTTGGAAGAAACTTAGCTGATATCAATTTGTCAAATATCTAAAATCTTAGGACGTCCCCAGTGGAGTGTTGTGGCATTGACAGCTAAGATAGTCTAAATGTAGCAAATAACAATAAAGAACTTCTCAATATGAAATACTTATGGCTCTCTACAAGAGTCCCTATCAACATGGGTGATAATAAGTGTCCTCAATAATGGTGTTAGTAAAATGTTGGATCTCAGTTGTACATCTCTTATGCTTGACCTTGCACACTTGAGGAAAATGGCAAAACAAAGATGAAAAACTTGCTAGTATGTCATTGTAGCCAGGGAAGGGTTTGGCATCTAGAATGGACTAGATGCAAAAAATGATTAAAAGGCACTGATAAAGGGTATGGTCAGCTCCTTGCTACTTTTGGCTCTGCCTGGACCAAGGTGAGAGGGCCTATGGGGTAGCTTGATCACATGGAGAGATTCTATAATTCAACTTCCATGGGTATTTTTAATACAAAGAGACATAAATGTGACCAAGGCACAACTAAACTTGTTCAATCTACCCAAGAAGGGTTGTCACATAGAATGAACAAATGCACTAAGTCACTTACAAGCTATTGAAGATAGATATGACAATGACTGCAATCTTCACTCTGAATAAATTTTAACAACATGGGTCAAATAAAAGACTACAGTGCTGGGTCATTTAAAGAAAAAATTACAAACATATGCTACATAGACAAGATTTTATGGATATGTCGGGCAAATAACACTTATGATATACAAAAAGGGGTATTATTTGTAGGGTAGGATAGGGTAGGACAAATTTATAGTTATAAATAAGAGGGTGGTGCACTAATGGTCTTCAAACAATAGGTATTATTTCAACATTCATGACATCATCTATTGTAAAGATGCAAAAAAATAAATTCAAGCTAATGGAACTACCAGGAGTGATTTACACTTATTGGTGCCAATGAAACACAAATACCCAAATGATCCTTGAAATTATAGAACATGCATTGAAACTAGAATATCACATGTTTTTCCCCATTGAATCCATAAACCTAGGGTGCCCTAATAAGTTATTCAATAACATATTTCCAAACATAATGCAAAAAGAGATTTATAATCTAGCACTAAGACCAAGATGACAACTAGTAATGATCAGAGAACAAGATGTCCAATCAAAAGCATTTGTAAAACATATGACTACACTTCATCAATAAAAAATAATAGAGAACCATAAGTATTTTCATTAACTTTAAAAAAAATATTACACACATCAGTGTTCAAAATGCCGCCATGGGGACAAGCATGGTGTATTTGCTCCATGTTGGGGAGGGGAGACATATAAACATACTCTTAGAGCTTGCTAATGATGTAAAACTATAACCACCTTAGCAAGAGAGACAAAATGCACACAAAAGTGATCCCAAAATGTGGAAGAACATATACTAAGGAAGAATAACCAACAAAAATAATAACCAATACAATGGCCAACCAACCTCTTGAATAGAAGACAAGCCTTCTATTTATATATTCTAATCCTAGGACTGTGGGTTGTAATTTGCAAAATTGTAAAACAAACTTTCAAGTCCACCAAGATGCTTCCAATTGAAAAATATTCCCAGCCACACCTAAAATCTTCATCCATTTGTAAGAAAATCATGGCTGTAACTACCTCTACAGGGAATGATGAATATTTTGCAACAAACTATTTGATTTCTTGACTGGAAATGTTGGTGAACATGAGTTGGAAGGTGGAAGTTTGTGATGAAGGCTGAACAAACCATTTGTCATCATATGAAACTACTTAAAAATGCTCTTGACCATGATCTAGAGGGATAAAAATCATTTAAGGAGCCAAACAAACTTTGTCACTTTGCATAACCACCTGGAGATGCTTTGAACCACTTGTTTGCACAACTAGAACCTCCCGAACAACTGCCCTTCCCTTTATGCATGCCATGGAACATCCTGCTCTTGCATTGATTTCTTGGTAATATTTTGGATCCATGGCTATTAAAATGATTCTTTTCTGGGGTGGCCCACCTTGGATTTGCAAACCTATAATTTTCTTCCATGGAAGAGCTTGGACAAACACAATAATAAAAAATGCAAGACTTAGGTTATTTTACCCTTTGAATTTTTGGCTCTTAACTTATATTCTCACATTTTGCACTTTACACTTTTGCTTTTTACACTTGGAATTTTTAGGGTTTCATTCATATATTTTAATGTAAAAATGCATTATTATCACCTTTTGACCCTTTTGGGGAAATTCTAACCCCTTTTACAAATTTACATTCTACAAAATCTAGGAATGGTGTAATAATTTACACTTTGCATCTTATGTTGGTGCAAAGTTAATCTTACCTTTTACCTACCACCATTCACATTCATGCTTCACATTCTATAGAAATTAGGGATGGTGCAACACTTTGCACTTTGTACCTTGTGTTGGTGTAAAGTGTATCTTACCTTCTGCCTTCTACCAAGTCCCTCTCTTCTTTGCCACCACATGGATTTCCACACCATTTTTAAATTATTCTTGGAGCATAAGACTTTTGGTGGAACTCAAAACTCATTTTACACCTTTTCAAATGCTTTAGTCAACACATTGACCTCTACAACATGGCAACTCCTTATTCGATCTGAATCCTTTGACAAGTTAGCTCTCACTCGTGTCATCAATTTTGAAGCTCGATGGAATGAAAAATGTCAATCTCATTTTCCAATGATCAAATGCCATTAGTTGTCTACTATGGATAAAATTTTACATGTGCATGCCCATCATTTGATGTTTGTGTGAATGTCTTTGATGGGTGCATGACCATCAAAATTAAGCCTCAATAGATAATCACCAAACTTAATTTTGATGTTCACGTGCCTATCATTTGATGTCTATGCTAACATCTTTGACATGCATATAACTGTCAAATTTAATCCCAAATAGATAGTTATCATGGCTTAAATTTGACATATGCACACTTATCATTTGACATTCGCATGACCGTCAATGATGTTCATGTGACCATCAAATTTAAGACCTAATATATAATCACTAAGATTAATTTTGACATCCATATTCCCGTCAATGATGTCTGCATGAACATCACACTTATGTAAATCAAATGAATTTCTTTGGGGCATTACTCATCAGGCCTTTTATCTTTGGCACTTTTGTTCTGTAAAAATTCCCCCATAACAATATTTCTAAAGTATTGAGCACATTTAAGCTTTTTTTTTGTGGACAAAATATCCAATGGAATTCCTTCAATCCTTTTACCATAGACAAAATGTCTAACAAAATTCCTTTGGGCCTTTTTCCATGGGCAATTTACCTAATACAACTAATCCTTCAAACTTTTTTGCCAAGTACTTTTCCTGAAACATATAATTTCTTCAGACTTTTTGTGTGAACTCTTTGCTTAACAAAAATAAGTCTTCGGACTTTTTGTTCAAGACAAAAAACTTGAAGGCATATTTCTGTCGAGCAAAGTGTTCATGCAAAAAGTCTAACAAATTCTAAGGGTTTTACACATATGCCAAGTAAAGACCAATTTAACACTTATTCGATTTAACATGGAACTTGACCTTAGAGGGAATATTTAAAGATAGAAATTAGGCTAAGGACTTAGGATTTGATACTTGACTTGGGCTGGACTTAGGCATTTATACTTGACAAGGGCTCAATTGCTTCAATGCAATTTTGGGCACTAACAGGGTCCATGCATTTTATGGTACTTTGAAGTCTTGGGATCACACATGGTACATCATATCTGAGACATGCTAGGAGACTACTGAGTGGGAAAGTTTGAAGGTTGATTTTTTCCATAAATTTTCATTCTCTTCATTGAAGTTAGAAATTATTAATCTCTTGTAGTTGCTATGGCACATAATTTTAGTCGATGATGCAATAATAAAAGAGCACATACAAAAAATGTAGAGTGAAAAAGAACTAGTCTTGCTGAAGTTTTTTGAGTAGAATATGAATAGTGATTCTAATAAAAATGATGAAGTCATCTAGATGTTGCACAATTTGAGATATAAGACTAATGAAAAAAAGATGGCATGTCAATTTGATGAGATACCCCCTGAAGATACACCAAATTACCTGAATGGAGAGACCTCTTATGGACATCATGAGTTGGTGGATGAAAAAATAAAATAAAATAATAGAGAGCCACTTAAAATCACCAAAGTTAACATTGGTTCATAGGAGGAGCCAAAAACTTCCATTTTAGGTGACTATTGGTCTGATATAGATTTGGCCTATATTTTTGAATTGTTGTGTAAATACCAAGATATTTTTACATGCATATATAAGAAGATGAAGGGCATACACCTATCAATTTGTAAAATTAAGATCAAGTTGAGTGCAAAACAAATTACATTAAGAAAAGACCATATTGCATGAATCCCAACTTACAAGCCAAAGTAAAGGAAGATATAGACAACATGCTAGTTATTGGGGTCATATATCTAGTTGAGGAATCAAAGTGGGTAAGCCCTATGGTGTTCAGTATCAAAAAGGATGGGCAAATTAGGATTTGAGTTGAATTATGGTTTCTTAATGATGCATGTGTCATTGATCCGTTCCCAACACCATTCATTGAGGAAATTCTATAAAGAGTAACGAGATGTGAAATTTACACTTTCACTGATGGATTCTCTGGCTATGATCAAGTTCACATTGAAGAGGAAGATAATACTAAGACCACATTTATATTATAATGGGGTTTGTTTGTATATAATATAATGCCTTTTGGAACAAAAAATGTGCTAGCTATATTCTTGCACATTGTCATGGTGTGAATTTTATTCACCAATATTTCAAGTCTATCTAGATGATTGAACAGTCTATGGGTTGGTGAAATATCACCATACCAAATTACATCTCATGTTTGAGCATTGTTGACAACATAAAAATTGATTGAACTTAATAAAATGTGTTTTTACATCACCATTTGGAACCTTTCTTGGTCATATAATTTAAAAATAAGGACTCTTGGTGGATCCAACCAAAGTTGAAATCATTCTATAACTAGAAACACCTAATACTCAAAGGGATGTGCATACATTCTAAGGGCACACAAGGTACTACCAAAATTTTATTAGGAACTATGTGAAAATCACAACAACATTAGAAGATTTATTGTGTAAAGATGGACCCGTCATCTAGATGGATAAATAACAAGAAGGATTTGAGACTTTGAATGAAAATCTAGCAAGTGTGCGAATCCTTAAATTTATGAGCACTCTATTCCATGTTCATGTTGATGATCAAGTATAACCGTTGGTGATATTATAACACAACTAGGAGCTAATAAGGTGGATCATCCTATCTATTTTTCTAGTTGTAAGCTTACTATGACACAACAAAACTATACCACAACTGAGCACAAATCACTTTTAATAGTCTATGTACTACAATTTTTTTTTTAGTATCTCCTTGCCACACCATTTGTATTTTTGAAGATCATAATACACTACAATACTTGGTAAATAAACTAGTTCTGCATGGGCACATATACAATTGGATAATGCTCTTTCAAGAATTTTAATTCTCTATAGTGGATAAAATTGACAAGCAAAATTATTGACCATATCATTTTTTATGAATCACGATTAGGGAAGAAGCTACCAACATTGAGGATGACATTCCTGATGCATAGTTATATCAATTTTAATGTGTTATTAAGGATGTATCTAAGATATATACCTTTCTCACTTTAGGGGTTGCTTATAAAGATATCAACACCAAGGAAAAGAAAAAACTAGAGATATGCATTGCCCTTACCAACTCATTTGGCATATAACTTTACAAGATGGGAC